>JASDDO010000026.1:494221632-495433110 GCA_030015575.1 Agapanthus africanus
GTGGTAGGGTCACATGCGGAACTGTCGCTGCTCCCTGTCGTCTCGCCGGACAGTCTCTGACAAGATGGTGCAAACTCCCGCACCCAAAACACCCTGGCGACGGCTGCTGCCCCTGTGGATAAGAACCATATAACTGTCCCCGCCCAAATCCTCTGCCAGGCCTATCTCTCGGAAAGAATCTGGCGCGCTGCCTCTGAGAAGGTACATCGGTGCGAATCCTCTTCGGCCCAGAAACGGCCGAAGTCCTTGATATGCGTGCCTCCATCCGCAATGCCGTATCCATAGCAGCTGAATAAGTGTCGTAGTGCTGGGCGCCAATGGCAAGATATAGCTGGGCATCAAGTCCCTGTACGAACCTCTTCACCATCTTCTCCTCGGTATCCACCAAATACTGAGCATATCGGGATAACTGTGTAAACTGGATGTCATACTCAGACACCGTCATCCTAGGTGTCTTGACTAAGGCCTCGAAGCTACGAGCTCTGGCGTCACGAACGCTCTCTGGAAGGAAACGGGCTAGAAAGACCGCTGTAAACTCGGCCCAAGTCATAGGCGGTAGACCTGCAGCTCGACCTCTCAAGACTGACTCCCACCATGTCTGTGCGAGACCCTCTAGTCGGAAACTCGCAAGCTCTACCCATCAATCATCCGAACATCTCAGCGAACGGCAGATCCTGGCTAAACAGTCAAGGAACGTCTGTGGGTCCTCCGCTGCCTCGGTGCCGGTGAATACTGGAGGTCTCAGCCTCATGAAATCCTGTAGTGAAACCGGGATGGTCACGGTGGTAGTAGTAGGAGCAGGTATCATGGTCGTCTGTGATGTAGTAGGTACGTCATCCGGCCTCGGTGTACGACTGGCTGCAACTAGGGATCCTACCATCTGACGTAGCTCCTGCATGCCTCCCATCATCTGTCGCAACTCCTGCATACCAGTCTCGAGCCTATCCATACGGCCTGGGGAAGGTGGATCGGTCTGTCCCTGCGGCGTAGGCATACCACCCTGCTCAGTCCTAGTCTCGGACGAGCCAGCTCGAATCTCGTCTCTGGCGGCAGCCCTCTGTGCCCTCGTAGCCTTCGGCGGCATAGTGGCTGTTACAGAAAAACGGATAGTAAGAACAGTGCAATAGGATCATAGGATACATGGAATTTTCAAGCAAGTATATCCTAAAGTCACTTAGGCGGAGTACCGTATCGTAAGTATGCCGCGGACATACACTCGCTACGTTACCCTACTTAAGTCACTTACTCCATCTACCAAGGGTCATCCTACACTCAAAAAGGTAAAACCTATCGCTCTGATACCAACTTTGTCACGACCCGCAGGGTACGGAACGTGACTGGCACTTAAGTTTACGACACGTCTAAAGACGTCCGTAAAATAAGTAAGACAAAGCCCAGAAAACAAAACCAATTAAACAAAAGAGTGAAGAAAACCCAATCAATTGAAAGCGAGTTTATCAAATAAGTCATGTAAAACCCTTTTTAAAAACAATACCAATTTTTCCGAAAATTTCGGCAGAGTCTCCTTTGTAAATACTGGCCCCCAAAATGGGTACAACAAAATATATATGAATCCAACAAAATAGGGCATCCCCAAGCGGGAGCTAGCTCTTCGCCACAAGGCGGTCACAAATCCCATGCAATATAAAACGACAGCATGCAAAATAATCATAATGAAGCATAAGAAAAACAGCATGTCGACTCAAGTGAGCTCGACCCCAAAATACAGCATAAAAGTCCACAAACCTCACAGTCTCATCTCTAAGTCAATATACAACAATACTGGTAGATACAGTAGATGGAGTGCACTAGATACAAAGAATATACAAGGTGGTACAAAAATAGTAACATAACCCACCTAAGAGCAAAACCTCGAGTCCAGGCAAAGGAGGCAAAAGAACAAGTGCGTCCGCCGCTACTGTACTGACGAAGCAGACCTGCAAAAGACTGTGGCACAACGGGGGTGAGTTGCCAACTCGTGAGTAATAAATAACACCTACAAAGGCTATCGTATGCATGCACACAAGCATCCTAGCATCTAAAATACAGGTATGAATGGATGCACTAGCAGGTGTGTATACAACATCAGTGTACGAATATGTATGCAACATGAATATCTAAGGTCTCAATAGGTATCTATAAGAAACATTTTATCTCTTTTTGTTTTTGAAACTCTTTTAGAATGCCAGCATAATACTCAAGGAATCGACGAGAACCGGTGTCCAGCAACGACCCCTAAAAGCTGTCTCAAATCTCATAAATCCATGTCATAGTGTCTCTGGCCTCAGCCGTCCGGCTGACCCATCTCAAATATCAATATCTCATCATCTAGCGGCCACGGTCGGTATCCTCTGGATATCCGCCGTCCCAAACAGTCACCGGTAGGTAATCCGTCCCCTGCCAGGCTCAACGTCAACACCACATTCCTCTTGCCCCGGGGTACCTTACCGGGCCCACCATGTACCCGTGCCGGTTCCTCCACTCCTCGACACGGATTTCCAAAACCACAGCAAACTCATGGTGGACGACACTTACATCACTAGAAAATCGCAATTTACATATTTAAAAAAAAAATATAATAAGTTTAGAAATTTTGCGGCTTTCCCCCGAAATCCAGCAATATCATAAAATCTCAAGAAATCCTCATAAGTGCATATATCAGTGATAATGAATGCATATGGTATCAATAATCAAGTTGCGATGTGTGATTAATGGATTAAGCATGAACAGTTAATATGATGAAGTACATGCACATGAATAGCAATCCTACGGTTTCATTTTAAGGAATTAAAGGCAATAGCACAAGTTTAAGTATCAATTAGTAAAAGATTTAAATTTAAAGGTTATCTAGTGTGGTGGCATGGCAATTACCAGGGTGTGTGTGTAAGCATGAATAGTGCTCGTGCTGCATATAAAAACCCTGGCAATGGTGCAGGTGTCCTATAAAATGGTTTCGTATAGGTATGTCAATATAATGCATGGATGCAGCAAATAGTCAAATAAGTATTTCATCCCTAATTACTAACATCACTAAGGATCTTGTAAGTTACTAAAACTATCGGGCGGCTTGCGCCATCCAACGATAGTCCCCCGTAGATGTTACATCTACTCACCGGAATCCCTGGCTAGCTGTGTCCAATCACCGCTTTCCCCTTTCGCGCCGCGTCTGACGTCTCCGCGACCGAACCTGGAATTTACATCAATACCAACATAAGGTTACTTATCAAGAACGACGCAAAACCCAACGAAACTACTAATGTTCGCTAGCTAGGTACAACGTGCATAAAGTGCGCGGAACACACGCGAAATTCACAAAAACTGCCAAAAAAACGCCGATTTGGTCGCCCGGCAAAACTAAAACCCGACTACTCAAAAATCCGCACTCACGCATCCTAAACGTCATAGGAGATGCTAAAAACATCCCCAAGGTATCACAAATAATTCACCAAATAATTTTAATAAAAACCTAGTAAGCACAAACTAGCAATTTTGGTGCAAAAATCGAAAATTAGCGATACGGTTATCACAATCCAACACAATATCCAACCACACAACAAGCAATCTACAAACACTATAATTACAACACATAGCAAAGATTCAAAACCTATTTTCCATAAACAACCATTACTTGAATTATCTAACCTTGCAATTCTTAATCCAAACTATATATGAAAACCTTAAATTAACACTAATTTATAACTCAATTAGCAAGTTAACCTTCTAGATTAGGTTAGCAAAACAACTAGATAACAAATTAGATTTAATCAACTAAATAATGGTTTCTAAACCCTAATTCAACTCATTTATCATGCTTCACAACTCACAATCCATACACAACCCTCTTCTAGATTTTGGTAAATTAGCAAACTTAATGCAATTTCATCCAAGTTTAACATAGATTAGGTTAATAGGAAGCCGCTTAAGCAAGGTAACCATAAATATTAGTTAAGTAACAACTAGATTAACTACAAAACAATTCAATTAACTATCATGGCTTCAAAAACCCTAGTTTAATACAAACTATTCTTTTATAAACTAGATTAGAAATTAGTTAAACTTTTAACACTAAAACCATATACTTAAAGGAATTTAGCCAAAAGAAATTAACTTGATGGAAATTATACCTCAATTTGAGATCTAGCAAGAATAAATTTGATCCAAATGATGGCCTCAAGCATCAAAATCCAAGCTAGGGAGATGAAGGAAAAGAAAGATGAAGGATGGGTTTAATTTGTAAGCTTTAATTTGCAAATTTTGATGAATTAAACTTGAAGAATTTTGAAGAAAATGAGAAGAAAAGAGATGAAGAGGAGGGGTGCAGGTTTCGGCTAGATAGGAGGTGAGGGGAGGGTGTGGGTGAGTGGGGAAAAGTCATGAGTCAACTCTCCAAAAGTCAATGCACCATACCTTATCAAACTATATTTAAAATAAATCAATAAACCAACTAATTCAACTCAAGAAAGAAAACAAAAAAATGAGGCCAGAAATTTCTGGACTTATTCAAGGTGGGGCTGTCCTTGGGCTGAGGGAAGAGAGAGAGGGGTTTTACAAAAGAAATTTTATGCAAAAAGACCCCCTACAAGTCAAAAATTGCAAGTTTTAGCTTAAAATTCAATAAATTCGTTTCCTATCATAAAAATTTGTTAAAAATCAAAATAAAATACTAAAAATTTATGTTACAACTAGATTTTAATTATCATAATTTTAAATATTAAAATTAGCCCGGAAAAATTTGTATTTATCACTAATTTAATGTATTTTCTTACCGGCTTAAAATAATATTAAAAAATTGAAAAATAGGGAAAAAATTTTAAATGACCAAAATTTCATAAGTAACTCATTAGATACTAAAAACAAGCAATTACCTATCCATTTTAGGTATAATTAGTCCTAAACTGCAAAATAACGAGAAAGACGGTTTTCGGAGAAATACCGAATTTTCACCGAATTTCAGGAAAACACCAAAACGACTTTTCAAGACGCTACATATACAGTAGCGGGGTTTCCTGTAATTTATTACGGGATCGGTTTTTTTGAAGTTGCCAGTTTTCTTTCCGTTTCGGCCATTTTCCTTTGTTTCATGTCTTTGGCTGAAATTTGGTTGAGGGGGTTATTTGCAATTATGCAATTAACAATTAAGAAGACTTTTTGCTTCATGATAGTTTTCATGATGGGTGTAGCTTTCATTGACTACATGACTTCATGATTGCTTGACTTTGGTTTTCATGATGGTTGTTGGAGTATTGGATTTGGTTGATGATCATTTCTTTTCTCATGATAACCGTTTTCTCTCTCTTTGATTATTGGCTCACTCACACACCTCATTGACTCTCTCCACTCTTTCATTTTCCTCAAGCATGAGGCCAGCCACTTTTGAGGGGGGGGCTGTCCCAATTATTTGGGTGGGGTTTTTATCTCCTTTGCTTGCCAAAAACTCATTAGCCACCACCAAAGTTCATATCTCCTTTCCTCCACTAAATGGGCAACTTCTAGTAACCCCAAATGAGACAAAGCATTCTACAGATAACCTACAGCATCCTTGGGCACGTCGGCTTGCCAACTTCATGTCCGAGTTGCCTCGGTCCAGAGGTGGGAGCCCGTAAAAGAAGCCGGTGACGTGGTGTCCTTCCGGCGAGGAGGTGAAGACCGGAGATTCCGCGGGAGATCGGGACGACGACGAGAAGACCGAAGGACACGGATCGCTCGGTATATCTCTCTACCCCTTCTCTAGTCAGCTAGGATTAGATTAATGGCCCGATCCGGGATTTTTTGTGCGCGGTGGTGCCGGTTCAAAAGTTAAAGTAAAGTATCGTTTCCGCATTTTGGCCTCGGATTGACGGCCGGGGCGCCGCCGTGCACTTACACTAGTATCAGAGCCAGGCCATTAACCTAGTCTAGCTTGGTCTAATGTGTTTACATCTTCGATCGAACAAAATTCCAAAACCCGCAATTTCAATGCATCAGTTCTCTGTCGAAATTTTTTTGGCTCGAAAAATTTTTCAGTACATTTCAGAAACATGTGCAGGGAATTATAAGCACTCTGTTAAAATTTGGTCGCATGAAAGCACTATTCCACCGCGGAACCACGGCCAAACCCCTGTTTGGGCCGCGGTTCCACCGCCACCATTACTGTTCAGTGAGTCAAATTTTTATAGAGGGTCTCTGTGTTGAAATTAGAGGTTTTGGTATATTCTGTTTGGGCCCAGATTTTCTTTGAGTGCTACAGTAGTGCTTGGGGCCCACTTGGGTAAATTTGATCGATCGAAAATTTTAAACATGTTAGTTCACAGTATTTACATTATATCTGCGACCGTGAATGTCACTTGATCAGTAAATCATGTCTAACTGCTATAGCCCGGTTAGACGGATTTGCGAACGTGACATTCACGTTGATGTTCTGTATTGTGTTGTGATGTTGCGGATTGTCGTGGTGGATAGCCTGGATGCAATAGTAGTACAGTTTGGTTTATTATGTACATTTGATATTGCGGGGCGAGCGTCCAACATGTGGACTGTCGTCACTGCCTGTTTTTATATTATTCTTTTGGGGCACGACCGGTGTGAGGTCGATGTATCCGTTGTATGTATATTTTTCTTTCTGTACTAGGATTACCCCAAGGTGGGGTGCACGGATAGCCGAGTTCTAGAGGGCAACGGGCCTGCATCTCATGGCGTTGAGACGTAGGGGGCTTCACTTTAGAATTGGTAGGCTATTCGCCGCATTTGTAGGGGGTACAGGTTGACCCAAGGAGGGGTGCCTAAGTTACCAGATTCCGTGAAGTGCTGGGTGGTCCATTCACGTTGCTGAAGGGGGCTGCCTCGCTTCAGGTTTTGGCGGGTAACTTGCCACGCCCGTAGGGGTCTAGGATTTCATTGCACAGGCTATCCACACGACCAGGGGAACGTCGGGTTTCAGTAGCGGCTCTGTGAAACCCGGGGATCCCAGATATCTGTATTGTTCTGTGATACTTATTACATTTCTGTGATGTTGCATTTTATCACGCCTTGAGCGAATATTATATATTGATATATATACTAGTAGGTGTTGTATATGTTTTGCATCCGCGCTAGTCCAGTCCCCGCTCTATCGTTAGTTAACTAACCTAACGGGTAATGACGGGACCCAGTGGCGAATGCGGATGGCATATACGTACATCATTATGTTCGTTCTTTGTGGTGTGATCAATTGATGGGACTGCATTGATTCGGATCAATGCAAGCTAAACAAACCTGTTCTGATGTTGTTGGAACAATTTTTCAAAAAGCTGTTATTGCAAGGACGTTCACTTTTGTTTTGCACAGTGGTATTCGGTTATGAATATCCAGCACCTCAGTCGACGAGGCAAGGGCCGAGATCCCTTCACCGGGAGTGACCCCTTGGACAGAAGTTTGCGTCAGGGTAATAACTTCACTATAGTCGATTACTTTTGCTTTGCATCGTTGTATTCAGTTGGAATATCCTGCACCTCATTCTACGGGGAAAGAGCCGAGATCCCTTCACCGGGAGTGACCTCTTTAGCAAAAGTTTTCGTCACTATATTTTTATATGGCTATCCAGTTCCTTCGACGATATCAAGTTCATTACGTTAAAGGTTTTTCGCCAAAAACCATTCGTAGCCCTCTGTCATTTCAGAAAGGTAGCACTTAGTATTCATGCTATGTATGTTGGCCTTCGTCAAGGCATAGTGTATGGTAGCTATTTGTTACTTTTCTGCAGCATAGATAGATGCGTTGGTTTGGGACAGTCGTACTACTATTTTGGCCTTCGTCAAGGGTATGTACGGGCGGGTTCAAATTAACCTGGATAATGACGGGTAGAACTTGACATGTGACTTATGATATGTTGGCCTTCGTCAAGGTCATAAGAGCATGGGGCAAAAATCACATCGGGAGTTTCTAAAGAAACTGAAACTTGCCAGATATGCGCATACCTTCTGGAGTGTGATAACGTGAGCGAAGTCCATCACGTTATCATGCGATGATAGTTGGATCCCTATTCCCACTGATGAGTTGGTTTACTCCTCCGGTAATCCCGACTAATTCTTCTTTCAGGTTTGGAGGAGAATTTGACGGTACAGTGGGAGGTTTCCAGATTAGATAAATTGGTAACCATTCCGATTTAGGTTAGATTGCACGCTGAGTGTTTCTTTTCTCTCCCTCTGGCAGCGACCATGACCCGACACTAAGACTATGACTCCGTGACCAAAATTAACCGAACCTTCTTAAACATTGGCTTTTGGATTGTCAGAATTGCATACCTCATTGCCACTCCTACTTTTACCCTTTTCTCCGGGACACCCCGTATTACTACGAACGTCCACTTCCATTGGACAAAAACATCGTATGGTTATATACAAACTCGAAGGAATTTATTCGAGGATGGTTTCCGGTTCTGGAGAAAATGAATAGGACTATTTAGTTGTCTTTTCCTTTTACCTTCTCTCAGTTTGCGAGTACTCCTTGGTTTAGGAGATAGTACACCTATTACGCAAATTGGATAGTCTTCTTCCAAACCTTAGGCTGGTGCCAAACGGTGGGGAATGAAGAAAACCAATTAGCATAACGATGGTGTACAGAAGGTATTAAGTAAAGACATATCAAAGGATTAGTAAGAGGGCAAAGTAAATTGTGACTGCTATTCATGACCAAACCAAGTATTTCTTCGCCAATCCTAAAATCACCTTTGTATTTCTCCAGGACACTCTGTATCACTACGAAGATCCACAGTTTATTGGATACTCCATCGTATGGTTATATACGAACTCGAAAGGAACTTGTTCCAGTTCGGGGATGGATTCTGGTCCAGGAGAAATAGGAATAAGGTTTATTCGGTTGTCTTTTATCTTCACCTTCTCTCGCATTGCGAGTGCTCCTAGGATTAGAACAGTACACCCATTATGCTAATTGGATAGTCTTCTTCCAAACCATAGGCTGGTGCCGAACGGTAGGGAAGGAAGAAAACCATTTAGCCTAAGAGGGTGTGCGGAAGGTAATGACTAAAGACATATGAAGGGATGTCGAGAGATGGCATTGAAATATACGGTTACAGTTGTGAATCTAGATAATGGAAGAGGCATTACTAGGAATACCCGGATACCCCATTGAAACATTTCAATGTTTCAGTTTCACTGTGTACTGTTAAAAGAAAACTGATTTCCCAATTAGACACTTGCTCCAGGGTATGTATTTACCAGGTATAATTCTCACATCTGTATGGTTTTACAGATGATGAGTGGGAGTAAGTTATTGGGAATTAGGTGATTATCCTCATTATATCGGAATTCGTTGTAATTGGTGATATTTGAGGAAGTCACCTGGGTTGTTTGCCGGACGGCAAATATTTGGTTTTGAATATCCGTTGTTGTGCACCAATTTCAAATTGATATATCTGTACCTCTATTTTTATAAAGTGAGATATACCTTTTTGAAATTATGTCTATGACATTTACCTATATCAGTGGATGGTTAGGTAAGGAGCATTAAACAGCGGTGTAATTATTCTTAACCATAAGTACAGTTTTCAACCTATGACACACAGGGAATGAATTATTAAACTCAAAGGACTTATACAAAGTATTGTATGTTGTCCAGTGTCTATTAGGACAGAGGGGTTGGTCCTCGTACTATATTCGATTTACTTATGACTTCTCTAGTTTTAGACAAGTGTTTCGTAGAAACGCACGGTCCGAATTTTGAGAAGTTATAGGTATATGAATAAAGTAGAGAACCAGGTATTACAAGTATCGGGATTCTTCAAGGTGATCGAAGATGTAGATACTTGTTTATGGTATTCAGTTAATAGTAATGATTAAAAGGACTTGCTTCTCTTTCAGGTTACTCATAATTGGAAGCATTCCTAAGCTGAGTAACGCTGATCGGCCTCCTTCCATTTAGTTGACATGCACTGGAGACAGCTGCATGATTTGAATCTGGTTCAATTAAATCAGTGCCTCTGTTTCTATATTGGATATAGAACAGTTCATATCTAAACGATGTTAAGGTACGGGGAGTTGTCCGGCTTATACTTAAAACCAGACTCTGGATAACTCAAGGCACGTTTCTGTAATGGCTGTTTGTGGGTTAACCCAGGCTATGACAAGGGTTGACTTTCTACCATCTGGAAGATCAATAGTGATATTGTTCTAGACTCGCCACAGTTTTAATAAAAATAGATTTTTTCAGAAAAAGTAGTGGGAGTATGGTAGAACTGGAAGTGATTCCAGAACCGTATACGATTACTGAAAATTTGATAAGAACCTAAAGATTCAATCTGGTTTGACATTCCATTAGCCACTCCGCAGATACGGTGGGTAACCTCAGGCACCCGAGAGGTACTCCGGTAGCCTCAAGGACGGTGACAGTGAGGTTCTTGTTTACCCAGACTTGCCATTGCTGTTGTTCCAGACTGTGAGACCTGGAAGGAGGATGAGTATAGCGTCGTTCTAAACTGGCTTTAGAAGTTTACGTCTATATAACTCTGCCAGAGGGTTATCGTGGTCAGTGGGAGCAGCGGAAGCATGGTGGACAAGTGGCTTAGGTCTATTTATAGACTAAAGCAGAAATAGCGGAGATAGATCATCTATTTCTGATGTGACAGTCATAGGTTTGACTTCATCAGAATAGGGGATGGATCTGTTAAGAAGGTAGTAGGGTGTGATGTCCTGGTATTTGGATGACACACACAGAGTAAGAAGTGAAATTCCTATACTACGGTCGGTGATACTTTGGTCGTCACACAGTGGTTTCTCCAAAAAGGAAATGGAATTCATATCAAACATTCTGGTTACTGGATCTATGGTTTTAGATCTAGATTTGGGTAGTTTCCCAATCAGGGTACTTAGACAGCATTCTAGAGGTGCTTTAGAATGGTCGACTCCTGGCATGGTGGTGTACCTGCAGGTGATGGAGTCACCCTCTCTAAAGGTGTCTTACAGACTAAAGAGGAGAGGGATGTGCATGATTGGCAGATCACTTACTTAGGCAATTGAGTCAATCATGAGATGCCAAGTACCACACCAGATATTGTTTTTGCAATAGATGCAATAAGTTGATATTGATCCAATCCTAGAGAAATATTCGGAAGCAGTTTTAGAACATAAGTGAATGTTCTAGGGATATAATAACGTCAGCCTCATTTAGGTGACGGTTATCGTTCTAGGCTTCCAAGGTGACCTGGATGACAGAGAGGTTGTCAGAGTTGTAGTTTTCCTTCTTACGAGGGGCAGTAGTTTGGAAAGGTGGTCCAAGTGGATACTGAGGGAGGCATGGCGCGGGATACTGATTAAGTTCAGTTGACGATACAGTCTAAGAAGTTTGGATTAGGAGTTCATTTATGAGCTAGGTCCCATCAGATATCCAGACATACTCTAAGACAAGTATTGCTCATTTCGGGAGATGGCTTTCTCCGCGAACTTGAGATATAGAGAGACATAGAAAGAAACATCAAGGCGGATCCACTCACTGAGGCTATTCCTCGAACGCAATAGTTTCGCAAACGGGTTTTGTGAGACTGATTAGTAGAGGAGTTGGGTGTTCGGTATCATACGAGCTGTGAGTATGCGACATCGCAATAATTATCCTTGAGTGCAAGTGGGAGATTGTTGGAGATAGTGCCCTCAGAGTCAATTATTGGATCACAGGCACGTGATTGCAATAATTGAGGGAGGACCTATTCCGGTAGGACAGTCTTACTCAAGATGATAGTATGCATCTGGTTTATCTTTATCATCGTATACTGGTTCAGGTGACCTTACAGGTCACTATTATACGTTGATAGAGCCCCTAGGATTCTTGCTTGACTGCAAGCTGTATGAGGGCAATCATATACGTGGGAGCTGGTAGTCTATAAGCACATCCTTAAAAGGTCCCCAGTCATGGGAGTTTCGAGATAGGGCGTCGATACTCCAGAGTAGACTAGTGTATACAGTCGAGACCCCGACGAGGGGTGGTGGCCGGTCTCACAAGCCACTGGTGTCAGTTGGATCACCTAAGATGTATACAGGTGCTCATTGGGTTATGAGTACACCGGACAGGACTCGCCGGGAACATGCTAGTTGGTCTTATACCTGACGTCAGATAGCAGTTCCCTGGTGACATGTGTACAGGTTAGTACATCGACCTGAGATCGTCATTTGTCTCGTGTGAGTTCCCACTGAACTTTGATTACTACCCTACCACGCTCAAAGGAGACGTGCAAACAGGTTTTAGTTGGGTACAGTCCCGAGCCACACGGAGGCAGTGAGCGGATCTACAGGGGTTCATCTCTCCCGGTATTGGGGGTGAGGTCCCGCTATGTCTAGGAGAGCCCTTACACGAAGTCATTGGCCAAGGCAGGAGATTTACTGGTAGGTATTCCAGTAGTATCTCAGGGTGTTCTGGGCTACACTCCGACACGACTTGTACCACTTTTGGGGGTCTGACTTTTACCAACCCCCTAGGCCAGCCATGCGATGCCCATAGACGAACGGACCGGACTGTACGGATATTGTCACTGACAGGCTCAGTAGGGTGTCAGGATGAGTTCGCTCATCGACGTCCCTTTTGGTCAATACCTGGTAGCCCATTACGTATGGCTAATACCTCTGACGTGCTAGTGGTTAAATCCACAACCAAGGTGTTGACGAGTCTTTAGAGTCCCCCAAAGACAGTTGCTCAAGTTTCGGGCGAAACGTTGTAGAGGCCGTATGGAGATATGGTAGGGTTTGATAAGATAGGTGCGGTATTGCATGGATCATAATCGGACGGATAATACTAGCGGGCTTTGGTTTAAGCCGGATCCTAGTATAGTACAGTGTAGATTTTGTCTCATTGCATTTGTATTTCGGTCGGAATACAAATGCGGGTATGTATATACAGTAGCGGGGTTTCCTGTAATTTATTACGGGATCGGTTTTTTTAAAGTTGCCAGTTTGCTTTCCGTTTCGGCCATTTTCCTTTGTTTCCTGTCTTTGGCTGAAATTTGGTTGAGGGGGTTATTTGCAATTATGCAATTAACAATTGAGAAGACTTTTTGCTTCATGATAGTTTTCATGATGGGTGTAGCTTTCATTGACTCCATGAATTCATGATTGCTTGACTTTCGTTTTCATGATGGTTGTTGGAGTATTGGATTTGGTTGATGGTCATTTCTTTTCTCATGATAACCGTTTTCTCTCTCTTTGATTATTGGCTCACTCACACACCTCATTGACTCTCTCCACTCTTTCATTTTCCTCAAGCATGAGGCCGGCCACTTTTGAGGGGGGGCTGTCCCAATTTTTTGGGTGGGGTTTTTATCTCCTTTGCTTGCCAAAAACTCATTAGCCACCACCAAAGTTCATATCTCCTTTCCTCCACTAAATAGGAAACTTCTAGTAACCTCAAATGAGACAAAGCATTCTACAGATAACCTACAGCATCCTTGGGCACGTCGGCTCGCCAACTTCATGCCTGAGTTGCTTCGGTCCAGAGGTGGGAGCCCGTAAAAGAAGCCGGCGATGTGGTGTCCTTCCGGTGAGGAGGTGAAGACCGGAGATTCCGTGGGAGATCGGGACGACGACGAGAAGACCGAAGGACACGGATCGCTCGGTATATCTCTCTACCCCTTCTCTAGTCAGCTAGGATTAGATTAATGGCCCGATCCGGGATTTTTTGTGCGCGGTGGTGCCGGTTCAAAAGTTAAAGTAAAGTATCGTTTCCGCATTTTGGCCTCGGATTGACGGCCGGGGCGCCGCCTTGCACTTACAATGTACAAGTGGGTATATACACAAGTATGAGTGTACGATATGTATGTGCGCCAATATGGATGTACAAGTGGGTATATACGCAAGTAAGTTATGCGAAGAGTTATATCATGATGTAGTAATCCTACTGTGTAGTCACATGGCAATTATCGATGATGAAGTGTGTGAACCGGCAAATCTGTGTAAGTGTAACATACGCATCATCGATAATGGTGCAGGTGTACTAGCATAAGTGTAAGTAATTCAATGCGCATAACATGAATGCAGCATAAGGTAAATTATCAGCTAAAATCTATAAAGTATACGTGTCTACAAAACCGAGTCGGTAAATCTATCAATCGGCATATAGCCTCACAACAACACGCACGGTAAAATACATCACACGGTAGCCTCTAGTCAAGGGTATGGATCAAACATCAAGTTAAACTCATCCCGTACGGAAAATCATCGTACGGTGGTATTAAACCAAAAGGGGATCCTATCAACCTATAAGGCAATGAGGGTACGGCCTAATATCACGTACAGCCTATCATTCATGATTCACCACATCCTATAAATATATCTATATACTTATGTCCCAGGTCATATCCATAACAAACTCATATCAGGAGACCGGCAAGGTATCAATCATCTCAATCGACTCACATACGTATACCAACATATCATCATATCACATATTAAATCGTATTCTCTTTTTATCATAAATATATCTCACATCAAGTCAATTTTATAAATACATTCTACCTTTACTATAAGCATACGTATCTAATCTAACATACGCACCTGAACCATACAAACAATTTTTGAACGATGCGAATCGTCGTTTTGAAAGTAGGGGCTACGGTGTTTTTAAAGAAAAGATATCATTTGAAAATCCGTAACATCCCTCAAGGTATCTGTTTAAAAGATGCATACGATTCTTCAGTTTGGAAGTAGGTATGGTTCGGATGACACACGTACGTCGACTATCTAGTCCTATAGTACCCTAAACGGCAATATCATCAAATATCATCCTCAAGTTCCGTCATCACATACTAGTCGTATCATATCACTTCTAACTATCCTTAGTTTCTAATATGGTTCTATAACTTCCTTTTAACTCTATTTATAGTATCCTATTAAAGGTTTCATTAATCATAATCTATATATATAAATCGGTTTCCATCAAAGTTTGTGGGGGTGCTATACGCCATCCACCCGACTTCCCCCGTAGATATAGATCTACTCACATTGCTTCTTACTTCCCGAAGTCGATGACGCCACGCTTCGTCGCCTCAGAATCCACGCGAAGGTACCTACAATAACAACACATATCGCCACGCTATTAAAATCAAGTTCTGAAATCCAATACGGCAAGCGCATTGCCCATAGGTTAGAACCTATAGCTTACACGTACAAAATCAACCAAACAGCCCTTTTTGTTGATGTACAAACATCCAACAACCAAATAGGAATCCAAATATCAAAACTAAACATATCAAAATACGAAAAACATAGCCGAAATCACACCAAAGTGCTCCCAGATTTTGACTCAGGTGAAAAGGAGTTGCACAAACAAGTCTAGGGTGTAGTACAAGTTGTATATGAACTACTGGACAAACCTAGAACCCAACCCACCCCACTTGGCCGGCGACATGGCACCATATTCCGGCGAGCTCGGCCCCCTAGGCTTCTCTGGGCTTCTTCTTCATAAGGTGGTCTCCTAGTTTCCTATTTTGGTCCCTGGTATTGTTTGCTAAACTCATAAATTCCCCGGGTTGATCCAGATTTCCCTGCACCCCTTATATACTCACAAAACCGACATGGATCAATTCCTAAATCCGTATTTTAGGGTTCTAAGCTATGGTCGAGGTCAAGAATCACCTCATAAGTCTTATTGACAGCCATAAAACGTCATCAATTTCCCAAACCCTTCTCTAGAATTTCAAAGTTCACAAATCCATCACTAAACGCCTTCTAAACTTAAACAAAATGCTAGGAAAACAAAACTACCCTACATGAAAAGAGATATACCTCATGGTTACACCCTAGCAAAACCCTAGAAGTCCCAATGTTGTCAAAATCCCAATATTCTTGGTCCATTGCGATGAGGGTGAGGAGGTGATCATCTTTTGTGAAAGGGGTATAGGGTTTTGGGGAGTATTTTGAGATGGGTCATGAGGGTAGAAGGTGGAGTGAGATGAGGAAGAAGAAGAAGAAGAAAATGGTGGAGGAAAACAATGAGGCAGCCCCCCTCTCTCTCAATTATTCTCACTCTCTCTCTCCAAGCATGCTCACTCTCATCATGATGTCCCCTCTCTCTCTCCTCAAGTCAACATTACACCTTTTTCCCTTTCTTTTCTCACCAAAAACACATACACCCAAATAAAACAACACAAATGAAATAACATGTAACATGTCATGGTGCACTAACCATGAAAAACTGTAAAAACACGGATTTGACTTAATCGCGATTAGCAGTGCACTAATCGGGTTTTTATCCAAACTGCATATAATAAATTTTAAAAATGCCAAATCCTTTAATTATATTATTAAATGAATAAATCATTTTAATTTCCCTTTATTTCACAATTATCGGTATATATTTATACCCTTTTTCGAAAACCCCAATTTCGCAAATCGGGCGGTTTTCGGGAAATATATTATTTTAATATTAAATTGCAAAAATAATATTTTCTATTTTCTAAAATGTTACAGTCTTCCCCCCTTAAATAAATTCGTTTCCTGAATTTAAATTTAAACCCCCAAATGCTAAAACATTTCAATAATCAACTCAATTCAACGGGGCTCCGAAATCACGGAAGATACAGAACAACACAACACGTCAAGTGCGCATGAAAACAAGTATAAAACTCAAAATCGAACTCCGTCAAGCGTCACGCAAATCATTGGGTTTGAACGCATATTCTCGGAGTTACAATAGAGATACAGATCTCGAAATCCACTACTGAAATCCAATATACACTAGTCAAATATTATAATATGTATATAGTATGCATCCTTGAAAAATCTTCAAAAACAGAATGACACACATGAAAATCCTTTCTAAATCGCCGCTTAATGCGTAACTCACGGTATAAGTGACGGACGCTTGTTTGTAAAGTAGTAAATGTATCTATACATGTCTTTGCTCAAATATGCGTTCTGCCTTTTCTAAAATATCCCAAAAGATTTTCTTTTTTGTAAACGTTCGTGTCGCTCACAGACACGTAATAAATAGCGAGACTATAGCTCCTTTTTGAAAACCTCTGGTTAAACTTTTAATGTATGCAAAATACTCGAGTACTGTCCTCAGATCGGTCATGTTTGGCTACTACACAATATAGTGCCCAATATGAAAACAAAGTGCTCAAAAGCAAAATCAAGCTCAAAAGGTGTATCCAATAATCACATGCGTCTGGTGCGCACGGAAATCAAATGCAAACACAGGTGCCACTATACGCACAAAGCAAAACTAAGTGCAACAGGTGTGCACAAAAGGATCTGTCCACTGCAACGAATGTGCACGACAACAATATCTGGTGCATTTATCGTGCACGAAAATATCAAATCTGGTGCATCAAATGCGCGAAAAACAAGTACGGTGCAACCAATGCACGAAAATCACATTAATAACTCAAATGCGTATAAAAACGACACCGAATGTACCAAGGTGTATAAATCAAAAACGTGTGCAACTACGAGCACAAATCCGTATCAATGCACTACAAGCACATGTGAGCTATACCGAGTGCAAAAATCACATCATCCGTATGAAATCCACGAAATCATAAACACATGCTATGAGGGTACAAAATCGACATCAAATGCAATGCATATACACAATCACAAATCAACACAACGGTGTATAAAATATATATCAGGTGCGATAACTATACACAAAAATATAAATACCCAGTAGGTGCAGCCATGGTGCATGAAAACGATATCATGAAACTCAATCCTCAAAACTCAAATCCAAGCGATATAAGCGTGATACTCAGATCACAAACGCAAATTGCAACAAATGACAATGAGGTACACCTTCTACAATGTCGAAAAATAAATCGGTACGCCTAAAACCGGCAGAACAAGAACATCCGCTTGTCTCCTGCTCACGGTCTGGCATCCTCAGTCTCTGGGTCCTTATCTTCTCTGCAGATTCACCAATCTCACAATCCATCGGCTCATCGGTCCGGTCAGGTGTGCTAACTGGAACGATTCCGCTCTAACACTTCTCTGGTCATCTCTTGGCCAATTATCATGACCACTCGTAAAGCAGCACATTACTGGCGTCGGCCTCTGGCCCTTTGAATACACGCCACACATCTGATCCTGGGTGCAAACCTCATTGCAACAGTGTCCTGGAAGGAATCCTGCTGAAGGTCTCTTTCTATCTCGCCTATGCCGAACTGTACGGAGGCTGGTACTCTTACATAATCTTTTCTTGTTTTCTGGACATCTGCGTGTTCCGCACACATTTCCTCGGGAACTCTCCCCAACCATCGGAGAAATACTCAATACTCGTCCATTCTCTATTAACTCACAAAGCATCTGGGTATGGTCCTCTATCCGAAACTGGTCAGCTTGCTGATCTCTTATCACATTATATCCGGACGACATTAAACCTTTCGATCGAGTCATCAAAGTCCCAAAATTTTCCGAAGGCTCAACACCTGAGCACGGTCTAAAAATATCCGGTGCATACCACAGTACCTCTGGACCAGCCATAGAAGGGCAAACCCAAGCCTCACTGATGGCACCGCTAAACTGCTGCAAACCCTAAGGTTCAAAAGCGGTTCCATGGTCATCATGTCGAGTTAGGGTTTCATTCTTCTAGAGGGTCCACAGAGTCACTTGCATGTTCCTCCGAACACTTTAAACTTGGAAAAAAGGGTTTTCTGACATTCGTTCGTACTTTTTAGATTCGCCTATACGTGAATACTCTTCACCCGCTTGCTAAACAATGCCTCAATCCTCCAGGAAAGGCGATATATCAACGGCCATCTCTGGATCAGTCGGCTCTAGATCTGAGTAAGACTCTCCACACTGAAAATCTTCAACTCAACTGGGCCTGCGTCGGCGCATCAATCTGACAAATCACCTTCGTCTCTCAAATCGGGATAGGCTAGTTATCCTCTATCGCATCTCTTCCTGGAAGCTCCAGCGATCTCAGCTCGTAAGCTCTTGAAGCGATATCCTATTAATCTCAGCAACAGCTGGGTCATCTGTCTGCACGGTAGACGACATCACAGTCTCTGAGGTAGGCTGTACATCAACAGCCTTCTCGCAACTGGCAGCTCTAACAATGGCCCAATCATCCGGTGCGAAACCAACCACTCGCCTCAACAAGAGGTCATAACATAAATACTAACTCGAGACGTTTATCGTGTCACCAGAAAACACAATGGTTAGTCCTCGTCCATGATGAGCTCGTCCTAACCGCAACACTAGCAGCAGCTCAAACTGATCTCAAACCATAGTGACCGGAACCTCAATCAAGTATCGATAAAAACATATCAAAGGCATGAAAAGGAAACGACTGATCCAGAGTGGATACATGATCATAAGAAGGAACAGCATCAATGAGAGTATGATCATGGAAATGAATACAATCAAGGATCTCAAATGGATGTATAATCATGGGTACGAAGAGAATCATAGATCTCAAAATATGTACATCCTAAGGTTTCTTAAGTGAAGTATCGTATCGTAAATATGCAGCGGAACATACGTACGGTACGTCACTCTACTCAAGCTACCTACTCCATCAATCAGGGTCAACCTATGAAACGAAAGTTCGGGTCTAATACCCCCACCCCCACCCCCCGTTCAAGTCTAAGTTCCGTTAGGTCAAGCCTAGGTTCCGAAATACATACCCGCCCTAGACTCCGCATAGTCAAACATAGACTCGAACAAAGGTTAAACCTAGCGCTCTGATACCAACTTTGTCACGACCCGAAATATTAGCTCGTGTCCAGCACTTAAATCACGCAACGTCTAAAGGCGTAACGTAATTCAAGTAAGCTGAAACCCAGATATCTAAATCTTTTTAAGAAAATAAAAGAGGTGAAGTTTTGAAATAAAGGTATAATGAAATCAAGTTTTCTTAAGTACATAAAAAGGGAACATGAAAAATGCAAGTTTATTTTACTAGTTTGAAAAACGAGTTTCGTCTTTTAAAAATTAGGCAGCACCTCCCTTGTATTTTTGATCCAAAACCACAAATACATAACAAGAATAATGGCATCCCCAAGCGGAAGCTAGCTTTTCGCCAAACGGCGGATCACAACCACACAAGACAGTATATGTAAGTATACGACGCCCAATGGCGAAGTTCACCACAAAAGATAAAGAAATAAGCAAGACATCAAAACCACAAGTAGCGGAAAACCCCTTGCTCTAAGTCTCGCAACTACAATCTCACTAAGATTCATTACTTATACAAATTACTAATTTTGACTGATAGAGTTGACTAGATACAATATGAAATATAAATAAAAAAGTGGGTACGATACAAATGTCCCACCTACTAAAGCAATCACCCGGAAACAACTGTTTGCCAGCGATGCCGCCACTGATCCAAGCGGTCAACCTGAAAGAACTGTGGCACAATGGGGGTGAGTTGCCAACTGATGAGTAGAAAAACATCTACAAGTAGAAATCAAATAAACAACGACTCCTAAGTCAACTATATCATTAAGGTAATACTATGATATCTAGGGTGACCTATCTGTATATGTGCCAACAATGAAATCAATACCTATATGTATGCGTATATAATCCAACAATATAATCAATGTATGTATGCATGTGGATCTCGTCCAACCATATAATCAATGTATGTATGCATGTGGATCTCATCCAACCATATAATCAATGTATGTATGCATGTGGATCTCGTCCAACCATAGAATCAATGTATGTATGCATGTGGATCTCGACCAACCATATAATTAATGTCTGTGAATATCATAAAAGCATATGCATGAAAGTATGAGGATATAAATCAACAGGAGTCCCTCACGACACATCAAAATCATGAAACCTGGGTGTCCAACATCGACACTCGAAAACATCATGAAACCGTGTCCAGCATCGATACGTAAATCCTCATATATCGGGCTCCGTCAGTCCGGATCGGCCCACGGGCTCCGTATGCGGAATCGGCCCTCGGCCCCAGCAGTACGGGTCGGCCCGTATCCATCTCTCGTCTCTGGTTAGTATCCTCCAGATAACCGCCAGGTCCAACTAATTACTGGTAGGTAGTAGTCCCTCTGCCAGGCTCACCGTCTACTACACAGTAATCCGTTCTCGCTCCGGGGTACCATACCGGGCCCACCATGTACCCGCAATCGGTCTCATCCAACTCCTCGAATCGGGTTTCACATGTCATACGTCTCAGAACCGAGAAAATGCATGGTGGACGCACTGAAATATCATATCAAGAGAAACCGGGTTTTTAAAACTATACATGCTTTCTTTTGAAATATCCACGGTTTTCAAATCCAGAAATCTCATGAAAACAGCATATCTCAATGCGTAAAAGCATAAAGCATGATGTATACGACATATAACAGAAATGTAAGCATATCCGTATATCATGCAATATGGAACAGTAATATGCACATATCGAGGAAAAACCGCTCTTTTAAATGAATCCAGTTTTAAAAATAAATCACGCGATTCCCAAATTTCCAAAATTGAATGCAATATCGTATAAAAGTGCATATGTGTATATACGCAAGTATGGTTGTACAAATGTGTATGTCCGCAAGTATGGTGTACAATATGTATGTACGCAAGTATGGTGTACAATATGTATGTGCGCAAGTATGGTGTACAATATGTATGTATGCAAGTATGGTATACAATATGTTTGTACGCAAGTATGATGTACAATATGTATGTGCGCAAGTATGGTGTACAATATGTATGTGCGGCAATATGGATGTACAAGTGGGTATATACGCAAGTATTAGTGTACAATATGTATGTATGCCAATATGGATGTACAAGCGGGTATATACGCAAGTATGAGTGTACAATATGTATGTGCGCAAGTATGGTGTACAATATTAATCGGTTTCCATCAAAATTTGCGGGGGTGCTATACGCCATCCACCCGACTTCCCTCGTAGATATAGATCTACTCACATTGCTTCTTGCTTTCCGAATTCGATGACGCCATGCTCCATCGCCTCGGAATCCACGCGAAGGTACCTACAATAACAACACATATCGCCACACTATTAAAATCAAGTTCTGAAATCCAATACGGCACGCGCATTGCTCATAGGTTAGAACCTATACCTTACGCATACAAAATCAACCAAACAACCCTTGTTGTTGATGTACAAACATCCAACAACCAAATACGAATCCAAATATCAAAACTAAACATTTCAAAATACGGAAAACATAGCCAAAATCACACCAAAGTGCTCCCAGATTTTGACTCAGGTGAAAAGGAGTTGCACAAACAAGTCTAGGGTGTAGTAAAAGTTGTATATGAGCTACTGGACCAACCTAGAACCCAACCCACCCCACTTGGCCGGCGACATGGTCCCATATTCTGGCGAGCTCGGCTCCCTAGGCTCCTCTGGGCTTCGTCTTCGTAGGGTGGTCTCCTAGTTCCCTATTTTGGTCCCTGGTATTGTTTGCTAAACTCATAAATTCTCCGGGTTGCTCCAGATTTCCCTGCACCCCCTATATACTCACAAAACCGACATAGATCAATTCCTAAATCCGTATTTTAGGGTTCTAAGCTATGGTCCAGGTCAAGAATTGTTAGTGTATATGCCCTAGAGGCCATTACTGTATCATACTAGTTTGTATATTACTTAATGGAAGCTTGGGATATTCACAGATGTATAGACAATTTTGCTCAAAATGGTAGTATGCTACTTGGTTTATTTCTAGTTTAATGTGTGCATATGTTTCTTTTAGCATATCGCCTATACACATTAGTGGAGCCCATAAGATCTTTGCTTGCTTACCAGCGTTGTGATGGCAGTCACACTAGTGGGGGCTGGGTAATCTACAAGCACATCCTTATACTGGTCCCTAGTCGTAGGATTATCGAGACGGGGCATCGATACTCCGGAGTAGACTAGCGTATGCGCTTCTCATCCCAGCAGGGGAGATGGTCTGTCCCACAGCCATTAATACGTCGTACTTGAGATAGTATGCGGGTGCTCGTTAAGTTACGAGTACACTGGACACGACTCGTCGGGAACTGTTGGTTGGTACTATGCCTATCGTCAGTTATCAGTTCCCAGGTGACATGAGTACAGCTTAGTCCGTTGACTTGACACTGTCACTTCGCCTCGAGTGTGTTCCCACTGTTCTTTGATTACTACCCTACCATGGCTCAAAGGAGTCGTGCAAACAGGTAGTAGTTGGGTGCAGTCCCGAAGCACTTGGAGGCAGTGACGGTTAGACAGGATTCGTCTCTTCCGGCATTGGGGGTTGATATCGCGCTTTGTCTATAGGAGAGCCATTACTCCAAGTCCCTGGCCAGGGTAAGCGAGATATACTGGTAGGTTTTCCAGTGTTATCTCAGGGTGTTCTGGGCTACACTCCGACACGACTTGTACCGCTATTAGGGGACTGACGTTTACCGCCCCCATAGGCCCGCCATGCGATATTCTCAGACGAACAGACCGGACTGTACGGAGATTGTCACATTCAACTCAGTAGGAGTTCGGATGGGTTTACTTCATCGGCCTTTTTATCGACATCTACCTGGGGACCGTTACGTACAGCTAGTGCCGCTTGCGGTCTGTGGTTAAACCCCTTGCCAACATAGTGTCGAGTGTTTAGAGTCCCATACAGAGAGTTTCCCTGCACTGGGCGAAAGGTGTAGAGGCCGTATGGTTTTACGGCAAGGCTACGATCACTTACGTGCACTTATGCGCGTATGCTATTCAGGCAGACAATGCTAGTGGGCTTTGGTTTAAGCCGGATCCTAGTATTGTATGGATGGATTAGCTTTGTCTCCTGTGCATTTGCATTCTACGGAATGCGGATGCGGGTGTGTATGCACGGTTGTGAGGAGCGAAGAAGAAGGAGGTGCCTCATTAAGGTTTTGACCGTTGGTTCGGTCAAAACCATTATGAGGTGGGGAAAATATTTACTAATCTTTTTAATGATAATTATGTTATGGCTAATTGCTTTGACCATTTGACCATGCTTGACCATGTTGACAATTTGACCATTGTTGACTTGGAGTTTTCTTGAGAACACTAGATCCTTCTTTTGCTTTTTGGCTTTGGATTTGATTTGTGATGATAATGGTCATATCAATGTAGCCATCAACTTTATCATGATAAGAGATTAGTAATTATTTGTTTTATAGTTCATTATCTCTTTGTGATCCTCTCTCTTCATTTTTAGAGCTCCCATGGTTCCTCCTCCTTCTTCCTCTTCTTGATTTTTCTATAGCTCTCAAGTTTTGAGAAAAATAGAAACAAAATAGACAAACAAATCCACCACCAACTTCTACATCACCTAGGACATCAAGAGTAGCATACTTGTTGCCCTAGTTACCTCGGCTTGAGGTGGAACTCGGATTACAAACTCTCGGGTGGATCGTCTTCGACTCAAGGAGGCCGCGGAGGTGACCAAGATCCGGATCGATCCTCGGAGCTAACATGGACGAGGAGGAAAGCGGAAAGAAGACCCGAAGGACTTGGTTCGTAAGGTATAATCTCTTGAGCATAGTAGATAGAATCTCTTATAGTTTGTTAGCAATGGTTTGGCAAAGATCCTTAAGTTTTTAGTCCATGTTACCTTGTGTCAAAAAATTGTTTTTTACCTATTCCGCCTCCCCGTAAGCACCGGGATGGGTAACGTGGACTTACAGTGGTATCAAAGCCTCGCTAAACCATTACTAACTTGTTAGCAAAGTGTTAGAAATTCGATCGCCGGAAAAAATCGCAAAACACGTCGAAAAATCCACTTTTCTGTCATTTTTGAAAACTGGTCCAAAAATTTTTCAGGGGACCTTAAAAATACGTGCAGGGTTTTCTGGGAAAATTGAAAAAATTTGGGCGCCTGAGTCACTCAGAAGACCGCGGATCCGCGGCCGATCCAAGCGATCCGCCGCGGATCCGCGGCCGAGTTGACTCGGCCGTGCACCAAATTTCTTCAGCTGTTCTCTATGATGGTTTTGTGACTTTTGAGATAGTTTGTTTCTGCCCAGATTTTGCTGAGTACTGCGTTGTGCTTGGGGTAGTTTCAAATCAAGTTTTCAATCGAAATTCTAAGTACTTTTGCTAATCGGATATTCTGTGATGTGATATATGTATTGAACGTCTACTAATCGCTATACGTCGATTAGTGGGGGTTATACATATTTGTGATCTGTGATGTTGGTTTGTGTATATGAACTTGTTGGATTGTCGCGGATGAATAGCCGAGGTTTTGTGAGATGAGAGTTTCTTTATCTTTCATTTGATGTAATATGTAAATTGACGTAATATTATTTTTATGGCCGCACATCCGGGATGAGGTTGTAGCCGCCATTGTATATTATTTCTTTTACTGTTTTTGCTCCTAGGATAGACCCAAGAAGGGGTGCACAAACTACTGGGTATTGAAGTGCCGAGTAGCCTACTCACGTTGTTGAGGGAGGTTGCTTCACTTCAGGTACTTGGCGGGTAGTTTGCCGCACCCGTAAGGGTCTAGGGTGGGGTTTGGCTATTCATTACGACCGTGTGATCCGTCTTTCGTTGCAGGCTCGAACAAAACGCGGATTCCTAGCATATCCAATGTGTTCATCTGTGATCTGGAATGGCTATCATTGCATTTGACGAATGTATATATCTATATATGATATCTAGTAGGCGTTGCTTATGTTTTGCATCCGTGCTAGTCCAGCCCCCGCTCTGTCGTTAGTTAAGTAACCTAACGGGTGATGACGGGGCCTTGTGGCGAATGCGGATGGCATAAGCGTACGTCATATTTTCGTTGTTTTCTGCAATGGTAGGATTAATTGATGGGACGCATTAAATTAATGCAAGAAAATAAACCAAAGTTAAAATCGTTGGAACAATTTCAAAACCACTCGGTTTCTTTTCAAAACAGAAAACTTTTAAAAACGCGGAGCTTAAACCACTTCTTTTAAAAGCTATCAAGGTTCCTTCGATTATATCAAGTTCACTATGTTCACGGTTTCGCCAAAACCATTCTTAGCCCTCCGACATTTCATATGAATATTCAATAGTATTCAAGCTATGTTTGTTGACCTTCGTCAAGGCATAATGATTAGTAGCTGTTGGGTGTTCATATGTAGCATAGATAGATGCGTTAGTTTGGGACAATCGTATTACCTTGTTGACCTTCGTCAAGGGTATATACGGGTGGGTTCAAATTAACCTGGGTAATGATGGGTAGAACTTGACATGTGACTTATGATTTGTTGACCTTCGTCAAGGTCATAAGAGCATGGGGCAAAAATCCACATCGGGAGTTTCTAAAGAATCTGAAACTTGCTAGTGCTGCATACCATTTGGAGTTTGATAATGTCGGTAGGATTCCTCCAGCATTATCTCACAATGATATTTGGATCCCGATCCTACTGTGAGTATCCTCTACTCCTCGGAAAACTTTTCACTTAACAATCAATGTTATAAACCAAGTAGATGTCTAGAAAGGTGTTAGCGGGGCTACGCCCACAGGGAAAAGAGGTTATTTAATTAAGGAACTTCGCGAAAGCGTCGTAAAACCTCCCTCGAAGTACTAACACTGGCCTGGCTGAACGGTTAAGCAAGTATTGTACGGTGAGATTGATCCCGACTAATTCTTCTTTTATGGTTTGAGGAAGGATTCGAGAAACAGTGGGAGCCATCCTGTTTAGATAAACTAAAAACCAATCTAAACTTGCAAGAGTATCATGCTGAGTGTTTTCTTCTCTCTCTCTTAATTGCAGTGACCCAGTGACCACACATAGATTACATCTAGATAATAAAATGACTGAATCTGACTGTTATGACTGGCAAAGGTCTGTCCAGATGTCCATTACCCATGACAAGCTGGGACACCTCTTAACTAATCAAACCCCTGCTGTCTCAGGACCAGTTTCCCCTGTCACGGATATTGATATCCGTAAGACATCGGAAAAAGACTGTGCAAATGCCAAGTGCCTCGTGTTGGCCTCAGTTGATGGTGCATGCCAGAGGCAACACGAGAAGATGGACTTAGTTTCTATCTTCCTCCATAACAAAGATTTATATGGAGAGCAATCTCGTATCGCAAGATATGAGACCTCGAACGAATTGCTTCAAGGGGGGTGGCTATCGGGTCATCTGTAGGGGGCAACGTCTTTACAGAGACCAGCTATTTTGATGAGCTCACGGACCTGAAGACCACGTTGAAGAACGGGTCAAATACAGACTTGATTCTACAGTCTCTGCCCTCTACTTATACCCTGAAGGAAACCAGGGAAGTAGAAGGAAAGGGAAGGGCAAAAGTTTCGGGACTGGATGTAGTAAAGGAGGGACGTTCTTATTGTTACGGGAATGAACATTGGCAGAAAGATTGCAGGGCTAGCAAAGCCAGTAGCCAGGATTCAAAGCATGTTGTGGCTTCGGCTTCGGGTGTGTTTGTAGTAGAAAACTGTATGTCAATTAACCCCACTTCCTGGGTATTGGATACCGGATCAGGATCTCACATCTGTAATTCATTACAGGCTCTGAGAAACCGTAGAGTTATCAAGATAGGTGATATGACTCTCAGGGTTGCCAACGGAATGAGCATGGACGCTGAATCCGTAGGGGACTATCATCTTGGATTGAGAACTGGGCAGATATTGATTCTGCGTAACTGTTTGTATGTACCTAGTGCGACTTGTAATATCATATCCGTATCCTTACTTTCTAAGGAAGGATATGATTTTACTTTTGTAAGTGATGTGGTCCACATCCACCTAAATCAAGTTCTGATTGGGTCAGGTACATTAGAAAACGGGATATACGTATTGAATCAAGCTCAGGTTTTCAGTGTCCAGAACACACTTAAAAGAAAGTCTCCGGAAACAAATCAGGCTTTCTTATGGCATTGTAGACTGGGTCACATTAATGAGACACGGTTAACAAAGTTACATAAAGAGGGATACTTGAATCCATTCGAGTATCAGTCTTATGCTACTTGTGAATCTTGTCTCATGGGAAAGATGACAAAGACTCCGTTCACTGGACACGGAGTAAGAGCGAGCGAGCTCTTAGGACTCATACACAGTGACGTGTGTGGTCCAATGTCTACATATGCGCGAAGTGGTTATTCATACTTCATTACTTTTACGGATGTTTTCTC
The DNA here is from genome assembly GCA_030015575.1 of Agapanthus africanus. Lineage (NCBI taxonomy): Eukaryota > Viridiplantae > Streptophyta > Magnoliopsida > Asparagales > Amaryllidaceae > Agapanthus > Agapanthus africanus. The sequence continues at coordinate 494,249,649 of JASDDO010000026.1, forward strand.
TAGGTATGGACATGTCTTCCTGATGAAGCATAAATCCGAGGCCTTTGAGAAATTTAGGAAATACAAGAATGAAGTTGAAAAACAAACAGGCAAAAGTATCAAAACACTGAGATCTGATCGAGGTGGTGATTACTTGAGTGCCGAGTTTCTGGGCTACTTAAAAGAGAATGGAATTCTCTCTCAGCTTACTCCTCCATACACACCACAACACAACGGTGTATCGGAAAGACGGAATCGAACTCTATTGGATATGGTTCATTCCATGATGAGTAAGGCTGAGTTACCGCGATCTTTCTGAGGTTATGCACTAGAAACAGCTGCGTATCTTTTGAACAAGGCTCCAACCAAGACTGTACCTACCACCCCATATCAGATGTGGAGTGGGAAGAAACCCCGTCTTAAGTATCTTAAGACATGGGGATGTCCAGCTTTTGTAAAGAAGCAGCATGCGGACAAGCTCGAGGCACGCTCAGTACTGTGTAAGTTTGTGGGATACCCCAAGAACTCCAAGGGGTATCTTTTCTATTCCACAGAGGAACAAAAGGTTTTTGTTTCTCAGCATACCCACTTCTTGGAAACTGAATTTTTAGAAAGTCAGATAAGTGGGAGCGCAATAGAACTGGAAGAAATTCCATAACCACAAGCTATTGCTGAAAGCTTGGAAGAACCAGAAGTTTCAGGAGAACCGAACATCCCAGCGCCACTCCGCAAGAGTAGTAGGCAGTCTCATCCGCCCGAGAGATACTACGGTTTTCTCATAGACGGGGATCGAGAGGATTGCGTCATTGAAAATGATGAGCCTACTAGCTTCCAGCAAACCATTCAGAGCGGTGACTCAATAAAATGGCTGGATGCAATGCGGACCGAAATGGAGTCCATGTACACTAACAAAGTTTGGACTTTGGACATTGCTCCAGAAGGGGTAAAACCCGTAGACTGCAAATGGATCTTCAGAAAGAAGATTGGTGTAGATGGGCAGGTTGAAACCTATAAAGCTAGACTTGTTGCAAAGGGTTTTCGTCAAAGACCTGGTTTGGACTATGACGAGACCTTTTCTCCAGTGGCTATGCTCAAATCCATTCGGATCCTTCTTGCCATTGCTGCCTTCCATGATTATGAGATTTGGCAGATGGACATAAAGACGACTTTCCTAAATGGAAATTTGGAAGAGTGCGTCTATATGGATCAGCCGGAGGGATTCATTCAGAGTGGGAGCAGCGGTAAAGTGTGCAAGTTGCTTAAGTCCATCTATGGACTGAAGCAGGCATCACGGAGTTGGAACATCTGCATTGATAATACTGTTAAAGAATTCAACTTTATCAAAAACCCAGATGAACCATGCATTTACAGTAAGATTGTAGGGAGAACTATGGTATTCCTCGTCTTGTACGTGGATGACATTCTCCTAATAGGAAATGATATTCCTATGCTACAGTCAGTCAAAGGATTCTTGTCACAGAGGTTCTCCATGAAGGACCTGGGCGATGCCAACTACATTCTGGGGATCCAGATCTATCGTGATAGATCTAAAAGGATGTTGGGACTTTCGCAGTCTAGGTACATCGACACCAAACTGAAACGATTCAGTATGGAAGATTCAAAGCGCGGTAATCTACCGGCTTGTCATGGAATCACCCTCTCCAAAGATATGTCTCCCAAGACTGATTTGGAAAGGGCTCGCATGTCATCTATACCCTACGTATCTGCGGTAGGCTCTATAATGTATGCAATGTTGTGTACCAGACCAGATGTAGCATACGCATTGAGCGTTGTAAGCCGGTATCAGTCGGACCCAGGGGAGAAACACTGGATAGCAGTAAAGAACATTCTCAAGTACCTGAGAAGAACTAAGGAGATGTTCTTGGTGTATGGCGGAAAAGACCACCAGATCGAGGTCTTTACTGACTCCAGCTTCCAGAGTGACAAGGATGACTCCAAGTCCATGTCGGGTTATGTCTTTACCCTCAATGGAAGGGCGGTATGCTGGAAGAGCTCCAAGCAGGAAACCGTTGCTAACTCAACTATGGAAGCGGAGTACATAGCTGCTTGCGATGCCGCAAAGGAAGCTGTCTGGATGAAGAAGTTCCTCACGGAGCTTCAGGTGGTTCATACCATTGTTGATCCAATACCGTTGTATTGTGACAACAATGGCGCTATAGCTTTAGCGAAGGAACCCAGGTCCCATCAGAAGTCCATGCACATTTTGAGGTGGTACCACCTGATCAGGGAGATCGTAGATCGCCGGGAGATCGAGGTGAAGAGAGTAGATTCGGAGAATAACACTGCAGATCCATTCACGAAGGCCATACCCCAGACTCAGTTCGAGCGGCTGATCGAGATGATAGGTCTTCGATATGCCAGTACATGGCCTTAGTGCAAGTGGGAGATTGTTAGTGTATATGCCCTAGAGGCCATTACTATATCATACTAGTTTGTATATTACTTAATGGATGATTGGGATATTCACAGATGTATAGACAATCTTGCTTAAAATGGTAGTATGCTACTTTGTTTGTTTCTACTTTAATGTGTGCATGTGTTTCTTTTAGCATATCGCCTATAAACATTAGTGGAGCCCTTAGGATCTTTTGCTTGATTACCAGAGTTGTGATGGCAGTCACACTAGTGGAGGCTGGGTAATCTACAATCACATCTTTATACTGGTCCCTAGTCGTAGGATTATCGAGACAGGGCATCGATACTCCGGAGTAGACTAGCATATGCGCTTCTCATCCCAGCAGGGGAGATGGTCTGTCCCACAGCCATTAGTACGTCGTACTTGGGATAGTATGCGGGTGCTCGTTAGGTTACGAGTACACTGGACAGGACTCGTCGGGAACTGTTGGTTGGTATTATGCCTATCGTCAGTTATCAGTTCCCAGATGACATGAGTACAGCTTAGTCCGTTGACTTGACACTGTCATTTCGCCTCAAGTGTGTTCCCACTGTTCTTTGATTACTACCCTACCACAGCTCAAAAGAGTCGTGCAAACAGGTAGTAGTTGGGTGCAGTCCCGAAGCACTTGGAGGCAGTGACGGTTAGACAGGATTCATCTCTCCCGGTATTGGTGGTTGATATCGCGCTGTGTCTAGGAGAGCCATTACACAAAGTCCCTGGCCAGGGCAAGCGAGATATACTGGTAGGTTTTTCAGTGTTATCTCAGGGTGTTCTGGGCTATACTCTGACACGACTTGTACCGCTATTAGGGGACTGACGTTTACCGCCCCTAGGCCCGCCATGCGATATTCTCAGACGAACAGACCGGACTGTATGGAGATTGTCACATTCAGGCTCAGTAGGAGTTCGGATGGGTTTACCCCATCGGTCTTCTTATCGACATCTACTTGGGGACCGTTACGTGCAGCTAGTGCCGCTTACGGTCTGTGGTTAAACCCACTGCCAACGTAGTGTCGAGTCTTTAGAGTCCTACACAGAGAGTTTCCCTGCACTGGGCGAAAGGTGTAGAGGCCGTATGGTTTTACGGCAAGGCTACGATCACTTACGTCCACTTGTGCGCGTATGTTGTTCGGGCAGACAATGCTAGTGGGCTTTGGTTTAACCCGGATCCTAGTATTGTATGGATGGATTAGCTTTGTCTCCTGTGCATTCGCATTCTACGGAATGCGGAAGCGGGTGTGTATGCACGGTTGTGAGGAGCGAAGAAGGAGGAGGTGCCTCATTAAGGTTTTGACCGTTGGTTCGGTCAAAACCATTATGAGGTGGGGAAAATATTTACTAACCATTTTAATGATAATTATGTTATGGCTAATTTTTTTGACCATTTGACTATGCTTGACCATGTTGACAATTTGACCATTGTTGACTTAGAGTTTTCTTGGGAGCACTAGATCCTTCTTTTGCTTTTTGGCTTTGGATTTGATTTGTAATGATAATGGTCATATTGTAGCCATCAACTTTATCATGATAAGAGATTAGTAATTATTTTTTTTATGGTTCATTATCTCTTTGGGATTCTCTCTCTTCATTTTTAGAGCTCCTATGGTTCCTCCTCCTTCTTTCTCTTCTTGATTTTTCTATAGCTCTCATGTGTTGAGAAAAATAGAAACAAAATAGATAAACAAATCCACCACCATCTTCTACATCACCTAGGACATCAAGAGTAGAATACTTGTTGCCCTAGTTCCCTCGGCTTGAGGTGGAGCTCGGATTATAAACTCTCGGGTGGATCGTCTTCGACTCAAGGAGGCTGCGGAGGTAACCAAGTACCGGATCGATCCTCGGAGCTAGCATGGACGAAGAGGAAAGTGGAAAGAAGACCCGAAGGATTTGGTTCGTGAGGTATAATCTCTTGAGCATAGTAGATAGAACCTCTTGTAGTATGTTAGCGATGGTTTGGCAAAGATCCTCAAGTTTTTAGTCCATGTTATCTTATATCAAAAAATTGTTTTTTACCTATTCCGCCTCCCCGTAAGCACCGGGATGGGTAACATGGACTTACAAGAATCATCTCAAAAGTCTTATTGACAGCCACAAAACGTCATCAATTTCCCAAACCCTTCTCTAGAATTTCAAAGTTCACAAATCCATCACTAAACGACTTCTAAAGTTAAACAAAATGCTAGGAAAACAAAACTACCCTACATGAAAAGAGATATACCTTATGGTTACACCCTAGCAAAACCCTAGAAGTCCCAATGTTGTCAAACTCCCACTTTGCTTGGTCCATTGCGATGAGGGTGAGAAGGTGATCATCTTTTGTGAAAGAGGTATAGGGTTTTGGGGAGTATTTTGAGATAGGTCATGAAGGTAGAAGGTGGAGTGAGATAAGGAAGAAGAAGAAGAAGAAAATGGTGGAGGAAAACAATGAGGCAGCCTCCCCTCTTGATGTCCCCTCTCTATCTCCTCAAGTCATCATTACACATTTTTCCTTTTCTTTTCTCACCAAAAAACACATACACCCAAATAAAACAACACAAATGAAATAACATGTAACATGTCATGGTGCACTAACTATGAAAAACTGTAGAAATACGGATTTGTCTTAATCGCGATTAGTAGTGCACTAATCGGGTTTTTATCCAAACTGCATATAATAAATTTCAAAAATGCTAAATCCTTTAATTATATTATAAAATGAATAAATCATTTTAATTTCCATTTATTTCACAATTATCGGTATATATTTATACCCTTTTTCGAAAACCCCAATTTCGCAAATCGGATGGTTTTCAGGAAATATATTATTTTAATATTAAATTCCAAAAATAATATTTTATATTTTCTGAAATGTTACATAACGCCATGTAGGCGATCTCCCCGTAGATTTTAAATCTACTCACCGATAATCACCAGCTAGGTAGATCCAATCACCTTCTTCCCTTTCTTCGCAGCGTCCGAAGTCCCCGCTTGCGATCCTATTAACACAAAACATAGTCAGTGCAAAAACTCAGAAATTGACCAATACCACATATAACTATGTTTTGACCGACGCACCAACTCCAAACCAGCTCACAAGTGTCCTTCTAGTGGCTAACGTATGTGGCGACACTACGAAACCAACCCAAGTACAGCAGCTACACAAGATCACGAACCGTGTCGGATAACGTAACACGTGTATTCGATACACTATATTAGCAAAGTGATCCCAGATTTTAATATAAAAATAATTAATGAAAGTTGCAAGTGCCACGAGACCATACACAACCCCAGAGACCCCACGACCAAGAATCAACACCCCAGCCCCCACTCTGGCCGCAATTTGCGGCCAGAACCATTAAATCTGCGGCCACGAAGAGAGGGATGGGTCTCAGGTTCTTATGGTGGGTTCTAACTCATAACACTAGGTCACTGTGATGGGAACTTTACCAACAAATACCTGGTTCTACAGCAGATCACAAAGACATCAAGTTGACACTAAAAATACGATATTTGCACGAAACGATACTTTAAGTGTTCTAAACAGCAACCAACAAGCTACACAACATTATAACTTCTATTTAACAGTTTAGAGATTATACCTATCCACACATGCTTATAAGATCCTAGCTTTCCAAGCTCCAAGTGATCTTAGAGGCAAAAACAAGACTTTTGAAGTGTTTTGGTGAGATTTGAATAAGTTTTGTGAAGGTTTTGTGATGAATGGTTAAGGTTTCAGTTGAGAGGGAAAAGGGAATGAGAAATAATTGAGAGAGATAGAGTGAGAGAGAATGAGAGGGTGTGAGAGAGTAAAGGGTGAGAGGGTGAGTGTAGGGTGAACTAATTCCTTATGCTTACTCTCTCCCTCACCTCCATTAATGCAACCATTAATGCCTCCATGACTCACCTAGCCACCTCTCTCTCTATCCAAAACAAGGAAAATATCTCTCACCAAATACCTAGCTCAAGGTTAAGGCAAGGTTATCAAGGCATGGATTGCTTAAGGTGTCATGGTCTCTAAACAAGATTAACACTACTACCCCTCACATTAACATGCACATGTGTGTGCAAGGCATAACAAAAAAAGATAAAATGTTAATTAATTGTTATAAAATGTGAGGAACCCGATTTGGTAAACCTTTCACTAAAAACCCGCATTATCGCTTAATTAACACTAATCTCATTATAAGGTGTTGCAATCTCCCCCTAAAGAAATTCGTCCCCGAATTAAAAATTCATACTAAGCGTACCTTCAAATAGATGAGAGAATTTCTTCCGCATATCGCTCTCGGCCTCCCAAGTGATCTCCTCACTAGTCGGGCTACGCCAAAGAACCTTCACAGATGGCAAGACCTTTGATCGAAGTTTCTTCACCTGCCGATCTAATATAACTACCGGCTGCTCGGTGAACGAAAGATCGCGGTCAAGCTGAACGGCCTGGTGCTGAATCATGTGAGAAGGATCATGAAGGTATCTACGAAGTATCGACACATGGAACACGGGGTGAACATATGGAAAACTGGGCGGAAGCGCCAAACGATAAGCAACGGTACCAACTCGTTCAAGGATCTCGAAAGGACCTGCAAATCTGGGACTGAGCCTCCCCTTTTCCCCAAATCTCATAACGCCCTTCATCGGAGAAATCCGCAGGAATACATGATCCCCTACTGCGAACTCAAGTCTGCGACGACGACGGTCGGCATAAGACTTCTGTCTGCACTGGGCTGCTCTCATCCTGTCCTGAATTAGCTAAATCTTCTCCGTAGTCTCCTGAACTAGCTGTGGTCCCAAAACCCCACTCTCACTGAGTTCGGTCCAACAGACAGGCGATCGACACTTCCTACTGTACAAAGCCTCAAAAGGTGCCATCTGAATAGTCTCCTGAAAGCTGTTGTTGTAGGAGAACTCAATCAACAGCAAGTGACGATCCCAACTGCCACCAAAATCAAGAACGCACGCACGAAGCATATCCTCCAAAGTCTGTATAGTCCGCTCTGACTGACCATCGGTCTGCGGATGGAAATCGGTGCTAAATCTCAACCGGGTACCCAAAGCTTCCTGAAACTTCTGCCAAAGACGGCTAGTAAACTGGGTGCCTCTGTCGAATACAATGCTTGTGGGAACGCTATGCAAACGCACAATCTCATCTATATATAACTGAGCATAACCAAAAGTGGTCTTCACTGGAAGGAAGTGAGCCGCTTTCGTCAACCGGTCAACAATCATCCAAATGGAGTCATACCCCCGACTGGTCCTGGGTAGACCCACAACAAAGTCCATGGAAATCTGCTCCCATTTCCACTCAGGAACGGGTAAAGGCTGCAACTCTCCAGTCGGTCTCTGATGCTCAGCCTTGACTTGCTGACAAGTCAGGCACCTCGAAACGAAGTCCGAAACATCGCGCTTCATCCCTTCCCACCAGTAAATGTCTCTCAAGTCACGGTACATCTTGGTGGAACCTGGATGAACGCTAAAGGCTGACTGATGTGCCTGCTCTAGGATCTCGCGTCTCAACCCATCAATATCTGGTACACACAAGCTAGTCCCGCAACGTAGCACACCCTGGTCATCAATCTTGAACTCTGAAACTGCACCCTGCCGAACAAGCTCAAAATCTCAGACAAACAAGCATCACTGGGTTGCGCCTCGTGGATACGATCAAGTAGTAGTGGACGGGCGTGGACATGAGCAAGCTATCCCCCAGTGGAAGTGAACTCAAACTGTACTCTACCATCGCACAAGATCTGCCAATCTGCAGAAGACTGTTGCTGAACTGCGCTCAACTGGGACAAGCTACCCCCGGGCCTATGACTCAAAGCATCAGCTACCACATTCGCCTTGCCCGGGTGATAAAGGATCTCACAATCATAATCCTTCACTAGCTCCAGTTGGAGATAGTGCCCTCAGAGTCAATTATTGGATCACAGGCATGTGATTGCAATGATTGAGGGAGGACCTATCCCAGTAAGACAGTCTTACTCAAGATGATAGTATGCTATCTGGTTTATCTTTATCATCGTGTACTGCTTTAGGTGACCTTACGAGTCGCTATTACATGTTGATAGAGCCCCTAGGATTCTTGCTTGACTGCCAGCAGTATGAGGGCGATCATATACGTGGGAGCTGGGGTCTATAAGCACATCCTTAAAAGGTCCCTAGTCGTGGGAGTTTCGAGACAGGGCATCGATACTCCATTGTAGACTAGTGTATACAGCCGAGACCCCGACGAGGGGCGGTGGCCGGTCTCACAAGCCACTGGTGTCAGTTGGTTCACCTTAGGTGTATACAGGTGCCCATTGGGTTATGAGTCACCGGACAGGACTCGCCGGGAACATGCTAGTTGGGATTATACCAAACGTCAGATAGCAGTTCCCTGGTGACATGTGTACAAGTTAGTTCATCGACCTGAGATCGTCATTTGTCTCATGTGAGTTCCCACTGTGCTTTGATTACTACCCTACCACGGCTCAAAGGAGTCGTGCAAACAGGTTTTAGTTGGGTACAGTCCCGAGCCACATGGAGGCAGTGAGCGGATCTGCAGGGGTTCGTCTCTCCCGGTATTGGGGGTAAGGTCGCGCTGTGTCTAGGAGAGCCATTACACAAAGCCCTCGGCCAAGGCAGGAGATTTACTGGTAGGTATTCCAGTAATATCTCAGGGCGTTCTGGGCCTCACTCCGACACGACTTGTACCGCTTTTGGGGGTCGGACTTTTACTAACCCCCTAGGCCCGCCATGCGATACTCATAGACGAACGGACCGGACTGTACGGATATTGTCACTGACAGGCTCAGTAGGGTATCAGGATGAGTTCGCTCATCGACGTCCCTTTTTGGTCAATAGCTGGTAGCCCATCACATATGGCTAATACCTCTGACGTGCTAGTGGTTAAATCCACAGCCATAGTATTGACGAGTCTTTAGAGTCCACCACACACTCAGTTACTCAAGTTTTGGGCGAAACGCTGTAGAGGCCGTATGGAGATATGGCAGGTTTCGATCAGATACGTGCGGTATTGCACGGATCGTGATCGGACGGTTTTTACTAGCCGGCTTTGGCTTAAGCCGGATCCTGGTATTAGACAGTGTAGATTTTGTCTCTTTGCATTTGTGTTCAGTGGGAATACAAATGCGGGCATGTATATGCAGTAGCTGGGTTTTCCTGTAATTTATTACAGGATCAGTTTTCTGAAGTTGCCAGTTTGCATTTCGTTCCGGCCGGTTTTCTTTTGTTCCTTCGCGGCCGGACTTTTCGATGGAGGGGCTAATTTGCAATTGTGCAAATTAGTTTTGTAGAGGGTTGTTTGTGGCATTTGGTTTATCATGATAATTCCAAGCATCTTTGTTTTTTCTTTAATCATGGTTTTGCATTAAATGTGATGGTTTGTGAAAGGATTGGATTAGACCTTGGTGTGACCTTTTCTTCTCTTTATCATACCATTTCTTTTCTTGCATTATGGCTTGCAATTTTTCCTTCCACCATGAGGTGAGGCCGGCCATTTTGGAGGAGAGGGGGATTTTTCATTTTTGGTGTGAGGAAATTGTTCATATCATTTGGCTCATTGCAAATTTCCTCACCTCTCTCCATAGTTCATTCTCTAATCTACACTTCATCAAATGGCAACTAAAACCCCAAATGAGATAATGGTTTCTACACTACACCTACAACAACCTTGGACGTGTCGGCTAGCCAACTTTGCGTCCGAGTTGCCTCGGTCCAGAGGTGGGAGCCCGTAAAAGAATCCGGCTACGTGGTGCCCTTTCCGACGAGGAGGTGACGGACGGAGATTCCGCGGGAGATCGGAGTGGAGACGAAGACCGAAGGACACGGATCGCTTGGTATAACTCTCTACCCATTCTCTTGATAGCTAGGATTAGGTTAATGGTTACAATCCGGGTTTATTGTCCGCGGTAGCGCCGGTTCCAAGTTAAAAAAAATTTTGATTCCGCATTTTGGCCTCGAGTAGAAGGCCGGGGCGCTGCCGTGGCACAACATGGTATTAGAGACACGCCATTAACCTAGTCTAGCTTGCTCTAGTATGTTTAAAGACTCGATCGAACAAAAATCCCAAAAACCGTATTTCGTGTGCATCAGGTTTCTGTCGAAATTTTTTGGGCTCTAAAAATTTTTCAGGTTATTTCAGAAACATGTGCACAGAATTCTAAGAATACTGTAAAAATTTGGTGACCTAATCCCTCTACAGTGCCGCGGAACCGCGGCCATAACTCCATTTTGGCCATGGTTCCGCCGCAGGAATATGGCATCATTTCACCAATTTTTTCCAGTAGGCTTCTGACTTAGAAATAGGAGTTTTGGGATATTCTTTTTGGGCCCAGATTTTCTGTGAGTGCTACAGTAGTGCTTGGGGCCCACTTCGATAAATTTGTTCGATCGGATATTTTAAACATGCTAGTTCACAGTATTTACATTATATCTGCGACCGTGAATGTCATTTGATCGGTAAATCCTGTCTATCTGCTATAGCGCTTTTAGACGGATTTGCGAACGTGACATTCACGTTGATATTCGGTGTTGTGCTGTGATGTTGCGGATTGGTCGTGGGGGATAGCCTGGTTGCAGTGGTAGTACAGTTTTGTTTTATATGTACATTTGTTGTTGCGGGGCGAGCGTCCGACATGTGGACTGCCGTCACTGCCTGTTTGTATTATTCTTTTGGGACACGACCAGGTCGAGGTCGATGTACCCGTTGTATGTATATTTTACTTTCTGTACTAGGATTACCCCACAGAGGGGTGCACGGATAGCCGGGTTCTAGAGGGCAACAAGCCCACATCTCATGGCATTGAGACGGAGGGGGCTTTACTCTAGAATTGGCAGGCTATTCGCCGCACTCATAGGGGGTACAGGTTGACCCAGGAGGGGTGCCCAAGTTACCGGATTCCGTGAAGTGCTGGGTGGTCCATTCACGTTGCTGAAGGGGGCTGCCTCGCTTCAGGTTTTGGCGGGTGACTTACCGCACCCGTAGGAGTCTAGGATTTTCGTTGCACAGGCTATCCACACGACCAGGGGAACGTCGGGTTTCAGCAGCGGCTCTGTGAAACCCGGGGATCCCAGATATCTGTATTGTTCTATGATGCTGGTTATATTTCTGTGATGTTGCATTTTATCACGCCTTGAGCGAATTATTATATATTGATATATATACTAGTAGATGTTGTATATGTTTTGCATCCGCGCTAGTCCAGTCCCCGCTCTGTCGTTAGTTAAGTAACCTAACGGGTGATGACGGGACCCAATGGCGAATGCGGATGGCATATACGTACATCATTATTTTCGTTCTTTATTGGTGTGATCAATTGATGGGACTGCATTGATTCGGATCAATGCAAGCTAAACAAACATATTCTGATGTTTTTGGAACATTTTTCAAAAAGCTGTTATTGCAAGGGCGTTCACTTTTTGTTTTGCACAGTGGTATTCAGTTGGAATATCCTGCTCCTCAGTCGACGAGGCAAGGGCCGAGATCACTTCACCGGGAGTGACCCCTTGGACAGAAGTTTGCGTCAGGGCAATAACTTCACTATAGCCGATTGCCTTTTGCTTTGCATCGTGGTATTCAGTTGGAATATCCTGCACCTCATTCTACGGGGAAAGAGCCGAGATCCCTTCACCGGGAGTGACCTCTTTAGCAAAGGTTTTCGTCACTATATTTTTATAAAAAGTTATCCGGTTCCTTCAACGATATCAAGTTCATTACGTTAAAGGTTTTTCGCCAAAAACCAGCCGTAGCCCTCCGTCATTTCAGATTAGTATTGCTTAGTATTCGTGCTACGTATGTCGTGCTCAGCCGAGGCGTAGTGTGCGGTAGCTCTGTAATGCTTTTCTGTCTTATGGATATGTGATTGGTTAGGACAGTCGTACGGTCATTTTGGCTCATTCAAGGACTCGTGCGGGTGGGTGTAATGCAATCAAGATAATGACGGGTTGAACTTGACTAGGATCCTTTGATATGTTGGCTCAGTCAAGGTCACTTGGGTCCTAGGGGTAAAAATATACATCAGGAGTTTCTAAAGAAACTGAAACTTTCCAGGCATGCGCATACCTTCTGGAGTGTGGTGACATGAGTGGATTCCGTCACGTTATCATGCGATGATAGTTGGATCCCGATTCCCACTGATGAGTTGGTTTACTCCTCGGGCGATCCCGACTAATTCTTCTTTCAGGTTTGGAGAAGAATTTGACGTTACAGTGGGAGGTTTCCTGATTAGATAAATTGATAACCCTTCTAATCTAGGATAGAGTGCACGCTGAGTGTTTCTTTTCTCTCTCTCTTTGGCAGCGACCATTGACCCGACCTTAGACTATGACTCAGTGACCAAGTTAACCGAACCTTCTTAAGCACTGGCTTTTGGATTGTCAGAGTTGCAAACCTCATTGCCACTCCTATTTTTACCCTTCTCTCCAGGACACCCCGTATTACTATGAACGTCCACTTCCATTGGACAAAACCATCATATGGTTATATACGAACTCGAAGGAATTCGAGGATGGTTTCCGGTTCTTGAGAAAACGAATAGGACTATTCAGTTGTCTTTTCCTTTTACCTTCTCTCAGGTTGCGAGTACTCCTTGGTTTAGGAGATAGTATACCTATTATGCAAATTGGATAGTCTTCTTCCAAACCTTAGGCTGGTGCCGAACAGTGGGGAATGAAGAAAACCAATTAGCATAACGATGGTGTACAGAAGGTATTAAGTTAAGACAAAGAAATGGATTAGTAAGAGGGCAAAGTAAATTGCGACTGCTATTCATGACCAAACCAAGTATTTCTTTGCCAATCCTAAATCACCTTTGTATTTCTCCAGGACACTCCGTATCACTACGAAGATCCACAGTTTAATTGGATACTCCATCGTATGGTTATATACGAACTCGAAAGGAACTTGTTCCAGTTCGGGGATGGATTCTGGTTCAGGAGAATTAGGAATAAGGTTTATTCGGTTGTCTTTTATCTTCACCTTCTCTCGCATTGCGAGTGCTCCTAGGATAGGACAGTACACCCATTATGCTTATTGGATAGTCTTCTTCCAAACCATAGGCTGGTGTCGAACGGTAGGGAAGGAAGAAAACCATTTGGCCTAAAGGGGTGTGCAGAAGATAAAGACTAAAGACAAATAAAGGGATTTGGAGAGGTGGCAAAGAAACATATGGTTACAGTTGTGAATCTGGATAATGGAAGAGGAATTACTAGGAATACCAGGATACCCCATCGAAACATTTCAATATTTCAGTTTCACTGTGTACAGTTAAAAGAAAATCGATTTCCCAATTAGACACTTGCTCCAGGGTATGTATTTACCAGGTATGATTCTCACATCTGTATGGTTTTACAGATGATGAGTGAGAGTAAGTTATTAGGAATTAGGTGATCATCCTCATTATATCGGGATTCGTTGTAATTGGTGATATTTGAGGAAGTCACCTGGGTTGTTTGCCGGACGGCAAATATATGGGTTTGAATATCCGCTGTTATGCACCAATTTCAAATTGATGTATCTGTACGTCTTTTTTTATAGAGTGAGATATACCTTTTTGAAATTATGTCCATGACATTTACCTATATCAGTGGATGGTTGGGTAAGGAGCACTAAACAGCGGTGTAATTCTTCTTAACCATAAGTACAGTTTTCGACCTACAACACACAGGGAATGAGTTATTACACTCAGGGGACTTATACAGAGTATTGTATGTTGTCCAGTGTCCATTAGGACAGAGGGGTTGGTCCTCGTACTATATTCGGTTTACTTATGACTTCTCTAGTTCTTAGACAGGTGTTTCGTAGAAACACGGGGTCTATGTTTTGAGAAGTTATAGGTGTATGAATAAAGTAGAGAACCAAGAGTTGCAAGTATCGGGATTCTGTTAGTTATATGTATGCCCTAGAGGCCATTACTGTACATAGGATGTATATTGTAGTGGATGCTGGGACATATATAGGGAGGACTTTCTTGCTCGACATGATAGTATGCTATCTGGTTGATCTTTACCTTAACGTGTATACTGATTGTCTCTCTGTTACATGTTGGTAAAGCCCTTAGGATCGGTACTTGACTACCTGGACTATGATGCGGATCATACTAGTGGGGACATGGTAGTCCATAAGTACATCCTTCAAAGTCCCTAGTCGTGGGTGTATCGAGACGGGGCATCGATATACCAGAGTAGACTAGCGTATACCTTCTCGACCCATATAGATGGGCGATGGATGATCCCATATCCATCGGTGTTTGACATCAGAGATGATATACGGGTGCTCAGTAGAGACTGGGTACACTGGACGGACTCGCCGAGAACTCCCAGATGGTATTATACCTCACGTCAGATGGCAGTTCTCTGGTGACACTGGTACAGAGTAGTCTGTTGGCCCGAGATCGTCATAGAGTCTTGTGTGGTTCCCACTGTGCTTTGATTTCCATCTTACCACGTCCAAGAGGGCGTGCAAAACGGTGGTTTTTGGGTACAGTCCCGAGTCACATGGAGGCAATGAGCGATAGGAGGGGATTCGTCTCTCCCGGTATAGGGAGTTGATGTTGCGCTGTGTTCGATTGGCTATAACAGGAAATCCCTGGCCAGGGTTGCTGAGATTTACTGGTAAGTGTTACCAGTAGTTTCTCGAATTGTTATAGAGCTCATATCGACACGACTTATCGAGCTATTGGGGTCTGACGTTTACCACCCCTAGGCGAGATATGCGACATATCAGACGATCAGACCGGACTGTACGGTAGTGTTACTGGTTGGATTCGCTGGAGTGTGAGCGGGCTTGCTCGTCGATCTTCAGATCGCTCAATACCCGGGTGGCCGTTACGTTTAGCAGACCGCTTGCGGCTTGTGGATGTTTGATATGATCATCACCTGCTGCCGGCGTATTGACGAGTCTTTAGAGTCCTACACAGAGGTTTCCTGGCTCAAGCAAAACGAAATAGGAGCGCGTATGAGATATGTGCGGGACCGAGAATGATACCAGTATGTGATACTGTATTTGATTCTCGCGATGTGACATTGATCGGTTATATGCGATATAGCCGGGTTATCGGATCAAGTGTTGATTCGATAAGTTGTTACTAATGATACTAGTCGGTTATATGCGATATGACCGGATCGTTAAATCAAGTGTTGATTTAATGATTTGATGCATAATTATATATTTGATACATTACTTTGCATTAACTAGTATCGGTTCACTTTAAATGGATTTTCTCGCTCGAGTGTGCGCATTGCATATGCGATATGATTTTGTGCACATACTTGTATCATGTTTGATGATACATGCCCTTTTAATTAAGTATGTAGAATTAAACCTTGGTTAATGGAGTGGTTAGGGTTTGCTATTTGCTTATTCCTTTATTTATTTGTTTTATTCATTATGGTATTTATAATAAGCATAATGCGAAAGAAACAAAATGGTTAGCTTTCATTCTTTCATGAAGCTTAATGAAGCTTCATGAAGCTTTGACCAAAAGTGACCATTTTGTTTTTATCTCAAAACCTAACCACTCACTAACCTTGGTTAACTCTCTACACTTTACTATGGTTCAATTATGATAAGAAATGATTATTCATTTTCTATTCCATATTCTTATCATAATATTTTTTAGCTTCTTCTTCTTCTTCCTTCAAGTGAAGAAAAGCTTGACCATCAATGGCAACTTGATGATATGAGTGAGAAATCCAATTCTAAAGTCTACCCACTTCCTATTTCTTCATCCTCTACCTCTTGCCAAGTAGTAGAGTGTGTTTCCTTCACAAGTTTTCATGACTTGGTGAAGGTGGAGCTTGATCTTTCGATGCCTCGACGTAGATCATCTTCGGCATGGACATCGACGACCTAGCTTGCCCATTCTCCGACGAAGCCGACGCTTGAGCCCGGATTTGATTTGGACAGCGGAGAGGACCTCGTTGCGGAGCTATGGAGGTGGAGCACCGGATCTACAAAGGTTGTATTTCCGTATCTTGTAGTTAAGTGTTAACTAGTTAGCTTGTTCGCCTAGTTTTCTAGCAAACGATCCGTAGTCGGGTCTCTCGGCACCTAGAATTTTTGTAAATGGCATGTTCGATGCCTTGTGAGACCTCACTAGAGTGCCTAGGAACCCTACAGTGGTATCAGAGCCTAGCTAGAGCCTTAGGCGAAGTCTAGACGGAATTTGAAGCCCGAACAAACCCGAAACCCACCCGGCAATATGCTCTCTGGACAATTTCGTAAAACGTGGATTTTTCCATATTAAAAATTGCTAAAAAATTCAGCAGGAAAAAATAAGAATTACCATGTAAATATTTTTGGATGAACAGTAAATCTCGCGGCGGAAGCGCGGCAGATGCCTGCATTCTGCCGCGGTTCCGCCGCACCTTGATGACGTCATCCTCCACTATTTGCACAGTAACTCTTATTATTTTATTCTGGATTTTCTGGGAATTTTTAATACTGTTTCCAGAGTTGTATTTTCTGGGATTGTTTTGGAGATTCGGTGTTTCGATCGGGGTATCAAATTTTGTCTATTTGACTTTCCGGATATTTTTAGAATATGTTAAAAAGTTCGACCGGATATAAATACCCAATTTTTCCCCTGTCGGGAAATTTCTAAGTGTTGGATTTTTCCGTAGTTTAACGACGTTCTAAGTAGTGCAAGTAACGTGATGGTCCCTCTAGAAGACAACAAACCTTAACTCGATTATGTGACCGTCTTGAACTGCCCTTTGAACCTTCGGGTTTGGGGCAGTACGGCGTGCCACATGTGAGGCGTTGGCTTGACCCTTCTACGGCTGGACCGTTGGTACTGAGGCACGAACGGAATGTTGTTATACTTGTTTCATGTGTTGATCAGTTTCGGGAAAAGTTGGGTGTTCGATTGTTCGATCGGAAAGTTTGACATTTTCTATTTATCCGGAATGGGATACAATAATTGGAATTCACAAGTAGTTATGTGATAACTAAATGAATGATATAAACATAGCAGTTTAGTCTCACTTGATCGGTTGCCACGGAATTTTGATGCGATCAAAAGTCCGTCGCAATCACGTAGCGTACGCGGATACTCGCCGGGTAAACTTAATAGACAGCCTCACCCCATAGCCCCGACCAAGTGACTGTAGGAGAACCCCGTCGCCAAAAGCATCCGTTCGGGTGCTCCCGGCAGCGGTGTTCCGCCTTGGTGCACTTCGTCGACGGTATCGGGGGTGCGGCCGTCTACTGAAGTTTGCGACGAGCATTCGATCAGGATGTCGGGAATCTTGTTGAATTGCCCGACTTGGTATTGAAAAGTGTTTTCGATGTTGAGACTAAAATGCGGGGTTTATAATTGTTAGGCATGCGATGTCTAAGGTATTCATTTGGTCAGGCATGCGATGTCTGAGATGGTTGCGGATTCCAACTGTTGTAGTTTTACACTTTCTTTTCTGTGATAGTAAGTGTAATATGCGATATCGCCGGTTTCGTTGCTATATGTCAACGACAATTGGGATGGACATATTTACTTACGTTGATGACATGTGATGTTATGTGTTGCTGGATATGTTATATTGGATCGTCGTGTTTGAATAGCCGGGGGTTTTTATGTGAGATGAGTGTTTTTCATTTTCATTCATGTAAAAACTTGTATGTAATATTCTTTTATTGGGGCGCTTCCAGGTTGCGGAAGTAGTCACCGTTTGTATATTATTTACTTTTCCGCACTAGGATAGACCCAAGGAGGGGAGCACAAGTAACCGGGTTCTGGAGTCCAGTGGGAGACCAACTCGAGGAGTCGGGTCCGGGTCTCCTAACTCTAGAATTGGTAGGGTTGCTTGCCGCTCTCGTAGGGGTCTAGGGGTGTGGGTTTGGCTATTCATCACGACCGTGGAATCCGTGTTTTATACTGGCTCGTATTGAAAACACGGACGTCCTAGTATATCCAATATTTCATATGTTTCTTCTGCTGCGATATCTGTGATGTGATCATGTGATGTTCTGTGATAGATACAGTATATAGTATATATGATATATTATATAGACGTTACTTATGTTTTACACCCGTGCTAGCCCTGCCCCGCTCTGCCGTTAGTTACCTAACCTAACGGTGCACGAGGGGACATCGAGGTGAATGCGGATGGCATAAGTGTACGTCATATCTATCTGTGATGTTTAGGTATTTAAATGATGGGACTTCATTAATGTGATTAATGAAATAAAAGAAACCTAAGATGTTGTAGAATCGAATTTCAAAATAAAACAGGTAGCTACAGTTCTTGCTTTGCACAGCGGTATATATAATATATCCTGCACCTTATTCGATGAGGAAAGGACCGAGATCCCTTCACCGGGAGTGACTCCTTTAGCAATAACTGGCAGATGCTACACACTCGGTTTGTCTTTTGATTGCTTTTAAATGTTTTGCTTTGCACAGTGATATATATGATATATCCCGCACCTCATTCGACGAGGAAAGGACCGACGATCCCTTCACCGGGAGTGACTCCTTTAGCAAAACTAGAAAAGCCTCAAAAGCACTCCATTTTAAAATCATTTGATTCTACAGCGATATCAAGTTCATTACGCAATAGGTTTTCAGAAAAACCTGTCGTAGCCCTCCGTCATTTCAGATAAGTCCTATTTAGTATTCGTGCTACGTTTGTTGACCTCCGTCAAGGCGTAGTGTGCGGTAGCTAACTAGTATTTATCTGTTTATGCATATGATGCAGATTGAGTTAGGGTAGTCGTGCGGCCTTGTTGGCCTTTGTCAAGGGCCGTGCGGGTGGGTTTAATTCAATCAGGAAATGACGGGTTGAACTTGACTAGCATCCTATGGTTTGTTGGCCTTTGTCAAGGTCATAGGAGGTTAGGGGCAAAATATTATCGGGAATTTCAAGTGTTGAAATTTGCAATGAGATTGCATACCTTCTATGAGATAGTTGGATCCCGATACCCGCTGCGAGTAAGAGTTACTCCTGGGAGAGTTTTATACATTACAATTAGCCGATCAAGTAGGTGTCTAGAAAGGTGTCAACGGGGTTACGCCTCTGGGAAAACGAGGTTTACATTAATTAGGTTCGTGCGAAAGCACGGGGGACCTCCCTCAAAGTACCGACACTGGCCTGGCTGAAAGATTGGCGAACTTGTAGTGTGTAATTAATCCCGGCTAGTCTTTCCTTTTAGGGTTTGAAGGAAGATTTGATAAAAAGCAGTGGGAGCCATCCTGATTAGATAAAATAAAAACCAATCTATTCTTGCAAGAGCGCACGCTGAGTGTTTTCTTCTCTCTCTCTCCAGGTAGCGACCATATCACGCCTTAATCAAGATAATAATACGGAATATTGACCGAACCCGCTTGTTATACTGAGCTGGGGAACGTTGGTCCCGCTCCAACTTATAATTGTTATAAGACAGAGCAGGAAATTGGGGAATACCAGAATTCCCGTGCCGCCCAAACGAAGAGAGTGCATGCTAATGCATCATCTTCGGGTGTGTTCATTACAAAGAACTGTTTCTCAGTATCCTCTGCGTCCTGGGTATTTGATACCAAAACAGGATCCCAGATATGTAATATGTTACATAGGGCTACAGAAAGGTAGAGAACTGAGAACGGGTGATAAGTTTCATGAGGCAGAAAACGGGGCAAGTGTTGCAGCCAAGTCTGTTGGTCACTGTCACCCTGTAATACCAATACATTGATTCTGAACGAATGTTATTAGATACCGAACCTGATATACCAAATCATATCACTCTCTTTGGTAGAAAAGAAAGGATATAATTTTGTATTGATGGATAATGTTTTGAACATTTCCTATATCAAAAGTTGATCGGTTCAGGCACGTTATCTAAAAGCATTGATGTTCTAAATCAAACTATAGTTCTTTGTATACAGAACACACACAAGAGGAAGAGTTCAGAAATGAACGAATTCTTCTTGAGGTATTGTAGACTAGGTCAGATCAATGTGACCCGACTAGCTGAAGTTACATGTAGATGCATATTTAAATCAGTTTGAATCTACATCTTCTGAAACTTACCAGTCATGTCACAAAGATATAATGACACTAGCTCTGTTTATTGGAAACAGAGAAAGAGTTAGTGAACTCTTGGGATGATACATGTTGATGTATGTAAGGTCTCCTGTCTACACATGCCAGGACTGGTTCTTTATACTTTATTACATTCTCTGATAATCTCTCGAGATTCAGACATATGTTCCTGTTGAAACACAAGTCCGAACCTTTTGAGATATTCACAGAATATAAGTTAGAAGTAGAGAACCAATACGGGTATAAGTATTATGTCCTATGATGAGATCAAGGAGGAGAATACTTGTGCACGGAAATCCTGGATTATACTAAAGGAGAATGAGATTCTCTCTCAGCATTACTCCTCTGTATACACCATAGCACGATGGTATATCAGGGTGGATCAATCACACCCTATATGATAAGGTGTGCTCTATGATGAGTACTACTGAGTTACCTTTTTCCTTTTTGGGAGTTATGCACTTGAGAAGCTGCATACCTATTGAATAGGGTTCCAATCAAATCAGTTGCCTACCACTTCATATGTGATATGGAAAGGGAAGAGCCCATGTCTTAAGCTAGTTAAGATTTGGGGTTGTCCGGCCTATGTCTAAAAGCAAAATCCGGACAAACTCGAGGCAAGGTTAGTTATGTAGAACTGGAAAGGTTCCAGCTATACAAATTGCAGCTGATGATTTGAAAGAACCAAAGGATTCAATAGTTACCAATGAACCTCAGCCTCTCCGCCCATCTAGTAGGGTTCCTCACCCACCTGAGAGATACTTCGTTTTCTCTATGACAGTGGGAGCGAGGATTGCATCATGAGATGATGACCCAACTAGCTTCGAGCAGGCCATCGAGAGTAAGACTCTATAAGAATGGCTGGATGCTTAGTGATCTGAGATGGAATCCTTATACACCAGCAAAGTATGGACTTTAGCTGCTATATCTGAAGGGTTAAATCCCCATCAGGAGCAAGTATATGTTGAGAAGATTACTTGGTGTACATGGAAAAGTTGAGACTTTCAAAGCTAGACTTGTTAAAAGTTTGCATCATTGACTAGGTTTGGATAATGATGAAACCTTTTCAAGTAGCTAAGCTTAAGTCCATCCAGATCCTACTTATCACGGCTACATACCATGACTGCGATATCTGGTGGTTGGGTGTCTTGACTGCTTTTCTAAATGATGATTTAGAAGAGTGCGTCTATAAGTACACAGCCAGAGGGCTTCGTAGACAGTGGGAGCAGCGGAAACGTGTGCAAGATGCTTTATAGGATAAAGCAGGCATCGCGGAGATGGAACATCTGTTTTGATGAATTAGTCAAAGAGTTTAACATCATCAAAATGGTAGATGAACCTTGTATAAACAAAAAGGTAGTAGGGAGTATGGTGATGATCCTCGTAGAGTACGTGGATGACATACTCCTGATAGGGAAGGAGTTTCCTATGCTACACTCGATCAATCTCCGCTTATCATAATGATTCTACATATAGGATCAAAGTGATACCTCCTAAATCCTGGATTTTGGATCTATGAGATAGATCTAATTGGATTTAGGATTCTCACTAGTTGTAGTGAGACGGTATCAATCGATCCTGGGGAGAATCACTGGAATGGTTTTAGGGTGATAAAGACGACTGAATGTCAGTCACAGGCATTGTCTTTACCCTCAGTAAAGGGACGGTATGTTGGAAGAGTTCCAAGCTAGATACCGTGACATACTAGACGATAAAGGCTGAATACATCGCTACTTAAGATGCTACCAAAGAGGCTGTTTGGGTGTATATAGGTTCATGAGATGAACTATGTTCCTCCCATTGTGTGACAATGGAGTTGTAGCTTATGCCAAGGAACGCAGGTCCCATCAGTGATCCAGACATATTCTAAGGCAGTATCACTTGATCATGGAGATGGTTGATCTCCAGGGAGATCGAGGTTAGGAGAGTAGACTCAGAGGACAACACAGCGGATCCACTCACAAAGGCCTGTTCCCAAAGAGAGATTTCTTTATTGGATGGTTGAGTATGAGATACTACAACCACTGCTACAGATGGCCCTAGTGCAAGTGGGAGATTGTTAGTTATATGTATGCCCTAGAGGCCATTACTGTACATAGGATGTATATTGTAGTGGATGCTGGGACATATATAGGGAGGACTTTCTTGCTCGACATGATAGTATGCTATCTGGTTGATCTTTACCTTAACGTGTATACTGATTGTCTCTCTGTTACATGTTGGTAAAGCCCTTAGGATCGGTACTTGACTACCTGGACTATGATGCGGATCATACTAGTGGGGACATGGTAGTCCATAAGTACATCCTTCAAAGTCCCTAGTCGTGGGTGTATCGAGACGGGGCATCGATATACCAGAGTAGACTAGCGTATACCTTCTCGACCCATATAGATGGGCGATGGATGATCCCATATCCATCGGTGTTTGACATCAGAGATGATATACGGGTGCTCAGTAGAGACTGGGTACACTGGACGGACTCGCCGAGAACTCCCAGATGGTATTATACCTCACGTCAGATGGTAGTTCTCTGGTGACACTGGTACAGAGTAGTCTGTTGGCCCGAGATAGTCATAGAGTCTTGTGTGGTTCCCACTGTGCTTTGATTTCCATCTTACCACGTCCAAGAGGGCGTGCAAAACGGTGGTTTTTGGGTACAGTCCCGAGTCACATGGAGGCAATGAGCGATAGGAGGGGATTCGTCTCTCCCGGTATAGGGAGTTGATGTTGCGCTGTGTTCGATTGGCTATAACAGGAAATCCCTGGCCAGGGTTGCTGAGATTTACTGGTAAGTGTTACCAGTAGTTTCTCGAATTGTTATAGAGCTCATATCGACACGACTTATCGAGCTATTGGGGTCTGACGTTTACCACCCCTAGGCGAGATATGCGACATATCAGACGATCAGACCGAACTGTACGGTAGTGTTACTGGTTGGATTCGCTGGAGTGTGAGCGGGCTTGCTCGTCGATCTTCAGATCGCTCAATACCCGGGTGGCCGTTACGTTTAGCAGACCGCTTGCGGCTTGTGGGTGTTTGATATGATCATCACCTGCTGCCGGCGTATTGACGAGTCTTTAGAGTCCTACACAGAGGTTTCCTAGCTCAAGCAAAACGAAATAGGAGCGCGTATGAGATATGTGCGGGACCGAGAATGATACCAGTATGTGATACTGTATTTGATTCTCGCGATGTGACATTGATCGGTTATATGCGATATAGCCGGGTTATCGGATCAAGTGTTGATTCGATAAGTTGTTACTAATGATACTAGTCGGTTATATGCAATATGACCGGATCGTTAAATCAAGTGTTGATTTAATGATTTGATGCATAATTATATATTTGATACATTACTTTGCATTAACTAGTATCGGTTCACTTTAAATGGATTTTCTCGCTCGAGTGTGCGCATTGCATATGCGATATGATTTTGTGCACATACTTGTATCATGTTTGATGATACATGCCCTTTTAATTAAGTGTATAGAATTAAACCTTGGTTAATGGAGTGGTTAGGGTTTGCTATTTGCTTATTCCTTTATTTATTTGTTTTATTCATTATGGTATTTATAATAAGCATAATGCGAAAGAAACAAAATGGTTAGCTTTCATTCTTTCATGAAGCTTAATGAAGCTTCATGAAGCTTTGACCAAAAGTGACCATTTTGTTTTTATCTCAAAACCTAACCACTCACTAACCTTGGTTAACTCTCTACACTTTACTATGGTTCAATTATGATAAGAAATGATTATTCATTTTCTATTCCATATTCTTATCATAATATTTTTTAGCTTCTTCTTCTTCTTCCTTCAAGTGAAGAAAAGCTTGACCATCAATGGCAACTTGATGATATGAGTGAGAAATCCAATTCTAAAGTCTACCCACTTCCTATTTCTTCATCCTCTACCTCTTGCCAAGTAGTAGAGTGTGTTTTCTTCACAAGTTTTCATGACTTGGTGAAGGTGGAGCTTGATCTTTCGATGCCTCGACGTAGATCATCTTCGGCATGGACATCGACGACCTAGCTTGCCCATTCTCCGACGAAGCCGACGCTTGAGCCCGGATTTGATTTGGACAGCGGAGAGGACCTCGTTGCGGAGCTATGGAGGTGGAGCACCGGATCTACAAAGGTTGTATTTCCGTATCTTGTAGTTAAGTGTTAACTAGTTAGCTTGTTCGCCTAGTTTTCTAGCAAACGATCCGTAGTCGGGTCTCTCGGCACCTAGAATTTTTGTAAATGGCATGTTCGATGCCTTGTGAGACCTCACTAGAGTGCCTAGGAACCCTACAGATTCTTCAAGGTGATCGAAGATGTAGATACTTATGAATGGTATTCAGTTGATAGTAATGATTAAGAGGACTTGCTTCTCTTTCAGGTTACTCATAATTGGAAGTACTCCTAAGTTGAGTAATGCTGATCGTCCTCTTTCCATTTAGTTGACATGCACTGGAGACAGCTGCATGATTTGAATCTGGTTCAATTAAATCAGTGCCTCTGTTTCTATATTGGATATAGAACAGTTCATATCTTAACATTGTTAAGGTACGGGGAGTTGTCCGGCTTATGCTTAAAACCAGACTCTGGATAACTCAAGACACGTTTCTGTAATGGCCGTTTGTGGGTTGACCTAGGCTATGACGAGGGTTGACTTTCTAACATCTGGAAGATCAATAGTGATATTGTTCTTAACTCGCCACAGTTTTAAATAAGAAATGGATTTTTTCAGAAAACACTAGTGGGAGTATGGTAGAACTGGGAGTGATTCCAGAACCGCAAACGATTACTGAAAAATTGATAAGAACCTAAAGATTCAATCTGGTTTGACATTCCATTGGCCACTCCGCAGATATGGTGGGTAACCTCAGGCACCCGAGGGGTACTCCGGTAGCCTCAAGGACGGTGACAGGGAGGTTCTTGTTTACCTAGACTTGCCATTGCTGTTGTTCCAGACTGTGAGACCCGGCAGGAGGATGAGTATAGCGTCGTTCTAAACTTGCTTTAGAAGTGTACGTGTATATGACTCTGCCAGAGGGTTGTCGTGGTCAGTGGGAGCAGCGGAAGCATTGGTGGACAGGTGGTTTATGTCTATTTATAGACTAAAGCAGATATAGCGGAGATTGATCATCTATTTCTGATGTGACAGTCATAGGTTTGACTTCATCAGAATAGGGGATGGATCTGTTAAGAAGGTAGTAGGGTGTAATGTCCTGGTATTTGGATGACATACACAGAGTAGGAGGTGAAATTCCTACACTACGATCGGTTATTCTTTGGTTGTCACACAGTGGTTTCTCCATATAGGACTTGGATATTATATCAGACATTCTGGTTACTGGATCTATGGTTTTAGATCTAGATTTGGGTGGTTTCCCAATCTGGGTACTTTGACAGCATTCTATGAGTATTTAGAATGGACGACTCCTGGCACGGTAATGTACCTGCAGGTTGGAGTCACCCTCTCTAAAGGTGTCTTATAAACTAAACTAGAGATGGATGTGCATGATTGGCAGATCACTTACTAAGGCAATTGAGTCACTCATGAGATGTCAAGTACCACACCAGATGTTGTTCTTGCAGTAGATGCAATAAGTTGATATTAATCCAATCCTGGATAAACGATCATAAGCAGTTATAGGACATAAGTGTGTGTTCTAGGGATTTGATAACGGCAACCTCCTTTAGGAGACGGTTATCATTCCAGGCTTCCAAGGTGACCTGGACAACAGGGTGGCCGTCAGAGTTATAGTTCTCCCTCTGACGAGGGGCAGTATTTTGGACAGGTGGTCCAGGCGGATACTGAGGGAGGCATGGCGCAGGATACTGATTAAGTTCAGTTGACGATACAGTCTAAGAAGTTTGGATTTGGAGTTCATTTATGAACTAGGTCCCATCAGATATCCAGACATACTCTAAGACAGGTATTGCTCATTTCGGGAGATGGCTTTCTCCGCGAACTTGAGATATAGAGAGACATAGAAAGAAACATCACAGCGGATCCACTCACCGAGGCTATTCCTCGAACGCAATAGTTTCGCAAACGAGCTTTGTGAGACTGATTAGTAGAGGAGTTGGGTGTTCGGTATCACACGGGCTGTGAGTATGCAACATCACAATAATTAGCCTTGAGTGCAAGTGGGAGATTGTTGGAGATAGTGCCCTCAGAGTCAATTATTGGATCACAGGAACGTGATTGCAATGATTGAGAGAGGACCTATCCCAGTAAGACAGTCTTACTCAAGATGATAGTATGCTATCTGGTTTATCTTTATCATCGTGTACTGCTTTAGGTGACCATACGAGTCGCTATTACACGTTGATAGAGCCCCTAGGATTCTTGCTTGACTGCCAGCAGTATGAAGGCGATCATATACGTGGGAGCTAGGGTCTATAAGCACATCCTTAAAAGGTCCCCAGTCGTGGGAGTTTCGAGACAGGGCATCGATACTCCATTGTAGACTAGTGTATACAGTCGAGACCCCGACGAGGGGCGGTGGCCGGTCTCACAAGCCACGGGTGTCAGTTGGTTCACCTAAGATGTATACAGGTGCTCATTGGGTTATGAGTACACCGGTCAGGACTCGCCGGGAACATGCTAGTTGGGATTATACCAGACGTCAGATAGCAGTTCCCTGGTGACATGTGTACAGGTTAGTTCATCGACCTGAGATCGTCATTTGTCTCGTGTGAGTTCCCACTGTGCTTTGATTACTACCCTACCACGGCTCAAAGGAGTCGTGCAAACAGGTTTTAGTTGGGTACAGTCCCGAGCCACATGGAGGCAGTGAGCGGATCTGTTGGGGTTCGTCTCTCCCGGTATTGGGGGTGAGGTCGCGCTGTGTCTAGGAGAGCCATTACACAAAGCCCTCGGCTGAGGCAGGAGATTTACTGGTAGGTATTCCAGTAATATCTCAGGGTGTTCTGGGCTTCACTCCGACACGACTTGTACTGCTTTTAGGGGTCTGACTTTTACCAACCCCCTAGGCCCGCCATGCGATACTCATAGACGAACGGACCGGACTGTATGGATATTGTCACTGACAGGCTCAGTAGGGTGTCAGGATGAGTTCGCTCATCGACGTCCCTTTTTGGTCAATAGCCGGTAGCCCGTCACGTATGGCTAATACCTCTGACGTGCTAGTGGTTAAATCCACAGCCATAGTATTGACGAGTCTTTAGAGTCCACCACACACTCAGTTACTCAAGTTTCGGGCGAAACGCTGTAGAGGCCGTATGGAGATATGGCAGAGTTCGATCAGATACGTGCGGTATTGCACGGATCGTGATCGGACGGTTTTTACTAGCCGGCTTTGACTTAAGCCGGATCCTGGTATTAGACAGTGTAGATTTTGTCTCTTTGCATTTTTGTTCAGTGGGAATACAAATGCGGGCATGTATATGCAGTCGCGGGGTTTTCCTGTAATTTATTACGGGATCAGTTTTCTGAAGTTGCCAGTTTGCATTTCGTTCCGGCCGGTTTTCTTTTGTTCCTTCGCGGCCGGACGTTCCGATGGACGGGCTAATTTGCAATTGTGCAAATTAGTTTTGTGGAGGGTTGTTTGTGGAATTTGGTTTATCATGATAATTCCAAGCATCTTTGCTTTTTCTTTAATCATGGTTTTGCATTAAATGTGATGGTTTGTGAAAGGATTGGATTAGACCTTGGTGTGACCTTTTCTTCTCTTTATCATACCATTTCTTCTCTTGCATTATGGCTTGCAATTTTTCCTTCCACCATGAGGTGAGGCCGGCCATTTTGGAGGACAGAGGGATTTTTCATTTTTGGTGTGAGGAAATTGTTCATATCATTTGGCTCATTGCAAATTTCCTCACCTCTCTCCATAGTTCATTCTCTATTCTACACTTCATCAAATGGCAACTAAAACCCCAAATGAGACAATTGTTTCTACACTACTCCTACAGCAACCTTGGACGCGTCGGCTAGCCAACTTCACGCCTGAGTTGCCTCGGTCCAGAGGTGGGAGCCCGTAAAAGAATCCAGCTACGTTGTGCCCTTTCCGACGAGGAGGTGACGGACGGAGATTCCGCGGGAGATCGGAGTGGAGACGAAGACCGAAGGACACGGATCGCTTGGTATAACTTTCTACCCATTCTCTTGATAGCTAGGATTAGGTTAATGGTTACGATCCGGGTTTATTGTCCGCGGTAGCGCCGGTTCCAAGTTAAGAAAATTTTTGATTCCGCATTTTGGCCTCGAGTAGAAGGCCGGGACGCTGCCGTGGCACAACAGCTCCATCCAACGGCGCTGTCTCAGATTCAGATCCCACTGCTAGAAGATGTACTTCAAGCTCTTGTGGTCCATGATAATCTGATACGACTCCCCGTACAAGTAGTGTCTCCAAATCTTCAACGCAAAGACCACCACAGCCATCTCAAGATCGTGAGTGGGGTTATTTTGCTCGTGCTTCTTCAGCTGCCTAGAAGTATAAGAAATCACTCTACCATGCTGCATCAGTACACAACCGAGCCTCACTCGAGACGCATCGCAGTAAACAACAAAACCACCCGATCCTGAAGGCAAAGATAGAATTGGTGCCGTCGTTAACCGAGTCTTCAACTGCTGAAAACTCTGCTCGCATGCATCAGTCCAAAGAAAAGGAACCCCCTTCCAGGTCAGTCCGGTCAGCGATGCAACGATACTCGTAAAATCCTGCACGAAACGGCGGTAATAACCAGCTAAGCCCAAGAAGCTGCGGACATCAGTTACGGATATAAGTCTGGGCCAAAGCTGCACAGCCTCGATCTTCCTCGGGTCCACAAGAATACCGTCTTCTGTCACCACAAGACCTAGGAAGTCAACACTTTCAAGCCAAAATACGCACTTTGAGAATTTAGCATACAGCAGGTGCTCTTTCAATATCTGCAAAGCAATACTCAAGTGCTGCTCATGCTCCTCACGACTCCTAAAGTAGACCAGAATGTCATCAATAAACACAATAATAAACTGATCGAGGAACGGCCCGAAAATCCGGTTCATCAGATCCATGAACGCTGCTGGGGCATTGGTGAGCCCGAACGACATCACCAAAAACTCATAATGCCTGTATCGTGTATGAAAAGCAGTCTTCGGAACGTCATCATTCTGAACCCGCAACTGATGATAACCCGAACGCAAATCAATCTTAGAAAAATGTTTCGCACCCTGGAGCTAATTAAACAAATCGTCAATGCAAGGCAAATGATACCTATTTCACATCGTAACTCGATTCAATTGACGATAATCAATACACAACCTCAATTTGCCATCTTTCTTCTTGACGAACAGAACAGGAGCTCCCCAAGGCGAAACACTCGGACGCACAAGTTCCCTATCAAGCAACTCTTGCAATTGTTCTTTAAGCTCTCTAAGCTCCGCCGGAGCCATCCGATAAGGCGGTATAGATATAGGCCCCTGTTAGTTATATGTATGCCCTAGAGGCCATTACTGTACATACGATGTATATTGTAATGGATGCTTAGACATATATAGGGTGGACTTTCTTGCTCGACATGATAGTATGCTATCTGGTTGTACTTTATCTTAACATGTACTCTGATTGTCTCTATGTTACATGTTGATAAAGCCCTTAGGATATGTACTCGACTACTGGGACTATGATGAGATCATACTAGTGGGGCCACGGTAGTCGATGAGTACATCCTATAACTGTTCCTAGTCGAGGGTGTATTGAGACAGGGTATCGATACACCGGAGTAGACTAGCGTATACGCATCTTGACCCATATGATGGGCGATGGATGATCCCATATCCATCGGTGTTTGACATCAAGGATGGTGTACGGGTGCTCAGTAGAGACTGGGTACACTAGACGGACTCGCCGAGAACTCCCAGATGGTATTATACCTCACGTCAGATGGCAGTTCTCCGGTGACACTGGTATAGAGTAGTCTGTTGACCCGATATCGTTATAGAGTCTTGTGTGATTCCCACTGTGCTTTGATTTCCATCATACCACATCCAAGAGGGCTTGCAAAAAGGTGGCTTTTGGGTACAGTCCCGAATCACATGGAGGCAATGAGCGATAGGAGGAGATTCGTCTCTCCCGGTATAGGGAGTTGATGTTGTGCTGTGTTCGATTGGCTATAACCGGAAATCCCTGGCCAGGATTGCTGAGATTTACTGGTAAGTGTTATCAGTAGTTTCTCGAACTGTTATAGACCTCATATCGACACGACTTATCGAGCTACTGGGGTCTGACGTTTACCACCCCTAGGCGAGATATGCGACATATCAGACGACGAGACCGGACTGTACGGGAGTGTTACTGTATGGATTCATAGGAGAATGTGAAGGCTTTCTTGTTGATCTTCTGAGCACTCAATACCTGGGTGGCTGTTACGTTTAGCTGACCGCTTGCAGCTTGTGGGTGTTTGATATGATCATCACCTACTGCCGGCGTATTAACGATTCTTTACAGTCCTACACAGAGGTTTCTTGATTCAGGCAAAACGGAGCAGGAGCATATATGTGATATGTGCGGGACCGAGGATAATGCGATATGAGATACCGTATTATATTCTCGCGATATTTGATATCAGCCGGTTCATCGGATCAAGTGTTGATTCGATGAATCGGTACGGATAAATATTAGTCGGTTATATGCGATATAGCCGGATTGTCGGATCAAGTGTTGATTCGATAATTTAATGTATAATAATATATATGATATATTAAATTACATTAACTAATATTAGCTCACGAAAAGATTCTTTTCCTCACTCGGGTAATACATTGATATATATGCGATATATGTTAATTGTATTATTTTATTTTGTTACGATAAATATTATATATGTGATATATAATATTGTAACATGATATGATAACTAATGCAACATGTTTAGTGGAGTTTAAACATGATTAGGGTTTGGATTAGGGTTAAGACTTCTAGTAGTTTCTAGAAGTTTTCTTTTTGTCATGATCAAGATATTTTGTTATGACTCATGCTTTAACCCAACCCAAACCCTAACCCTAGTTAATTCTCTGCATGAGTTTAGTTGACCATGGTTGCATTATTCATCATATTAATCCTTTCATTATTCATCACAATTTTTTTTTTCATGATATTGTTCATCTTCTTCCTTCTTTCTTTTCATGAAAAAGCTTTCTAGCTTTTTCTAAGTGATGAAAAATGAGTGAGAATTAGAAAACAAATGAGAGCAAAAATCCTACTTCATCATCCTCATCTATCTTTGCCATTTAGATGAGGGTGTTCACTTCATTTAGTGAGTGTAAGCTTGTGTTAACGAAACTTCAAGGTAGATCATCTTTGTTCGAAGATCGGAAGCAAAGGTTGCATCATTCTCTTCGTGAAGCCTCTCGAGAGTCTAGAACACGATGATCGCAGCGAAGGGACCTCAACACGGAGCTTAAGAAGTGAAGGACCGGATCTACAAAGGTTGTAATCCCTCTCACTTAGTGTTAAAGAGTTTAACATGCATGTTTTCGCCTAATCTCTAGTCTAAAGATCCGTATTTGGGTTGTTCGGCACGGCTAAATTTTTAATCGGGCATGGTTGATGCCTCGTAGAACCTTGTGAGCGTGCCTAGCAACCCTACAGTGGTATCAGAGCCAAGCTAGAGCTTTAGGCGAAGTCTAGACGAAGTTTAAAGTCCGATCGAACCCGAAAACCCCGACACGAACCCTTCTCTGTACATTTTTCAAAAATATGGTTTTTTCTGAATTAAAAATGGTCAGAAAAACAAGCAGGAAAAACTAAGAATTACTGTGATGTACGGTCAACTAACTCAATATTTTGACCACGGAACCGTGGCAAAACCATGGGTTTGGCGGCGGTTCAGCGGCCAAAATTTGGACTTAGTCCCTGGAATTTCACTTAATTATTCTTTAGTCCTTTCTTGTTATTTTTTTCTGGGAATTTTTTTAATTCCACTCAAGTGTTGAGTTTTCTAGAGTTGTATTGGGGACTCATTGATTCAATCGGATAATTTAACTTTGTTTAGTTTGTCCGGGTAATTTATAGAAACTGTTAAAAAGTTCGAACGGATATCAATAACTCACTTTTTCCCCTGTCGGAAAATTTTTCAAAAGTTGGATTTTTCCTCGAGTTTAAGAACGTTCTAAGTCATGCAAGTAACGCGGTGGATCCTCTAGAAGACAAAAAACCTTAACTCGATTATGTGACCGTCTTGAACTGCCTCTAAACCTTAGGGTTTGGGGCAGTACGGCGTGCCACATGTGAGGCATTGGCTTGACCCTTCTATGGCTGGACCATTGGTACTGTGGCATGTGATGGATGTTTTTAAACTAATTTCAAGTGTTGAGATATATTGGGGAAATCTTGGGTGTTTGATTATTCGATCGGAAAGTTTAACATTGTCTATTTATCTGGAATGTGATACAATATTTGGAATCCACATATAGTTATGAGATAACTAATTTGAATGTTGTAAATCTAGCAGTTTAGTCTCGAATGATCGGTTACCACGGAATTTTGATGTGATCAAAAGTCCGTCGCAATCACGTAGCGTACACGGATACTCGCCGGGTAAACTTAATAGACAGCTACGCCCCATAGCCCCGACCAAGTGACTGTAGGAGAACCCCGTCGCCAAAAGCATCCGTTCGGGTGCTTGCGGCAGCGGTGTTCCGCCTTAGTGCACTTTGTCGACGGCATCCGGGGGTGCGGCCGTCTACTAAAGTTTGCGACGAGCATTCGATCAGGATGTCGGGAATCTTGTTGAATTCCCCGACTTGATATTGAAAAGAGTTTTCGATAATGAGACTAAAATGCGGGTTTATAATTGTTAGGCATGCGATGTCTAAGAAATTCATTTGGTTAGGCATGTAATGTCTAAAGAGGTTGCGGATTCCAACTGTTGTAGTTTTACACTTTCTGTTCTGTGACCGTATGCGTAGTATGTGGTGTATCGCCGGCTTCGTTGCTATACATCAACGACAATCGGAATACGCATACTTGCTTACGTTGATGATGAGATATTATGTGTTGCTGTGATATGTTGTATTGGATCGCCGCGTTTGAATAGCCGGGGGTTTTATGTGAGATGAGAGTTTTTTTCTTTTTCATTCATGTAAAATTCATTTGTATGTAATATTCTTTTATTGGGGCACTTCCGGGGTGAGGATGATGTCACTGTTGTATATTATTTACTTTTCCGCATTAGGTAGACCCAAGGAGGGGAGCATAAGTAACCGAGTTCTAGGGTCCAGTGGGAGACCATCTCGAGGAGTCGGGACCGGGTCTCCTAACCCTAGAATTGACTATGTTGCTTGCCGCTCTCGTAGGGGTCTAGGGATGTGGGTTTGGCTATTCATCGCGACCGTAGAATCCGTGTTTTATACAGGCTTGTACTAAAATACGGACGTCCTAGTATATCCAATATTTCATATATGTTCTTCTGCTGTAATGTTCTGTGATGAGATCATATTACTGCCTGTGACGAATGTTTATATTATATATATGAGATATATGTTATATTGCAGATTTCGCTTCAAATGAGATGCTTGTGAAGCATATTAAAATGGGACTTCATTAATGAGATTAATGAAATAAAAGAAACCTAAAGATGTTGTAGAAACTTGTTTAAAAACTGGTAGCTCTAGTTCTTGCTTTGCATAGCGGTGTTCCTTGTAGAACATCCAGCACCTTATTCGATAAGGAAAGAGCCGAGATCCCTTCACCGAAAGTCACCTCTTTAGTGAAACTAGCAGATACTACAAACTCGGTTTGTCTTTTGATTGCTCCTATAGTTCTTGCTTTGCATAGTGATATTTGTGAAATATCCTGCACCTTATTCGATGAGGAAAGGGCCGACGATCCCTTCACCGGGAGTGACCCTTTTAGCAAAACTAGAAAAGCCTCAAAAACACTCCATTTAAAATCACTCAATTCTACAACGATATCAAGTTCATTACGTAAAGGGTTTTCTTAAAAACCCGTCGTAGCCCTCCGTCATTTTAGGAAGTAGAGTACTTAGTATTTGTGCTGTGTTTGTTGACCTTAGTTAAGGCACAGTGTACGGTAGCTAAGTGATGTCTTCCTATATAGCATATGATGCGATTAGTTAGGACAGTCATATGACTTTGTTGACCTTAGTTAAGGGTCATGTGGGTGGGTCAAATTAATCAAGAAATGACGGGTAGAACTTGACTAGTGCTTATGATTTGTTGACCATAGTTAAGGTCATATAGTTGCTAGGGGTAAAATATTATTGGGAATTTCAAGTGTTGAAATTTGCAATGAGATTGCATACCTTCTGTGAGATAGTTGGATCCCGATACCCGCTGCGAGTAAGAGTTACTCCTGGGAGATTTTTACACATTACAATTAGCCGATCAAGTAGGTGTCTAGAAAGGTGTTAATGGGGTTACGCCTCTGGGAAAACGAGGTTTACTTTAATTAGGTTCGTGCGAAAGCACGGGGGACCTCCCTCAAAGTACCGACACTGGCCTGGCTGAAAGATTGGCAAACTTGTAGCGTGTAATTAATCCCGGCTAGTCTTTCCTTTTAGGATTTGAAGAAAAATTTGATTAAAACAGTGGGAGACATCCTGATTAGATAAATTGATAACCAATCTAATCTTGTAAAAGCGCACGCTGAGTGTTTTCTTCTCTCTCTCTCCAGGAAGCGAACATATCACGCCTTAATCAAGATAATAAAACGGATGAATTGACCGAACCCGCTTGTTATACTGAGCCGGGGAACGTTGGTCCCGCTCCAACTTATAATTGTTATAAGACAGAGCAGGAAATTGGGGAATACCAGATTTCCCGTGCCGCCCAAACAAAGAAAGTGCATGTTGATGCATCATCTTCGGGTGCGTTCATTACATAGAACTGTTTCTCAGTATCCTTTACATCCTGGGTATGTGATACCGGATCAGGATCCCGCATATGTAATCTGTTACATGGGCTACAGAAAGGTAGAGAACTGAGAACGGGTGATAAGTTTTATGAGACAGAAAACGGTGCAAGTGTTGCAGCCAAGTCTGTTGGTCACTATCACCCTGTATTATCTGAATACATTGATTCTGAGCGAATGTTATTAGATACCAAACCTGATGTACAACATCATATCAATCTCTTTATTAGTAAAGAAAGGATATAATTTTGTATTGTTGGATAATGTTTTGAACATTTCCTATATCAAGAGTTGATCGGTTCAGGCACGTTGTCTAAAAGCATTGACGTTCTAAATCAAACTACAGTTCTTAGTATACAGAACACACACAAGAGGAATAGTTCAGAAATGAACGAATCCTTCTTGAGGCATTGTAGACTAGGTCATATCAATGCGACCCGACTAGCTAAGTTACATTTAGATGCATATTTAAATCTGTTTGAATTTACATCTTGTGAAACTTGCCGGTCATGTCACAAAAATAAGATGACCATAGCTCTGTTTATTGGAAACAGAGAAAGAGTTAGTGAACTCTTGAGATTGATACATGCTGATGTATGAAAGTCTCCTGTCTACACATTCCAAGACCGGTTCTTTGTACTTTATTACATTCTCTGATAATCTCTCAAGATTTAGACATGTGTTCCTGTTAAAACATAAGTCCGAAGCTTTTGAGATATTCACAGAATATAAGTTAGAAGTAGAGAACCAAAAATGGGTATAAGTATTATGTCCTTTGATATGATCAGGGAGAAGAATACTTGAGCACGGAATTCCTGGATTATTCTAAAGGAGAATGAGATTCTCTCTCAGCACTACTCCTCCGTACACACCACAGCACGTCGGTGTATCGGGGCGGAGCAAGAAACACCCTATGTGATATGGTGTGATCTATGATGAGTACTACTGAGTTGCATATTTTCTTTTAGGAGTTATGCACTTGAGAAGCTGCATACCTATTGAATAGGGTTCAAATCAAATCAGTTGCCCACCACTTCATATGTGATATGGAAAGGGAAGAGCCCATATCTTAAGTTTGTTAAGATTTGGGGTTGTCCGGCCTATGTCTAAAAGCAAAATCCGTACAAGCTCGAGGCAAGGTTTGTTATGTAGAACTGGAAAGGTTCCAGCTATACAAACTGCAGCTGATGATTTGGTAGAACCAAAGGATTCAATAGTTTCCAACGAACCTCAGCCTCTCCGCCGATCTAGTAGGGTTCCTCACCCACCTGAGAGATACTTCGGTTTCTCTATGACAGTGGGAGCGAGGATTGCATCATGAGATGATGACCCAACTAGTTTCGAGCTGCCCATCAGGAGTGGGACTCTGTAAGAATGGCTGGATGCTTATCGATCTGAGATGGAATCCTTATACACCAACAAAGTATGGACTTTGGTTGCTTTATCTGAAGGGTTAAATCCCCTTCAGGAGCGAGTATATCTTGAGAAGATTACTTGGTGTACATGGAAAAGTTAAGACTTTCAAAACTATGCTTAAGTCCATCCAGATCCTACTTGCCACGGCTACATACCATGACTACGATATCTGATGGTTGGGTGTCATGACTGCTTTTCTAAATGATGTTTTAGAAAAGAGCGTCTATAAGTACACAGCCAGAGGGCTTCGTAGACAGTGGGAGCAGCGAAAACATGTGCAAGATGCTTTATAGGATAAAGCAGGCATCGCGGAGTTGGAACATTTGTTTTGATGTGGTAGTCAAAGAGTTTGACTTCATCAAAATGGTAGATGAATCTTGTATAAACAAAAAGATAGTAGGGAGTATGGTGGTGATCCTCGTAGAGTGCGTGGATGACATACTCTTGATAAGGAAGGAGTTTCCTATGCTACGCTCGGTCAATCTCCGCTTATCACAAGGATTCTCCATATAGGATCAAGGTGATACCTCCTAAATCCTAGGTTTTGGATCTATGAGATAGATCTAATTGGATGTTAGGATTCTCACTAGTTGTAGTAAGATGGTATCAATCGATCCTTGGGAGAATCACTGGAAAGGTTCCAGGGTGATAAGGACGACTGAATATCAGTCGTAGGCATTGTCTATACCCTCAGTGGAGGGACGGTATGTTGGAAGAGTTCCAAGCTAGATACCGTGACATACTAGACGATTAAAGGCAAGATACATCGTTACCAAAGATACTACCAAAGAGGCAGTCTGGATAGATATAAGTTCATAAGATGGACTTCGTTCTTACCATTGTGTGACAATGGAGTTGTGGCTTTAGCCAAGGAACTACCGTCCCATCAGAAATCCAGATATAATTCTTAGGCAGTATTACATGATCATGGAGATGGTTGATCTCCAAGAAGATCGAGGTTAGGAGAGTAGACACAGAGGACGACAGCGCGGATCCACTCACAAAGGCCTTTTTCCCAGTAGAGACTTTTATGGGATGGTTGAGTATGAGATACTTCAACCACAGCTAATTGTTGGGTATGTGATACCACAACAGATGGCCCTAGTGCAAGTGGGAGATTGTTAGTTATATGTATGCCCTAGAGGCCATTACTGTACATACGATGTATACTGTAATGGATGCTTGGACATATATAGGAAGGACTTTCTTGCTCGACATGATAGTATGCTATCTGGTTGTATTTTATCTTAACATGTACTCTGAATGTCTCTATGTTACATGTTGATAAAGCCCTTAGGATATGTACTCGACTACTGAGACTATGATGAGAACATACTAGTGGGGCCACGGTAGTCGACGAGTACATCCTATAACTGTTCCTAGTCGAGGGTGTATTGAGATAGGGCATCGATACACCAGAGTAGACTAGCGTATACGCATCTTGACCCATATGATGGGCGATGGATGATCCCATATCCATCGGTGTTTGACATCAAGGATGGTGTACGGGTGCTCAGTGGAGACTGGGTACACTGGACGGACTCGCCGAGAACTTCTAGATGGTATTATACCTCATGTCAGATGGCAGTTCTCCGGTGACACTGGTACAGAGTATTCTGTTGACCCGAGATCGTCATAGGGTCTTGTGTGATTCCCACTATGCTTTGATTTCCATCATACCACGTCCAAGAGGGCGTGCAAAAAGGTGGCTTTTGGGTACAGTCCCGAATCACATGGAGGCAATGAGCGATAGGAGGGGATTCGTCTCTCCCGGTATAGGGAGTTGATGTTGTGCTGTGTTCGATTGGCTATAACCGGAAATCCCTGGCCAGGGTTGCTGAGATTTACTGGTAAGTGTTATCAGTAGTTTCTCGAACTATTATAGACCTCATATCGACACGACTTATCGAGCTACTGGGGTCTGACGTTTACCACCCCTAGGAGAGATATGCGACATATCAGACGACGAGACCGGACTGTACGGGAGTGTTACTGTTTGGATTCACAGGAGAATGTGCAGGCTTGCTTGTTGATCTTCTGAGTG
Source organism: Agapanthus africanus (assembly GCA_030015575.1). Classification (NCBI taxonomy): domain Eukaryota; kingdom Viridiplantae; phylum Streptophyta; class Magnoliopsida; order Asparagales; family Amaryllidaceae; genus Agapanthus; species Agapanthus africanus. The sequence continues at coordinate 494,288,364 of JASDDO010000026.1, forward strand.
CTCAATACCTGGGTGGCTGTTACGTTTAGCTGACCGCTTGCAGCTTGTGGGTGTTTGATATGATCATCACCTACTGCCGGCGTATTGACGATTATTTAGAGTCCTACACAGAGGTTTCTTAACTCAGGCAAAACGGAGTAGGAGCACATATGTGATATGTGCAGGACCGAGGATAATACGATATGAGATACCGTATTATATTCTCGCGATATTTGATATCAGCCGGGTCATCAGATCAAGTGTTGATTCGATAATTTAATGTATAATAATATATATGATATATTAAATTACTTTAACTAATATTAGCTCACTAAAAGATTCTTTTTCTCACTCGGGTAATACTTTGATATATATGTGATATATGTTAATCGTATTATTTTATTTTGTTACGATAAATATTATATATGTGATATATAATATTGTAACATGATATGATAACTAATGCAATATGTTTAGTGGAGTTTAAACATGATTAGGGTTTGGATTAGGGTTAAGACTTCTAGTAGTTTCTAGAAGTTTTCTTTTTGTCATGATAAAGATAATTTATTATGACTCATGCTTTAACCCAACCCAAACGCTAACCCTAGTTAATTCTCTACATGAGTTTAGTTGACCATGGTTGCATTATTCATCATATTAATCCTTTCATTATTCATCACAAAAAAAAATTTCATGATATTGTTCATCTTCTTCCTTCTTTCTTTTCATGAAAAAACTTTCTAGTTTTTTCTAAGTGATGAAAAATGAGTGAGAATTAGAAAACAAATGAGAGCAAAAATCCTACTTCATCATCCTCATCTATCCTTGCCATTTAGATGATGGTGTGTTGGGTTAGCCTAGCACCTCATGAAGGGTTTGGAAGCATCACATGTACCAAAGATTGAGTTTTTAGGGTGCTAAATTAACAAACATCGGATCGTTCCTAGAAAAATTAGGGTTACTAAAACTTGCATATCATTTCATGAAAGAAAAACTAGGGTTTTGAGAGTACAACCTTTGTAGCTCCCTACGCTAGACTTCTCAGCTACTTGGGGTTTGGAAAAGCTCCGCTTGAACTCCTCTAGATCACCGATGATCCACCCGGAGTCCGCTTTGTCCAAGCTTGCAACTTCACCCGATCAAGAGAATGAAATGAAGCTAACACTCCAAACAAGTGGGCTAGACTTGTATAGAATGGTGTTGTGGTTCTCTTTCTCACTTCAAAATCCTATCTTGATGAATAATTTACTCACTTGAAAATTCTAGAGAGCAAGAGATCAAGGTTGAAGAAGATGATGGCTATTTTTGAAGAAGAGAAGAATAAACTTATGAAAAGAAATGAAAATATATCTATATATATTTATTTCTTCTCATGTCAAACCATGGTCAAATGTTTGAGATATTATTTAATTAGAGTTTAAAACATAGAAGGAAAGTTTAATCCATGGTTAAAGGTAGGTGAGGATGGTTAGGTTAAAGAAGGATATAGAAACTAGTCATGAATTATCCTTTCCTTTTCCATTTTGTTTTAAACACAAATTAAATAATAATCCATATATTTAACCAAGGTGTGAGTCTTATATTGCCACCATTTTCCATGTGTAATCAACCATGAAGGATGATGTATGTATGTATGTGTGTATGCACATCCATATGTGCATGAAACTAAAAGAAAGAAAGCATACATGCATGCATACATCCATCATGTACAAGAAAGGATTTCAAGTGAGAAATCTAATGGTTAATTGATAAATTAACACTTGATTTATCAATCCGGCCATATCACATATGACCCCACCAAAAGCAAGCCGCCCGATCAATATACGGTATCCTATATGCGCATTTTAATCGGGTCCATGCGCATATCACATACGCGCACCACAACGTTTCGCCTGGACTAGGTAACTCCTTTGTGGGACTCTAAGACTCGTCAATACGCCGGCAGTGAGTGATGATCATATCAAGCACCCCCAAACCGCAAGCGGTCAGCTAAACATAACGGCCACCCGGGTAGAACTAGGGACCTTAAAGGATGTACTTATGGACTACCATGTCCCCACTAGTATGATCCTCATCATAGTCCAGGTAGTCAAGTACACATCCTAAGGGCTTTACCAACATGTAACTATAAGACAGTATAAAGAGACTAGTATACATGTTAAGATAAAGAGCAACCCGATAGCATACTATCATATCGAGCAAGAATGTCATCTCTATATATGTCCAAGCATCCAATATAATATACATCATCTGTACAATACTGGCCTCTAGGGCATACATACAACTAACAATCTCCCACTTGCACTAGAGCCAGCTGCTGTAGTATCGCATACCGAGCATCCCGAAGAGTCTCTCAAACTGTATCTGGGGAATGGCCTTCGTGAGTGGATCCGCTGTGTTGTTCTTCGTGTCAACCCTCTTGACCTCGATCTCCCGGCAATCAACTATCTCCCGGATCAGGTGATACCGCCTCAGAATATGCCTTGATCGCTGATGCGACCTGGGTTCCTTGGCCAAAGCCACCACTCCATTGTTATCATAATACAAAGGTATTGGATGCTCAATGGATGGAACCACTCCAAGTTCAGTAATGAACTTCTTGATCCAGACAGCCTCTTTGGCAGCATCGTTGGCAGCGATGTATTTAGCCTCCATCGTCGAGTCTGCCACGGTTTCCTGCTTGGAACTCTTCCAGCTAACCGCCCCTCCGTAAAAGGTAAAGACAAATCCCGACTGCGAATTAGAGTCTTCCTTATCATTCTGGAAGCTCGAATCGGTAAAGGACTCCACTTGGAGTTCTCCGTTACCATACACCAAGAGCATCTCTTTAGTCCTTCGTAAGTACTTGAGAATGCTCTTCACAGTTGTCTAGTGACTCTCTCCAGGATCAACTTGATACCTTCTCACTACACTTAGTGAGTATGCTACATCGGGTCTGGTACATAGCATCGCGTACATGATAGAGCCTACAGCCGAAGCATAGGGTATCCTTTGCATGCGAGCTCTCTCCAAATCAGTCTTGGGAGACATCTCTTTGGAGAGAGTGACTTCAGAGATCGTGGGTAAGTTCCCACGCTTGGATTCTTCCATACTAAACCTCTTTAGTATGGTGTCAATGTACCTGGATTGGGACAATCCCAATATCCGTTTGGATCTATCTCTATAGATCCTAATTCCCAATATGAAGGAGGCATCACCAAGATCTTTCATTGAGAATCTTTGTGATAAGAAGAGCTTGACCGATTGCAGTATAGGAATGTCATTTCCTATCAAGAGTATGTCGTCCACGTACAATACGAGGAAGACAACCTTACTCTCTGCCACCTTCTTGTAGATACAAGGTTCATCTACGTTTTTGACGAAATCAAACTCTTTGATAACGACGTCAAAGCAGATGTTCCAACTCCGCGATGCTTGCTTTAATCCATAAATGGATTTAAGCAGCTTGCACACCTTCCCGCTGCTCCCACTATCTATGAAGCCCTCTGGCTGAGTCATGTACACGCATTCTTCTAAATCACCGTTTAGAAAGGCGGTCTTAACATCCATTTGCCAGATTTCGTAATCATGATATGCAGTAATGGTAAGCATGATCCGGATGGATTTAAGCATAGCCACTGGAGAAAAGATTTCGTCATAGTCCATACCTGTTCTTTGACGAAAACCCTTTGCAATAAGTCTAGCTTTGAAAGTCTCCACTTTCCGATCTACACCAAGTTTTTCTTGAAGATCCACTTGCTTCCAATGGATTTTACCCCTTCAGGAGCATCTTCCAAAGTCCATACTTTGTTGGTGTACATGGATTCCATCTCGGACCGCATTGCATCCAGCCATTTCACTGAGTCCCCACTCGTGATGGCCTGCTCGAAGCTAGTTGGGTCATCATCCTCCATGATGCAATCCTCGCTCCCACCATCCATGAGAAAACCATAGTATCTCACAGGTGGGCGAGGAACCCTACTAGATCGGCGGAGTGGCTGGGGTTCATTGGGAATTACCGAATCCTCTGGTTCCAATAAATCATCAGTTTGAGTTTGTGTAGCCGGAATCCTCTGGTTCCAATGGATTTAAGCATAGCCACTTGCATAAAACTGACCATGCCTCGAGTTTGTCCGGATTTTGCGTTTTAACATAGGCCGGACAACCCCATATCTTAACACGTTTAAGATATGGTCTCTTCCCACTCCATATCTCATATGGTGCGGTAGGTACAGATTTAGATGGAACTTGATTCAATAGGTATGCCGCAGTTTCCAGCGCATACCCCGAGAAGGAAATAGGTAACTCAGCTGTGCTCATCATAGAGCGCACCATATCTAATAGGGTGCGGTTCCTCCGTTCTGATACACCGTTGTGCTATGGTGTATATAGAGGAGTCAGCTGAGAGAGAATCGCATTCTCTTTTAGGAAGTCCAGGAATTCATTGCTCAAGTATTCACCTCCTCGATCAGATCGTAGGATTTTAATACTTTTTCCGGTTTGGTTCTCGACTTCTTGTTTATATTCTCTAAATTTCTCAAAATTTTCAGACATGTGTCTCATCAGGAACACATATCCGAATCTAGAGAGATCGTCAGTGAATGTAATGAAGTACGCAGAACCATTCCTGGCATGTGTAGACATTGGACCGCATACATCACTATGCACCAATCCCAAGAGCTCCGTAACTCTTTCTCCGTGTCCCGTAAATGGAGTTTTGGTCATCTTGCCTTTGAGACATGACTGGTAAATGTCATAAGATGAAAATTCAAATGGATTCAAATATCCAACCTTATGCAACTTAGCTAGTCATGTCGTATTGATGTGACCCAGTCTACAATGCCATAAGAAGGATTCGTTCAGTTCTGAACTCTTCTTTTTGTGTGTGTTTGTTATACTCAGAACTGTTGATTGATTTAGAACATAAATGCCATTGCACAACGTGCCTGATCCAACCAACTTTTGGTTAAGGAAAATGTTCATAACATTATCCTGTAATGCAAAATTATATCCTTCTTTACTCAACAAAGAAACTGATATAATGTTGCATATCAGGTTCGGTATGTAATAGCATTCATTCAGAACCAATGTATTACCAGTTGGTAATACAAGGTGATACTCCCCGACGGTCTTAGCTGCAACAATTGCACCATTTCCAACCCTTATGTCTTTATCACCTTCTCCAAGTTCTCTACCTTTCTTAAGTCCATGTAACTGATTACATATATGGGATCCTGACCGGTATCTAATACCCAGGACGTAGGGAAAATGGAGAAACAGTTCTCTGTAACGAACACACCCGAAGAAAATGCATCATCATATACTTTCTTCATTCGGGTGGCATGGGAATCCTGGTATTCCCCTATGTCCTGTTCAGTCCTATAACTCTTATAAGATAGAACGGAACCAACGTTCCCCAGCACAGTATAACATGCGAGTTCAGTCAATGCATCCATATTATTATCTTGATTAAGGCATGATATGGTCGCTACCTGGAGAGAGAGAGAAGAAAACACTTTAGCGTATGCTCTTGCAAGATCAGATTGGTTATTATCTTATCTAATCAGGATGGCTCCCACTGTTTTTATCAAATCTTCCTTCAAACCTTAAAAGGAAAGACTAGCCGGGATTAATTACACCCTACAACTTCGCCGATCTTTCAGCCAGGCCAGTGTCGATACTTTGAGGGAGGTTCCCCGTGCTTTCGCATGGACCTAATTAAAGTAAACCTCGTTTTCCCAGAGGCGTAACCTCATTGACACCTTTCTAGACACCTACTTGATCGACTAATTGTCCTGTGTAAAACTCTCCCGGGAGTAACAATTACTCGCAGTGGGTATCGGGATCCAACTATCTCATAGAAGGTATACAATCTCATTGCAAATTTCAACACTTGAAATTCCCGATAATATTTTGCCCCTAACCCCTATGACCTTGACAAAGGCCAACAAATCATAGGATTTAGTCAAGTTCAACCCGTCATTTCTTGATTGAATCAAACCCACCCGCACGTCCCTTGACAAAGGCCAACAAGGTCGTACGACTACCCCAAAACAATCTGCATCATATGCATAAGCAGATAAGCACCATTTAGCTACCGTACACTACGCCTTGACGAAGGCCAACAAACGCAGCACGAATACTAAACAGTTCTTATCTGAAATGACGGAGGGCTACGACAAGTTTTTCTGAAAACCTATTGCGTAATGAACTTAATATCGTCGTAGAATCATGTGAATTTTGAAATGGAGTGATTTTGAGGCTTTTATTAGTTTTGCTAAAGAGGTCACTCCCGGTGAAGGGATCTCGGCTCTTTCCTTATGGAATAAGGTGCAGGATATATCATATACATCACTGTGCAAAGCAAAACTCCAAAAGCAATCAAAAACCAAACCGAGTTTTGTAGCATCTGCCAGTTTTGCTAAAGAGGTCACTCCCGGTGAAGGGATCTCGGCTCTTTCCTCATCGAATAAGGTGCAGGGTATATCATATATACCGCTATGCAAAGCAAAACCGTAGCTACCCTTTTTATTAAAATTTGATTCTACAACATCTTTTAGGTTTCTTTTCTTTCATTAATCACATTAATGAAGTCCCATCATTTAACCCACCTAAACATCACAGATAAATACGACGTACGCTTATGCCATCCGCATTCGCCTCGATGTCCCCTCGTGCACCGTTAGGTTAGGTAACTAACGGCAGAGCAGGGCAGGGCTAGCGCAGGTGTAAAACATAAGTAACGCCTATATAATATATCATATATACTATATACTGTATCCATCACAGAACATATCTAATGATCACATCACAGATATCGCAGCAGAAACATAGATATAATATGGGATATACTAGGACATCCGTATTTAGTATTTAGCCAACAATAGAAAATATGGATTCCACAGTCGCGATGAATAGCCAAGCCCACACCCTGGACCCCTACGAGAGCGGCAAGTGACCCACCAATTCTGTAGTTTAGGAAACCCGGTCTCAACTCCTCGAGATGGCCTCCCACTGAACCCCAGAACCCGGTCACCTGTGCTCCCCTCCTTGGGTCCATCCTAATGCGGAAAAGTAAATAATATACAACACTGGTGGCATCGACCTCAACCCGGAAGTGCCCCAAATAAAAGAATATTACATTACATTTGAATTTACATGAATGAAAATATAAAACTCTCATCTCACATAAAAAAACCCTGGCTATTCAATCGCGACAATCCTGCACATCATATCTCAGCAACACATAATATCGCATATCATCAACGTAAGTAAGTATGCGTACCCCGATTGTCGTTGACGTATAGCAACGAAATCGGCGATATCGTCATACTACACTTACGGTCACAGAAAAGAAAGTGTAAAACTGCAATATCTGGAATCCACATTCTCTTTAGACATCATAAATGCGAAATATCACATACTTCGTATTTCATGTCTAGTAATATGAATTCCACACATTGTATCACATTCCAGATAAATAGACAGTATTAAAGTTTTCGAACGAACGATCAAATACCCAAGATTCCCTAAAGCTCAACACTTGAGCGGAGTTCAAAAACCCGAAGTGTGACACAGTAGTAGCGGTCCAGCCGTAGAAGGGTCAAGCCAACACCTCACATGTGGCACGCCGTACTGCCCCAAACCCTAAGGTTCAAAGGGCAGTTCAAGACGGTCACATAATCAAGTTAAGGTTTGTTGTCTTCTAGAGGGTCTACCACAAAACTTGCACGTATCTCCAAAATATTTAAACCCCGTGAAAAGTGAGCAAATGATACTCGTTCAAACACTTCAATACTTTCTAATTTATCCTGAAAAGTCACGAAATGAAAATTCCGATCGGATCGACGAGTCCAAAACCATCTCCAGAATTTACAGAACAAGAATCAGATTAAACATACCTAAAACATTATACAAGCAGTTTTAGGAATTACTGTGCAAATAACAAGTCATGACTCCTCTGTACGGCCGCGAATCCACGGCCCAAGCAAGGATTGGCCGCGGTTCCGTGGCGGTTTGAACTGTTCATGGCTTCGAATTTCACAGTCCTTCTTATATTTTCCTACTGTATTTTTTAAGTATTTTTAATTCTGAAAAATATCCAGATTTTAAAAATTGTCTAGAGAAGGTCCTGTAATGTCGTATTTTGGTTCGATCGGAGTTTTTACTTCGTAGAAGTGTCGCCTAATGGTCTAGGTCGGCTCTGATACCAATGTTGGGTTAGCCTAGCACCTCATGAAGGGTTTGGAAGCATCACATGTACCAAAGATTGAGTTTTTAGGGTGCTAAATTAACAAACATCGGATCGTTCCTAGAAAATTAGGGTTACTAAAAATTGCATATCATCTCATGAAAGAAAAACTAGGGTTTTGAGAGTACAGCCTTTGTAGCTCCCTACGCTAGACTCCTCGGCTACTTGGGGTTTGGAAAAGCTCCGCTTGAACTCCTCTAGGTCACCGATGATCCACCCGGAGTCCGCTTTGTCCAAGCTTGCAACTTCACCCGATCAAGAGAATGAAATGAAGCTAACACTCCAAACAAGTGGGCTAAACTTGTGTAGAATGGTGTTGTGGTTCTCTTTCTTACTTCAAAACCCTATCTTGATGAATAATTTGCTCACTTGAAAATTCTAGAGAGCAAGAGATCAAGGTTGAAGAAGATGATGGCTATTTTTGAAGAAGAGAAGAATTAACTTATGAAAAGAAATGAAAATATATCTATATATATTTATTTCTTCTCATGTCAAACCATGGTCAAATGTTTGAGATATTATTTAGTTAGAGTTTAAAACATAGAAGGAAAGTTTAATCCATGGTTAAGGGTAGGTGAGGATGGTTAGGTTAAAGAAGGATGTAGAAACTAGTCATGAATTATCCTTTCCTTTTCCATTTTGTTTTAAACACAAATTAAATAATTATCCATATATTTAACCAAGGTGTGAGTCTTATATTGCCACCATTTTCCATGTGTAATCAACCATGAAGGATGATGTATGTATGTATGTGTGTATGCACATCCATATGTGCATGAAACTAAAAGAAAGAAAGCATACATGCATGCATACATCCATCATGTACAAGAAAGGATTTCAAGTGTGAAATCTAATGGTTAAATGATAAATCAACACTTGATTTATCAATCTGGCCATATCACATATGACCCCACCAAAAGCAAGCCGCCCGATCAATATACGGTATCCTATACGCGCATTTTAATCGGGTCAATGCGCATATCGCATACGCGCACCACAACGTTTCGCCTGGACTAGGTAACTCCTTTGTGGGACTCTAAGACTCGTCAATACGCCGGCAGTGAGTGATGATCATATCAAGCACCCCCAAGCCTCAAGCGGTCAGCTAAACGTAACGGCCACACGGGTATTGAACGATCAGAAGAGAACAAGCGAACCTGCTACAACTCCCCTCGAGCCAACCGGCAACACTACCGTGCAGTCCAGACTCCTCGTCTGATATGTCGCATATCAAGTCTAGGGGTGGTAAACGTCAGACCCCAATAACCGATAAGTTGTGCCGATGTGAGGCTCATAACGGATCAAGAAACTACTGGTAACACTTACCAGCAAATCTCAGAATCAGCCCTGGCCAGGGACTTCCCTGTTACGGCCAATCGAGCACAGCGCAACATCAACCCCCAATACCGGGAGAGACGAAACCCCTCCTATCGCTCATTGCCTCCATGTGACTCGGGACTGTACCCAAAAACCACCGTTTTGCACGCCCTCATGGACGTGGTAAGGTGGAAATCAAAGCACAGTGGAATCACACAAGACTCTATGACGATCTCGGGTCTACAGACTAACCTGCACAAGTGTCACCTGAGAACTGCCATCTGACGTGAGGTATAATACCATCTGGGAGTTCTCGACGAGTCCGTCCAGTGTACCCAGTCTCCACTGAGCACCCGTATACCATCTCTGATGTCAAACACCAATGGATATGGGATCATCCATCGCCCATCTCATGGGTCGAGAAGCGTACATGCTAGTCTACACTGGTATATCGATGCCCCGTCTCGATACACCCACGACTAGGGACCTTGAAGGATGTACTTATGGACTACCATGTCCCTACTAGTATGATCCTCATCATAGTCCAGGTAGTCAAGTACACATCCTAAGGGCTTTACCAACATGTAACTATAAGACAGTATAAAGAGACTAGTATACATGTTAAGATAAAGAGCAACCAGATAGCATACTATCATATCGAGTAAGAAAGTCATCTCTATATATGACCAAGCATCCAATATAATATACATCATCTGTACAATACTGGCCTCTAGGGCATACATACAACTAACAGGGTGTTCACTCCGTTTAGTGAGTGTAAGCTTGTGTTAACGAAACTTCAAGGTAGATCATCTTTGTATCGAAGATCGGAAGCAAAGGTTGCATCATTCTCTTCGTGAAGCCTCTCGAGAGTCTAGAACACGATGATCGCAGCGAAGGGACCTCAACACGGAGCTTAAGAAGTGAAGGACCGGATCTACAAATGTTGTAATCCCTCTCACTTAGTGTTAAAGAGTTTAACATGCATGTTTTCGCCTAATCTCTAGTCTAAAGATCCGTATTTGGGTTGTTCGGCACGGCTAAATTTTTAATCGGGCATGGTTGATGCCTCGTAGAACCTTGTGAGCGTACCTAGCAACCCTACAGCCCCGTGCCGGGAATCAGATCAATGCAAAACTCAATATCGCGCTCTGACGGCAAACCAGGTAACTCATCGGGAAAAACGTCGGAAAACTCTCGCATGATAGGAACCCGATCCAATGACCCTACTGTGCCCTCAGTATCACAAATAAACGCCAAGAATCCCCGACATCCTCTCCTCAAAATCCGACTAGCGCAAAGGGCTGAAACCAAACTGTGAGGGGCGGCACCACGGTCCCCCTGCACAACAAGAACAGACTCGCCGGGAAAACAAAACCTGACTATCTTCTCACGGCATTCCACAGACGCGTAGCACGTAGCGAACCAGTCCATGCCCAGGAGAACATCGAAGTCCAACATCTTAAGATGGATCAAGTCGACGGACAACTCTCTATCTCCTATCTGAACGACACATGACCGAAACACGTGTAGCGCAACAAACGACTCACCAACAGGAGTGATCATAACTAGCGGCCGATCAAGCAAACACGACTCCCGGCCCAATCTCGGCACGAAGTGTGTAGAAACATAAGAGTGCGTGAATCCCGGATCAAATAAAACATGTGCATCAAAAGAACATACAGGAAGGGTACCTGAAACCACTGCATTGGACGCCTGCGCGTCCTGGTGAGTCAAGGCAAACACCCGAGCATGCCCTCTACCTGCGACTAGCTGTCCTCTGCCTCCGCCACCTCATCCTCTCTGAACAAAACCACCGCGACCATGACCTCTCTGAGCATGAGTCTGACGCGGGGAAACAATAGGCATAAGAGGAAACACTCTCTGAGGTGGAGAAGGTGGTAAGGTAACCAGGGGTACGGCTGCCTCTCTCTAGCGTATCACGGTACAATCCCTAATAAGGTGATGTAGACTGTCATACCCATAGCACCCATAAGACGGCCGCTGACCCTCCAAGGGTAAGAGCTGAATAACTGGCCCAGTCCCACGTCTCTGCTACTCCCCGAGTCTGAAGGAACTCTGTCGCGGCGTGCAAAACTCTGTTTCTGTGCTGATACATCAGTACGAACCATTTTCGGTTCTGGAACAACCGACGTCTCAGAAAGACGCTCCTCAACCAAAAGGGCTGCGTCCACTGCCACTGCATACGTGTCACAATGCTGTATGCTGATAGCGAGGAACAACTGGGTAAGCAGGCCTCAAACAAATCTCTTCAACCCCATCTCCTCAGTAGCCACCAAATACGGAGCATACACAGAAAGCTCGGTAAACAGCACATCGTACTCGGCCACCGTCATGCCCGGAGTCTGGCATAACGACTCGAACCTGCGCGCTCGAGCATCCCTGACGCTCTACGGAAGAAAACGCGCAAGAAACACCGTCACGAACTCAGCCCAGGTCATAAGAGGAAGACCTGCGGCTCTGCCCTTCTCTAAAGACTCGCACCACTTCTGGGCCAGACCCTCCAGACGAAAGCTCACGAACTCTACCCATCTCGCGTCGGAGTATCTCAGCGAACGACATATCCTGGCCATCCGGTCGATAAACGACTGTGGATCCTCAGCTGAAACGGTGCCAGTGAAAACCGGGGACCTCAATCTCATGAACTCCGATAACGATACGGTAATCACCTCCGTAGCTGCAGGTACAACTGCCTGAACCGTAGGCACCAACACAGTCCCTGTAATGGGTGGAACAACCTCCTGCCTCTGCGCTCGAATGATCTCAACCAACGACCCCATCATCTGGCACAAATTCTGCATACCAGCACCCATCATAGCCATATGGTCTGTAGAAGGAGGTCAATCTGTCCCTGCACAATATGCGTACCGCCCGGGTCAGTCCTCTTCTCAGACGAGTCAACTCTGACCTCGGCCCTCGCGGCCGCTCTACGCCCTCGTAGTCTTCGGCGGCATAAAGGCTGGAAAAGGAAACAGGATTCGATAAGAATACAGAAATCGAATCACAAGGATGTGTATAATCATGGAAGGAATTTCAAGCAATAAGTCCTAAGGTTACTTAGGCGGAGTACCGTGTCTTAAGTATGCCACGGAAGATACACACGCTACGTCACTCTGCTTAAGCTACCTACTCTATCATACCAAGATCATGCTACACTCCGAAAGGTAAAACCTAGCGCTTTGATACCAATTTTGTCACGACCCAAGTTAGACACATGACCGCCACTTAGACTACGTAACGTCAACAGGCGTAACGAAAATAAATAAGCTGAAACCCAGCAATCTAAACCATCACAAGAAGGGAAAGATAGAAACCTTAAACTTAAGTTTGTTTTCATGAAAAATTCGGCAGCACCTCCTTTGTAAAAACTAGCCCCAAACGAGTACAAACATAAGATATAAGTAAAGCATCCCCAACCGGGAGCAAATCTCGCCTAAAGGCGGAAACAACCATCACAACAGATATACGACGCCAAAGCGAAGGAAAAGGCAATAATCAACATAAAAAAAAGGCCGGCTCACAGGAGCATGACAACCAGAGTCATAAGAATATACAACAACGATCCTCACAACTCGTCTCTAAGTCAATATATGAAGATAGTAGATGGAGTGTACTAGATACAAAGGATGTACAACGAGATCATCGGATAACCTCAAACCTACCTATAGCAAAAAGGCCTCACAGCCAACCGTAGCGGTATCCGCAAAAGTAGAGGTAAAAAGGTGCCCTGCCGCGACTACCCTGAGGGTCCGACCTGTAAAAAACTGAGGCACAATGGGGGTGAGTTGCCAACTCATGAATAGTTAATAACATCATACAGTAATCATAAATATGCACAAACAGCGATAATCTATCATGAACTCTGATAGTATAAGTATGGCAATATGGGTATGCAACAATCATCTAAAAGTACATCATCGGGTACTACAACTACATGAAACAATGCATCTCAAATAAATGCTGAGTATGGGATAAAACATGCCATCCTCATGGAACCCTCATCGTGGGAAGACCAGTGTCCATCAATGACACTCCAATCCCAATACCAAAGGCACCGCATCCTCTGATCGGCCCTCATATCCTGTAAGTCTCATGAAACCTGAGTGTCCATCATCGACACCCGAAAACATCATGAAAACTAGTGTCCAGCATCGACACGTAAATACTCATTTGTCAGGCGCCATCACCATGACCGGCCCTGATGTCAGTACATATCATGGAACCTGAGTGTCCATATCGACACCCGAAATCCACGTAACATGTCTGAACTTGACTCCGGTCGGTATCTTCTAGATATCCGCCGAGTCCAAATAATATCACCGGTGGTTAGTGGTCCCTCTGCCAGGCTCATCCTCTACACCACGAAATCACCTCTTGCCTCGGGGTACCATACCAGGTCCACCATGTACCCGCAAACGGTGCCTTACGCTCCTTGAATCGGGTATCACATGCTAAATCTCAGAACCGAGAATCATATGGTGGACGCACTGAAATATCATATCAATAGAAATCGGGTTTTTAATACAAATGCACATTTCTTGAAATATCCCCGCGGATCTCAAATCTAGAAATCACATGAAATCCATATCTCAATGTGTAAATCCATATAAATATGATATATGCAATATGAAACAGTAATATGAGCATGTCAAGGAAAAATCGCTATTTAACTGCAACAAGTTATTATATATATCATGTGGTTCCAAATTTCTCCGAAATTAAATGTGGCATCATATACATGTGAACATGTAGCTATAGCAAAGTATATGTGTAGCAGGTAGATATGCAAGTATACTATCTCTCATATGCACATCGGAAATAAGGATCATGTCTCAATGTCCCTAACCAATACAGCATCACGTATATATATATATATATATATATATATATATATATATATATCAACTATATCTCATATGCACAATGGAAATAAGGATCATGTATCAATGTCCCTAATCAATAGAATATCACGTATGTATATGTGTTGTGCATATCATGGCAATTACCGACGGTGTATGTGTAGCATATAATTAGTGCTCGTACAATATGAACCGTCAATAATGGTGTAGTGTCCAAAAAGTACAAGTCCAGGCACAACAAGTGATAATATGCAATGATGCTCATGTATAAACTCTATATGTGCATATAAACATGCAGCTAATATCATATCATATTCAGCCCTGACGCATAACGCCATGTGGGAGATCTCCCCGTAGATGTTAAATCTACTCACCGATAATCACAAGCTAGGTAGATCCAATCACCTGCTTCCCTTTCTTCGCAGCGTCCGAAGTCCCCGCCTGCGATCCTATTAATACAAAACATAGCCAGTGAAAAAACTCAGAAATTGACCAATACCACGTATAACTATGTTTTGACCGACGCATCAACTCCAAACCAACTCACAAGTGTCCGTCTAGTGGCTAACGTGCGTGGCGATACTATGAAACCAACCCAAGTGCGGCAGCTACACAAGATCACGAACCGTGTCGGATAACGTAACACGCGTATTCGATACACTATATTAGCAAAGTGATCCCAGATTTTGATATACAAATAATTAATGAAAGTTGCAAGTGCCACGAGACCATACACAACCCCCAAGACCCCACAACCAAGAATCAACACCCCAGCCCCCACTCTGGCAGCAATTTGCGGCCAGAACCATTAAATCTGCTGCCACGAAGAGAGGGATGGGTCTCAGGTTCTTATGGTGGGTTCTAACTCACAACACTAGGTTACTATGATGGGAACTTTACCAACAAACACCTGGTTCTACAGCAGATCACAATGACATCAAGTTGACACTAAAAATACGATATTTGCACGAAACGATACTTTAAGTGTTCTAAACAGCAACCAACAAGCTACACAACATTATAACTCCTATTTAACAGTTTAGAGATTATACTTATCCACACTTGCTCATAAGATCCTAGCTTTCCAAGCTCCAAGTGATCTTAGAGGCAAAAACAAGACTTTTGAAGTGTTTTGGTGAGATTTGAATAAGTTTTGTGAAGGTTTTATGATGAATGGTTAAGGTTTCAGCTGAGAGGGAAAAGGGAATGAGAAATAATTGAGAGAGATAGAGCGAGAGAGAATGAGAGGGTGTGAGAGAGTACAGGGTGACAGGGTGAGTGTAGGGTGAACTAATTCCTTATGCTTACTCTCTCTCGCCTCCATTAATGCAACCATTAATGCCTCCATGACTCACCTAGCCACTTCTCTCTCTATCCAAAACAAGGAAAATATCTCTCACCAAATATCTAGCTCAAGATTAAGGCAAGATTAATCAAGGCATGAATTGCTTAAGGTGTCAAGGTCTCTAAACAAGATTAACACTACTACCCCTCACATTAACGTGCACATGTGTGTGCAAACCATAACAAAAAAAGATAAAATGTAAATTAATTGTTATAAAATGTGAGGAACCCGATTTGGTAAACTTTTCACTAAAACCCCGCATTATCGCTTAATTAACACTAATCGCATTCTAAGGTGTTACAAACACTCATACACATCACCAAGCATCCTAGATTTGCAACCTAAGATATTTAGTTACTTCATTGATGAAGTTGAAATTTGAACTTGGTTCTCATGGGTGGATTATTTTTGGTAAAAGAAGACCGGCTTGCAAGCGCGATCCGGAGCTCTTAAGAGCATGCTAGAGTCCAACCCAATTAGAGCAAATGAAAACACTACAAAGATTGTGTTTTCTATCTTTTTGTGCTTGCTAATTTAGCTGTTTGGTTTAGATATTAGGGTATAAGTTTCTAGTGCCATAAAAATTTTCGTTTTCGTATTCCGTATTGGTCATGGGTTAGTGGCGAGGGCACTAGGAACCTTCAGGCTCTCTAAGACTTATTCCACACTTTGCAAATGCGGATTAAGGTTTGGCCTCAGCTAGAGAGCCAAACATGAACACTTGACTCTCTGGGTGAGGCCAAGTCTTTTTGTACTTTGCAAGTGCGGAATAGATGTTAGCCTCGGCGAAAAAGCCAAGCATGAAGACTTGGCTCTCTGGGAGAGACCAAGTCTTATTCTGCACTTTGCAAGTGCGGAATAAGACTTACACCTTGCATGCCAACCCAAAATACCAAGTATTAAGAGTTGGTTCTCTAGGTTTATTCCGCACTTGTAAGTGCAGAATAAGACTTATCCCAACCCCCAACCGCCAGTCCCATGTGGCGTCAATGTGGTATTGATGTGGCTAAATTATGCTCATTTTCTAAATAATCTTAAAATGAGTCTAAATACCTAATTAATTTTGGAAAAGTGCCTAATCCCAAATCTTTTGAATCAAACATACGACCCCAAATAGATTTAACTCCCATCCACCTTTGAGATTGCACTTGAATGTACAAATGTACTATATGTGCAACATGCAATGCCTTTATCTTACGTTTTAGTGGAGAAAATCTACTATGTAAGGGCTCTAGGGGGGCTTGCACCATGCAAGCTCTTCTAGAGTAGATTTTTTCTGTTTAGGGTAACATGGTTTCCATACTCCAATGTGCTAGAAAAAAACAAATTAAGCATTAACATAATTCCTAACTTTCAAGCCAAAAGGAACTATCTTAATACTTAATTGTTCTTGGGTATTACATAATTAATGTGTATATTTGGAATCTTTGGCATTAAGATGGTTCATTTATCTGAATTAGGACCGGTGGGAAAAGATAAATACAAGGGTAAATTTTTTACTGGCCCAGTTTTACGAAGTGACTTATTTTTAAACAAACGTATTTCTAAATTGTTAAAAATACCCAAATACTTAAAAAAATACGAATTTTCTAAGCCTAAACGTATTTGATAGAGATGTTTTTCAAAAATAACAGTTTTACCTTTTCTCTTCATTTTAGCTTTAATAACCTAATTTATTCAACTACAGTTTTATTTATCAAGCCATAACATTTTTTTTATCAAACTATAATATTTTATATCAGATCATAACATTTTTTATCAAACCATAATATTGTTTATCAAATCATTTCATTGTTTATCAAATCATAACACATATTTCATTATTCGTAAGAAAACACATATTTCATATTATTACCGATAATGCATATACTTTAGATATAAATGCTCATCTGTTTCTTTATATGAACTACAAAACTCGCAAGAACCAAGCTTCTGCCCATCCCTTACTTCTTATATATGATCTTGTTAAGAGCCGCCTGTCGAGCAGAATCCAAGCAACTCACAAGTCAGTTATTTTCATTCTATTTTCGTACCCCCTTTTTTAACTTTACAATTTTCTTTTATCAAATTGTCAAGCAGGCAATTATAAATTATTTGATTGGGCAAAATGGAATATTTGAAAATATTAAACTAAGGAGGCCCTGTTTAGGAATGGAGTTAAGTTTTCTAAACTGCAATTTCAGAAAGTTAGCAAAACTTAACTTCAAAATGCTAACTTTGCCATGTTTGGCAACCATTTTGGAGTTGAGATAACTACAATTATCTCAACTCCAATCCGACCAAAGTTTTATAAACTGTATTTTTAAAGTTTAGGACTTACATACCACAGCTTGCAAGCTCTCTACCCTCAATTAAGATTAAATCACAATTATCCTGACTCCATATCCAAAAAGGGCCAAAGCTTCTCAGCTACTGTAGGAGAGACATGAAACACATGCGGTATTGGAATTGCAATACAATAATAATTCGTGACAGCTAAATCTTGTTATTTTTATAAGTGAGAGCCATGGATCACTTGCTATTTGCTAATTAATGATAAATTATTATTAGGCGTTTTTCTTCAACGTATGGGTGATCTTGACTGTCAATAATTTATTGTTTAGTTTTTTTTTTTTTGTTTTTTTTTTTCGAAATCAATAATTTACCCCAATAATTTTACACAATCAACATCTCCACATGCATTGGTTAAAAATATTAATTAATAACGAGATATAAGTAATAAATCGGAGGGTTCGAAATTACGTACCGGCCATGATACAATTACGTTCAGAACTAGGGATCACGATATAACTGTTTCGTTTATGTTTGATACAATTCTTGTTTAAAAAATTAAGTCATTTAGGGTCCAAAAAAAGATCACCCCAATATAGTCGTTTCTCTTTTATCGTATCATTATTTTCCTTTCTGTTTAGTAGTCACACGAGTTATCTATTGAAAACGTAAGCAAAGTGTAGGCACATAAATTTTAATATATATGTCAAGTTGATTGCTTGCATGTATAATAAAATTGGATACCTTGAGATACTCGGATGCAACATCTTAATCTCGAGAAGAAACTTGGCTTTCGACTTGAATTAAAGTAACAAATTGCAATCAAGACAGGGATTGGTAGTTAATTATACTAATAATATATCATTAAAATTTATTTAGTTGAATTAATGGTCAAGATATTGCTATCATATGTAGGATCATATCTTGCTCTTGCACGATTAGGTGACGTGGACAATGTGAATTCGAGATAACTTAATTAGACACGTCTTTTTTTTAAGGTTTAAGGGTTCTCAAAACCTGAGGGAGCATCTTCTAGAAATTAAGGCTGAAGAAAATAGAATACCGCATCGCTTCGAAAAGATCCTAAACAGTTGGTGAACTGAGTCAGCTTAGAAACATATAACTAGGGTGTTGTTAAACGAGCCGAGTTCTAGGTTGTTGAGTTTGGCTCATTTATTTAGACAAGCTCAAAAATTTGTTTAAACTTTGCTCGTTTATTTGTCAAACGAACCTGAGCGAGCTTTCATCGAGCTTGAGACAAACATCAACCTTTATCAAACTTATTTAAAATCTAGAAAATAGATACAAATAATTAGTGTGGATCCGTTAAGACGTATTTGTGTTTTTTTTCCAATTCACGAATTTTTTCCTGCGGTGTCCTACGAATGACCCGTTCCGCTCAACCTCCTCTACACGTCTTAGATAATGTATAGATGAAAAATAACATCGATCGGAATTTGTTTTGCATGTGTAGAAACATATGGACTTATTTCAGCCGAGTAAATTCTAAAATTTTAAAATTAGGTTATACATATGCAAAACATTTCCGAACGATGCGATATTTCTTCCATACACTATCTAAGACATGTAGAATAAGTTAAACAGAACAGATCGCTCGTAGGACGCCACAAGAAAAAAATTGTAAATTTGAAAAACACAAACCCGCCCTAAACGATCCTCCCTCTACAAATAATTATAAAACTATGTGAAAAAACATATAGATGTTTAGCGTTATTTTTGACAACCAAACTAATAAGAAATATTGTTGTTGCTACTAAATGAATGACTTAGTTATTGTTTAAAATTTTATCGAAATCTAGATTTTTCAATTATACAGTATAACAATACTTGAATAAATATTTATGACGACCTGCATTTCGAGTAAATATTGAGTCAATAGATATCCTCTGAACTTAAGAATAAGTAACTGTTTTATTATTTCTACTAAATGCAAAGTAAGCTATAGTCTATTCGAGCCTGCACGAGCCCTAAGCAAGCCGAGCCTAAGTGCGAACCGGCAATCTTTATGTTAGTTTGCTTATTTTATCAAGTTTTCATTTATGTTAAAACTCGTCTTGTGTAACGTTTTAAAATCCGTTTAGGTTATTTATATGTTAATCAGTGATAATACTTGTTTTTCGTAAAACCTAGTTAATAATTATTTTCCACATAAACATGAATATATCTATTTTAATTATGTAATTATATATATATATATATATATATATATATATATATATATTTGTGTTTTATTAGTTAATATTTAAATTATTGTTCACTTAATTATTTATTTTACTTATTTATTAATTATTAATTACTATTTTAAACCTGCACACACACATCTTGTGTTAACACTACTACAATAGGGGGTTGCCCCTACGGATAGTGAAATCCGTACGGGCAGATTTATTTTGGCCCTACGGATTAATCCGTAGGGCTAAAGGGCTGCCCCTACGGTCCTTACATATTTATATAAAAATTATTAAATCTTAAATTGTTGTTTACCCCTACGGAGCCGCAAACCAAGAACCTACGGACTTATCCGTAGGGGAATCTAAACAGGGATTTAAATTAAAAGCTCAGATCGATCCCTACGCTCATTATTCCCAATTTATCTCGCGCGAACAAAAAATTCCCAAACCCTCGTTCCCGCCGATCGATCGTCGTTCTCGTCATCGCCGGCGCCGCCGATTCATCGTGGCCACCGCCTGCTTTCATCGTAGCCACCACTTGCTTTCGTCGTCGCCGGCGCCGGCTCATCGGAGTTCTCGTCGTCGCCTCTGCACAGGTAAGGAATACTTCAATTTATCAAATTTTTTATTGGGGGTGCGGTTGGGGCTGCAGGCTGGGGCTGGGGCGGGGCTTGGGCTAGGGCTAGGGTTGGGGCTGGGGCTCGGGCTGCGGCTAGGGCTGTGGTTGGGGTTGGGGCTCGGGCTGCGGCTAGGGCTGTGGTTGGGATTGGGGCTCGGGCTTGGGCTGCGGCTAGGGCCGGGGTTGGGGTTGGGGTACTGGCCGGGGCTCGGGTTGGGGTACTGGCCGGGGCTCGGGTTAGGGTTAGGGTTTGGGGCAGGGGGTTGCGGCAGGGGATGAGAATTTTTCTAGGTTTCTTTTAAAGCTTGTGAAGGAAATTTTGAGCCCCGAAAAAATGAACATTTCTAATGATTTTGATAAGAGACAAGGGAGCAATAAAGTTTTGTTTTCTATTTGTCTAGATTCAAATGTCTACTTATATATATATATATATATATATATATATATACAATCTCAATATTCGTGGCATGTTGGTTATAAATTTCTCTCTCTGTTGAGATATATAGCCTACTTCAGCACATAGCTAGGTATGCGATAAAATTATTTTTGATAAAATAATGCATGATATAATATGGAAATATATTTGTTTCTTTGCTTCAATCATACAAACGTGTTCCAAATTAACGTAATTCAAATAGCAATTCCTTGGAATTTTTTAGTCCAGAGAATCTTGATCAAGTCTCAGGATCATATTGATTCAACAAAACGCATCCACTTGCAATGGTACTTAATTCACCATTTACTAGTTATGTTACCTGCATTGAATTAGCATGTCAGGGTTATCATAATTGACTTGTATTGTTGCACTTTGTGCAGTTAAGGCTGAATCAGAACAGACTTACCATCAGAGAATCTTACAAATTCTTGACCAGCTTGAAGCTGAGGTAATCAAACAAACCACTTTTCTGTTTAGCCCAAAACTAAGGCTGCTTTTTGCAGGCATTAGAAATAAATGCAAGTTAAGTTCTGCCGAGTAATTTGCCAACAATTTTTGCACATCTCTATGTTTGATAAACAAATGGCATCAGAGCGGCCAAGAATTGAAGCATGTCCAAGCCCAGTTCTGTAAGTTGTACATTCATATCAGGCTGAGTCAGATGTGGAGCTTAACTTGTCTCTTGTAGACTATGCCGTAGTTAGAAAGGTACTACTTGTTTTCATTTTGTACTTCTAGCTTACAAATCCTAAGCCCAATGTTTTAGTTCACTGTGTTAGATAGTAAAAGATCACACTGCACATTTCCGTAGGAATTTGTCTTTTAGATGTTTTTCTGAGTGTCACATCGTTCTCACCCAAGTTTGTAAGCCATGTTCATTATTCTTTCAATTCTTTTAACTTGAATATGCCAGTTATTGTTCCGTTTACTATAAAGTTGCAACAAAGAGTCTCTGTTAGCACTTCCATGCACCCTTTACATGTTTTTATCATATCCACTCCTATCTATCCAGAAAGTCAACATCTTCTGGTATTTGTTTTCAAAAAGAAAAGATAAGAGAGGAAAAGATATTTGTCCGTCTCATATTTGAGCCATACTTTTGATTTTCTTGCAGATTCTGGGTTGATTTTCTGTGATAATTCATAAATATAGTAATATTTGTAATGTTTCTTCTTGTTAGTCTAGCTTTCCTTTTATGAATGCCAACACTGTTTTTGCCCTCCTTTTCTTCGGGGAACATGATATCTTGCACCTCTCCTCTCGAAAACTTATTTCTCTTTTATTTTCTATATCTTTATTTTATTTTATCTTATTTGCTACGCTTTGTTTTGTTTTATTATATTTTTCCTCTGCTAATTATATTCTTCTAGATCATGTTTGCCTAATCTATCCGAGGCTTAGCATAATCTAGTTGCGATAAACAATTCCATCTTCTGCTACTATGGTGGCACCGAGAAACTTCCATTTAGAAATGACAGCACGTATTTTGTGGAAGTACTGTACATAAGTAAAACCACAACGGGCATGACAAATTTGTTGACCAGGTTCCGATTACTGTGTGAAAGTTGTTCGGATGAAATTCTAATTCTGGTGGAATTGAAACCGATAACCGGTTCATATGGTGATTTAGGCTGCTTCAGTGATATTTGTGCCTACATGGATGCCTCAAGCAATGAATCAATGATGTGGATCACAAACTAATTAAATAAATTTTGAATACCAATCTGGACTGGGATTTGTGATTGGGGAGAAGTTTGTGTGCTCATAGGCATGACACAAGTCGGGAAAAGTACAACTTACAACGATCGTGTTCCAAATTAACGTAATTCAAATAGCAATTCCTTGGAATTTTTTAGTCCAGAGAATCTTGATCGAGTCTCAGTTCCATATTATTGCTAGTGGATGCGTTTTGTTCAAAGAGACTTTTCCTTTTAGTAATTTTCCTCTTTAGGGAGTTTTCGACATTGAAATCTCACTAGTTGATAATGTTAAATGAGTTCTAGTCCTAGTTTGCTACATTTTTTTATATATAGTAGAAGAAGGAGAAGACAGTAATGTGGCAGAAGAAGAAGAAAATGACATTCCGTGTTCTCTGTTTTATCATCAATCTTCTGATATGAACTAATGATGGCTTTCACATTGGCTTTTCGTTTTAGAGACTTCTTAGTGTCCAATAGAAAGCATACATCAGATTTGTGCAGGTCAGGTTCTTCTATGACTTTCAAGAGTCTCAACTGATTCTGTAAATTACACCATTGTTGGGTGATACTTTTACCACTTCTCACTGCAGGTGCGCTCTCTAATATCCATTTTGAATATATTACATTCAAAATGGATATTAGAGAGCGCACCTGCAGTGAGAAGTGGTAAAAGTATCACCCAATAAGGGTGTAATTTACAGAATCAGTTGAGACTCTTGAAAGTTATAGAAGAACCTAACCTGCACAAATCTGATGTATGCTTTCCATTGGACACTAAGAAGTCTCTAAAGGGAAAAGCCTATGTGAAAGCCATCATTAGTTCATATCAGAAGATTGATGCTGAAACAGAGAACAATGAATGCCATTTTCTTCTTCTTCTGCCACATTACTATCTTCTCCTTCTTCTTCTGCCACATTACAGTCTTCTCCTTCTTATTATGTGCGGGTGCAAATTCAATGACTATATTGAGAATATGGATTAATAGTGAGTAGGAAAAGTATTTCTCAAATGGCTTTTGCGTCTAAAAACCATAAACTACTAAGTAATAGCATACATAATTTTTTTAGTATAAAGGTTGTTATTTTAAGTTTTCCCTTATAGAAATATGATCTAACTGCCTTTATAAACTATAAGTGTGCAGAAAATTATGATAAGAAACCATAAGAAAGGGTCGTAGCCATGCATAACCTTGAATCTACATATCAAATCTTGCACAAGCATGCAATTATTGTCACCTTGCCTTAGAATATAAAATATCTTGGAAGACTATAAGCGAGCATTTAAATCTTGATAGCTTTTGACTTCAACATATATTTTTCTCAAGTACCATGAAATATACTTCCTCCGTATAAACCGTTTTCAGAAAGATGGATTAACAATGACAAATTATCCATTGTGGCTCACTAGGTTAGCATTTTCTCTTTTATTGACCATCTTACTAATCTGCTTGGTAAATTTATTCGGAACCGGTTGCGAATCATTAAAAGACATGCATAAGAAAGAAAGCTAAAATACAGATATATAGCATACCGATATATTGAAACTTCAAACTTGCGATAACAATCCAGAGATATTTATTTCTACATACGTGGTGCGCGTGCGAATGCGTCAGGCATCATGGACAAATATTTGAGAACATGGAAAGTATTATTAGTATAAAGTAATTAAAGCTTTTAAACACGTTGGGTAGATATTTTCTTAGTTGATGCAATCATATCATGAGGATTAAATTTAAGCTATTATACATATGCATATGTATTTTTCTAGCCTAATATATCACACAAACACACAGAGAGAGAGAGAGAGAACACCAGTTTCGTAGAGAAATCAGATAGCAGGACCCTGAAGAAATGGAGTCCATAGCATTGCTCATCATCATCATCCATGATCCCTTTGAAAAAATATTATCAAAAGGGATCATGGATGATGATGATGAGCAATACTATGGACTCCATTTCTTCAGGATCCTGCTACCTGATTTCTCTACCAAACAGGTGTTCTCTGTGTGTGTGTGTGTGTGTGTGTGTGTGTGTGTGATATATTATGTTAGAAAAATACATATGTATATGTATAATAGCTTAAATTTAGTCCTCATGATATGATTGCATCAACTAAGAAAATATCTACCCAACGTGTTTAAAAGCTTTAATTACTTTATACTAATAATACTTTCCATATTCTCAAATATTTGTCCATGATGCCTGACGCATTCGCACGCGCACCACGTGTGTAGAAATAAATATCTCTGGATTGTCATCGCAAGTTTGAAGTTTCGATATATCGGTATGCTATATATCTGTATTTTAGGTTTCTTTCTTATGCATGTTTTTTAATGATTCGCAGCCGGTTCTGAATAAATTTACCAAGCAGATTAGTAAGATGGTCAATAGAAGAAAAAATGCTAACCTAGTGAGCCACAATGGATAATTTGTCATTGTTAATCCATCTTTCTGAAAACGGTTTATACGGAGGAAGTATATTTCATGGTACTTGAGAAAAATATATGTTGAAGTCAAAAGCTATCAAGATTTAAATGCTCGCTTATAGTCTTCCAAGATATTTTATATTCCAAGGCAAGGTGACAATAATTGCATGCTTGTGCATGATTTGGTATGTAGATTCAAGGTTATGCATGGCTACGACCCTTTCTTATGGTTTCTTATCATAATTTTCTGCTCACTTATAGTTTATAAAGGCGGTTAGATCATATCTCTATAAGAGAAAACTTAAAATAACAACCTTTATACTAAAAAAATTATGTATGCTATTACTTAGTAGTTTATGGTTTTTAGACGCAAAAACAATTTGAGAAATACTTTTCCTACCCACTATTAATCCATATTCTCAATATAGTCATTGAATTTGCACGCGCACATAATAAGAAGGAGAAGACAGTAATGTGGCAGAAGAAGAAGGAGAAGATAGTAATGTGGCAGAAGAAGAAGAAAATGGCATTCATTGTTCTCTGTTTCAGCATCAATCTTCTGATATGAACTAATGATGGCTTTCACATAGGCTTTTCCCTTTAGAGACTTCTTAGTGTCCAATAGAAAGCATACATCAGATTTATGCAGGTCAGGTTCTTCTATGACTTTCAAGAGTCTCAACTGATTCTGTAAATTACACCCTTGTTGGGTGATACTTTTATCACTTCTCACTGCAGGTGCGCTCTCTAATATCCATTTTGAATGTAATATTATAGATATCCATGCCTGTTTATGTCAAAATTACTTATATTGTCAATGTTTGATTGTCTAGTTATTGGTGATGCATCCATATCAGGGACAGAGGCCACTCCCGTTCCTCCAGGTATGTTTATATATCATATAGGGCATGTATATTGATTTAGAATGCTATATCATAAATATACACACATTCCTTTTGCTCTTAGTAATTTTTATTATTGTCTAGCTGTAGGTGGTGACAGTAGTTGACAATAAAATTTGTCATCCTAAAAACTATGATTTTTATATGTGCTCGCATGCGGGAATGATTGTAAGTCATGGACCTTGTTTAGTCGTCCAACTCATTATCATGGGCTGCTTGATGAGATTAGATTTGCGCCTGATGATCTACAAGAGCTTGTTCACTCCCTGTCATATGTGTAAGCAGCGCTATATGCGAGTTTACCTTGTTAATATGTATGTACTGAAATTAATTAATATTATTCAAATTTTGATACATGCAGATACCAGAGGAGCACATCTTCTATCTCTGTAGGTAAGGCTTTGAATTTGTTGATTTTGGTATTTCTTGTCAATTTTATAGACCAGTATGTGCTAAATATAATGTTCTGACAGTTGCTAGGGGGAAGGCAGCATTCGAGGCTGCTGACCCCAGTCCTGGACGCCGCACACGGACGGCACCACGGAGGTTGGGAGAGAGGCCGAGGACTGGGCTCTAGCAGGGCCCATATGAGGTTGGACTCCACCCCGGTGGTTACTTCCTCCGTCTCCAGTGAGCGACGTCTCCAGCAGGAACTGGAGAGCTTGAAGGCCACCGTTCAGGAGTTGAAGGAGATGCTGGTATGTATACTACTTAATAGTAAAATATCATGTCATATTATAGATATCAACATATCCAATATCAGTACGTAGCCTGAGCTTATTTGGTTGTAGACTTAGGTTTTATTAATCATACATGTACATATCTAATTAAAATAAACTACAGTTTTCCAAACTAGATATCCAAATGGGGTTTCGAAATAACTCGATAATGATAAGAATTCGAATAAAACAGAGTTCTTACACGCTTATTGCACACGTTAGGTCCAGACGCGACGGGGTAGGCGCAAGATTCTAGCGTTTATCAGAGGTGGAGCTGGACCGAACTAGGCTAGCATTTTGATTCTTATTTTTTGAAACATGTATTTATTTATATGATACATATTGTACTACATTTTGAAACATTTTGGGCGATATTGATTTTGGTTTATATTTATATCATATTCAGTTTTTTGGTTTCTTTTGTATATTATATGCGTGATATGTGAATATGAATACTGCGATATATGTTGTGTGATGATTAATTTTATATTTGATTGATGTATATATTATTGTGCACAGGGCGGGAAAAAATCTAGCAGCCCATTTTAAAAAAAAAATACAGATATTGTGTACCTACAGATTAATCCGTAGGTACAGATGTTGCCCCTACGGCTAAGCCCGTAGGGGCACAATAACAACAGTAACTGATATTTTCCCCCTGATCGCAGAACCAGGGGTTGGGAGTGCCCCTACGGACACAACCGTAGGGCCAACAGCCTAGCCCCTACAGTGTTATCCGTAGGGGCCAAATATCAGGAATCCTGATATATGGCCCCTACGGATAGGTACCTACGCCTATATCCGTAGGCGTTAGATCATGCCCCTACGGTTATGTCCGTAGGTACAGTAAATATATTAAAAAAACCATAAATAATATAACTTTTTTTTACCCTACGCATTACTCCGTAGGGGCAACAGGACCTACACATATATCCGTAGGGGCAAGAATTTGCCCGTAGGGGCAAGTTCAGGGCTTCAACTTGCACCTGCGGCCTTTGCACCTACGGGGTATTTTTTAGCCCCTACGCATGTGCCCGTAGGGGCAGTGGGTTGCCCCTACGGATAAATCCGTAGGGGCAACCCTTATTTGTAGTAGTGTAACCCTAGATTTAGCAATGTGTTGATCAAGTCTTAAACCACTATGACAACTTAACTTTTTTTTAAAATGTAACATGTTCTTTCTTTCTATTTTCTCATTGGTTCTAGATTTTTCTTAAATGAAAAAGAAAATGGAAATGAGGCTGGGGCATTTAATGCATGCATGGTTCTCTTCTCTCTCACACACTCTCTAGAACTCTCTCCCTCTCTCAACTAGGCAGCCACCCCCTTTCCACCTCTTTCTTTCTCCTATGGTTTCATCTATCTACCTCACACAAAATCTATGTGTCTTCACAAATCAAATCTAAACACTTAATTTCAAATCATTTTATGGTTCTTGAAGCAAGTTTTCGATTTGGGAGGCAAGACTATCAAGTTTGAATCATTCCCTTATTCTCTTGAGTCATAAAACCTAGCTTAATTATATCTTTGCTAAACTTTTGGTTTTATTAAGCTTAATTAGGTGTTAATGTGGTAATTAATGCAAGTTTAGATTCTAAAGAGAGGGTTAGGTTAAGTTTAATGTGTTAATGGCTTATTAGGATATATAAGAGTAGATTAGTGTCTAATAATCCTATTAATCCAACAAGTTTGCCCTAAAATACCATAACGTTTCAAATTAGTGTTTTAAAACGGTTTTTAATTAAGTTTTATGATATTAAGAATCTGCTATCATTACGTTCGTCTGTAAACTAATAAAATAATTTAGTAGTGTTGTGTAGAGGCCCCTGAGTACACAATAGAAACCCAGACCCCTTCACCAAGCTTGGCCTGGCGAGACTCGTGATTTCCCCGGCGCCGCCGGCCCCCCTATAAGTAGGGTGTTGGGTTTTTGTAGGTAGTTCTCTGGGTGTATTTTAGGGTGTCTGGTCTTGTTTGTTCACCAAACTATTTTATGCGAACACACACGCTATTGGTAATTGCTATATCACGAACACTATAAAACTTCCTTAAAAACGGTACCTGTACATTTGCATCATGTATGATATGTAGACTTTTAGTTGTATATTCATTGCATCAGGATGGATATGTAGCTTTGCTAGTCATATACCTCATTGCATCATCATTCATACATAGCTTTCTTGTCATACATCGCATTGCATATTATTGATATCATAGACATTCATCATTACCGACATGTTAATATATTGTGATTCTTCTTGGAGATTTCAGTACTTATGAGATTTCTGGATTTGGGGGAAAACTGCAAGAATTTTATAAATTTATTATCATTTTAAAAATGCAAGTTGCGGTTTTCTCGTGATATGATTTGTATGGTGTCCACCATAAGTTTTCTTGATTTGAGCTGGTTTTCGAGACCCAATTCGAGAAGTGGGATGAACCGTCTCGGGTACATGGTGGACCCGGTAAGGTACCCCTGGGCAAGAAGCTCGAGTTGTAAATGATGAGCCCTGCAGGGGAAGCACTACCTACCGGTTATTATTGGTTCGGCGGTTATTCGGAGAATACCGACCGAAGTCGTGGGATGTGACAGATTTGATCGCCGATCTGAGAGACGGATATTGAGATATTGATATATACATATATTGTGTCGATACTTGACATGGATTTTCTGTCGATTTCATTAATGATACTCCATTTTTATTATATAAAAGTTTTACTAAGATAAGAACACAAATTTTCTCGTACAGGTATATTCAGATTTCATGTTGATTATTCATTCATTTGGCATTCATATTAGTGCATCGCATCATAATTGTATATGTAGGTTGTGACGCATTTGCGTACATACTTATGATATCCTTATTAGATGTTAGTTACTACTCACGAGTTTGCAACTCACCCCCGTTGTGCCACAGTGTCTTGCAGGTCCGACCCATCAGCATAGTAGCGGCGGCCGTATTTCGTTTTCTGCTCCCTTTGTATCGACTTGCGGTTTTCTTGTAGGTGAGTTTGTGAGGATACTTTTTTGTTCCCACCTTGTATATTTACTTTTGTATCTGGTACACTCCATCTACCATTTCCACCATTTGTAAATTGGACTTAGACTGTGAGCTTGAGTGACTTGTGTATATTTATATATTCTGATTTCTGGTGTTGAGCTCGTGTGAGCCGACTTTATACTTGTTTCTGTTTTCTTGCTTTTAAAAGTTTACTTCACTTTATAATGATATATCTTGCATGTGGTTGTATTCCGCCGTTTGGTGAACAGCTAGCTCCCGCTTGGGGATGCCTTTATTCGTTGCTTATGTATATTCATGTGTTATACCCATTTTGGGCCAGTTTTTACAAAAGAAACTTTGCCGAAATTTTTATAAAACTTGAGCTTATTATAAAGACTTTCAAAGTAACTTTTTTATGTTTAACTTAACTTTTAAACAAGTTTTTCCTTCACTCTATTTCTTTAAACGGTTTAGATTTCTGAGCTTTGGCTTACTTAGATTACGTTACGCCTTTAGATATTGCGTAATTTAAGTGCCAGTCGCGTTCCACATATTCTGGTCGTGACAGCTTGTTTAACTATCAAACGAGATTGAACAAGATTTTATGGAACTGATCTGATCTGAGCCGAACTTTTGAGCATCAAGCTTTTTTAAGAGCCCTACATATAACAGAGTTATGATTCGGAATATCCTAACAAATCTTCATCTTGGACTGAATCCTATCGGATGTCAACCGACCTGTGAGACGTCCATTGTTGATTGCCCTTCAGGGCTATCTCTATCTATCAACACTAAGCAAATCCAAGTTTGAACTTGCGATATGAATCGGCTTGGTAAACATATCCGCTGGATCATCTTCTATACCAACCTTCTTTACCTTGATCCTTTTCTTCGTACGGATGAAGTGATACCTCGTATCGATGTTCTTGATTCTGTCGTGATGCATCTGATCCTTTACCAAACATATAGCATTCAAGCTGTTATAAAACAATATAGTTTGATCTTGATGTAAGCCAAGATCGCCGGCTAAACCGTTTAACCAAATTCCTTCTTTCGCTGCTTCCATCAATGTCATAAATTATATCTCTTTTGTAGACAGACCGATTGAAGGCTGTAAACTAGCCTTTCAACTGAAGACAAAACCAGCTAATGTGAAGACGTAGCCAGTCAATAATTTTCTCCCATCAAAAACTACTGCATAATCAGACTCCGAATAACCTGCCACTTACCAACATATATCAAAAACTGCTGCATAATCAGACTCCGAATAACCTGTTACTTACCAACATATATCACATTCTCCATAATTAAGACCAACACTTATTGTTCCTCTAAGATACCGGAAAGTCTGTTTCATTGCTTGCTAATGCTCGGCTAAACCATGTATTTGCCAACGACACTAACTGCATATGCAATATCTGGCCTATGACACACCATAACATATATCAAACTCCGTATGGCACTATTATATGGCACCGAGACATATACTCTGATTTTTATTCTGACTGAGGCAAAAGATCTTCTGAAAGACAAAAATGTCGAAGAGTACTTACAGACTTCGCATCTAACATGTTGAACCTCTTCATCTTCCTCTTAATGTAGCTATCTTACGGTAAGAAAAGCTTCCGCTGCTTGAGAACCTTATGTACTCCATACCCAAAATATTTCAAACTGCTCTTGTCATAGTCGTTCTGTTTTGGAAAGGCTTTGAACAATTGGTGAACTAAACTAGCTTGGGAATATAACAGAGTTAGGTTTCAAGATATCCTCATACAAATGGTGTTTTGTATTGGATATTAGGAGGTAAAAGGAGAGAAAGAATCTTGTAGGAAAAAATTTAGAAAAGAAAGGAAAATGATATGGAGATGAAAGGCATGAATGATATCTTTGGAAACATAAACCTAAAAATCTAACGGTGTATAATTTATGGAACAAGTTGCATGTTTTTCAGTTCTATAGTAATAAGAGAGATATCTAGCTCAACTGTACAACGAAATCACCGTCCGTCGGCTCAGATTAAATGTAAAAGTAATGTAGCATTTCAGATAATAAAATATTATTTTTGGGAATTTAAAAAAATTAAAATAATAAATTTCATGAATATTATATAAAGTATGGAAATTTGTTTTAACGATATAGTTTGATTACACACTTATAGTTTGAAGAATAACTGAAAAATTTATATGAATTATTGATTTTGAAAGAATTTGTATGATTTAGACATTTTATGAATTATTTATATACAAATTATGTTAAACTTGATTAATATTTCACTAATTATGCATTAATCTTGTTTATGCATATGACATGCAGCAAATCATGTTGCAAAATACTTGTTACTTTTTTTGACCATGGCTTGTCCTTTTTGTTCTAAATGGTTTTGTTTTCTTATTTAAAAAAAAAGAAAAGGAAAAAGAAAAAGGGGGGCCATGAGGCATGGCTTGAGAGAGAGAGAGAGAGAGATAAGAAACTTCTACACATTTCCTTAGATGTCTTCACCTTTCATCCTACTTCCTCTTCTTCATCTTCTTCATCTCTTTCTGCACCTCCCTCCACCTCTTCTACCACCTCAAGCCACTCTAAAAATCACCACAAAACCTTATAATCCCTTCACAAAAAAATATGCACAAGCTCCTCACAAGACCATAGTAGGAACAAGTCATGACCTTGAGCACTTTGGGCAACTCAAAAAAATTCTTGATTTGCCAAATAAGGTATATTCCTAGACATTTAGTTATGTTTTTACTTTTCCTAATGTTCTAGTGTAGTTAGAATTAGACTAATGAGGATTAATGATGTTAGAATTTTTTTAGAGGAGGTGTAGGGTACTTTTATGAATTGAAAAGGTGTAATTAAGGCTTAGTAGTGACCACAACCCCTGTAGTGTCAATATTATGGACCAAACCAGAGCCTAAACCCCAAGACTTGAACTTTAGAATTTTCCCGTGTCGGTTTTCTTTGCTTTGTGATGCTTAGATGGAATCTGGAGAAAACTGGGGTGTTTATAAGAAAAACAAACAGTTATATTGACCTAGATAGATCATTAGGAGACTACCACTGAAGAACGAGAACAAAACCCCAAGTTGGGACCGGCGACACCGGGAAAATGGGCATTCTTGCCGGCCACTTGGTGGGTTTTGGTGCTGGGGTTTTGTCTGTAGCTCACACACCATATAAACTAGCCCCTGTATTGTTAGATTAGTCCTAATATACCTGAGCAAAAATCTGGGAGCATTTTCAGTTGATTTTGGGCAATATTTTTCCGATTTCTAAAACTTGGTTTTTGGTATTTGATTTGGATTTGGTCGTTGGATATTTGTACGTCAATAACGAGGGTTATTTCGTTGTTTTTGCATGCGTAGGCTATAGGTTCTAACCTATGAGCACTTCGTGTGTCGTGTCGGTTTTCGAATGTGATTTTGACGCGATACGATTTGTTTTGATATGTAGGTACCTTCGCGTGGATTTCGGGAAGACAAGGAAGAACAAGGTGTCATCGACTTCGGCAAGCGAGGATCGAAGGTCAGTAGATGTATATCTATGGGGGAAGTCGGGTGGATGTCATATAGCACCCCCGCAACGTAGAATTGGATGCGTATACTTATTATATATATAAAGGTTAATGCGAGACCTAGATACATAGCAAATAAGATTTTCTAGGAGACCGTAGGACTAGAATAAGCTTATTCGTAGGAAGGTAACCTTAGCCTTTTACCTTAGTCGTGAACTTTAGGATATGTGTTGTTACCCACACATGCGCGTGCGTGCACACACACACATGTGCGATATGATATGTGTGTATATGTATGTGTGTTTACATATATATATATATATATATATATATATATCTATACATATAGTATACATATACAGTAAGATGAGGATATGAGATGTTGGATGGATATGAGTCGATATGATCGAGCATGATGTCGTGAGAATATGAAATTTGAATTTGAGTCGAGACACCGTATATGAAATGATATATATTAAGGATCGTTGGGCGATAAATACAAAACATGCGATAACTTGTGACTTGATGAAATAATAGCTTGTACAAGACCTTAGATCCGTATCCCTGATTATGATATTATACGACGATTGATATCGTACGAACTATATGATATATTTGATATTTGACCCGTACACTCGATTTTGAGGATGTCGTACGATGGATTTTACCGTACGAAGTATATATGATAATTAATCTGCACTCTTGACTCGAGAATGCCGTACGATGGACTATACCGTACGTGATGATATGAGGCTGGATTGTCGACTATTAGGTATATCGACTCGGAAATATTATAGATTTTTTTATCACTTCGATCAGGTTTTTAGTTTAACCTCTTAGTTTAGCTTTTAGTCTTTAATTACTTAAGTAGGTGTTAGAACATAATGAGAGTCATACATATTTTCGAAACTAACGGATCGTATGAATTTTCAAAAGATAATCCGAGGAACGCTACGGATTTTCAAAAGACATCTTTTCTCAAAAACACCGTAGCCCCTACTTTTCTAAAAACAACGATTAGTGCTATTTTAAATACTATAACCGTATGGCTCGTATATAGATATATAGTATATTATGTTGTTGTTTTCAATATTTACTTTCTGTTGTAGTCATACTGTTCTCATTGCATTGTAGATATATACATGTGTTTTCATTAGTTGTTATGATCTCAACTGCTAGGACACCCGCACCATTAGTGATGATGCAAATGTTGCACGTACACTTTCTTGCCAGCTCACACATATTATCATCGGTAATTGCCATGTCACGTACGCATTAGAAAACGTTACTTCACTTGTATAATCTGATAGCTTGTAGTTAATTGCATTGTTTAGTATACATGATTTCACATGCTAGTTTAGATATTGCATTTCTTACTTAGAAGCCGCATTGCATTCATATACATACATTCTGGTTATCCACCGTAGTTGGCTTTATGCCTGTATTCATGGTTTCGTTATCAGCTCATGATTATGAGATTCCGGTTTTTCATGAGATTTCTGGATTTGGAAAGCCGTATGTGAATTTTATAAACTTATGATTATTTCAAAAGAGAAATATGCATTTTCCTTGATATGATGTGTGGCGTCTACCATGAGATTTCGCGGTTCTTGAGCAATTGTATACCCGATTCGAGGAGAGAGGAAGCACCGTCTGCGAGTACATGGTAGACCCGGTGCGGTACACAGGGGAAAGAAGGCCGTATAGAGAGATGTTGAGCACGGCAGGGGTGCACTACTGACCGGTGATATTTGGCGCGGTGGATATCCGGAAGATACCGACCGTAGTCGTATGATCAGATGATTTGGGCTGATTAAGACCGACGGAGCCCGAGATATGAGGATGATGTGTCGCTGATGGACACGGTTTTCATGATGTTTGCGAGTGTCGATGCTGGGCTCTCAGATTTTCTGATGATTTTTGTGTTGATGCTGGGCACACCCATTTGATGATGTTAGTAATATGTATACCCTAAAGGCCATTATTGTACATGATTGTATATTATAATGGATGCTTGGACATATATATGTTAGTTATATGTATGCCCTAGAGGCCATTACTGTACATTGGATGTATATTGTAGTGGATGCTGGGACATATATAGGTAGGACTTTCTGGCTCGACATGATAGTACGCTATCTGGTTGCTCTTTATCTTAACATGTATACTTTCTGTCTCTCTGTTACATGTTGATAAAGCCCTTAGGATGTGTACTCGACTTCCAGGACTATGATGCAGATCATACTAGTGGGGCCTGGGTAGTCCATGAGTACATCCTTCAATGTTCCTAGTCGTGGGAATATCGAGATAGGGCATCGATATTCCAGAGTAGACTAGCGTATATCTTCTCGACCCATGTGATGGGCGATGGATGATCCCATATCCATTGGTTTTTGACATCAGAGATGGTATACGGGTGCTCAGTGGAGACTGGGTACACTGAACGGACTCGCCGAGAACTCCCAGATGGTATTATACCTCACGTCAGATGGCAGTTCTCTGGTGACACTGGTACAGCTTAGTCTGTTGACCCGAGATCGTCATAGAGTCTTGTGTGTCTCCCACTGTGCTTTGATTTCCACCCTACCACGGCTCTACTGAGTCGTGCAAACAGGTGGTTTTTGGGTACAGTCCTGATTCACATGGAGGCAATGAGCGATAGGAGGGGATTCGTCTCTCCCGGTATTAGGGGTTGATGTTGCGCTATGCTCGACTGGCCATAACAGGAAATCCCTGGCCAGGGTTGCAGTGACCTACTGGTAAGTGTTATCAGTAGTTTCACACATGTCATGGACTTTACGTCGGCATGACTTATCGAGCTACTGGGGTCTGACGTTTACCACCCCTAGGCGAGATATGCGACATATCAGACGAATAGACCGGACTGTACGGTAAGTGTTACTAGTTGGATTCACAGGAGTGTGAGCGAGCTTGCTCGTCGATCTTCTGATCGCTCAATACCCGGGTGGCCGTTACGTTTAGCAGACCGCTTGCGGCTTGTGGGTGTTTGATATGATCATCACCTGCTGCCGGCGTATTGACGAGTCTTTAGAGTCCTACACAGAGGTTTCCTAGCTCAAGCGAAACGAAATAGGAGCGCATATGAGATATGTGCGGGACCGAGAATAATGCGTGTATGTGATACCGTATTTCATTCTCGCGATGTATGTGTCGGATGGTTGTATGCGATATGACCTAATTATCGAATCAAGGATTGATTCGATAAGCCGATACATTGGATACTAGCCGGTTATATGCGACATGACCGGATCGTTGAATCAAGTGTTGATTTAATGATTTAATGCATAATTATATATTTGATATATTACTTTGCATTAACTAGTATTTGTTCACTTTAATGGATTTTCTCACTTGAAATGCACATTGTATATGTGATATATTTTTGTGCACAAGATTGTATCATGTTTGATGATACATGCAAGCTTAGGTTTGTGTAAAGAATTAAACAATGGTTAAGTTAGTGGTTAGGGTTTACTTTTATCTTATTCATTTATCTATTGATTTATTTATTTATTTCTTTTTGGAAAAGATAAAGAGAATGGTGGCTTTTTTGTAGTTTTATGGAAACTTCATGAAATGTTGAAATCTTGACCATTCTTGTTCTTTTCCTAAACCTAACCATTAACCCTAACCATGGTTTATTCTCTACACCTAACTATAGTTACTATCATGATAAGTATCATTTGATTTGATAATTTAAATATACTTATCATATTCTTTTTCTTCATCTTCTTCTTCTTCAACAAAAGAAAAAGCTTGCAACCTTTAATGGCAACTAGCCAAAACAAGTGAGAAATCCAATTCTAAAGTGAACCCACATCCTATTTCTTCATCCTCTACCTCTTGCCAAGTAGTATAGGGTGTTTCCTTCACAAGTTTTCTTGACTTGGTGAAGTTGGAGCTTGATCTAGCGATGCCTCGACGTAGATCATCTTCGGCATCGTCTTCGATGACCTAGCCCGCTTTTTCTCCGATGAAGCCGACGCTAGAGCCCAAGATCTGATTTGGACAGCGAGAGGACTTCATCACGGAGCCTAGGAGGTGGAGGACCAGATCTACAAAGGTTGTAGCCCCTTCCCTTTAGCTATATTTCCATTTACTTGCTTGCATCGC
Organism: Agapanthus africanus; assembly: GCA_030015575.1. Classification (NCBI taxonomy): domain Eukaryota; kingdom Viridiplantae; phylum Streptophyta; class Magnoliopsida; order Asparagales; family Amaryllidaceae; genus Agapanthus; species Agapanthus africanus. Next base: position 494,326,027 of record JASDDO010000026.1, read on the forward strand.
CTTGTTTTCTAGTTAACGATCCGTATTAGGGTTTGGAGGCACAAGGAAAAATTTGAATTAGCCATGTTTGATCACTTGTGAGACTTCATTAGTGTGCCTAGGAACCCTACAGTGGTATCAGAGCTACTAGGCATTAGATGTCGACCTATGGGGGGTTCTCACTGTGTGACAGTGTGGCGAAGCATAGGCTCTTACCCCCAGGGTGTCCCGAGACCGGAAGGTGTTCTGGCGGGTTGTAGTCCTCGCGAGGGGGCATGCGTAAAAAGTAGAGGCTGAGGGACCCGTTGGTGCCACGGCGACCCCATTGGATGGGGTGGCTGCCTGACCTACAGTGGTATCAGAGCCTAGCTAGAGCCTTAGGCGATGCGTAGACGGAGTTAGAAGTCCGATTGTCCCGAAACCCTAATCGTAATTTGCTCTCTGGACTTTTTTGAAAAAATGGGTTTTTTCCAGATTAAAAATTCCTAAAAAATTCAGCAGGAAGACCTAAGAATTATGGTGCAAAACGAGGACCTAACTCATCTAAACCGCCGCGGAACAGCGGCAGAAGCATGGCTTCTGCCGCGGTTCCGCGGCCATATGGTCCTATTACCCAATAAATATTGCACAGTAATTCCTATTTTCTGGTGTTGGATTTTCTGGGATTTTTTAATATTTATTCAAGAGTTGAATTTTCTGGGTTGTATTGGGGACTCGGTGTTTCGATCGGATTGTCTAACTTTGTCTATGTGTTTTTCCGGATATTTTTAGAATATGTTAAAAAGTTCGACCGGATATAAATACCCAATTTTTCCCCTGTCGGGAAATTTCCAAGTGTTGGATTTTTCCGTAGTTTAATGACGTTCTAAGTAGTGCAAGTAACGCGATGGTCCCTCTAGAAGACAACAAACCTTAACTCGATTATGTGACCGTCTTGAACTGCCCTTTGAACCTTCAGGTTTGGGGCAGTACGGCGTGCCACATGTGAGGCGTTGGCTTGACCCTTCTACGGCTGGACCGTTGGTACTGAGGCACGAACTGAATATTGTTAGACTTATTTCATGTGTTGAGCTGTTTCGGGAAAACTTGGGTGTTCGATTGTTCGATCGGAAAGTTTAACATTTTCTATTTATCCGGAATGTGATACAATAATTGGAATTCACAAGTAGTTATGAGATAACGGAATGAATGTTATAAACATAGCAGTTTAGTCTCACTTGATCGGTTGCCACGGAGTTTTGATGTGATCAAAAGTCCGTCGCAATCACGTAGCGTACGCGGATACTCGCCGGGTATACTTAATAGACAGCCTCACCCCATAGCCCCGACCAAGTGACTGTAGGAGAACCCCATCGCCGAAAGCATCCGTTTGGGTGCTCGCGGTAGCGGTGTTCCGCCTTGGTGTACTTCGTCGATGGTATCAGAGGTGCGGCCGCCTACTAAAGTTTGCGACTAGCATTCGATCAGGATGTCGGGAATCTTGTTGAATTTCCCGACTTGATATTGAAAAGAGTTTTCGATAATGAGATTAAAATGCGGGGTTTATAATTGTTAGGCATGGGATGTCTAAGTATTTCATTTGATTAGGCATGCGATGTCTAAAGAGATTGCGGATTCCAACTGTTGTAGTTTTACACTTTCTTTTCTGTGAACATAAGTGTAATATGTGATATCGCCGGTTTCGTTGCTATATGTCAACGACAATTGGGATGCGCATATTTACTTACGTTGATGACATGTGATGTTATATGTTGCTGGATATGTTATATTGGATCGTCGTGTTTGAATAGCAAAGGGGGGTTTTTATGTGAGATGAGTGTTTTTTCATTTTCATTCATGTAAAAACTTGTTTGTAATATTCTTTTATTGGGGCACTTCCAGGTTGCGGAAGATGTCACCGTTTGTATATTATTTACTTTTCTGCACTAGGATAGACCCAAAGAGGGGAGCATAAGTAACCGGGTTCTAGGGTCCAGAGGGAGACCATCTCGAGGAGTCGAGTCCGGGTCTCCTAACCCTAGAATTGGTAGGGTTGCTTGTCGCTCTCGTAGGGGTCTAGGGGTGTGGGATTTGCTATTCATCACGACCGTGGAATCCGTGTTTTATACTGGCTCGTATTGAAAACACGGGCGTCCTAGTATATCCAATATTTCATATATTTCTTCTGCTGTGGTTTATCTGTGATGTGATCATGTGATGTTCTGCGACAGATATTGTATATAGTATATATGATATATTATATAAACGTTGCTTATGTTTTACACCCGCGCTAGCCCTGCCTCGTTCTGGCGTTAGTTACCTAACCTAACGGTGCAGACGGGACATCGAGGCGAATGCGGATGGCATAAGCGTACGTTATATTTATCTGTGATGATTAGGTGGACTTAAATGATGGGATATTCATTAATGAGATTAATAAAAGAAAATAAACCTAAAAGATGTTGTGGAATCGAATTTCAAAATAAAACAGGTAGCTACAGTTCTTGCTTTGCATCGCGGTGTTCCTTGTAGAACATCCTGCACCTTATTCGATGAGGAAAGGACCGAGATCCCTTCACCGGGAGTGACTCCTTTAGCAATAACTGACAGATGCTACAACCCTCGGTTTGTCTTTTGATCGTTTCTATAGTTTCCGCTTTGCACAGTGATATATATGATATATCCCGCACCTCATTCGACGAGGAAAGGGCCGACGATCCCCTCACCGGGAGTGACCTCTTTGGCAAAACTAGAAAAGCCTAAAAAACATTCCATTTAAAAACCATTTGATTCGACAACGAGATCAAGTTCAAAGCGTTAAAGGTTTTCTTAAAAACCATTCGCAACCCTCCGTCATTTTAGGAAGTAGAGTACTTAGTATTCGTGCTACGTTTGTCGACCATAGCCGAGGCGTAGTGTGCGGTAGCTAAGTGATGTCTTCCTACACAGCATATGATGCGATTAGTTAGGACAGTCATGTGGCTTTGTTGACCTTAGCCAAGGGTCATGTGGGTGGGTCTAATTAATCACGAAATGACGGGTAGAACTTGACTAGTACCTATGATTTGTTGACCTTAGCCAAGGTCATAGGTGCTAGGGGTAAAAACCATTATCGGGAGTTTCAAGTGTTGAAATTTGCAATGAGATTGCATACCTTCTATGTGATAGTTGGATCCCGATACCCACTGCGAGTAATTGTTACTCCTGGGAGAGTTTTGCACTTTGCAATTAGCCGATCAAGTAGGTGTCTAGAAAGGTGTCAACGGGGTTACGCCTATGGGAAAACGAGGTTTACTGTAATTAGGTCCGTGCGAAAGCACGGGGAACCTCCTTCAAAGTACCGACACTAGCCTGGCTGAAAGATTAGCGAACTTGTAGAGTGCAATTAATCCCGGCTAGTCTTTCCTTTTAGGGTTTGAAGGAAGATTTGATAAAAACAATGGGAGCCATCCTGATTAGATAAAATAATAACCAATCTATTCTTGCAAGAGCGCACGCTGAGTGTTTTCTTCTCTCTCTCTCCAAGTAGCGACCATATCACGCCTTAATCAAGATAATAATATGGATGTATTGACCGAACCCGCTTGTTATACTGAGCTGGGGAACGTTGGTCCCGCTCCAACTTATAATTGTTATAAGACAGAGCAGGAAATTGGGGAATACCAGAATTCCTATGCCGCCCAAACGAAGAAAGTGCATATGATGCATCTCCTTCGGGTGTGTTCATTACAAAGAACTGTTTCTCAGTATCCTCTGCATCCTGGGTATATGATACCGGATCAGGATCCCAGATATGTAATCTGTTACATAGGGCTACAAAAAGGGTAGAAAAACTGAGAACGGGTGATAAGTTTCATGAGGCAGAAAACGGGGCAAGTGTTGCAGCCAAGTCTGTTGGTCACTGTCACCCTGTATTACCAATACATTGATTCTGAACAAATGCTATTAGATACCGAACCTGATATACAAAATCATATCAGTCTCTTTATAAGTAAAGAAATGTTAAAATTTTGTATTGATGGATAATGTTTTGAACATTTCCTATATCAAAAGTTGATCGGTTTAGGCGCGTTATCTAAAAGCATTGACGTTCTAAATCAAACTATAGTTCTTAGTATTCAGAACACACACAAGAGGAAGAGTTCAGAAATGAACGAATCATTCTTGAGGCATTGTAGACTAGGTCATATCAATGCGACCCGACTGGCTGAAGTTACATTTTAGATGCATATTTAAATCAGTTTGAATTTACATCTTGTGAAACTTGCCAGTCATGTCACAAAGATAAAATGACCATAGCTCTGTTTGTTAGAAACAGAGAAAGAGTTAGTAAACTCTTGGGATGATACATGTTGATGTATGAAAGGTCCCCTGTCTACACATGCCAAGACCGGTTCTTTATACTTCATTAAATTCTCTGATGATCTCTTTTGATTCAGACATATGTTCCTGTTGAAACACAAGTCAGAACCTTTTGAGATATTCACAGAATATAAGTTAGAAGTAGAGAACCAATACGGGTATAAGTATTATGTCCTTTGATGAGATCAAGGAGGAGAATACTTGAGCACGGAATTCCTGGACTATTCTAAAGGAGAATGAGATTCTCTCTCAGCATTACTCCTCCGTATACACCATAGCACGATGGTATATCGGGGCGGAGCAATCACATCCTATATGATAAGGTGTGCTCCATGATGAGTACTACCGAGTTTCCTATTTCCTTTTTAGGGTTGTGCACTTGAGAAGCTGCATACGTATTGAATTGGGTTCAAATCAAATCAGTTGCCTACCACTTCATATGTGATATGGAAAGGGAAGAGCCCATATCTTAAGTTAGTTAAGATTTGGGGTTGTCTGGCCTATGTCAAAAGCAAAAATCCGGACAAGATCGAGGTAAAGTCAGTTGTGTAGAACTGGAAAGGTTCCAGCTATACAAAACTGCTGCTAATGATTTGACAGAACCAAAGGATTCAATAGTTTCCGACGAACCTCAGCCTCTCCGCCGATCTGGTAGAGTTCCTCATCTGCCTGAGAGATACCTCGGTTTCTCGATGACAGTGGGAGCGAGGAATGCATCATGAGATGATGACCCAACTAGTTTCGAGCTGGCCATCAAGAGTGGGACTCTGTAAGAATGGCTGGATGCTTAGCGATCTGAGATGGAATCCATATACACCAACAAAGTATGGACTTTGATTGCGATATCTAAAGGGTTAAATCCCCATCAGGAGCAAGTATATCTTGAGAAGATTACTTGGTGTAGATGGAAAAGTTGAGACTTTCAAAGCTAGACTTGTTAAAATTTTTCGTCATCGACCAGGCACGGATAATGATGAAACCTTTTCCAGGGACTATGCTTAAGTCCATCCAGATCCTACTTGCCATTGCTACATACCATGACTACGATATCTGGTGGTTGGGTGCCATGACTACTTTTCTAAATAATGATTTAGAAGAGAACGTCTATAAGAACACAGCCAGAGGGCTTTGTGAACAGTGGGAGCAGCGGAAACGTGTGCAAGTTGCTTTATATAATGAAGCAGGCATCGCGGAGTTGGAACATCTGTTTTGATGGATTAGTCAAACAGTTTGACATCATCAAAATGGTAGATGAACCAAGTATATACAAAACGGTAGTAGAGAGTAAGGTGGTTATCCTCGTATTGTACATGGACAACATACTCTTGATAGGAAAAGAGTTTCCTATGCTACGATCGGTCGATCTCCTATTATCACAAAGATTCTCCAATAGGATCAAAGTGATACCTCCTAAATCCTGAGTTTTCATCTATGAGATAGATATAACTGGATGCTAGGATTCTCACTAGAAGTAGTGAGATGGTATCAATCGATCCTGGGGAGAATCACTGGAAGGGTTCTAGGGTGATAAAGACGACTGAATGTCAGTCACAGGCATTGTCTTTACCCTCAGTAAAGGGACGGTATGTTGGAAGAGTTCCAAGCTAGATACCGTGGCAAACTAGACGATAAAGGCTGGTAACATCACTATTTAAGATACTACCAAAAAGGCAGTTTGGGTGTATATTGGTTCATAAGATGAACTAGGTTCCTGCCATTGTATGACAATGGAAGTGTGGTTTTGGCCCTGGAACCCTGGTCCCATCAGTGACCCAGACATATTCTGAGGCAGCATCACCTGATCATGGAGATAGTTGATCTCCAGGATGATCGAGGTTAGGAGAGTAGACTCAGAGGACAACACGGCGAATCCACTCACGAAGGCCTTTTCCCAAAGAGAGACTTTTAGGGGATGGTTGAGTATGTGATACTGCAACCACTGCTACAGATGGCCCTAGTGCAAGTGGGAGATTGTTAGTTATATGTATGCCCTAGAGGCCATTACTGTACATTGGATGTATATTATAGTGGATGCTGGGACATATATAGGTAGGACTTTCTTGCTCGACATGATAGTACGCTATCTGGTTGCTCTTTATCTTAACATGTATACTTTCTGTCTCTCTGTTACATGTTGATAAAGCCCTTAGGATGTGTACTCGACTTCCAGGACTATGATGCAGATCATACTAGTGGGGCCTGGGTAGTCCATGAGTACATCCTTCAATGTTCCTAGTCGTGGGAATATCGAGATGGGGCATCGATATTCCAGAGTAGACTAGCGTATATCTTCTTGACCCATGTGATGGGCGATGGATGATCCCATATCCATTGGTGTTTGACATCAGAGATGGTATACGGGTGCTCAGTGGAGACTGGGTACACTGAACGGACTCGCCGAGAACTCCCAGATGGTATTATACCTCACGTCAGATGGCAGTTCTCTGGTGACACTGGTACAGCTTAGTCTGTTGACCCGAGATCGTCATAGAGTCTTGTGTGTCTCCCACTGTGCTTTGATTTCCACCCTACCACGGCTCTACTGAGTCGTGCAAACAGGTGGTTTTTGGGTACAGTCCCGATTCACATGGAGGCAATGAGCGATAGGAGGGGATTCGTCTCTCCCGGTATTGGGGGTTGATGTTGCGCTATGCTCGACTGGCCATAACAGGAAATCCCTGGCCAGGGTTGCAGTGACCTACTGGTAAGTGTTATCAGTAGTTTCACACATGTCATGGACTTCACGTCGGCATGACTTATCGAGCTACTGGGGTCTGAAGTTTACCACCCCTAGGCGAGATATGCGACATATCAGACGAACAGACCGGACTGTACGGTAAGTGTTACTGGTTGGATTCACAGGAGTGTGAGCGGGCTTGCTCGTCGATCTTCTGATCGCTCAATACCCGGGTGGCCGTTACGTTTAGCAGACCGCTTGCGGCTTGTGGGTGTTTGATATGATCATCACCTGCTGCCGGCGTATTGACGAGTCTTCAGAGTCCTACACAGAGGTTTCCTAGCTCAAGCAAAATGAAATAGGAGCGCATATGAGATATGTGCGGGACCGAGAATAATGCGTGTATGTGATACCGTATTTCATTCTCGCGATGTATGTGTCGAATGGTTGTATGCGATATGACCTAGTTATCGAATCAAGGATTGATTCGATAAGCCGATACATTGGATACTAGCCGGTTATATGCGACATGACCGGATCGTTGAATCAAGTGTTGATTTAATGATTTAATGCATAATTATATATTTGATATATTACTTTGCATTAACTAGTATTTGTTCACTTTAATGGATTTTCTCACTTGAAATGCACATTGTATATGTGATATATTTTTGTGCACAAGATTGTATCATGTTTGATGATACATGCAAGCTTAGGTTTGTATAAAGAATTAAACAATGGTTAAGTTAGTGGTTAGGGTTTACTTTTATCTTATTCATTTATCTATTGATTTATTTATTTATTTCTTTTTGGAAAAGATAAAGAGAATGGAGGCTTTTTTGTAGTTTTGTGGAAACTTCATGAAATGTTGAAATCTTAACCATTCTTGTTCTTTTCCTAAACCTAACCATTAACCCTAACCATGGTTTATTCTCTACACCTAACTATGGTTACTATCATGATAAGTATCATTTGATTTGATAATTTAAATATACTTATCATATTCTTTTTCTTCATCTTCTTCTTCTTCAACAAAAGAAAAAGCTTGCAACCTTTAATGGCAACTAGCCAAAACAAGTGAGAAATCCAATTCTAAAGTGAACCCACATCCTATTTCTTCATCCTCTACCTCTTGCCAAGTAGTATAGGGTGTTTCCTTCATAAGTTTTCTTGACTTGGTGAAGTTGGAGCTTGATCTAGCGATGCCTCGACGTAGATCATCTTCGGCATCGTCGTCGATGACCTAGCCCGCTTTTTCTCCGATGAAGCCGACGCTAGAGCCCAAGATCTGATTTAGACAGCGAGGGGACTTCATCACGGAGCCTAGGAGGTGGAGGACCGGATCTACAAAGGTTGTAGCCCCTTCCCTTTAGCTATATTTCCATTTACTTGCTTGCATCGCCTTGTTTTCTAGTTAACGATCCGTATTAGGGTTTGTAGGCACAAGGAAAAATTTGAATTAGCCATGTTTGATCACTTGTGAGACTTCATTAGTGAGCCCAGGAACCCTACAATATAGAGAGGGCTTTCTTGCTCGACATGATAGTATGCTATTTGGTTACCCTTTATCTTAACATGTACACTTGTATCATGATACTGTCTCTCCGTTACATGTTGATAAAGCCCTTAGGATGTGTACTTGACTATCAGGACTATGATGCAGATCATACTAATGAGGCCATGGTAGTCCACAAGTACATCCTTTAATTGTTCCTAGTCGAGGGAGTATCGAGACAGGGCATCGATATTATAGAGTAAACTAGTGTGTACGTTTCTTGACCCTGTATGGGGCGATGGTTGATTCCACAACCATTGGTGTTTGACATCAGAGATTGTACACAGGTGCTTATTGGAGAATGGGTACAATGAACAGGACTCGCTGAGAACTCCTAGATGGTATTATACCTATTGTCAGATAGCAGTTCTCTGGTGACACTGGTATAGATTAGTTTGTAGACCCGAGATTGTCATAGAGTCTTGTGTCGTTCCTAATGTGCTTTGATTTCCTCCCTACCACGGCAAAAAGGAGTCGTTCAAATAAGTGGATTTTGGGTACAGTCCCGAGTCACATGGAGGTAATGAGCGATAGGAGGGGTTTTGTCTCTCTCGGTATTGGGAGTTGATGTTGCGCTGTGTTCGATTGGCTATAACTGGAAGTCCCTAACCAGGGCTGATGATGAGATTTACTGGTAAGTGTTATCAGTAGTTTCTTGACCCGTTATGAGCCTCACATTGGCATAACTTATCAAGTTATTAGGGTCTGACATTTACCACCTCAAGACTCAATATGCGACATATCAGACGAAGATACCGGACTTTACGGTAGTGTTACTTATAGGCTTTATGGGAGTTTGGACAAGCTTGCTTGTTGATCTTCTGGTCGCTCAATACCTGGGTAGCCCTTACGTCCAGCTAGTACCGTTGACGTCTTGTGGGTGACTGATATGATCTTTACCTACTGCTGACGTATTGACGAGTCTTTAGAGTCCTACACAGAGGTTTCCTAGCCCAAGCGAAACGAAGTAGGGCACATATGTGATATGTGTGGGATCGAGATTAATACGTGTATGTGATACAATATTCTAATCTTGCGATATAGGTTATATGTGATATAATCGGATTATTGAATCAAGTGTTGATTCAATATTTTGTTATATGTGTATTTAATATACATAAAATGATATTAGTCGGTTATATATGATATAGCCGGATTATTAAATCAAATGTTGATTTAATAATTTAATATATAATTATATGTTTGATATATTAATATATATTAACTAATATTAGCTCACTTAAGAATTTCTTTTCTACAAATACATTTAAATATATATGAGATATATATTAATATATTTACTATTGTGTAATGCTAGATGATACATTGGACATGGGTGTATGAAACTCATACCAAACTAAAGATAATTTGGGTTATTTAATTATTAAGGAATAAACCAAAATTAGGTGGAAAATGGCATGGCTTAAGATACTTGTGGAAGCATGTAGAAGCCTTGACTTAGTCCAATAATTTTGTTTTACTCTAGATATTTATTAATCCAACCATTATCTTTAGCCATGGTTAAGTTTCTACATAATATCTCTTGAGATTTTTTCTCACCCATGGTTCACACTAGTAGATTTTTTTCATCTCATTTTTGCTCTCTAGTTTTGAGTGAGGTGAGAAAGAAAAAGAGAAAAATAATTCTAAAGTGAGAAAAATTCCTACTTCATCAATCTATACTAAACTAGCCATTTAGTATTTGTTGTTTACTTCACTAATTCCTCAATTAGTGAAGAGGTAGCTTGAGTTAGAAATTCCTTAAGGTAGATCATCTTCGGCCTCGAAGATATTTAAGCAAGCTTGTTCTTTTCACCAAGTGGAGCCTAAGAAGAGTTTGAGGGACCATTACTTAGAGCTAAAGGACTACTACTTGGAGCTTTAGAAATGAAGGACTTGTCTACAAAGGTTGTATTCCTAGTGTAAAGTTTGTTTACATGCAAAGAAACCCTAATTCTCTAGTTCGATTCTAGATTAGTATATCCTAACCCACTGGATTTTTTAAAAATTGTATACTTGATGCCTCTAAAAACCTAGTAGTGGCACTAAGGAATACTTTCATGATATCAGAGCTAAGCTAGAGCATTTGGAGTGGCCTAGACGACGTTAAAGTGTTCAATCGAACAACGAAACCCATATTTTCCCACGTTTCTTTAAATTTTTTCAAAAGTTGGATTTTTCCAGATTAAAAATATTCAGAAATTCTTGCAGGTAATATTATGGAGCCACAAGAATTTCAAGACCATGACTCCACCATTGTGGTGCGGAACCGCCGCCAATACCAAGGTTTGGCCGCGGTTCTGCCGTAGTCTTGGTGAGTTGATGGTTCAATTTTCTTGCGCTGCTCCATTTTGATATTTCTGGCTTTTGTATTTTTTCTGAGGCTCAAGTTGTTGAGGCCTGTGGGAATTGTGGGTGTTTGATAAATCGATCGAAATGTTTAATATCGTCTAGATATTTGTGATTTGTGATATAATATTTTGAATCCACAATAATTAGTTTTGTGAAAACTAGTTAATGTTTTGTAAATCTTGCAATTTAGTCTATTTTGATCGGTTGCCACAGGGTTTTGATTCAGATCAAAACTCCATCGCAATCACGTATAGTACGCGAGCATTTGCCGGGTAACACTAGTAAATAGCCACGCCTCATAGCCCCGACCAAGTGATTATAGGAGAACCCCATTGCTAAAAGCATCCGCTTGGGTGCTTGCGGCTATGGTGTTCCGCCTAAGTGCACTTCATCGACGGCATCGGGGGTGCGGCCGTCTACTAGAGTTTCCAACGAGCGTTCGATCATATGTCGGGAATCTTGTTGAATTACCCGACTAGATATTGAAAAGAGTTTTCAATCCGAGACTAAAATGCGAGGTTTATAATGTGTTAGGCATGAAATCCGGAGTATGGGATATTCCGGGTTTATGATGTCTAAGGTAGTTGCGGATTCTAATTATTATAGTTTTCATTTCTTTTCTGCGACCGTAAGTGTAATATGCGGTGTATCGCCGGTTTCTTTGCTATACGTCAATGACAATTGGGATACGCATATTTACTTACGTTGATAACATGTGATGTTATGTGTTGCTGTAATATGTTATATTAGATCATCGTGATTGAATAGCTGGGGTTTTTTGCATGAGATGAGAGCATTTCATTTTCATTCATGTAAAAATTTGTATGTAATATTCTTTTATTGAGACACTTCCGGGTTGAGGATTTTGGGAATTTACCCGCGTGTGCAAATGCGTATGTTTTGGAAATAGAGATATCGTTTTAATGAAACGGAATGCGCACGCGAGATCGTTCTCGTTTTAAATATTTATAACCGCAAGTGCACGGCATGTTGTAGCGAGCCGGCAAGCATGGGTCGATCCACATGGAATTGTGTATTGGGTATTGTGATTTAAGGTTAACAAATTAAGGAATGGGTTGTTTGTCACAAAAATATAAAGAAAACGAAAACAAGGAAAAGCAAGAAAAGGAGTGAAGGAAGAATGGTTGTGGCTTGGTTCGGAAGGTCGAATCACGACATTTCCTTCTACACTCCTTGATCATGAGTTGTCCGTTCCTTACGTCGATCCTGACATGAAGCACGACTTGTCAACGCAGTTGCGGAGCACAAACCGTTAAATTCCGATATTCACCGCAAAGCACAAAACGAGTCCTTTTAGTCACTTGCCGTTTATATGGCTGCGCTTGGGGTATCAACACTAAACACAAGGGTTAGCAAGCATACCGCAACAACAAAAACACAAAGTGTTTAGTGAGAGCAAATGATTTTGGTGTTGAGTTTGCTAAGTATTTGTGATGGTATATCGTATATGAAAACAAAAGATTGTCAAGCAATTGATCACAAGATACGATATCCAAGCTTAGCAAACTTAATACCAAATGGATTTTAACTTAAACATTGAAAATGGGGAAAGAGAATGAATACAATATATGAGGAGGTTACAAGTAACCATGTGTCAAAATATCGTATTATATCAATACAAAAACAATATTTAGGTTAGAATCGTAAGTTAAGCACATGAAACATAAACAAGAGGTGGAGGAGGTAAAGCCTTTCATCTCACTGCCTCACCCACACTACAACCAAAATAAAGATTAGTTAAGCATAATGAAAAGAAAGCAAGTAAAGAAAAGAAACAACAATGCAATATATTAACACTTGAGAGAAGAGATACAAGATTTTTGGTAGCTTGTTCAACCTCCTTAATGAAGCTCTCCAAAGTGAGCTTCAAGAGGGAATAAGAAGAAGAAACCAATATGAAAACCACTCACCCTCAAGGTAAACCAAAAGAACAAACTAACAAAATATAAATAGGTATATACATGGTAGAATATGAGTGATCCCTCCCCTTTCCACTGATCTACTATTTATAGGCCTCAAAGAGGAATAAACAAACAATAAAAATAAGCTGACATGGCAGAAAGGGAGAGACAGAGAAAATATGGGGCCCATTGGAGCATGTTGGACCGAGCTCGCCGGTTTTCATGGGAGTCTCGCTGGGTCTAATATGAGAACTGAGGCTTGTGCTTGTTGTGTGGTCTTGTGTGCATCCTAATATCACTCTGGTGTTGTTTACTTTGTCTAATTTAACCTGGTTTGTCTTCAGAGTTTTAGAGGGAAACCTTGATGCTTTAACTCACATCAGTACTTTATGCATTCAATGCTCATCACTGCACATCACAGCCATTGTGCCCACTTGCATAAACCATCATGCCATGGCTAACCCCACTTGGTCCAAGCTATGTGCACACTTATGTGTTGGACCATTTTTAGACAAAAAATGTGTACACATGCATTATTTCCAAAAGAGCTCATGGGATATCGGTCGGTTTTCTGGTCTGCTTGCAGTGTCGACTCGCAAACGTTATATCCGTGATTTTGAGTATGTTTTCCAGTATTTGTCACGGATACCTGTAAACTGTAATTACTAAGCAGACACTGATTAATAGTACCGATATAAACAAAAAAAGATAACGAATGAGGGTATTAAAATGTGGTTTTATGAGATGAACAAATACCTCCAAACTTATCTTTTGTTCGTCCCGAGCAAAATAAAAAAAAATCCTAGCCACAATTTCGTAGGGGACGCGATTGCACTGAGCATGTGCAACAAGCCGTTAAACCTCTAGGTGTCCCTAGTAGGAGGAGTGTTGTCTCCTGAGGGTTTTCAGCGGATTACACCCACAAAATCCAGTCAAATTAGTTTCATAAGCTAACGTTGATTCTACTCCTATAGTTTAGTATCTATATTAGAAATTCTATCATCCTAAGTTAGAAATATTCAACCCTTATGTTTCACGCCTCCTATTTATTTAACCTCAGATTCTATACGTTTTTACAGTTTAAAAAGATATTGGTATCTCCTGAGTTTTCCTTCTAAAGTGCGGTCTCCAATCAGGGATTTTTATCATCATTACAGAAAACATAAGTCTTATTCTCCATCCCTATCTTTCCTCCAAATATTGATTATATACCCTTAAGTGTGTGTAAATTTTCACCCCTACACTTAAGAATTCAATTCAAGCTATAGCACCCTTGCCTGTGTAAATTTTCAGCCCTACACTTAAGAATTCAATTCAAGGTATAGTACCCTTGCCTTAATACCTAATAATACTTCTTTTCATAAATGGATGGACGGTCGTGCTCACACTTCTTTCATGCGATTATTAATGCTTCTTGAGGCACTAACAGCCGATTACTAAATGTATGAGCTTAAAGCGTAAATAGCAATTTCCGGGTCTTGACTTCATTTAATTTTTTCTTTTATTTTCCCTTTTCTTTTCAAGACCGGATATATTTTTCAATGATGCTCTTATGGTGGTTAGCTTTAAAAACCATTTTTTTCTTTTATACTAGGTTTTCACGCAAGAGTATTTCTAGGTATCCTCTACTATCCCAAGTTTCAAGGTGCGTGTATGTGCAGTTTGTAGGGTATATATTTTCTAATTTTGGACTCAAGAATAGAAACTATTTTTCAGACTTATCTTTCAGTAAAGCATCAATACTCTCCCTTCATCTCGACTTATCTAAAGAACTGAACTCAAGATTACCTATTTCTCAAAAAAAAAAAAACCCTATAAGGCGGTATAATTACCAAGGTTAAACAGAATGAGGGTTATTTTTAGGGTTTTGAATTCCTAAGCCTAGGATTTAGTTATTTCTAACGTATCAACTAAACTTTCGGAATAAAAATCTAAGTTACCCTATTAGCTAACTTGACGACATAGTTTTTATGTTTTTGTAAATTTTTGTAAATTTTTATGTTTTTTAATATGTATGCAATGCAGAATGTACAATATACACATGATGCAGATAAACGCAATGCTCACCCCCAAAGTTGAGTTTTACGATTTCCTCATCGTTGCCCCCATCTCCGGTAGCTAGACTTAGACATCAAGGTAAGAATTTTATTTTAAAAAAAGAAAAAACCTAAGACGAATTACAACATATACAAGTTAAAAGATTGGGTTAGTCCAGAAATTAATACCGGCCATTCAAAATTTTTGTCAATATAGTGCCATGGCTGGCAAAAGAATATAATAAAAAGAAAAAGAGAATATACAAAAAATGGTTAGATGTTAGTAAAGGGCATGGGTGTGTGAAGGTAGGGATCGGAAGACGCTGAAGGTGAAGACGAAGTTTTGAAGAGGAAAAAGAATTATTGTTCTAATGAATTGAATTTTCAAGAAGTATATGTGGAGTTTCAAAGTCAGGTTCGTTTAAAAACTGGAGTTCATCCGCAAAAAGTTTGGCAAAAGAAAGGTTCTTAGGATTTTCCCAAATGGATCCTGACTCAAACTCACCATGTATATCTAGTTCATCCGCAAAAATTTCCTCAAAACTCGACATGAAAGAATATTTTTCAATACTGTCTTCCTCCTTAAGATTTTCCACAATCTTACTCTCATTATTTACAAACTCTCCCAAAATGATTTCTCCCTCATCACATTCATAAATGGGTAGGTATATGTCATCTAAAAAAGTAGGTTCCCACCCTAATGTTTCTTCCGAAACAATATCACAAGGTGATACAAAAATTGTGGGTTCCTGATCATTGATCTTTTCTAACAATTTATCCCAACCATACCCGTCAAATTCATAAGCTTCCTCCTCTAAAATTGGAAAGCAAAAAGCAGTCGGTTCAAGAATTTCCTCATCAAGTATAATTTTGGTTAAATCAATCTCTAAATCACAAGTGACAAGAGATTCAGTGGATACCTGAAGGCTAATGGTGGACTGACTTAGAGGGTTTTCTTATGTATCCTGGCAACACTCAGTCAATACAAGCATATCATCATCTATGAAATCATCAAAATTCGATTGATCATTTACCTCACTTGGGTGACTCCCTAGATGACAGACATTAACATTATCGGGTTCAGATTGACTATGTTCACTCCCTAGAATCCTCTCAGCTAAATGTTTCACTTGTTCCTCTATTCTAGCCAAAGATTGGGCTTGAGCAAGAAACAATTGTTCAGATTGATGTATGAACAGAGCTAGAGTAGAAGCTGATTGATTCTCGACCGCAGTCATTACTTCAATACCCTTCTCTAAAGTGGTCAACCTACCATCCATCTCACTATCATTCCCTAATGATGGTTCAATTGTTTCAGGTTGGAGGGGTTGTGATGGTGGTGATGCTAAAGCAGTCAATTTGTCGACCTCTTTCTCTAGATCTTCAATCATTTGGTCTATGGTTGAAGTGAGACTGGGTTCAAGAGTGTTAGGCAGGTGACCGTTATCAAAAATTTGGGACGGTTAGTCACCCCCTAGAAAAGGACAATGTTCATGAATGTGGGAAGAATTTTGGCAATTTGTACAAATTAATTGGGACCGAGTATAAACAAATGAATAAGAATCGTCAAAAATAGAATTGAATCGTGTATCACCCATATTAACAAGAATTCACAAATGTCACAAAAATAAAGAATATCATACCCATAGCAGTCTATGTTATTCTAAGTCAACTAGACCTGCTCAAGAACCTGATTGTCGAAATAAGACTGTGTCGAGAAACGGGCTCAAGATATACGGATCATGAAGCCAGGTAAGTGCAAGAGATAAGAGGATGTTTCCAATGCTTTCGCGAAGTTCCTTAATTAGATAACCCTTTCTCTTTTGGCGGTTGCGCCGTAAACACTTGCCTAGACACCCCGTGAACGATATACCGTTAAGTAAATTTCTAAACACAGTTAACTTATCCTAATGAGCACGACGTCCTTAAAGTCAGAGTTCTAATTGATTTTAAATTACCGGGGTAATGCAAAAATGCAGTTTTTTGATTTGTGGGCTACGGAAAAAGGTGATAAAATCCTTTACCGTATCTTGTTTGGTCTTTTTGCTCTTAAAATCCATATTAAGATGCAATGCGCAATCAAAATAAAAGAATTCAAGAAATCAAGCAATTTAATTCCATTCTTTTTCTGTTTAAGTTTAAGTGCTGCAATAAATACGGTTAGTTCTCTGTACAATTGGCGGCAAAATTGTGCGAAGAATCCTGCAAAAAATAGAATATTGGAATGTGTCGGATCCGAGAGGAATGGGTTAGGAAATACGTACCAATATGATTTGGTTTAAGAAAACCCCTTTGAAAGTGATCCGAGTCTTTGATTGTTCGCATGCACGGGTCAAACTACTCGGATCTTTGGCACAGTACTTCGCTAACGTCTTGAAATTGAATTTGAGGCTCGCTCCGTACGATCGCTGGTCGTAAATCCGTAAAAATCTGCAAATGTCGGAAAATACGATATTTAGTGTCAAAAGCGATATATATTCCCCAATACCTGCACACTCAAAATTATAAAAATCAAACAAGACCAACAGAATACCAACACATAACTGGAGATCACCAAAAAAGAAAAAACCAAAACCCCCATAAGAAGGCCGACGAGCTCGGAAAACCCCTTGATGTCGCTGGTTTTTTATAGGAGTTAGGTGAAAGAAATTTTGGTGGGATCTCTAGGCTATATTAGTATTTCAATGATATAACTTGATTTTTAAATTGAATTTCGGGGTGGTTGCAGGTTTTCAGAACAGAGAACAAATTGTTAGTTTTGTGTTTTGGTTAGTTTTGAAAAAAAATTGAGTTAAAAGTTAATGATTTAGTAGGAACCAAAAATAATAATACCTAATGACTACAAATCCACGGCAACGGCGACAAAAACTTGTTGGGAATTCACCCACGCACGCAAATGTGTATGTTTTAGAAATAGAGATATGGTTTTAATGAAACGGAATGCACATGCGAGGTTGTTCTCGTTTTAAATATTTATAACCGCAAGTGCACGGCGCGTTGTAGCGATCCGGCAAGCACGGGTCGATCCATAAGGAATTGTGTATTGGGTATTGTGATTTAAGGTTAACAAATTAAGGAATGGGTTGTTTGTCACCAAAATATAAAGAAAACGAAAACAAGGAAAAGTAAGAAAAGGAGTTAAGGAAGAATGGTTGTGGCTTGGTTCGGAAGGTCGAATCACGACGTTTCCCTCTACACTCCTTGATCATGAGTTGTCCATTCTTTACGTCGATCTCGGCATGAAGCACGACTTGTCAACGACGTTGCAGAGCACAAACCGTCAAATTCCGATATTTGCCGCAAAACACGAAACGAGTCCTTTTGGTCACTTACCGTTTGTATGTTCGCGCTTGGGGTATCGACACTAAACACAAGGGTTAGCAAGCATACCGCAACAACAAAAACAAAAAGTGGTTAGTGAGAGCAAATGATTTTGGTGTTGAGTTTGCTAAGTATTTGTGATGGACTATCGTATATGAAAACAAAAAGTTGTCAAGAAATTGATCACAAGATACGATATCCAAGCTTAGCAAACTTAACACCAAATGGATTTTAACTTAAACATTGAAAATGGGGAAAGTGAATGAATATGGTATATGAGGAGGTTACAAGTAACCATGTGTCAAAATACCGTATCATATTAATACATAAACAATATTTAGGTTAGAATCGTAAGTTAAGCACATGGAACATAAATAAGAGGTGGAGGAGGCAAAGCCTTTCATCTCACTTCCTCACCCACACTACAACCAAAATAAAGATTAGTTAAGCATAATGAAAAGAAAGCAAGTAAAGAAAAGAAACAACAATGCAATATATTAACACTTGAGAGAAGAGATACAAGATTTTTGGTAGCTTGTTCAACCTCCTTAATGAAGCTCTCCAAAGAGAGTTTCAAGAGGGAAGAAGAAGAAGAAGAAACCAATATGAAGCCCACTCACCCTCAAGCTAAACCAAAAGAACAAACTAACAAAATATAAATGGGTATATACATGGTAGAATATGAGAGAGCCCCCTTGCCACCGATCTGCTATTTATAGGCCTCAAAGAGGAATAAACAAACAATAAAAATAAACTGACGTGGCAGAAAGGGAGAGACAGAGAAAATATAGGGCCCATTGGAGCATATTGGATCGAGCTCGCCGGTTTTCATGGGAGTCTCGCCGGGTCTAATCCGAGCACTGAGGCTCGTTCTTGTTGTGCGGTCTTGTGTGCATCCCAATATCACTCTGGTGCTATTTGCTTGGTTTAATTTAACCTGGTTTGTCTTCAGAGTTTTGGAGGGAAACCTTGATGCTTTAACTCACATCAATACTTTATGCATTCAATGCTCATCAATGCACATCACACCCATTGTGCCCACTTGCATAAACCACCATGCCTTGGATGCCCTAACTTGGTCCAAGCTATGTGCACACTTGTGTGTTGGACCATTTTTAGACAGAAAAAGTGTACACATGCATTATTTCCAAAAGAGCTCATGGGATATCGGTCGGTTTTCTGGTCTTCTTGCAGTGTCGGTTCCCAAATGTTATATCCGTGATTTTGAGTATGTTTTCCAGTATTTGTCACGGATACCTGTAAACTGTAATTACTGAGCAGACACTGATTAATGGTACCGATATAAACAAAAATAGATAACGAATGAGGGTATTAAAATGTAGTTTTATGAGATGAACAGAGGATGATGTCACCATTGATGTATATTGTTTACTTTTCCGCATTAGGATAGACCCAAGAAGGGGAGCACAAGTAACCGGGTTTTAGAGTCCAGTTGGAGACCATTTCGAAGAGTCAAGACCGGGTCTCCTAACTCTAGATTTAGCAGGGTTGCTTGCCGCTCTCGTACGTGTCTAGGGATGTGGGTTTGGCTATTCATCACGACCGTGGAATTCGTGTTTTTTACATGCTTAATTTAAAACACGGATCTCCTAATATATCCAATATTTTATATGTTGACTTCTGCTGCAATGTTCTGTGATGTGATCATATAACTGCATGAGACGAATGCTTTATATTATTATATGTTATATAATAAACACTGCTTATGTTTTGCATCCGAGCTAGTCCTGCCCCCGCTCTTCCGTTAATTAAGTAACCTAACGGTGCATGACGGGACCCCGTGGCGAATGCGGATGGTATAAGCGTACGTTCTATTTTCGTTTCTTTATCTGTGATATTTAGGAAACATAAATGATATGAATTCATTAATGAGATTAATGAAAAGGAAAGAAACCTAAAGATGTTGTAGAATTAAATTTTCAAAAAGATAGCTCTAGTTCTTGCTTTGCACAGTGGTATTCCTTGATAAATATCCAGCACCTCATTCGATGAGGAAAGAGCCCAAATCCCTTCACCGGGAGTGACCTCTTTAGCAAAAGCTAGCAGATGCTACAACCCACTCGGTTTATTTTGAAAAACACTCGATTTTAAAAGTGGAGCTTAAACCACTTCTTTTCAATCTACTCGATTCTACAACGATATCAAGTTCATTACACAAAAGGTTTTCTTAAAAACCTATTGTATTCCTCCGTCATTTTAGATAAGGACTATTTTAGTATTCGTGCTGCGTTTGTTGACTTTGTCAAGGCGTAGCGTACGGTAGCAGATTAGTGTTTATCTGCAACTATATGATGCGATTGGATTAGGATAGTCGTACGACCTTGTTGACCTTGTCAAGGGTCTTGCGGGTGGGTTTAATTCAATCAGGAAATGAACGGGTTGAACTTGACTTGCAGTTTATGGTTTGATGACCTTGTCAAGGTCATAAATCACTTGGGGCAAAAACATAATTGGGAATTTCAAGTGTTGAAATTTACAATGAGATTGCATACTTTCTATGAGATAGTTGGATCCCGATACCCACTGCGAGTAAGAGTTACTTCTGGGAGAGTTTTCTACTTTAAAATTAGCTGATTTAGTAGGTGTCTAAGAAAGGTGTTAACGGGATTATGCCCTTGCGGAAACGAATTATTTAATTAGTTCCATGCGAAAATATAGGGAGACTCTCTCGGAGTACCAATACCCGCCTAGCTGAACGATTGGTGAACTTGTAGTGTGTAATTAATCCCGGGTAGTCTTACCTTTTAGGGTTTGAAGGAAGATTTGATAAAAATAGTGGGAGCCATCCTGATTAGATAAGATAGTTGTTAGTAGATATTGAACACCCTCACAACACTTGTGAGGAGGCGAAAGTAGCAAACAATAATTTTCTTGCATGCAACACCTACTTTAAACCTAGATCTTGTGCTAAACCATAACTAGTAATCCTATCTAGAGATCTTATCTACTATGATAGGGGTTATACCTCAAAAAAACAGTCCTTCGGGTCTTCTTTTCGCTGCGACTCCTTTTCTCCTTTGATGGTTGAGATATTCTCGATCTCCGGTCACCTCAAGACGTAGATGATCCACCCGAGAGTTGTAGAACAAGCTTCAAACTCTTCTCAAGAGTTAACTAAGAGATTAAGTGTGAAAGAAGAGATCACATAGATGATGTAGAGATCAAGTAATGGATTAATTTTAGTCCCAAGCTTTTGATTCACATCACATGTGAAGAGTAAAGCTTGGATGAGGAAGAAGGAGATAATGAGGAGAGAGAATGTGAGTGTGATGAATGAATTATTCAAGCATGGAAAAAATGATATGGCTCAAATGAAAATAATTGAAGCATGCAATAAAATAATACACTATGCATTAATAGTAATCCTAAATGAATAAAAAATATAAGCCATTCCTTCATTCATGCTTTAACATTTCTCAAAATTCCACCTCATTTATTTATTTTCACAAAATAAATAACTAATTATGAGGTGTCCCCTTCTAGAAGGTGTTCTTATATAATTATAAGAATACCCCTCCACCGTATACCGCATAAGTATACCCGTATCCGAATTCCGTAAAATACGAATACAAATAATCCAATAATATAATACTTGTATCCGGTTTAAACCAAAGCCTACCAGTATTACCCTTCCAATCATTATTCCTGTAATAATTACAGGAACATGATCGAAACCCTGCCGTAACAACTTACGGCCTCTACATCTTTCGCCTGAACCAGGGAACCCTCTGTGTGGGACTCTAAAGAATCGACAGTATGCTGGCAGTGGGTTTAACCACAAGCACGTCAATGGCACTAGCTGTGCATAACGGCTACCCAGGTACATGATGAAAAAGTGGCTGACGAGCGAACTCATTACAACCCTAACAAGCCTGTAAGAAACACTTACCGTACAGTCCGGTCTCTTCATCTGATACATCGCATATGAAGTCTAGGGGTGGTAAATGTCAGACCCCGGTAACTTTATAAGTCATGCTGATTTACGGCCTAAAATAGTTCGAGAAACTACTGATAACTCTTATCAGTAAATCTCGACAACCCTGGCCAGGGATTTGCTGTTATGGCCGATTAAGCATAGCGCGACATCAACTCCCTATACCGGGAGAGACGAAACTCCTCCTATCACTCACTGCCTCCATGTGATTCAGGACTGTACCCAAAATCCACCTGTTTGCACGACTCAGTAGAGCCGTGGTAGGGAGGAAATCAAAGCACAGTGGGAATCACACAAGACACTATGACAATCTCGGGCCTACAGACTAACCTGTACAAGTGTCACCAGAGAACTGCTATCTGAAAATAGGTATATATACCATCTAGGAGTTCTCAGCGAGTCCTGTTCGGTGTACCCATTCTCCAATGAGCACCTGTGTACAATCTTTGATCTCAAACACCAATGGTTGTGGGATCAACTATCACCCTCAGGGTGAAGAAACGTACACACTAGTCTACTCTGGTAATATCGATGCACTGTCTCGATATACTCTCTACTAGGAACTATTAAATGATATGCTTATAGACTGCCCAGGCCCCACTAGTATGATCTACGTCACAATCCTGGCAGTCAAGCATAATCCTAAGGGCTTCATCAACATGTATATAAATGTATGAAATACAACACATCACACGTTAAGATGAAAATAAACCAGATAGCATACTATCATTTAGAGCAAATATTGTTTCTGTACATATACATGCCTAGCATCCTATACAATACAGGCCTCTAGGGCATACATATCTAACAATCTCCCACTTACACTAAGGCCTATAGTTGGTGCAATAAGTACCCATTGTCTACACTAGAACCAGTTGCCGGCATACCGCATGCCCAACTGCTCGAACAGTTTCTCAAACTGGACTTGAGGGATGGCCTTGGTGAATGGATCTGCTGTATTGTCTTTCGTGTCTACTCTCCGTACCTCGATGTCCTGGCAATCCACTATCTTCCCGATGAGGTGATACCGCCTCAAGATATGTCTGGATTTCTGATGGGACTGTGGTTCCTTTGCCAAAGCTATGGCTCCATTGTTATCGCAATACAGAGATATTGGATTAGCAATGAATGGAACCACCTGAAGTTCAGAAATGAACTTCCTTATCCAGACTGCCTCTTTTGCGGCATCATTATCAATATACTCATCTTCTATCGTGGAGTCAGCGACAGTATCTTGTTTGGAACTCTTCCAATATACCGTCCCTCCATTTAGGGTAAATACAAACCCTGAGATGGACTTACTATCATCCTTGTCGCTCTGAAAGCTAGAGTCGGTAAAGCCCTCCATTTGGAGATCTCCATTACCATACACCAAGAACATTTCTTTAGTTCTTTTCAAGTACTTTAGAATGATCTTCACAGCAGTCCAATGTTTCTCCCCTAGATTGGATTGATATCAGCTTACTACACTCAGTGCATAAACTACATCTGGGTGAGTACACAACATCGCATACATTATAGATCCTACCGCCGAAGCGTAGGGTATAATGCTGATGCGAGTCCTCTCCTCATCAGTCTTGGGAGACATCTCTTTGGAGAGGGTGATCCCGTGACAAGTGGGTACATTACCTCGCTTGGAATCTTCCATACTAAACCTTTTTAGTATGGTGTCTATGTATCTCGATTGGGACAATACTAATAATTTCTTAGATATATCTCTATATATCTTAATTCCTAGAATGTACGAGGCATCACCCAGGTCTTTCATGGAGAACCTTTGCAATAAGAATAGTTTGAATGATTGTAGAATAGGAACATTATTTCCTATCAAGAGAATGTCGTCCACGTACAATACGAGGAATGTAACAGCACTCTCTACAATCCTTTTATAAATGCATGGTTCATCTACATTTTTGATAAAACCAAACTCTTTGATTGTATCATCAAAGCAGATGTTCCCATTCCGTGATGCCTGCTTTAATCCATAGATGGATTTAAGCAACCTGCATGCTTTTCCGCTGCTCCCACTATCAATGAATCCTTCTGGCTGATCCATAAAAACTCATTCTTCTAAATCATCATTTAGAAATGTCGTCTTAATATCCATCTTCCAGATTTCATAATCATAGTGAGCAGCTATAGCAAGCAGGATCCGAATGGATTTGAGCATCGTGACTGGTGAAAAGGTTTCATCATAGTCAAAGCCTGGTCTTTAACGAAATCCTTTTACGACTAGCCTAGCTTTATAGGTCTCCATCTGACCATCCACACCGATCTTTCACTTAAAGATCAATTTGCACCCTATGGGTTTTACTCCAAAAGGTGCAACCTCCAAAGTCCATACTTTATTGGTGTGCATGGATTCCATTTCGGATCTCATGGCATCCAGCCACTTCACTGAGTCACCATTCGTGATATCTTACTGAAAACTAGTAGGATCATCATCATCATCCATGATGCAATCTTCTCTATCACCATCAATTAGAAAACCGTAGTATCTATCAGATGGGCGAGAAGTCCTACTAGATCTACGGAGTGGCTGAGGCTCGTCAGGTTCTATTGAACCCTCAAGTTCAACCAAATCATCGGTATTTGTTTGTGGTTCTAGAATTTCTTCCAGTTCTATCGCATTACCAACAATATCATTTGTAAAAATTTCATTTTCTAAAAATGTGGCATATTGAGAAACAAACACCCTTTGTAACTCCTTGTGGTAGAAAAGATATCCATACGAGTGTTTTGGATATCCCACAAATTTACGCAAAACCGATTGTGTCTCGAGTTTGTCCGGATTCTACTTTTTTATATAAGCCGGACAACCCCATATCCTAACTCGTTTAAGAGATGATCTCTTCCCATAACATATCTCATATGCAGTGGTAAACACGGTTTTGGTCGAAACCCTATTCAATAGATATATCGCAGTCTCCAATGCTTGCCCCCATAATGAAAGTGGTAACTCAGCATCACTCATCATTGATCATACTATATCTAATAGGGTACGATTCCTCCATTCCGACACACCGTTGTGCTGTGGTGTGTACGGAGGAGTGAGCTGAAAGAGAATCCCATTCTCTTTAGGAAATCTAGAAACTCTGAGCTTAGATACTCACCTCCTCGATCCGATCGAAGTTTCTTGATACTTAATCCTGTTTGTTTTTCTACTTTAGATTTATACTCTTTGAACTTTTCGAAGGCTTCAGACTTATGTTTTAACAAGAACACGTATCCGAATCTTGAGAAATCATCACTAAAAGTTATGAAGTAGGAAAAATCACCTCTCGCGTGTGTAGACATTGGTCCACATACATCACTATGTATGAGGCCTAAGAGTTCAGTAGCTCTCTCTCCATGTCCACTAAACGGAGTTTTGGTCATTTTACCTTTGATACAAGACTGGCAAGTCGCATAAGATTTATATTTAAACAGGTTTAAATATCCATCTTTATGTAGCTTGGTTAGTCTTGTTTCATTAATATGACCAAGTCTACAATGCCAAATGAAAGATTCATTTATGTCTGAAATCTTTCTTTTGTTTGTGTGTTGTATATTGAAAACTGTATGTTGGTTTATGACGTATATCCCGTTATTTAATGTACCGGACCCAATCAACTCTTGATTAAGGTTAATGTTCATAACATTAGATTGTAACACAAAATTATATCCTTCATTTTCCAACAACGATATTGATATAATATTACATAACATCGAACGTACAAAATAACACGGGTTCAAAAACAATACACAACCCGAGGGCAAACCAAGGTGATACTCTCCCACTGCTATAGCATGTACAGAGGAACCATTCCCAACTCGGAGAGTATGATCACCTTTCTTCAAAAACCTGCTATTTCTCAGCCCCTGCACACAATTGCAGATGTGAGATCCTGACCCGGTATCTAATACCTCGGAAGCAGAGTTAATTGAAAAACAGTTTTCCGTTACAAACACACCTGAATTGGAAGCATCAGCATGCTTCTTCTTCTTGAGGCCGTCCAGGTATCCAACACAGTTTCTCTTCCAGTGCCCAGTCTGGTGGCAGTGGAAGCATTTCCCTCTTCCTGTCGCTGTAGCCCCTATCATGTCCTTTTCCGGTGCCTTTTTCACTCCTCCTCTCGGCTTGATGGGACTCTTCTTCTTCTTTCCCTTGGCCTTGTCTTTCGGGACAGAAGAGGAAGATGACCCAGAAATCAGAGGAGGAGTTTTCGTTACCTTTAGCGTGCTTTCTGCACTCTTCAACATGTTAAGGAGTTCAGGTAATGACTTCTCCATGTTGTGCATGTTGATGCTTACAATGAACTGAGCAAAGGAAGGGGGAACGGACAGTAGAACAATATCAACATACTGTTCGTTCTCCATGGTCCAACCCAGGTCCTCTAGTTCTTCGATAAGTCCAATCATCTTCAATACGTGGTCACCTTCAGACATGCCAACAGCCATCCGCATCTAAAACAACTTTAAAGATGCCTCGTATCGGAGAGTACGAGATTGCTCTCCATACAACTCCTTTGTATGGAGAAGATGGATTATACATCCATCTTCTCGTGCTACTTCTGATGTTCATTGTTCATAGAAGCTAGCGCGAGGCACATGGCTGTTGCACAGTCTATATCCCATGTCTTGCGGATTTCTTTATCCGCAACTGAAGAATCAAGGCCTGGGGTAGGTGAGGCTAAAGTAGTCAGGACGTATCCGACCTTATCATAGGTCAGGGCAATATTTACGTTCCTTAGCCAATCTTTGTAATTCGGTCCCGTGAGTTTATTCTTGTCTAATAAAAGTTTAAGTCCCGTCATAGATATCTTCCATTTGGAGAGAGAAAAGAAGACACTCAGCGATTGCTCTTGCATGATTAGATTGGTTATTAATCTTATCTAATCGATGTCTCCCACATCTTTTTATCAAATTTTCCTTCAAACCTTAAAAAGAAAATTAGCCAGGATTAATTGCAGTCTACAAGTTCGCTAACCGGTCGGCCAGGCTAGTGTCGGTACTCCGAGGGAGGTTCCCCGTGCTTTCGCATGGACCTAATTAAAATACTCGTTTTCCTAGAGGCGTAACCTCATTGACACCTTTCTAGACACCTACTGGATTAGCTAATTGTAATGTGTAAAACTCTACCGAGAATAACTCTTACTCACAGTGGGATCGGGATCCAACTATCAAATAGAAGGTATGCAATCTCATTTCAAATTTCAACTCTTGAAATTCCCGATATGGTTTTTACCCCTAGTGTCTTATGACCTTAATTATGGTTAACAAATCATAAGCACTAGTCAAGTTCTACCCGCCATTTCATGATTGATTTAGACCCACCCGCTGTTTCCCCCAATTAGAGCAAAGCTCTGTTTGAATTTCAAAATTCAAAAATTGAAGCAACGCTTCAGATTCCTTGCGCTGTGCGCCACATGTCAAAAGCAGACACGTCAGCGCAAAGAGCGCTGCGCCCAAAGCAGCGCACCCCCAATCAGAGCAAGACTCTGTTTCAAAATTCAAATTTTAAAATAAATGAAGCAACGCTTCAGATCACTTGCGCTCTGCCCTGCGCGCCACGTGTCAAATAGTGGCGCGCTAGCGCAGTTGCGCTGCGCTCTACGCTGCGCGCCACGTGTCAAATACAGGTACGCTAGCGCAGTTGCGCTGCGCTCTGCGCTGCGCGACACGTGTCAAACGCAGGTGCGCTAGCGCCAATTGCGCTAGCACTGGAATTTAAATAATAAATTATTAATTAATTAGAATTAAAATTCTAGAAAGATCTTTCCAATCTTATTAAAATAAGAAGATTGTCTTCTGTAAAACAGAGGCATTAGGATCAAAGATCCAACGGTGGGGAAATGTCCCCAGATCAATCAGAGAAAGATCTCTGTAACTAACTTAACAAACCAATTGGCCTTATATAAAGGCCCCTAGACTCCAAGTCTCACAGGGAGAGAGATACAGAAGAGAGAGAACCTTCTAAAAACTTTGAGAAAAACTCAACAAAAAAAAAGGCAAGCCATTGGAGAAAGAAGATCATCTTCTTCATCTTTAAAGGTAAAGAATTTGATTCTTGAAGAACAGAGATGAAAACATCTCACAAAAGAAGAATCTCTTCTAAAAAAGATCAAAGATCTAAGAACAAGATCAAGATCTTCAATAAAAAAAAAGATCAGAAGGATCTAATCATAAAAAATTTAAAGAAGTAATTTACTTCATTCACAGATCATTTGATCTATATAAAGGCACAGCCTTTTGATGAGAATAAGAACCATTGGTTTTTTAATCTTGAGGTAGAATCTCTTTTGAGAGAAGAAGAAAACTTGTTCTTTGATCTGAATTGGATCAAGATTCGCTCTGCGCTATTGAACAGTGCCCTGCACTTTTAAAATGCGCCTTTGCGCTTATTGGATTGGCGCACTGTGCCAGGGCGCGCCACGTGTCAATCACAGAACAATCTGTGCTTTGCACTTCTAAAACAGCGCACTGCGCTCTTGGAATGGCGCACTACACCAGAGCGCGCCACGTGTCGCTCACTGGCGCAGCGTACTGGTGCAGTGCATTGCGCTAACAGACTTGCGCTTAGCGCAGAGCGTGACACGTGTCACTTTCACATGCGCTAGCGCCTTGCGCTCTTTAATTGGCGCAAAGCGCCTGACAAGCCACGTGGCGCACTATTAGAGCACTAAAAATGCAGTGCATTATTTAAAAGGGCAGAGCCCAAGTAAAGGCCTAACAGGCCGAATATAAATGCTATGCATTTAATAACAGAGCCCAATGCTATGCAATATTAAAAGGGCCGAGCCCAAATAAAGGCTCAATAGCCAGAACAATAAAATGTTCAACTGAGCCCATATTCTCATAAACCTTCAAATAGGCTATAGTCCCAAATTGGACTATAGATCTCCCAACCAATAATGGTTCGAGGGTACATCTCTGAACTCCTCTGATATTTGTCGTTGTAATCCTTCAACGTCTTCAGAGAGGTGATGGGTACCGACAGCCATATATTCCACGGACTATGATGGACCACCATGTCCTTAAACTGGTAATCGACCGCAATGTCACTAAACTAGACAACAGAGCACAATTGCTCTCTTGTCGGATCTAAACGATCCCGTTAAGTTGATCTTAGTCTAGAACTAGACTAACGTATCCTTAACAAACGTTTAAGTTGATCTTAGACTCAAACAAGGCTAACGTGTCCTTAAATCCCCCAAACCTAAATCTAAGAATGACACGTCCTACGGGCGACAGCACAAATTAGTCTCTGTATACAATCCATGGGAAACCGAACATAAAACAAACACCCACGACACGAAGTGACCATCTGGAGAAGGAGAAAGTTATTACCGCGATGCGGTAGTGTAATTAACTGCAGGGGCTTGTGCCTGCAGGGAAGAGCGTCCCCACAATCAAAAAAACCCCTCAAGTGTGGGGGAATCTGACAAAGTCTGTTACATCGGCCGCATCCATTTAAACCTTCGATATATGGTGCCATAAATCAACTTGGCATCTTCGGAGAGGTGGACGGATAGCACCAAATAGCATCTGCCCCCAGATTCAGGCAAGACGTGCGTCTTTCCCGGTTTCCGGCGGTAAACAGATTCTGGCACGCCCGGTGGGACCTCTTCCTCTTTCCACTCCACACTTCATGTGTCGTGTTCGCGAACGAATCGCGGTTTGCTATGGTTGCCTGTGGATTCGAGGTACTTAGATTTGGTGTCTTGCTCCGTGTAGAAAACAGAAGATCAATGGCTTCAAACTGCACTACCTGCAACTGCAACTCTCATTCTGTACTTGCTGGAAGAGTGACTTACGGGCCCCAAGCGGCCTCCCTTTTCAAGATGCCAGTGAAGCAGGTAACTCAAGCCACCACTGGACTATTCTTCGAGACCATACTCCCACCCATGAGCTTCAACGCCCCTGTACCGTCACAAGAAACTCCCAAGAAGTCGGTATTCGATTGGCTTGCTACTACTGCGGCCCCTCTCAACGGGTCGCCCAACTCCACTGCCTCGGTTTTTAACAGACTAGGCCAGAGCTCCAACGGGCCCATGAAGAAGCCTGCAATACCAGGAGGCGTTATCCCAAAGCGGATAGCCATCCCTGCTCCCAAAATCGTCAAGGCGGTCTCTCCTGCCAAAGGGTCGGTCTTCACAAGACCGACTATTTCTGCTCCCGTTCTAGGCGAAATCACCAAGGTTGCTTCCCCTGCTTGGAAGTCTGCTTTTGATAGGTTGGCCGTCCTTATTCAACGGACGTCGGTCTTTAAAAGGCTGATACCAGCGAATTCTGACCAACACAGGGGGCATGAGGAGGTCATCCCTACGACTAAACCAACTCCAATCGCACGACATGCTCGCCGTCGTCACTGGCGCCGGGTAAGGAAGGCTGAGGGCAACTCCCCCTCTGAGCTAACTCCGCCAGCTCCGATGGTGGAAATCAATGCTGCTGTTCCGACCGGGAATAGCTTTGAGCTGCTAAATAAGGTGTGCAGGAATTCTCCCACTGCCGTACTGAAAAGATCTCCTCCACCCATGGAGAATGTTACATAAACGAAGCCGGTGCAGTCCCCTCAGCGGCTGTCCTCTAAAATTTATAAGGTCTGGCGTCAAGTCCAAGACTCCGTAATGGATCAAGACTATCTTCGCCGACAGAAAAAGATGAAGGTTCAGCAGGAGAAGGACTACTCTATCAAGCCAGAAAAAGCAACAGCTACTTGGGTGCCCACTACAACGGCCCCCTCAACTTCAACCGCTCACAAAAGAAGGAGGTCGGAGAAGATCCCTGTGTCTTTGGCAAATTGCAAAGACACTGAATCTAAACGCCCCAATTCTGGGGGCATGGTGGTGCACACTGTCTATATGGCATCCGGGAAAGAGGATAGCCGCGCTTCGACGAGTCACCGACCGCTCACCCGATCCGTAACAAAGGCCCAGGAGCAGCAACAGAAGCTTCAAGAAATGCTGATGCAAATGGCCACACTCACCGGGCCAAAAGAAAGCTCGGAGGCGTCATCAGAGCAGCGCCGTGAGCAGGAAATGGATGCCGAGTTTCTTCGGAGAATCCTCGAAAAGAAGGACAGAGAAGCAGCAGAGCAAGCTGCCCACGTAAAACAAATAATGCTTCTCTTCCAAGACATGGTAGGAATGATGTTACAGCCGGACCCTCCAGCTGAAGACCCTTCGATCATTATTGAAGACGATAGAGGGGAGACATCTAATCCTCCTCCGGCTCATTCAGCAGCCAAGGAGGAAACCATTTCCAAAGCTGCACTAGATGACTGTATAGCTCAGCAGATACGAGTTCATCAGGCAAATGAAGCGGCTGGGCAAATTGTTAGAACCGGACGTCCCTATCCGGGCTGGTATAACTAAATCAGTTACCCGCCGGGATATACGATCCCTAAATTCCATGTGTACAAGGGGACAGGGAATCCACATCAGCATGTCGCTCAATTCAGGACCTTATGCGGAAACACTGGAGGCGACGACAAACTGTTGCTTCGCCAATTCGTCGGCAGCTTAACAGAAACGGCCTTTGAATGGTATTCGGAACTACCTAACGACTCTGTCAAAACATTTGCGGAGATGGAGCTACTGTTTACACAAAGATTCGCGAGTGTTAGTGAACGCACCCCGATAACGGCACTAATTAATGCCAGGGTGAAGCCAGGCGAGACGTGGGTCTAGTACGCTATCCGATGGTGGAATCTGTGGTCGAAATGCGAACAACGGATCGAAGAAGTGCCGACGGTGGGCATGTTCGTAGGCACTCTTGACCCTCAAGCGGCTATTTCCCAGTTCATGATGTTCTTCAAGACAACTACTTTCCAGGACTTGATTGACAAGTTGGCCCAAATGGACCAGATGGGACATAAACCATCTTCTCCAAAGACGGACTCTCGAAATGAAAAAGGGAAAGGAAAAGCAACTTTCATCGCCAATACTCAACAACAGCCGAGCAACTCAAAGCCGGTTGATCGCCAAAACAACGTGCGTCCACGCCCATCCCTCGAGGAGAGACTGGGACGTCCTTACTCATTTCCTCAGGATAAAACAAGGAGACTGTTCGAGCTGGCAGTGCAAAACAGACTCATCAATCTGCCGAGTCCAAAACGTCCGTTGCAGCCAGGCGATGTCAACGATTTTAATTACTGCCCTTACCACCAAGCGGTAAGCCATCCAATTGAAGATTGCTTTGTCTTTAAGGGATGATCGAGGATCAGTACCAACAAGGCAAGTTCGCGTTATCCGAAAACAAGAAGGTGAACCCGCAACAGCCTCACACTCCTAAGAAGAAAAACACACCGGGGGCATTGTGCTCTTTTGTTGAGGAAGCTCCATGGGAGATGGTTCTTTCGGTCAAGACCAAAAGGATGCTGAATGATCTTCAGACATGTGTTGGAGATAGTGCCCTCAGAGTCAATTATTGGATCACAGGCACGTGATTGCAATGATTGAGGGAGGACCTATCCCGGTAGGACAGTCTTACTCGAGATGATAGTATGCTATCTGGTTTACCTTTATCATCGTGTACTGCTTTAGGTGACCTGACAGGTCGCTATTGCACGTTGATAGAGCCCCAAGGATTCTTGCTTGACTGCCAGCAGTATGAGGGCGATCATATAAGTGAGAGCTGGAGTCTATAAGCACATCCTTAAAAGGTCCCTAGTCGTGGGAGTTTCGAGACAGGGCATCGATTCTCCAGAGTAGACTAGTGTATACAGTCGAGACCCCGACGAGGGGCGGTGGCCGGTCTCACAAGCCACTGGTGTCAGTTGGTTCACCTAAGATGTATACAGGTGCTCATTGGGTTATGAGTACACCGGACAAGACTCGCCGGGAACCTGCTAGTTGGGATTATACCAGACGTCAGAT
Source organism: Agapanthus africanus (assembly GCA_030015575.1). Lineage (NCBI taxonomy): Eukaryota > Viridiplantae > Streptophyta > Magnoliopsida > Asparagales > Amaryllidaceae > Agapanthus > Agapanthus africanus. The sequence goes on from JASDDO010000026.1 coordinate 494,359,024, forward strand.
AGCAGTTCCCAGGTGACATGTGTACAGGTTAGTTCATCGACCTGAGATCGTCATTTGTCTCGTGTGAGTTCCCACTGTGCTTTGATTACTACCCTACCACGGCTCAAAGGAGTCGTGCAAACAGGTTTTAGTTGGGTACAGTCCCGAGCCACATGGAGGCAGTGAGCGGATCTGCAGGGGTTCGTCTCTCCCGGTATTGGGGGTGAGGTCGCGCTGTGTCTAGGAGAGCCATTACACAAAGCCCTCGGCCGAGGCAGGAGATTTACTGGTAGGTATTCCAGTAGTATCTCAGAGTGTTCTGGGCTTCACTCCGACACGACTTGTACCGCCTTTGGGGGTCTGACTTTTACCAACCCCCTAGGCCCGCCATGCGATGCTCATAGACGAACGGACCGGACTGTACGGATATTGTCACTGACAGGCTCAGTAGGGTGTCAGGATGAGTTCGCTCATCGACGTCCCTTTTGATCAATAGCTGGTGGCCCGTCACGTATTGGCTAATACCTCTGACGTGCTAGTGGTTAAATCCACAGCCATAGTATTGACGAGTCTTTAGAGTCCACCACACATTCAGTTACTCAGCTTTCGGGCGAAACGCTGTAGAGGCCGTATGGAGATATGGCAGGGTCCGATCAGATACGTGCGGTATTGCACGGATCAGGATCGGACGGTTTGTATTAGTAGCCGTATGGATATATGGCAGGGTTCGATCAGATACGTGCGGTATTGCACGGATCAGGATCGAACGGATATTACTAGCCGGCTTTGGTTTAAGCCGGATCCTAGTTTAGTACAGTGTAGATTTTGTCTCATTGCATTTGTATCCGGTCGGAATACAGATGCGGGTGTGTATGCACAGTATCGGGGTTTTTCCTGTAATTTATTACGGGACCAGTTTTCTGGAGTTGCCAGTTTGCATTCCGTTCCGGTCGGTTTTTCTTTGTTCTTTCCCGGCCGGACTTTTCCGATGGAGGGGGTAATTTGCAGTTTTGCAAATTATATTTGTGGAGGGGGTTTCTTGCAAATGTATTCATTATGATAGGATTAGAATCTTTCATCCATGCTTTTGCATTAATTGAGATTGGAAAGGGTATGGGTTTTAAGTATGGTTGATGTTTCTTTGCTTTATGGATGTGGTCACCATTCTTTTTATCCTACACTCACCTCCCTTAGTTTTTTCCTCCCACCATTTTCCTACATGTTAATGGCCGGCCACACATTGGTGAGGATGAGAGAAATTTCCAATTTTGTGTGACACATTTTTCTTCACCTCATTCTTCTTGTTTTGGAAAAAAATGAAAGCACCATTTTTCCATAACCTTATTCCTCCATCAAGGCAACTACAAACCCCAAATGAGACAAGCATCATCTACACTACATTCTACAGCAAATCTTGGGCACGTCGACTAGCCAGCTTCATGCCCGAGTTGCCTCGGTATTGAGGTGGGAGCCCGTAAAAGATGCAGACGATGTGGTGCCCTTCCGGCAAGGATGCGACGACCGGAGTTTCCGCGGGAGATCGGGACGACGACGAGAAGACCGGAGGACTCGGATCACTCGGTATATCTCTCACCCCTTCTCTTGATTGCTAGTATCGGTTAATGGTTACGATCCGGGTATATTGTCCGCGGTAGCGCCAGTTTAAAGTTAAGAAAATTTTGATTCCGCATTTTGGCCTCGGATAGACGGCCGGGGCGCTGCCGTGGTGCAACATGGTATCAGAGCCACGCCATTAACCTTGTCTAGTTTGTTCTAATGTGTTTTGCATTTCCGATCGACCAAAATTCCAAAATCTACATTTTTGTTAGCATCAGTTTCTGTTGAAATTTTTTGGTCTCCAAAAATTTTTCAGGTTGTCTCAGAATGATGTGCAGGGAGTTCTAAGAACACTGGGAAAATTCGACAACATAACCCCTCAGTAAGAGCGCGGATCCGCGGCCATTAACCTTTCTCAGGCCGCGGATCCGCCGCAGTAATGAGGGATCATGTCATCGTTTTTCTGCAGTGGGCTTGTGGGCTAAAAATAGGGGTTTTGGAATATTAAAATTGGGCCCAGAATTTCTGTGAGTGCTACAGTATTACTTGGGGGCCCACTTGTTAATTTTTGATCGATTGGATATTTTAAACACATTATTTCACAGTATTTACATTATATCTGCGACCGTGAATGTCACTTGATCGGTAAATCCCGTCTAACTGCTATAGCCCAGTTAGACGGATTTGCGAACGTGACTTTCACGTTGATGTTCTATGTTTATGCTGTGTTGTTGCGGATCGGTCGTGGGGATAGCCTGGATGCAATGCTAGTACAGTTTTGTTTTATATGTACATTTGATATTGCGGGGTGAGCGTCCGACATGTGGACTGCCGTCACTGCCTGTTTGTATTATTCTTTTGGGGCACGACCTGGTTGCGGTCGATGTACCCGGTGTATGTATATTTTACTTTCTGTACTAGGATTGCCCCGCGGTGGGGTGCACGGATAGCCGGTTTCTGGAGGACAACAAGCCCGCATCTCATGGCATTGGGACGGAGGGGGCTTCACTCCAGGATTGGCGGGCTATTCGCCGCACTCGTAGGGGGTACAGGTTGACCCAGGAGGGGTGCCCGAGTTACCGGATTCCGTGAAGTGCTGGGTGGTCCATTCACGTTGCTGAAGGGGGCTGCCTCGCTTCAGGTTTTGGCGGGTGACTTGCCGCGCCCGTAGGGGTCTAGGATTTCATTGCACAGGCTATCCACACGACCAGGGGAACGTCGGGTTTCAGCAGCGGCTCTGTGAAACCCGGGACTTCCAGATATCTGTATTGTTCTGTGATGCTGCATTTTTCTGTGATGTTGCATTTTATTCACGCCTTGAGCGAAATACTATATATTGGTATATATATCAGTAGATGTTGTATATGTTTTTCATCCGCGCTAGTCCAGTCCCCGCTCTGCCGTTAGTTAGCTAACCTAACGGGTGATGACGGGACCCAGTAGCGAATGCGGATGGCATATACGTACGTCAGTATATTTTCGTTCTTTGTGGTGTGATCAATTGATGGGACTGCGTTGATTCGGATCAATGCTAGATAAACAAACCTAATCTGTTGTTGTTGGAACACTATTTCAAAAAGCTGTTATTGCAAGGACGTTCTCTTTTGTTTTGCATAGTGGTATTCATTTGGAATATCCTGCTCCTCAGTCGACGAGGCAAGGGCCGAGATCCCTTCACCGGGAGTGACCCCTTGGACAGAAGTTTGCGTCAGGGCATTAACTTCACTATAGCCGATTACTTTTGCTTTGCATCGTGGTATTCAGTTGGAATATCCTGCACCTCATTCTACGGGGAAAGAGCCGAGATCCCTTCACCGGGAGTGACCTCTTTAGTAAAGGTTTTCGTCACTATATTTTCTAAAAAGGCTATGCAGTTCCTTCAACAATATCAAGTTCATTACGTTAAAGGTTTTTCGCCAAAAAATACACGTAGCCCTCCGTCATTTCTTACAAGTATTACTTAGTATTCGTGCTGCGTTTGTTGACTGTGTCAAGGCGTAGTGTGCGGTAGCTAAGTAGTGTTTGTTTGTAGCATATTAATGGGATTGGTTAGGACAGTCGTGCAGCCTTGTTGACTGTGTCAAGGGCTCGTACGGGTGGGTTTAATGCAATCCAGGATAATGACGGGTTGAACTTGACTAGGACTCTTTGATTTGTTGACTGTGTCAAGGTCACTTGGGTCCTAGGGGTAAGAATCACATCAGGAGTTTCAAAAGAACTGAAACTTGCCAGACATGCGCATACCTTCTGGAGTGTGGTGACGTGAGTGGATTCCGTCATGTTATCATGCGATAATAGTTGGATCCCGATTCCCACTGATGAGTTGGTTTACTCCTCGGGTGACCCCGACTAATTCTTCTTTCAGGTTTGGGGAAAAATTTGAGGTTACAGTGGGAGGTTTCCAGATTAGATAAAGTGATAACCATTCTGATCTAGGTTAGAGTGCACGCTGAGTGTTTCTTTTCTCTCTCTCTGGCAGCGACCATTGACCCGACCCGAAGACTACGACTCAGAGACCAAGTTGACCGAACCTTCTTAACACTGGCTTTTGGATTGTCAGAGTTGCAAACCTCATTGCCACTCCTACTTATACCCTTTTCTCCAGGACACCCCGTATTACTACGAACGTCCACTTCCATTGGACAAAACCATCGTATGGTTATATACGAACTCGAAGGACTTCGGGGATGGTTTCTGGTTCTGGAGAAAACGAATAGGATTATTCAGTTGTCTTTTCTTTTCACCTTCTCTCATTGCGAGTACTCCTTGGTTTAGGAGATAGTACACCTATTACGCAAATTGGATAGTCTTCTTCCAAACCTTAGGCAGGTGCCGAACGGTGGGGAATGAAGAAAACCAATTAGCATAACGATGGTGTACAGAAGGTATTAAGATTAAGACAAAATAAAGGGATTAGTAAGAGGGCAAAGTAAATTGCGACTGATATTCACGACCAAACCAAGTATTTCTTCGCCAATCCTAAATCACCTTTGTATTTCTCCAGGACACTCCGTATCACTACGAAGATCCACAGTTTATTGGATACTCCATCGTATGGTTATTTACGAACTCGAAAGGAACTTGTTCCAGTTCGGGGATGGATTCTGGTCCAGGAGAAATAGGAATAAGGTTTATTCGGTTGTCTTTTATCTTCACCTTCTCTCACATTGCGAGTGCTCCTAGGATTAGGACAGTACACCCATTATGCTTATTGGATAGTCTTCTTCCAAACCATAGGCTGGGGCCGAACGGTAGGGAAGGAAGAAAACCATTTGGCCTAAGGGGTGTGCAGAAGGTAATGACTAAAGACATATAAAGGGATTTGGAGAGGTGGCAAAGAATTATACGGTTATAGTTGTGAATCTGGATAATGGTAGAGGCATTACTAGGAATACCAGGATACCCCACCGAAACATTTCAATGTTTCAGTTTCACTGTGTAATGTTAAAAGAAAACTGATTTCCCGATAAGATACTTACTCCAGGGTATGTATTTACCAGGTATGATTCTCACATCTGTATGGTTTTACAGATGATGAGTGGGAGTAAGTTATTGGGAATTAGGTGACCATCCTCATTATATCGGGATTCGTTGTAATTGGTGATATTTGAGGAAGCCACCTGGGTTGTTTGCCGGTCGGCAAATATTTGGTTTTGAATATCCGCTCTTGTGCACCAATTTCAAATTGATATATCTGTACGTCTATTTTCATAGAGTGAGATATACCTTTTGATATTATGTCGATGACATTTACCTATATCAGTGGATGGTTAGGTAAGGAGCATCAAACAGCGGTGTAATTCTTCTTAACCATAAGTACAGTTTTCAACCTACGACGCACAGTGAAAGAGTTGTTAGACTCAGCGGACTTATACAGAGTATTGTATGTTGTCCAGTGTCCATTAGGACAGAGGGGTTGGTCCTCATACTATATTCTGTTTACTTTTAACTTCTCTAGTTCTTAGACATGTATTTCCTAGAAACACAGGGTCTAAGTTTTGAGGAGTTATAGGTATTTGAATAGAGTAGAGAACCAGGTATTGCAAGTATCGGGATTCTTCAAGGTGATCGAAGATGTAGATACTTGTGTATGGTATTCAGTTGATAGTAATGAGAACTTGCTTCTCTTTCAGGTTACTCATAATTAGAAGCATTCCTAAGTTGAGTAACGCTGATCGGCCTCTCTCCATTTAGTTGACATGCACTGTAGACAGCTGCATGATTTGAATCTGGTTCAATTAAATCAGTGCCTCTGGTTCTATATTGGATATAGTACAGTTCATATCTTAACATTGTTAAGGTACGGGGAGTTGTCCGGCTTATAATTAAAACCAGACTCTGGATAACTCAAGGCACGTTTCTGTAATGGCTGTTTATGGGTTGACCCAGGCTATGACGAGGGTTGACTTTCTACCAACTGGAAGATCAATAGTGATATTGTTCTTAACTCGCCACATTTTAAAAAGAAATGGTTATTTTTCAGAAAAACAGTAGTGGGAGTATGGTAGAACTGGAAGCGATTCCAGAACCGCAAACGATTACTGAAGATTTGATAAGGAACCTAAAGATTCAATCTGATTTGACATTCCATTGGCCACTCCGCAGATAAGGTGGGTAACTTCAGGCACCCGAGAGGTACTCCGGTAGCCTCAAGGACGGTGAAAGGGAAGTTCTTGTTTACCCACACTTGCCATTGTTGTTGTTCCAGGCTGCGAGACCTGGCAGGAGGATGAGTATAGCGTCGTTCTAAACTAGCTTTAGAAGTGCACGTCTATATGACTCTGCCAGAGGGTTGTCGTAGTCAGTGGGAGCAGCGGAAACATTGGTGGACATCAGGCTTATGTCTATAGACTAAAGCAGATATAGCGGAGATAGATCATCTATTTCTGATGTGACAGTCATAGGTTTGACGTCATCAGAATAGGGGATGGATCTGTTAAGAAGGTAGTAGGGTGTGATGTCCTAGTTTTGGATGACATACACAGAGTAGGAAGTGATATTCCTATACTACGATCGGTTATACTTTGGTTGTCACACAGTGTTTTCTCCACACAGGACTTGGATATTATATCAGACATTCTGGTTACTAGATCTATGGTTTTAGATCTAGATTTGGGTGGTTTCCCAATCAGGGTACTTTGACAGCATTCTAAGAGTATTTAGAATGGACGACTCCTGGCATGGTAGTGTACCTGCAGGTAATGGAGTCACCCTCTCTAAAGGTGTCTTATAGACTAAAGTAGAGAGGGATGTGCATGATTGGCAGATCACTTGCTTAGGCAATTGAGTCAATCATGAAATGTCAAGTACCACACCAGATGTTGTTCTTGCAGTAGATGCAATAAGTTGATATTGATCCAATCCTGGAGGAACAGTCGGAAGCAGTTTTAGAACATAAGTGAATGTTCTAGGGATATAATAACGGCTGCCTCCTTTAGGAGACGGTTATCACTCCAGGCTTCCAAGGTGACATGGACGACAAGGAGGTTGTCAGAGTTATAGTTCTCCCTCTGACGAGGGACAGTATTTTGGACAGGTGGTCCAAGGCAATACTGAGGGAGGCATGGCGCAGGATACTGATTAAGTTCAGTTGATGATACAGTCTAAGAAGTTTGGATTTGGAGTTCATTTATGAGCTAGGTCCCATCAGATATCCAGACATACTCTAAGACATGTATTGCTCTTTTCGGGAGATGGCTTTCTCTGCGAACTTGAGATATAGAGAGACATAGAGAGAAACATCTAGGCGGATCCACTCACTGAGGCTTTTCCTCGAACGCAATAGTTTCGCAAACAGGCTTTGTGCGACTGACTAGTAGAGGAGTTGGGTGTTCGGTATCACACGGGCTGTGAGTATGCGACATCATAATAATTAGCCTTGAGTGCAAGTGGGAGATTGTTGGAGATAGTGCCCTCAGAGTCAATTATTGGATCACAGGCACGTGATTGCAATGATTGAGGGAGGACCTATCCCGGTAGGACAGTCTTACTCGAGATGATAGTATGCTATCTGGTTTACCTTTATCATCGTGTATTGCTTTAGGTGACCTGACAGGTCGCTATTGCAAGTTGATAGAGCCCCTAGGATTCTTGCTTGACTGCCAGCAGTATGAGGGCGATCATATAAGTGAGAGCTGGAGTCTATAAGCACATCCTTAAAAGGTCCCTAGTCGTGGGAGTTTCGAGACAGGGCATCGATTCTCCAGAGTAGACTAGTGTATACAGTCGAGACCCCGACGAGGGGCGGTGGCCGGTCTCATAAGCCACTGGTGTCAGTTGGTTCACCTAAGATGTATACAGGTGCTCATTGGGTTATGAGTACACCGGACAGGACTCGCCGGGAACCTGCTAGTTGGGATTATACCAGACGTCAGATAGCAGTTCCCAGGTGACATGTGTACAGGTTAGTTCATCGACCTGAGATCGTCATTTGTCTCGTGTGAGTTCCCACTGTGCTTTGATTACTACCCTACCACGGCTCAAAGGAGTCGTGCAAACAGGTTTTAGTTGGGTACAGTCCCGAGCCACATGGAGGCAGTGAGCGGATCTGCAGGGGTTCGTCTCTCCCGGTATTGGGGGTGAGGTCGCGCTGTGTCTAGGAGAGCCATTACACAAAGCCCTCGGCCGAGGCAGGAGATTTACTGGTAGGTATTCCAGTAGTATCTCAGAGTGTTCTGGGCTTCACTCCGACACGACTTGTACCGCCTTTGGGGGTCTGACTTTTACCAACCCCCTAGGCCCGCCATGCGATGCTCATAGACGAACGGACCGGACTGTACGGATATTGTCACTGACAGGCTCAGTAGGGTGTCAGGATGAGTTCGCTCATCGACGTCCCTTTTGATCAATAGCTGGTGGCCCGTCACGTATTGGCTAATACCTCTGACGTGCTAGTGGTTAAATCCACAGCCATAGTATTGACGAGTCTTTAGAGTCCACCACACATTCAGTTACTCAGCTTTCGGGCGAAACGCTGTAGAGGCCGTATGGAGATATGGCAGGGTCCGATCAGATACGTGCGGTATTGCACGGATCAGGATCGGACGGTTTGTACTAGTAGCCGTATGGATATATGGCAGGGTTCGATCAGATACGTGCGGTATTGCACGGATCAGGATCGAACGGATATTACTAGCCGGCTTTGGTTTAAGCCGGATCCTAGTTTAGTACAGTGTAGATTTTGTCTCATTGCATTTGTATCCGGTCGGAATACAGATGCGGGTGTGTATGCACAGTATCGGGGTTTTTCCTGTAATTTATTACGGGACCAGTTTTCTGGAGTTGTCAGTTTGCATTCCGTTCCGGTCGGTTTTTCTTTATTCTTCCCCGGCCGGACTTTTCCGATGGAGGGGGTAATTTGCAGTTTTGCAAATTACATTTGTGGAGGGGGTTTCTTCCAAATGTATTCATTATGATAGGATTAGAATCTTTCATCCATGCTTTTGCATTAATTGAGATTGGAAAGGGTATGGGTTTTAAGTATGGTTGATGTTTCTTTGCTTTATGGATGTGGTCACCATTCTTTTTATCCTACACTCACCTCCCTTAGTTTTTTCCTCCCACCATTTTCCTACATGTTAATGGCCGGCCACACATTGGTGAGGATGAGAGAAATTTCCAATTTTGTGTGACACATTTTTCTTCACCTCATTCTTCTTGTTTTGGAAAAAAATGAAAGCACCATTTTTCCATAACCTTATTCCTCCATCAAGGCAACTATAAACCCCAAATGAGACAAGCATCATCTACACTACATTCTACAGCAAATCTTGGGCACGTCGACTAGCCAGCTTCGTGCCCGAGTTGCCTCGGTATTGAGGTGGGAGCCCGTAAAAGATGCAGACGATGTGGTGCCCTTCCGGCAAGGATGCGACGACCGGAGTTTCCGCGGGAGATCGGGACGACGACGAGAAGACCGGAGGACTCGGATCACTCGGTATATCTCTCACCCCTTCTCTTGATTGCTAGTATCGGTTAATGGTTACGATCCGGGTATATTGTCCGCGGTAGCGCCAGTTTAAAGTTAAGAAAATTTTGATTCCGCATTTTGGCCTCGGATAGACGGCCGGGGCGCTGCCATGGCGCAACAACATGCCCGGCGATCAGATGGAAAAACCCGTTGGAATCTGAGATCATCAAGGGGATGCTGAAGCCGCGCCCAACTTCAAATTGAAAGGTTCCTGGGCACCCCAATGAGGTCTCACAAGGCATCGAACATGCCAATATAAAAATTTACGGTGCCGAGAAACCCTAAACTACGGATCGTTGGCTAGAAATCTAGGCGAAAAGATAACAAGTTAACACTTAACTAAGAGAATACGGAAATACAACCTTTGTAGATCCGGTGCTCCACCTCCATAGCTCCGCAATGAAGTCCTCTCGCTGTCCAAAATAAATCCCGGGCTCTAGCGTCGGCTTCATCGGAGAATAGGCGAGCTAGGTCGTCGATGTCCATGCCGAAGATGATCTACGTCGAAGCATCGCTAGATCAAGCTCCACCTTCACCAAGCCATGAAAACTCGTGAAGGAAACACACTCTACTACTTGGCAAGAGGTAGAGGATGAAGAAATAGGAAGTGGGTAGACTTTAGAATTGGATTTCTCACTCATTTCATCAATCCACCATTGATGAAGTGAAGGTTTTCTTCTTAAGTTCAAGGAAGAAGAAGAAGAAATGATATGATAAGTTAATTAAAAATGAGATAATTAAATCAATACTTATCATGACTTCAACTATAGTTAAGTGTAGAGAACTAACTTGGGTTAGTTAAATGGTTAGGGTTAAGTATAAGACAAGAATGGAGACAAAGTCAAAACTTCAAGAAAGTTCAACTAAAAACAAAACAAGCAACCATTCATTTATCCTTTTCATTTTCTAAAATGAATAAATGAATAAGATAAATGAATAAGTAATTAAGTAAACAAAACCCTAATCATTAACTTAACCATAGTTTAATTCTTTACACTTAACCAAATAAGCATGTATCATCAAACATGATACAATCATGTGCACAAAAGTATATCACATATACAACTTGCACAATTCAAGTGAGAAAATCCATTCAAAGTGAACCAATACTAGTTAATGCAAAGTAATATATCAAATACATAATTATACATTAAATCATTAAATCAACACTTGATTTAACGATCCGGTCATATCGTATATAACCGACTAGTATCCAATGTATCGGCTTATCGAATAAATCCTTGATTCGATAACTAGGTTATATCACATACAACCATTCGACACATTCATCGCGAGAATGAAATACGGTATCACATACACGCATTATTCTCGGTCCCGCACATATCTCATATGCGCTCCTATTTCGTTTCGCTTGAGCCAGGAAACCTCTGTGTAGGACTCTAAAGACTCGTCAATACGCCGGCAGCGGATGATGATCATATCAAACATCCACAAGCCGCAAGCGGTCTGCTAAACGTAACGGCCACCCGGGTATTGAGCGATCAGAAGATCGACGAGCAAGCCCGCTCACACTCCTGTGAATCCAACCAGTAACACTTACCGTACAGTCCGGTCTGTTCGTCTGATATGTCGCATATCTCGCCTAGGGGTGGCAAACGTCAGACCCCAATAGCTCGATAAGTCATGCCGACTTGAGGTCCATAACATTCGTGAAACTACTGATAACTCTTACCAGTATATCACTGCAACCCTGGCCAGGGATTTCCTGTTATGGCCAGTCGAGCATAGCGCAACATCAACCCCCAATACCGGGAGAGACGAATCCCCTCCTATCGCTCATTGCCTCCATGTGAATCGGGACTGTACCCAAAAACCACCTGTTTGCACGACTCAGTAGAGCCATGGTAGGGTGGAAATCAAAGCACAGTGGGAGACACACAAGACTCTATGACGATCTCGGGTCAACAGACTAAGCTGTACCAGTGTCACCAGAGAACTGCCATCTGACGTGAGGTATAATACCATCTGGGAGTTCTCGGCGAGTCCGTTCAGTGTACCCAGTCTCCACTGAGCACCCGCATACCATCTTCGATGTCAAACACCAATGGATATGGGATCATCCATCGCCCATCGCATGGGTCGAGAAAATATGCGCTAGTCTACTCTGGAATATCGATGCCCCGTCTCGATATTCCCTCGACTAGGAACATTTCAAGGATGTACTCATGGACTACCCAGGCCCCACTAGTATGATCTACATCATAGTCCTGGAAGTCGAGTACACATCCTATGGGCTTTATCAATATGTAATCAGAGAGACAGAAAGTATACACGTTAAGATAAAGAGCAACCAGATAGCGTACTATCATGTCGAGCAAGAAAGTCCTACCTATATATGTCCCAGCATCCACTACAATATACATCCAATGTACAGTAATGGCCTCTAGGGCATACATATAACTAACAATCTCCCACTTGCACTAGGGCCATCTGTAGCAGTGGTTGCAGTATCACATACTCAACCATCCCATAAAGTCTCTCTTTGGGAAAAGGCCTTCATGAGTGGATCCGCCGTGTTCTCCTCTGAGTCTACTCTCCTAACCTCGATCACCCTGGAGATTAACTATCTCCATGATCAGGTGATGCTGCCTCAGAATATGTCTGGGTCACTGATGGGACCAGGGTTCCAGGGTCGAAGCCACGCTTCCATTGTCATACAATGGCAGGAACCTAGTTCATCTTATGAACCAATATACACCCAAACTTCCTCTTTGGTAGTATCTTTAATAGCGATGTTACCAGCCTTTATCGTCTAGTTTGCCACGGTATCGAGCTTGGAACTCTTCCAACATACCGTCCCTTTACTGAGGGTAAAGACAGTGCCTGTGACTGACATTCAGTCGTCTTTATCACCCTGGAACACTTCCAGTGATTCTCCCCAGGATCGATTGATACAATCTCACTATACCTAGTGAGAACCCTAATATCCCTTTAGATCTATCTCATAGGTCCAAATCTCAGGATTTAGGAGGTATCATCTTTATCCTATTTGGAGAATCCTTGTGATAATAGGAGATTGACCGATCGTAGTATAGGAAACTCTTTTCCTATCAAGAGTATGTTGTCTACGTACAATACGAAGATGACCACCTTACTCTCTACTACCCTTTTGTATATACAAGGTTCATCTACCATTTTGATGATGTCAACTTCTTTGACTAATCCATCAAAACAGATGTTCCAACTCCGCGATGCCTGCTTTATCCTATAAAGCATCTTGCACACGTTTCCGCTGCTCCCACTGTCTACGAGGCCCTCTGGCTGTGTTCTTATAGACGTTTTCTTCTAAATCAATATTTAGAAAAGTAGTCATGGCACCCAACCACCAGATATCGTAGTCATGGTATGTAGCCGTGGCAAGTAGGATTTGGATGGATTTAAACATAGTCCCTGGAAAAGGTTTCATCATTATCCGTGCCTGGTTGATGACGAAAACTTTTAACAAGTCTAGCTTTGAAAGTCTCAACCTTTCCATGTACACCAAGCAATCTTCTCAAGATATACTTGCTCCTGATGGGGATTTAACCCTTCAGTTATAGCAACCAAAGTCCATACTTTGTTGGTGTATAAGGATTCCATCTCAGATCATTAAGCATCCTGCCATTCTTACAGAGTCCCTACTCTCGATGGCCTGCTCGAAACTGGTTGGGTCATCATCTCATGATGCAATCCTCGCTCCCACTGTCATCGAGAAACCGAGGTATCTCTCAGGTGGGTGAGGAACCCTACTAGATCGGCGGAGAGGCTGAGGTTCGTCGGAAACTATTGAATCCTTTGGTTCTACCAAATTATCTGCAGTTTTGTACAGCTGGAACCTTTCCAGTTCTACAGAACTGATCTTGCCTCGATCTTGTCCGGATTTTGCTTTTGACATAGGCCGGACAATCCCAAATCTTAACTTACTTAAGAGATAGGCTCTTCCCATACCATATCTCATATGGAATGTTAGGCACTGATTTGATTCGAACCTAATTCAATAGGTATGCAGCTTCTCAAGCGCATAACTCCCAAAAGGAAATAGGTAACTCAGTAATACTCATCATAGAGCACACCATATCTAGTATTGTGCAATTGCTCCGCCCTGATACACCGTTGTGCTGTGGTGTATTCAGAGGAGTAACACTGAGAGAAAATCTCATTCTCCTTTAGAATAGTCCAGGAATTCTATGCACAAGTATTCTCCTCCCTGATCTCATCATAGGACATAATACTTATACCCGTATTTTGGTTCTCTACTTCCTAGTTATATTCTGTGAATACCTCAAAAGGTTCGGACTTATATTTCAACAGGAATATATGACTGAATCTTGAGAGATTATCAGAGAATATAATGAAGTATAAAGAACCTGTCCTGGCATGTGTAGACAGGAGACCTTACATACATCATCATGTATCAGTCCCAAGAGTTCATTAACTCTTTCTCTGTTTCCAATAAACAGGGCTATGGTCATCTTATCTTTGTGACATGACTGGCAAGTTTCACAAGATGTAAATTCAAACTGTTTTAAATATACATCTAAATGTAACTTCAGCCAGTCGGGTCGCATTGATATGACCTAGTCTACAATGCCTCAAGAAGAATTCGTTCATTTCTGAACTCTTCTTCCTGTGTGTGTTCAGTATACAAGGAACTGTAGTTTGATTTAGAACGTCAATGCTTTTAGATAACGTGCCTGAACCGATCAACTTTTGATATAGGAAATGTTCAAAACATTATCCATCAATACAAAATTTTATCATTTCTTTACTAATAAAGAGACTGATATGATTTTGTATATCAGGTTCGGTATCTAACCGTATTTGTTCAGAATCAATGTATTCGTAATACAGGGTGACAGTGACCAACAGACTTGGCTGCAACACTTGCCCCGTTTTCTGTCTCATGAAACTTATCACCCGATCTCAGTTTTTCTACCATTTTGTAGCCCTATGTAACAGATTACATATCTGGGATCCCTGATCCGGTATCATATACCCAGGATGCAGAGGATACTGAGAAACAGTTCTTTGTAATGAACACACCCGAAGGAGATGCATCATATGCACTGTCTTCGTTTGGGCGGCATAGGAATTCTGGTATTCCCCAATTTCCTGCTCTGTCTCATAACAATTATAAGTGGGAGCGGGACCAACGTTCCCCAGCTCAGTATAAAAAGCGGGTTCGGTCGATACATCCATTTTATTATCTTGATTAAGGCATGATATGGTCGCTACCAGGAGAGAGAGAGAAGAAAACACTCTGCGTGCGCTCTTGCAAGATCAGATTGGTTATATATTTTATCTAATCAGGATGGCTCCCACTGTTTTTATCAAATCTTCCTTCAAACCCTAAAAGGAAAGATTAGCCGGGATTAATTACACTCTACAAGTTCGCCAATCTTTCAGCCAGGCCAGTGTCGGTACTTTGAGGGAGGTTCCCCGTGCTTTCACACGGACCTAATTACAGTAAACCTCGTTTTCCCAGAGGCGTAACCCCGTTGACACCTTTCTAGACACCTACTTGATCGGCTAATTGCAAAGTACAAAACTCTTCCAGGAGTAACAATTACTCGCAGTGGGTATCGGGATCCAACTATCACATAGAAGGTATGCAATCTCATTGCAAATTTCAACACTTGAAACTCCCGATAATGATTTTTACCCCTAGCACCTATGACCTTGGCTAAGGTCAACAAATCATAGGTACTTGTCAAGTTCTACCCGTCATTTCGTGATTAATTAGACCCACCCACATGACCCTTAGCTAAGGTCAACAAAGCCACATGACTGTCCTAACTAATCGCATCATATGCGGTGTAGGAAGACATCACTTAGCTACCGTACACTGTGCCTTGACTATGGTCAACAAACACAGCACGAATACTAAGTACTCTACTTCCTAAAAAGGCGGTGGGTTGCGAATGGTTTTTATGAAAACCTTTAACGCTTTGAACTTGATCTCGTTGCGGAATCAAATGGTTTTTAAATGGAATGTTTTCGAGGCTTTTCTAGTTTTGCTAAAGGGGTCACTCCCGGTGAAGGGATCGTCGGCCCTTTCCTCATCGAATGAGGTGCGGGATATATCATATATATCACTGTGCAAAGCGGAAACTATAGAAGCGATCAAATACAAACCGAGAGTTGTAGCATCTGCCAGTTATTGCTAAAGGAGTCACTCCCGGTGAAGGGATCTCGGTCCTTTCCTCATCGAATAAGGTGCAGGATGTTCTATAATGAACACCGCGATGCAAAGCAAGAATTGTAGCTACCTGTTTTTATTTTGAAATTCGATTCCACAACATCAATTAGGTTTATTTTCTTTCATTAATCTCATTAATGAATATCCCATCATTTAAGTCCACCTAAACATCACAGATAAATATAACGTACGCTTATGCCATCCGCATTCGCCTCGATGTCCCGTCTGCACCGTTAGGTTAGGTAACTAACGCCAGAGCGAGGCAGGGCTAGCGCGGGTGTAAAACATAAGCAACGTCTATATAATATATCATATATACTATATATAATATCTGTCACAGAACATCACATGATCTTATCACAGATAAAACACAGCAGAAGAAACATATGAAATATTGGATATACTAGGACGTCCGTGTTTTCAATACGAGCCAGTATAAAACACGGATTCTACGGTCGTGATGAATAGCCAATCCCACACCCCTAGACCCCTACGAGAGCGGCAAGCAACCTGTCACGACCCGAAAGAGCACGTGACTGGCCCTTGAACCATATGAAGTCTATAGGACTCCATCTGATCCAAGTAAGCCAAAAGCCCAGAAATCTAAAACCATTTTTAAGAATAAGTAAAGAACTGGTTTAAAGAAGTGAAGAAAACATGGTTGAAATCAAGGTTTTTAAATAACTAAGCCGAATATGTATTTTAAAAACAGTACAGTCTTTTCTAAAAATTTCGGCAGAGTTTCTTTTGTAAAACTGGCCCCGAATGGGGTACAATAAGGATAACAATATATATGCAATGATAAAGGCATCCCCAAGCGGGAGCTAGCTCTTCGTCAAATGACGGTCACAACCACACATGCAACAATGATATGATATACAACGCCAAGTGGCGAGGATCAAATCCAAAAGAAAGCTCAAAAGCAATAAGAAAACCGCAATACTACTAAGCGCGACTCTAAGGTCGAATAATACATCACTAGTCTAGGTCTGAAACAATATACAAGTTTTGGTTGATGGAAATTCTAGATACAATGAATAAAATAAATACAATGGTGGTTCTTGATGCGAAAGAATCCACCTACCAAAAGCAAACCACCCGCAAGAAAGTAGTGTGCCAGAAATGCCGCAATGAAACCTGTACGGCAGAACCTGCAAGAACTGTGGCACAACGGGGGTGAGTTGCCAATTCGTGAATAGAAACATCTACAAGCAGAAACCGAATGCAAGACATAAACCTAAGTCAACAATCAGTAATATAATCCACAAGAGTACATCTGAGTGTAATAAGGTGGCAAGGTAACATCTAATCATGTATGTGGTGCCAAGTACTCAAGTAATAAAATGTCATCAGTATAAGGTATGTCTGCATGAAGTAAATATGATGAAGTATCAATGATATCAATACACATATATTAGCGTCCCATACCACTAATATTGGTGTAAGGGTATATATAACAGCGCCCTCATACCCTGTTATATATACAAATGAAGTGTGATCAATGTAAATCCAGTCTGTATATGATTCATGTCTGTATATGATCTATGTCTGTATATGATCCATGTCTGTATATGATCCATATCTGTATATGATCCATGTCTGTATATGATCTATGTCTGTATATGATCTATATCTGTATATACGTGGAACCCGTCCACCCGTCACCCAATGACAATAAACGTGGACCCCGTCCACCCGTCAACCAATGACAATAAGCATCATGTATGCAATATGAGGATATAAACAAAATCATGGAAAAACATCATAAAACCCATGCCTAGCATCGACACGTAAATCCTCGTCCACGATATGGGGTTCCGTCTGCGGTATCGGCCCTCGGCCCCGGCAGTACGGGTCAACCCATGTCCATCTCTGGGCTCCGTCTGCGGTATCGGCCCTCAGCCCCGGCAGTACGGGTCAGCCCATATCCATCTCTCAACTCCGGTCGGTATCCTCTAGATATCCGCCGAGCTCAAATACAATCACCGGTAGGTAGTAGTCCCTCCGCCGGGCTCACCGTCTACTACACAGCGAAACCGTTCTCGCCCCGGGGTACCATACCGGGTCCACCATGTACCCGTAATCGGCCTCAACCGCCTCCTCGATTCGGGTTTTCATATATCACTCTAGCACCGAGAAAACACATGGTGGACGCACCGAAATATCATATCAAGGGAACCGGGTTTTTAAATGATTACATATTTGAAATAGCCACGGTTCCCAAATCCAGAAATCACATATAATCCAAACCAAAATGTAAGTCAATGATCCGATATGATATGTGCGTCAAATATAGATATCATGTCAAGTTATATAAAGGTAAGCTATACCATAATGATCCGATGTGATATATGCATCAAGCATGAGTAGCATGTCAAGTCACATATAGATGAGCTACAATATGATGATCCGATGTGATATAAGCATCAAGTATGAGTAGTATGTCAAGTCACATATAGATGAGCTACAATATGATGATCCGATGTGATATAAGCATCAAGTATGAGTAGCAAGTCATGTCACATATAAATGAGCTACAATATGATGATCCGATGTGATATAAGCATCAAGTATGAGTAGCAAGTCATGTCACATATAAATGAGCTACAATATGATGATCCGATGTGATATAAGCATCAAGTATGAGTAGCAAGTCATGTCACATATAAATGAGCTACAATATGATGATCCGATGTGATATAAGCATCAAGTATGAGTAGTATGTCAAGTCACATATAGATGAGCTACAATATGATGATCCGATGTGATATAAGCATCAAGTATGAGTAGCAAGTCAAAATCATATATGTTTGTGTACACATATATGTGTACAATATGCCATGCGGAAATCCTATCATGAATGCGGCGGTACTACAGTGTAGTGGCATGGCAATTATCGATGATGAAGTGTGTGAGCCGGCAAATAGTGTACGTGGAACATACGCATCATCGATAATGGTGCTGGTGTCCTAACAGCATGATATCAGTATAGCAATAACATATGCAGGAAATATGAATAGCATGAATATGCGGAAGTCAAATAATCAACACTACAGTGAATAAATTACATCAATATTTATAAGTCTTGCAGTGATGCCTTTTGAAATAAGACGAATCAGGGTTTTAGTAAAATAAGGGATGCGAAGTTTTTAAGAAAGGATGCGCCTTTTAAGTATTCGCAGAATCCCTTTGTTTGTCTTTTAAGATACCCCTGATTCATAGTTTTTGAAATAGGTATGCCTCGGTCTAGTCTAACATCTACTATGCAAACTACAGATCTAAGTATCAAGTAAATCAGGAGGGGTATGGAAACCACCTAAATCTGAGTCGATATCTATATAGATATAATAGTCGGTGATCCCGCCTCAATAGTATCGCGTACGATACAGTATATCATATGACATCCTCAAGTCATGAGCGCGGATCTATCATCAATATCGGCTCGTACGGTAAATCATCGTACGGCATCCCAATAGCTGGGTACGGGTCAACATCTCACTATCTCATCACATAACAGGTATCACTATCATCAGATCATATAATCTGGGGTACTACTCTATGTCTAGTACAAATCGATACCATCAATAAAGTATGCATGCGGGGGTAAACACATATCCCAAGCCCGCAAGAAATCACAAGTCATATCCCACATATGAATCGTATCAAATCACCGATCTCACGGCATCCAGCCCACATCATCGACTCATCTCCAAAGTCATCCCATATCATCAAACACAGTGCGAGTATAAGTAATATGTAAGGGTGTGTGTGTAGGTGTAATTCTATCCTAGGGTTCGCGACTATGAACTACACTAGTCACTTCTAACCCTACACTATCCATAATACACCTATTATCACAATAAACTACATAGTATTCTATCTACGGACTGCGGGGGTGCTATACGCCATGCACCCGACTTCCCCCTGTAGATATAATCTACTCACCTTGCATCATCATTTGCGGACATCACCATGCATCTGCTTGTCGTTCCGAAGTCCTCATAGGTACCTACACATCAACATATCGTATATGCGCATTAAAACCAAATCCAAGCTAAAACGGCGCATGAAATCCAAAACGATACGATAAGGGGCCTATAGGTGAGAACCTATGGCACGCCTTCAAAACCATCAATAAATCCTCTATATCGTCGTATAAACGACAAATAGTCGAGGCAAAACACAATACACCAATGCAGAAATGAAAATACGGAATACGGAAACTAAGATCCAAAACAGCAACTCATGAAATATGTCCCAGATTTTACCCTAGATCACTTTATACAAATCTATATATACCAGGGGTCTAACATAAGCATGTAGGAGCTACAGAACCAACACGACCCAAAATGGTGGGACCCAGGCCGCAATTGGCGGCCAAAAGGGGAAAATTGGCGGCCGGGAAAGGGAGTTGGGGGCTAGGGTCTTGGGGTTAGCTTCCTGGGTGCCTGCACATACCACTGTCCACTCAATTTTATTTTAGGATACCTCGTATGATAGCAGATTCCAATTAACCTTCACAGATTCCATAAATTCCCCGATATCGGTTTCTAAAATCTGTATTATGGGTTCTAGCTTCAGGTTTTGGGTTCCAATTCATACACTAGGGTGTTGGTAAGACCTCTACTGAGCTCAATTTCATAATACAACACCAATTCCCTCAAACCCTAACTAGGTTATCACCAAGTCCATAATATCACACAATATCGGTTAAATCTTAACATGGGGTTATAGGAAAGGCTATAATTAAGCTAATGGTCCAGAATTTACCTCACTTGGCAACTCAAGAATTTTCTTGAGTTGCCCCTAGTGGTCAAAATCCACGCTTTCTTGATCCATCTTGAAGGTCTCGGGCTCGTGCACATTTTTAATGAAACGGACATTGGATTTTGGTGTAGTTTTAGAGGTGTTTTTAGGCTTTGAAGAGGGGAGGGAAGGAGGTGCAGGAGCAGCAGCAGAAGAAGAGAGAAGAGGGAGGGAAATGAGGGGAAAAATGGCTAAGGGTTAATGGTCAAATGCAACCCATACCCCTCTCTCACCAACCCCTTTTCCTTTTCTTTTTAAACCCTAATCCTTCTCACAAGAATAGTAAACCCAAATATCATGAAAGAAAATGCACAAGTGTGAGAAAAAGTGATATGTGCAAGTTTTGCACAAAATTGCCAAAAAGTCCGATTAGCGATTTTTAATCGCGATTAGCACTAAATTAGTGTCAAACTAATCACAAAAACTTTAAAATGTCATAATTCTCTAATTTACCCTATTTTAGAATTTTCCATAATTTTTCATAATTTTTCTAACATTTTTCCTAATTATTTGCATTTAATTATATATTTAATATTAAAATAATCAATAAAATAATATTAAATTATAAAAATTCCCAAAATTAATATTTTATATTTTTGAAAATGTTACAATCTACCCCCCTTAAAGAAATTCGGTCCCCGAATTTAAATTTAAACCCCCAATACTAAAACAATTTCAGTACAATCCATTTTGTCGGGGCTCCGAAAACGTCATCACATAGAGAATATCATAAAAAAAAATGTACTGCTCTACTAGAAATCAATCCCCAAAATGCATACATAAGAATATCCTATGCGTCTGGTGCGCAAGGAATCAAAATCCATATATGTGTCAAACAGGTGTACAAACAACATCTAGGTGCAACGGGTGTGCACGAAACATCTGTCGTAGGCAACGTGTGTGCCTGACAGAAAAATCAGGTGCATGTGACATGCACGAAGAATCCCGATTCAGTGCATCTGGTGTGCACCAGGATCGTGTACCAAAACACTAAAGGTGCATGAAAACTATGCTGGAAGTATAAATCAAATCACTGAATACAGTAGGCATGAAATCTCAATCAATATCTCAAATGTAATAACTCAGCGCAAAATATATAAATATCCAGTGGGTGCATGAAACCAATATCATGAAACTCAGTCATCAAAACTAAATCATGCAAACAGAACGCCCAAAATACCGAAATCCAAAATGACGGATACGTGATCATCGAATCACAAAATCACAAATCATAAATACCGTCGTCGGTAGTTCCTCCTTCGAGGTCAAGAAGGAGTCGGTGCAATCCACTGCTAGCAGCGCAGGATATCTACTTGCCTCTTGCTCACGGTCTGGCGTCCTCTGACTCTGGGTCCTTATCTTCTTTGCGGATTTCCTATCTCGCGGTCAATCGGCTCATCGGCCCTGTCAGGTGCGCTAACGGGGTCGATTCCGTTCTGGCACTTCTCTGGTCACCTCTCGGTCAATCCTCACGACCACTCGTAAGGTAGCATATCACTGGCGTCGGCCTCTGGCTTTCTGAAAGCACGTCACACATCTGACCCTGGGTGCAAACATCATTGCAGCAATATCCTGGAAGGAATCCTGCTCAAGGTCTCTTCCGATCTTGCCTAAGCCGAACTGTACGAAGGCTGGTACTCTTGCATAACCTCTTCTCGCTCAAAATACATCTGTGTCCTCAGTACAATATTTTCTCGGAAACTGGTCACATCCCAACGTCTCTGTAAGCATATCAGGTCTCTAGTCTCGACGGGAAGTAATGACAGCTCGTCAGCGTCTCGCCCGAACCTATGGTTCCACCTGTCTCTATCGTCGTCCACTATATGACGTCACGCCGTGCTATCTACGCACTGCACTGTTCTCGGCCACGGTCAATCCGAAATCCCTCACACGGACTCGAAATCGCGTACTCTGTAGCTTCATCATTCTGTAGAAGATGTCAGGCCGAACAGATCCTCGGGAATACGTCCCAACCATCGGAGGAATACTTATCGATCGACCGTCCTTGCTCAATTCGCAACGCATCTGGGTAAGTTCCTTTATCCGAACCTGGTCAACTACCTCGTCGACCATGCCGAACTCCGGCCTGCTGGGTGTGCGCAATATGACCACCCCCCGGGTCTAAGTCTTCTCGTATCGTACTCCAGAAAGGTCCTGTCGAGGTTCCTTTCTCAAATCTCATCCTGCCGAAATGCCCGGGAGTCATCATCCAATGCTGAAGCTAAAGCTTATTCCGGAACGGCTGCATACTTATCGCGCTTCTCTCGGGAAGATATATCCATATACCACGCCTCTGGGTGCGTATCACATCTCTAATGTCAGCGGAGTGGGACGTCATCTCGTCGAAATATCTTGCGAATTCCCTTCTTCACTCTGCTCAAATGTCGACTGATTCGGACTAAACTCATCGTGGCTACACGAACTGCGCTCCGACGGCTACGCTCGCATCTGGAGTCTCCCAAGCAGTGTCCCATCACGATATCCGAAAGATGTCGAACCATCCGATCGACTCGTCAGACCCTCATAATCCCCCAAGAGCTCACCTCTCGGGTACAGTTTAATAGTATCGAGTACATGCCACAGCGTCGGTGGTCCAGCCGTAGAAGGGCAAACCCAAGCCTCACTAATGGTGCCGCGGAACTGCCGCAAACCCTAAGGTTCAAAGGCTTTCACACGGTCATTAAGTCGAGTTAGGGTTTCATTCTTCTAGAGGGTCCATAGAATCACCTGCATGTCTTCCCGTATACTTTAAACTTGGAAAATGGGCTCCTGACATTTGATCGTCTCTATCGACTCTCAACGAACCTGCGTGAGGTCGTCTCTAGCTGGAAACAATCTATCTGATGACCTCGCATCGGTAAACGAACGAACCAAATGTCCTAGTCATTTATCCTCAGGTGACTAGCGACTCACTATCACGTCTCCAAGAACATGCTCATGCTGCAGTAGCTCCAACCATCTGGGCGATATCTCATCATTTGCAGCAGCAACTGGCTCATTCGCCTGTACGCCGAACAGCGCCTCAATCCTCCAGGAAAAGCGACACAGTGGCGGTCATCTCTGAATCGGTCTGCTCTAGATCTGAGTAAGACTCTCCACACTGGAAATCTTCAACTCACTGGGCACGCTCTGGCGCAAAATCGGACGAATCACCTTCGTCTCTCAATCGGGTAGACTAGCTATCATCTGTCTCATATCTGCCTGAAAGCTACGACAATCTCAGCTCGTAAGCTTCGGAAGCGACATCCTGTCAAACTCAGCAACAGCTGGTCCATCTGTCTGCACGGTAGGCGACATCATAATCTCTGAGGTAGGCTGCACATCAACAGTCCTCTCTCAACTGGCAGCTCTAACAATGGCCCGATCATCCGGTGCAAAACCAAGCACTCGCCTCTACTAGAGGTCACAATCACCAACACTAACTCGAGACGTTCCCATGTCACCAGAAAACACAATGGTCGGCCCTCGTACCAAACGAGCTCACACCGGCCGTAACCCTAGCAGCAGCCCAAACTGCGCTCAAACATGGTGACAGGAACCTCAATCGAGTATCAAAAAGAGCACATCGATGGAAAGAAAGGAGACAACAGATCCAAAATGGATACATGATCATAGGAAGGAACAGCATCAACGAAGGTATGATCATGAAACTAATAGAATCGGGGATCTCAAATGGATGTATAATCCAGGATATGAAGAGAATCACTGATCTCGAAAGTATGTACATCCTAAGGTTCCTTAAGCGGAGTGGCATGTCGTAAGTATGCCGCGGAACATACCAACGGTACGTCACTCTACTTTAGTCACCTATTCCATCAACCAAGGGTCATCCTAATACGACGAAAGTTCGGGTCTAATACCCCCTCGACCAAGTCTAAGTTCCGTAAGGTCAAGCCTAAGTTCCGTATATATATAACTCCCTAGGCTCCACATAGTCAAACTTAGACTCGAACCAAGGTCAACCTAGCGCTCTGATACCAACTTTGTCACGACCCGAAAGAGCACGTGACTGGCCCTTGAACCATATGAAGTCTATAGGACTCCATCTGATCCAAGTAAGCCAAAAGCCCAGAAATCTAAAACCATTTTTAAGAATAAGTAAAGAACTGGTTTAAAGAAGTGAAGAAAACATGGTTGAAATCAAGGTTTTTAAATAACTAAGCCGAATATGTATTTTAAAAACAGTACAGTCTTTTCTAAAAATTTCGGCAGAGTTTCTTTTGTAAAACTGGCCCCGAATGGGGTACAATAAGGATAACAATATATATGCAATGATAAAGGCATCCCCAAGCGGGAGCTAGCTCTTCGTCAAATGACGGTCACAACCACACATGCAACAATGATATGATATACAACGCCAAGTGGCGAGGATCAAATCCAAAAGAAAGCTCAAAAGCAATAAGAAAACCGCAATACTACTAAGCGCGACTCTAAGGTCGAATAATACATCACTAGTCTAGGTCTGAAACAATATACAAGTTTTGGTTGATGGAAATTCTAGATACAATGAATAAAATAAATACAATGGTGGTTCTTGATGCGAAAGAATCCACCTACCAAAAGCAAACCACCCGCAAGAAAGTAGTGTGCCAGAAATGCCGCAATGAAACCTGTACGGCAGAACCTGCAAGAACTGTGGCACAACGGGGGTGAGTTGCCAACTCGTGAATAGAAACATCTACAAGCAGAAACCGAATGCAAGACATAAACCTAAGTCAACAATCAGTAATATAATCCACAAGAGTACATCTGAGTGTAATAAGGTGGCAAGGTAACATCTAATCATGTATGTGGTGCCAAGTACTCAAGTAATAACATGTCATCAGTATAAGGTATGTCTGCATGAAGTAAATATGATGAAGTATCAATGATATCAATACACATATATTAGCGTCCCATACCACTAATATTGGTGTAAGGGTATATATAACAGCGCCCTCATACCCTGTTATATATACAAATGAAGTGTGATCAATGTAAATCCAGTCTGTATATGATTCATGTCTGTATATGATCTATGTCTGTATATGATCCATGCCTGTATATGATCCATGTCTGTATATGATCCATGTCTGTATATGATCTATGTCTGTATATGATCTATATCTGTATATACGTGGAACCCGTCCACCCGTCACCCAATGACAATAAACGTGGACCCCGTCCACCCGTCAACCAATGACAATAAGCATCATGTATGCAATATGAGGATATAAACAAAATCATGGAAAAACATCATGAAACCCGTGCCTAGCATCGACACGTAAATCCTCGTCCACGATATGGGGTTCCGTCTGCGGTATCGGCCCTCGGCCCCGGCAGTACGGGTCAACCCATGTCCATCTCTGGGCTCCGTCTGCGGTATCGGCCCTCGGCCCCGGCAGTACGGGTCAGCCCATATCCATCTCTCAACTCCGGTCGGTATCCTCTAGATATCCGCCGAGCTCAAATACAATCACCGGTAGGTAGTAGTCCCTCCGCCGGGCTCACCGTCTACTACACAGCGAAACCGTTCTCGCCCCGGGATACCATACCGGGTCCACCATGTACCCGTAATCGGCCTCAACCGCCTCCTCGATTCGGGTTTTCATATATCACTCTAGCACCGAGAAAACACATGGTGGACGCACCGAAATATCATATCAAGGGAACCGGGTTTTTAAATGATTACATATTTGAAATAGCCACGGTTCCCAAATCCAGAAATCACATATAATCCAAACCAAAATGTAAGTCAATGATCCGATATGATATGTGCGTCAAATATAGATATCATGTCAAGTTATATAAAGGTAAGCTATACCATAATGATCCGATGTGATATATGCATCAAGCATGAGTAGCATGTCAAGTCACATATAGATGAGCTACAATATGATGATCCGATGTGATATAAGCATCAAGTATGAGTAGTATGTCAAGTCACATATAGATGAGCTACAATATGATGATCCGATGTGATATAAGCATCAAGTATGAGTAGCAAGTCATGTCACATATAAATGAGCTACAATATGATGATCCGATGTGATATAAGCATCAAGTATGAGTAGCAAGTCATGTCACATATAAATGAGCTACAATATGATGATCCGATGTGATATAAGCATCAAGTATGAGTAGCAAGTCATGTCACATATAGATGAGCTACAATATGATGATCCGATGTGATATAAGCATCAAGTATGAGTAGCAAGTCAAAATCATATATGTTTGTGTACACATATATGTGTACAATATGCCATGCGGAAATCCTATCATGAATGCGGCGGTACTACAGTGTAGTGGCATGGCAATTATCGATGATGAAGTGTGTGAGCCGGCAAATAGTATACGTGGAACATACGCATCATCGATAATGGTGCTGGTGTCCTAACAGCATGATATCAGTATAGCAATAACATATGCAGGAAATATGAATAGCATGAATATGCGGAAGTCAAATAATCAACACTACAGTGAATAAATTACATCAATATTTATAATTCTTGCAGTGATGCCTTTTGAAATAAGACGAATCAGGGTTTTAGTAAAATAAGGGATGCGAAGTTTTTAAGAAAGGATGCGCCTTTTAAGTATTCACAGAATCCCTTTGTTTGTCTTTTAAGATACCCCTGATTCATAGTTTTTGAAATAGGTATGCCTCGGTCTAGTCTAACATCTACTATGCAAACTACAGATCTAAGTATCAAGTAAATCAGGAGGGGTATGGAAACCACCTAAATCTGAGTCGATATCTATATAGATATAATAGTCGGTGATCCCGCCTCAATAGTATCGCGTACGATACAGTATATCATATGACATCCTCAAGTCATGAGAGCGGATCTATCATCAATATCGGCTCGTACGGTAAATCATCGTACGGCATCCCAATAGCTGGGTACGGGTCAACATCTCACTATCTCATCACATAACAGGTATCACTATCATCAGATCATATAATCTGGGGTACTACTCTATGTCTAGTACAAATCGATACCATCAATAAAGTATGCATGCGGGGGTAAACACATATCCCAAGCCCGCAAGAAATCACAAGTCATATCCCACATATGAATCGTATCAAATCACCGATCTCACGGCATCCAGCCCACATCATCGACTCATCTCCAAAGTCATCCCATATCATCAAACACAGTGCGAGTATAAGTAATATGTAAGGGTGTGTGTGTAGGTGTAATTCTATCCTAGGGTTCGCGACTATGAACTACACTAGTCACTTCTAACCCTACACTATCCATAATACACCTATTATCACAATAAACTACATAGTATTCTATCTACGGACTGCGGGGGTGCTATACGCCATGCACCCGACTTCCCCCTGTAGATATAATCTACTCACCTTGCATCATCATTTGCGGACATCACCATGCATCTGCTTGTCGTTCCGAAGTCCTCATAGGTACCTACACATCAACATATCGTATATGCGCATTAAAACCAAATCCAAGATAAAACGGCGCATGAAATCCAAAACGATACGATAAGGGGCCTATAGGTGAGAACCTATGGCACGCCTTCAAAACCATCAATAAATCCTCTATATCGTCGTATAAACGACAAATAGTCGAGGCAAAACACAATACACCAATGCAGAAATGAAAATACGGAATACGGAAACTAAGATCCAAAACAGCAACTCATGAAATATGTCCCAGATTTTACCCTAGATCACTTTATACAAATCTATATATACCAGGGGTCTAACATAAGCATGTAGGAGCTACAGAACCAACACGACCCAAAATGGTGGGACCCAGGCCGCAATTGGCGGCCAAAAGGGGAAAATTGGCGGCCGGGAAAGGGAGTTGGGGGCTAGGGTCTTGGGGTTATCTTCCTGGGTGCCTGCACATACCACTGTCCACTCAATTTTATTTTAGGATACCTCGTATGATAGCAGATTCCAATTAACCTTCACAGATTCCATAAATTCCCCGATATCGGTTTCTAAAATCCATATTATGGGTTCTAGCTTCAGGTTTTGGGTTCCAATTCATACACTAGGGTGTTGGTAAGACCTCTACTGAGCTCAATTTCATAATACAACACCAATTCCCTCAAACCCTAACTAGGTTATCACCAAGTCCATAATATCACACAATATCGATTAAATCTTAACATGGGGTTATAGGAAAGGCTATAATTAAGCTAATGGTCCAGAATTTACCTCACTTGGCAACTCAAGAATTTTCTTGAGTTGCCCCTAGTGGTCAAAATCCACGCTTTCTTGATCCATCTTGAAGGTCTCGGGCTCGTGCACATTTTTAATGAAAGGGACATTGGATTTTGGTGTAGTTTTAGAGGTGTTTTTGGGCTTTGAAGAGGGGAGGGAAGGAGGTGCAGGAGCAGCAGCAGAAGAAGAGAGAAGAGGGAGGGAAATGAGGGGAAAAATGGCTAAGGGTTAATGGTCAAATGCAACCCATACCCCTCTCTCACCAACCCCATTCTTTATTCTTTTTCTTTTCTTTTCCTTTTCTTTTTAAACCCTAATCCTTCTCACAAGAATAGTAAACCCAAATATCATGAAAGAAAATGCACAAGTGTGAGAAAAAGTGATATGTGCAAGTTTTGCACAAAATTGCCAAAAAGTCCGATTAGCGATTTTTAATCGCGATTAGCACTAAATTAGTGTCAAACTAATCACAAAAACTTTAAAATGTCATAATTCTCTAATTTACCCTATTTTAGAATTTTCCATAATTTTTCATAATTTTTCTAACATTTTTCCTAATTATTTGCATTTAATTATATATTTAATATTAAAATAATCAATAAAATAATATTAAATTATAAAAATTCCCAAAATTAATATTTTATATTTTTGAAAATGTTACACAACCCTA
Organism: Agapanthus africanus; assembly: GCA_030015575.1. Taxonomy (NCBI): domain Eukaryota; kingdom Viridiplantae; phylum Streptophyta; class Magnoliopsida; order Asparagales; family Amaryllidaceae; genus Agapanthus; species Agapanthus africanus. The sequence continues at coordinate 494,388,383 of JASDDO010000026.1, forward strand.
CCAATTCTAGGGTTAGGAGACCCGGACTCGACTCCTCGAGATGGTCTCCCACTGGACCCCAGAACCCGGTTACTTGTGCTCCCCTCCTTGGGTCTATCCTAGTGCAGAAAAGTAAATAATATACAAATGGTGACAACATCCGCAACCAGGAAGTGCCCCAATAAAAGAATATTACATACAAGTTTTTACATGAATGAAAATGAAAAACACTCATCTCACACAAAAACCCCCGGCTATTCAAACACGACGATCCAATATAACATATCCAGCAACACATAACATCACATGTCATCAACGTAAGTAAATATACGCATCCCAATTGTCGTTGACATATAGCAACGAAACCGGCGATATCACATATTACACTTACGGTCACAGAAAAGAAAGTGTAAAACTACAACAGTTGGAATCCGCAACCATCTCAGACATCGCATGCCTGACCAAATGAATTACTTAGACATCACATGCCTAACAATTATAAACCCCGCATTTCAGTCTCATTATCGAAAACACTTTTCAATATCGAGTCGGGCAATTCAACAAGATTCCCGACAGTCTGATCGAATACTCGTCGCAAACTTTAGTAGGCGGCCGCACCCCCGATACCGTCGACGAAGTGCACCAAGGCGGAACACCGCTGCCGCGAGCACCCGAACGGATGCTTTCGGCGACGGGGTTCTCCTACAGTCACTTGGTCGGGGCTATGGAGTGAGGCTTTCTATTAAGTTTACCCGGCGAGTATCCGCGTACGCTACGTGATTGCGACGGACTTTTGATCACATCAAAATTCCATGGCAACCGATCAAGTGAGACTAAACTGCTATGTTTATAACATTCATTCAGTTATCTCATAACTACTTGTGAATTCCAATTATTGTATCCCATTCCAGATAAACAGAAAATGTTAAACTTTTCGATCGAACAGTCAAACACCCAAGTTTTCCCGATACAGCTTAACACATGAAATAAGTCTAACAACATTCCATTCGTGCCTCAGTACCAACGGTCCAGCCGTAGAAGGGTCAAGCCAACGCCTCACATGTGGCACGCCGTACTGCCCCAAACCCGAAGGTTCAAAGGGCAGTTCAAGACGGTCACATAATCGAGTTAAGGTTTGTTGTCTTCTAGAGGGTCCATCGCGTTACTTGAACTACTTAGAACGTCGTTAAACTACGGAAAAATCCAACACTTGGAAATTTCCCGACAGGGGAAAAATTGGGTATTTATATCCGGTCGAACTTTTCAACATATTCTAAAATTTATCCGGAAAGCCACACAGACAAAATTTGATAATCCGATCGAACATTCGAATCCCAATAGTACCCCAGAATACTCTGCTGTAGAGTCACAACAAAAATATCCCAGAAAATATAGCATTAAATTATATGAGTTACTGTGCAGAAATCATCATACAAGGGAACAGTACGGCCGCGGAACCGCCGCATCAAGCATAGCACGTGCCGCGGTTCCGCGGTGGAAAAGTCGACTTAGGCCCTCGTATTTCACAGTAATTCAAATAACACCCTGCTTGATTTTCTGCATATTTTTAATTGACAAAAATCCCATTTTTTAGAAAAAGTCCAGAAAGCTATTTTGGGGTTAGGTTTTCGGTTCGTCTGGCTTTCAAACTCCGTCTAGACTTCGCCTAAGGCTCTAGCTAGGCTCTGATACCAGTGAAAGGTTCCTGGGCACCCCAATGAGGTCTCACAAGGCATCGAACATGCTAATATAAAAATTTACAGTGCCGAGAAACCCTAAACTACGGATCGTTGGCTAGAAATCTAGGCGAAAAGATAACAAGTTAACACTTAACTAAGAGAATACGGCAATACAACCTTTGTAGAACCGGTGCTCCACCTCCATAGCTCCGCAATGAAGTCCTCTCGCTGTCCAAAATAAATCCCGGGCTCTAGCGTCGGCTTCATCGGAGAATAGGCGAGCTAGGTCGTCGATGTCCATGCCGAAGATGATCTACGTCGAAGCATCGCTAGATCAAGCTCCACCTTCACCAAGCCATGAAAACTCGTGAAGGAAACACACTCTACTACTTGGCAAGAGGTAGAGGATGAAGAAATAGGAAGTGGGTAGACTTTAGAATTGGATTTCTCACTCATTTCATCAATCCACCATTGATGAAGTGAAGGTTTTCTTCTTAAGTTCAAAGAAGAAGAAGAAGAAATGATATGATAAGTTAATTAAAAATGAGATAATTAAATCAATACTTATCATGACTTCAACTATAGTTAAGTGTAGAGAACTAACTTGGGTTAGTTAAATGGTTAGGGTTAAGTATAAGACAAGAATGGAGACAAAATCAAAACTTCAAGAAAGTTCAACTAAAAACAAAACAAGCAACCATTCATTTATCCTTTTCATTTTCTAAAATGAATAAATGAATAAGATAAATGAATAAGTAATTAAGTAAACAAAACCCTAATCATTAACTTAACCATAGTTTAATTCTTTACACTTAACCAAATAAGCATGTATCATCAAACATGATACAATCATGTGCACAAAAGTATATCACATATACAACTTGCACAATTCAAGTGAGAAAATCCATTCAAAGTGAACCAAACTAGTTAATGCAAAGTAATATATCAAATACATAATTATACATTAAATCATTAAATCAACACTTGATTTAACGATCCGGTCATATCGTATATAACCGACTAGTATCCAATGTATCGGCTTATCGAATAAATCCTTGATTCGATAACTAGGTTATATCACATACAACCATTCGACACATTCATCGTGAGAATGAAATACGGTATCACATACACGCATTATTCTCGGTCCCGCACATATCTCATATGTGCTCCTATTTCGTTTCGCTTGAGCCAGGAAACCTCTGTGTAGGATTCTAAAGACTCGTCAATATGCCGGCAGCGGATGATGATCATATCAAACATCCACAAGCCGCAAGCGGTCTGCTAAACGTAACGGCCACCCGGGTATTGAGCGATCAGAAGATCGACGAGCAAGCCCGCTCACACTCCTGTGAATCCAACCAGTAACACTTACCGTACAGTCCGGTCTGTTCGTCTGATATGTCGCATATCTCGCCTAGGGGTGGCAAACGTCAGATCCCAATAGCTCGATAAGTCATGCCGACTTGAGGTCCATAACATTCGTGAAACTACTGATAACTCTTACCAGTATATCACTGCAACCCTGGCCAGGGATTTCCTGTTATGGCCAGTCGAGCATAGCGCAACATCAACCCCCAATACCGGGAGAGACGAATCCCCTCCTATCGCTCATTGCCTCCATGTGAATCGGGACTGTACCCAAAAACCACCTGTTTGCACGACTCAGTAGAGCCGTGGTATGGTGGAAATCAAAACACAGTGGGAGACACACAAGAGTCTATGACGATCTCGGGTCAACAGACTAAGCTGTACCAGTGTCACCAGAGAACTGCCATCTGACATGAGGTATAATACCATCTGGGAGTTCTCGGCGAGTCCGTTCAGTGTACCCAGTCTCCATTGAGCACCCGCATACCATCTTCGATGTCAAACACCAATGGATATGGGATCATCTATCGCCCATCGCATGGGTCGAGAAGATATGCGCTAGTCTACTCTGGAATATCGATGCCCCGTCTCGATATTCCCTCGACTAGGAACATTTCAAGGATGTACTCATGGACTACCCAGGCCCCACTAGTATGATCTACATCATAGTCCTGGAAGTCGAGTACACATCCTATGGGCTTTATCAACATGTAATCAGAGAGACAGAAAGTATACACGTTAAGATAAAGAGCAACCAGATAGCGTACTATCATGTCGAGCAAGAAAGTCCTACCTATATATGTCCCAGCATCCACTACAATATACATCCAATGTACAGTAATGGCCTCTAGGGCATACATATAACTAACACAAATATTGGTGGTGATAGCCAAAGCATTCACACCCAGCCGTCGAAATCTTCGAAAAAGAAGAAGAAATCCAAGAAGCCCGTAAAGCCTAGCGACAAGCGCACAGACCTACAAAAGCAGATTGACGCGCTGGAAGAGTATAACCAGAAGGCACGGACTCCAATCATGCTCCAAGAGTTCCTCAGCCACGTTCTTGAGGACGGAGATGATAGAGAAGAATCGTCGGACGAATCTGAGGATTCCGTAGCAAGTTTCCATGTGATTTCTCATTCATCGCTAGACAATGAAGAGGCTCCTTGAACAAAGAAACTGGGGGCAGAGCCTGAATCGGAACTTCTGGGGCCGTCAGATGAAATGATCGACGCATTCCTAAACGAAGCTCTCCTGAGAAGTAAAGCTGATCGGGAGCGTAAGATGGCCATATTTGAAAAGGCCAAACGCCGGCGACTGGACAAAAGGGTCGAAACACTCCCACCAGATCAAAGTACATCCACCGCAAATGAAAGCATGATCAAGACAAGGAAACGATTCTCCAAATCCATATCGATGGGGATGAGGCTGCCCTCTTTCAGAGAAAATTCTCCTGGTGGGATACATCTTGATGAAGCGGACGTACATCCTAACTTCTGTTTATATCATCAGAAGATCACACATCCTACTGAAGATTGCAACTCCTTTAAGTGTTGGTGGCAAGGGTATGTTGCACACAGGCAACACTTCAACAGGACAAAGCGTGAAGCTCCTAGACAGTAGAAAAGTGCGACAAATGAGCGTATAAAAATTGCCGACAATTGTCATAGGGTTGATCCCGAGGGACCGCGAGTTCTCACCTTCAGGAGCGACTCCGACGAAAAAGTAGCCCTCGGCCCTCTCTTCAAAGAATCCATCTCTAAAACGAAAGAATTGAGAAGTTGCGAGAACATGCAGCCGTGCAATCGCATGCTACCCGGAAAGAATCCCGGACCTGCAAACAAGGGATCGAACAAAAAGGATAAAGGGAAGGGAAAAACGGCCTTCGTCGCCAACGCTCAACAACAATCGAGTGACCCTAGACCGGTTGTTCGCCAAAGCAACAGGCGGCAACCCCTCTATGAAAAGTTGAAACGTCCTTACTCATTTCCCCGGGATGAAACAAGGAGGCTGTTCGAACTAGTAGTGCAAAACAGGCTTATCACTCTACCGGAGCCGAAACACCAGCTATAACTGAATGATGTCAACAATTCTAATTACTGCCCTTACCACTAAGTATTGGGCCATCCGATCGAAAACTGCTACGTATTCAATAACTGGGTTGAAGACCAACACCAACAGGCCAAGTTCGCGCTGTCCGAAAACTGGAAGGTGAGCCCGCCACAACCACACGCTCCGAGAAAGATGGATATGCCGGAGGCACCATGCTCATTCATAGGAAGGCCTCATGGACCGAAAAGTCGGTAAACTAAAAATCCGCCTCAAATACGGCAGCGACGGACCGAAACGTCCTTGAACTAACAGCAGACCGAAACGTTCTTAAACTAATGACGAACCACTATGTCCTAAAACTAGCTGTTGACCGAGATGTCAGGAAACTACGGCGGATCGCAACATCCCGAAGCTGATATAAAAAAATATATATAAATGAAATAAAAATAAAAATAAAAACGGTATGTCCATAAGCAAAATGGGCACGGATGAAAACCCGAAAGGGCTCCGTGAGTAAAAACAGCAGGGCTACCGGCGAGTCTTGTGAAAACCCGAAAGGGCGCAACCTCGTTAAAATAAAAAAAAAGAGAATAAAAAAAACGGTATGTCCATAAGTAAAATGAGCACGGATGAAAACCCGAAAGGGCTTCGTGAGTAAAAATAGCAGGGCTACCGGCGAGTATTTGTGAAAACCCGAAAGGGCGCAGCCTCGTTAAAAGACACTTACAGGGTCCTCTCGACCTTGTGAGGAGAAACCACCTCCGTGAGATCCTTACGACTCACAAAGGAGCAACACACTTAGGAATCTTCACGATTCCTAAGGAGAAATTATACTTGCGAGATCCTCACGACTCGTAAGGAGAATCCTCTTATGAGACCCTCACGGCTCATAAGATTTGAAAGTCTTAAGCTACAGAGACCTGAACCTGTTCATAAGCAACCCTCGCAACCTCCGATACTGCCCTACAAGTGGCTCAATACTGACCCTTGTATACAATCCACGGGCGCGAATAAACATTTCCTTGACTAAGTCCCATCCGTGACTAGGGATATGTTCGCATGATGAACAACCCTTGTAAGTCCTCTTAACTTATAAGGAGAAAACTCTCTTATAAGATCCTTACGACTTACAAGAAGCCATACACTTAGGAATCCCCACGATTCCTAAGGAGAAAAACACACCTACGATATCCTCACGACTTGTAGGGAGAAATACCTTTGTGAGACCCTTATGGCTCATGAAGTCAAAAGCCTTAGTCGACAGGACCCTAACCCTGTTTACTAAGCCACCTTTGTTCGATATCGACAGAGGCAAATGATGATTTGCTCCTGGCAATATCCCAATTGTAGCGGTGCTGATACCAAAATCGGTGTCTAATCCTAAGATTGCGGCGAAAAGCCAGCAAGCCACACATGCATACCAAATAGCCGAAATGATGGGGCAACTTGCAACAAAATCAGCAAGTAAAATTGTATGCATGCAAAATAGCCGAAATGATTGGGCAACTTGCAATAAAAAACAGCGAGTGAAAATAAAATAAATAGACGAAATGATTGGGCACCACCAAAAATAGCCGAAATGATTGGGCAATCACAACCTTCGCGATACAAAAGCTGAAATGATAGAGCATCGCGGAAAAAGGTAAAATAAAAATAAAAATGAAATTTATGCCATACAGGTGATATAACAGCAGTCCTTGTATACAATCCAGAGGCGCAAACAAAGAAGGAATCACACTCCTCCTTCCCAGTCTCCACCAGAAAGAGAGCCAAGTCTCGACGGTTCACAGAAAGCCTAGAGACCATCTCAACCTTCGTCTCGGTACAACTGATGCAATGTTAACAATGGCGTTCCTTCGCAATCCAGCAGGATGCAGACGCAACGTCAAAACAAAGCGGAGCCACGGCAAAATCCCAACTCCACCTTAGCATTCGTCTCGATACAGCAGATGCAACATCCCCAAAAGGAGCCACGGCAAAATCCCTAGTTCCAAACCTCGACGGTTCACCAGCAACCAAGTGAAAACTGCGACATTCGTCTCGATACAGCAGACGATATGTCATTACAGCGTCCTTCCTCCAACAGGATTCGGACACGCCAAAGCAAACGAAGCGAAGGCCAAATTCCTAGCTTCAGAGTCTTGACGGCAACTCATATAAAACCTGAAAGACTACCAGAGATCATCCCACATGGAGTGGTCACCACCTCGACGTTCGTCTAGATACAGCAGACGAAATGTCACTACAGCGTCCTTCCTCCAACCGGATTCGGACATACCAAAGCAAACGAAGCGAAGGCCAAATTCCTAGCTTCAGGGTCTTGACGGTAACTCATATAAAACCTGAAAGACTATCGGAGTTCATCTCACCCCAGCATGGAGTGATCACCACCTTGACGTTCGTCTCGATACAGCAGACGAAATGTCACCACAACGTTCTTTCCCCAGCAGGATTCAGACGCAACAATCAAACAAACGGAGTCACGGCAAAATCCCTAGTTCCAGACCTCAACGGTTCACCAGCAACCTAGAGACAACCGCGACATGCGTCTCGATACAGCAGACGCAATGCCAGCAAACGAAGCGAAAGCTAAATTCCTAGCTTCAGGGTCTTGACAGCATCTCATATAAAACCTGAAAGACCATCGGAGATCATCCTACATCAGCGCAGAGTGGTTATGACTCATCGGGGCTCTCCAAAATGAGCCTAACCTCAAGTGAAAAGCGGCATGGCAAAATTCCTAACGCTTGCTCTTCTGACGGCCAAACTGCCTAAGAAGATTGCTTGAAGTCGTCTTGTCCAGCCCCCGAAGGGATCAGAGACATGACAGTCGCAAGGCTACTCGAACAGCAAGGTTGCCCATCGAGGAATATATCAGCCAACGCGACGGTACGACGGACAAAACCATAGTACCAAAGACCCCAACGGACCTCTGTCGTAAAGAGCAGAGGTTAACTGTGACGTTAGGATATTCTTGCGAGAAACGCTCGATTCTTCTCGACTCGTGAGGCAAAGCCTTAGGCAGAGGGGATTAGAAAAAACTGTTTCCTAAGCACTGAGGCCCTGCAAGTCGGTCCGAAATGGACTCTTGCATACTATTCACGGGTCACACTCTCCAAAGTCGAATATCGACATGTAGGGAAACAACCGCTTACGGATCCTCTCGACTCGTAAGAGGGAAAATTCTCTTATAAGATCCTTACGACTTATAAGGGAAAACACACTTAGGAGTCCTTACGATTCCTAAGGAGAAAATACACCTACGGGATCCTCTCGACCCGTAGGGAGAAAATTCTTTATGAGACCCTCACGGCTCATAAAGTTGAAAAAGTCTTAGGTGACAGATCCTAACCATGTTTTCTAAGCCATCACCACTCAACAAAAAGCATAAGATTGACGGTTATATACCATCTACGGATCGCACTTGCTAAAGTCGCATGGCAAGCAACACAGCAAGAAAGAAGAAAGCAGAAAGATGACACAAGACATTGCGAAAGAAATGTATCTTTTATTCATGTATGCAGTTGGGTACAAAATACATCATATGAAAGAATAAAAGAATGAATACATTTTATTCAAAATTTACAAATGACGCAAAAGCAACTATTGGGAGGGAAGCGTCTTAAGAAGGCCAATCAATTGCTCACGCACTCCTCTTAGCCTCTCATCATGGTCAGCCGCCGCGGCCAACTCTGCTTCAACCTGATCTCATTGATGCAAATAAGATGAAAGTTGCTCCTCGACTGCCTGTTGAGCTGCCCCGCGATTTTGTGCATCCAGCTCGACGACGTCAAGCTGCTGCCTTCGTGTTAACCCGTCAGAGATGCATCGTAGAAGGCCTTCAAAGATAACTTTCAACTGTGCAGCATTTGTATCAACCTGAGCATGCAGTCGGGCAGATTCGCTCGAAGTCTCTCCGCACTCCTTACGTTTTAAAGCCGCCTCTTGTTCAAGATGACGGAAGTAGGGAGTGCTCTGCTCAACCCACGCAGCCCGCTGAGCGTTCATAGCCAGGACCACTGGAGCATGACGTCCAGCCTCGAGCTCATGCAGGAAAGCCTCGATCTCCCTGCAGCGATTAACCCAAGACTCGACAATGCCTTCACTATGGAAATTTACAAGCGTCGCCAGCATTGGATTGACCTTGGCAGCGAAATCTGCTGCAGATGTAGGAGCTTCTATGTCAAGCTCCTCGACGCATCCGTTCAGCATACTCAGACTCATCGTAGCACCCTTTGAGGATGGACGTCTGGAGAATGGGCCTGCCGGCATCATAATGCGAGACTTGAAAGGGACCGGAGTCGAAGCGACAGCTACAAAATAAATCACAATCAGATAACGGATCTAGAAATATAAAAGATTCATGAACAATAGAATCTACTACCAGCTGCAGCAGGTGGCAAAGCCGGGAGGACCGGTGGCGCAACTGATCTCTTATCTCCTCCTTCAATCTGTAGCTCTGCAATCAGGGCAAGGAAGAATCAGAAATAATTTCATTATTGGAAAAAGAAAGAGCATTAAGTGAAAACTGTATTCACCAGCGCCACTGGATGAAGCAACCTCTGACGGGAAGGAGAAATGAGGATGCAGCACCTGGTACAGGTGGTTAAAAAGGACTCCTGCAAAAACGCAATAACGTGATGTCAGTACGTGAATTATACAGCCAAGAGACAAGATTGATGGGAAGCAAATCCATACCTTCCAGCATCTATGACGGTACGAGAGAAGGCAGAGAAGTGGTTACCGTCAGGGCGGTGACTGATGGCGCTGTCTCAAGTAGTCCCACATCTACAGCCGGCATCAGAGCCGTGACGAGAGCGTCACTTGATTCAACAACGGAGTCCCCCCTCCATTGGGATGGTCTCACCCCCCGTCGCTTCGTCCCCTGACTCCACAGGAGCCGTCGTCACACTTGCGACGCCAGGAGACGGCAAAGAACCGTACGTAGAGAGAGAGATGATCGGGGCGATGCCCGACTCTTGAGAATGAGCGGCCATCTCGAGCCCAGCAATCGGACCCGTTTCTCTTGCTACTACCTCGGGCTCAGTGATCGCAACAGTTTTATCCACCGCTGCCTTAGGATGGGCCGTGGTAGCCGTCTCATTCACTGCTGCCTCAGGCTCGGCCGTAGTAGCCGTCTCATCCGCCGCCACCTCACGCTCGGTAGTGGTAACTATCTTGGGCATATCAGTCGCCACTGTCTCATCAGCTACTATCTCAGGCTCGGCAATTACGGTTACGTCACCTACCGTCACCCCGGGTTCAGCAGCTACCTCCTCTACCGCCCCCTCAAGCTCGATGGTCGCAGCCGCTCCCTCAGTAAGGCTCGGCCCTGCAGGATAAAATATGTAAGAACTGATGGTTTAAAGCTTTGACAACGAAGTCTCAAAACACATTACCTGAAGTTGATTTACCGTTGGCCTCCCGAGCTGCACGTGTCGCCCGTCTGTGAGCAGTAGACATGGCAACCGGGAGCTCCTCTGAAGGAGTAGCAGCGGGAGTAATGGCGCTTGAGGCTGCTCCCGCAGCCAGGACAACACTACGCTCCCTTGCCGTACGCCTCAGGCGCTTCCTTTCCTCCCGGGCCGTCGCGACTGACCTTTTAGAAGCCTCCCTCAGCAAGGCGTCATCGTCCGCATTCAGGGTTACCTCCAGAGCCGTCAAGGCTTCCATCATCGGTTTTTTAAGTAAGACCTCTTGCGGCAATACTGAAGAGGCCGGGACTTCGGTGGCTGACCGGGGAAGAGTCTCCGCATCACCTTGCGGAACCGGCATTGTGGCCCCTACAATGAGATAAGGAAAGGGTCAGATTGTCCATAAAAGGGGAATGAAGACCCAATAAGCCGAGACATACCAATGCCCAATAGAGCGCGATTTCTCTCTTACACCTCAAAAGTCCTGAGGGAAGTCGCCAGAGCTTCCTCAGTAGTGAAGCCTGTTACAAAACGAAGAATGTCAGTCAAGACATGATAATAAAAATAAAGATATAACGCAATGACAAAAGTGCGACTAATGTTTACTTGATTGCATGAGGGCGGCTATTTTCTCTTGGTGGCTCGCAAGTTGCGCAGAAGCAGCAATAGCGGCATCGAGATCAGTGTCTTCTGGCGCTATCAAGAAACCCTCATCGGTTCCATATTCACTTAAGCCTTTGGTAAGAGGAGCCTGAGGCTCTAGGCCGAGTATGGCATCAAGGGAAAGGACCGACTTCTTCTTCTATTTCTGTACGCGAGCTCCGATCGCAGCCAGAACCAGTTTGCGCTTCATGGGCACTTTGGGACGGCTAGTCCCGATATCCGAGCCCACACCAGATTCGAGCGAAGATACGTTTACCGTCTCCACGGGAGCACGGGGCACCGAAGGTACATTCATCGTCTCTGCAGGAGCATGAGGCAATCCACGCGTGGGGTTTAGAGCGTGTGGAAGCTCGACTGCAGCAACCTCTCTTAGCGAAGGGGGTACAGCGATCCGTCGCTTCAAAGGGACTTTGCGATCACTGGCAGGAGGTGCACTTTTGCGATCAAGCAGCAAACGCCTTTCTTCCTTAATAACGGCTCCCGTCGAATGCTGGTACCATGCCGTATATGTATTAAGGAACCTGTCACGTCCCGAAAGTACGGAACGTGACCGGCACTTAGATTACGAAGCGTCTAGAGGCGCCACGTAACCTAAGTAAGCCGAAGCCCAGAAATCTAAACCATAAGAGAAGAAAAAGAAGAAAAGAAAAGAAAACAAGTATAAAAACATCAGCAAATTTTACCAAAAATTTCGGCAGAGTCTCCTCTGTAAAAACTGGCCCCAAACGGGTACAACAAGTATAATATACATAAACAATAAAAAACATCCCCAACGGGTGCTAGCTCAACGCCAACAGGCGGAGACAACCACAACAATCACAATAATATACAACGCCAAAGGGCGAGGCTCAAATCTCAAAAGAAAACAAAAATCCACCAGATCAGAATAACACATGCGCGACTCTAAGGTCGAAATAAACAACTGGTCCAATAAACTTATCAAGTAATACAAATATGGTTGATGGAGCTTACTAGATACAAATGAATGAATAAAAGTACAATGGTGGTTCGGATACAAGTGAACCAACCTACCGTGCAAATCACCCTGAAAGAATAGATGTGCCAGCAAGCTGCCAGGGAAACCTGTTCATCGAACCTGTAAAGAATTTGGCACAACGGGGGTGAGTTGCCAACTCGTGAGTAGAAGACATCTACGAAAAGAAATCGAATGCACGACGCTATCCTAGGTCATAATAATATACTACTATATTCCAAACATCTAGTAATAGCAGGGTAATACTACGTGTAAGTGCAACTACTCCGTGTCGTGTCAGTACCTCATATAATACTATGTCATATGAATGAAATGCATGCACCATGAATGTAAAGTAACAAATCCTGAAATCCAGATATATATGTATAAGAAATCTTTAGCTTTTATCATAGTAGAATGTGTATAAGAATCTGAAATCTCAATAATGAAATCCATGGAAATCCGTGTCAAACATCGACACAACACATGTAATCTCAAGTCTCAATATCTCGGGCTCCGTCAGTCCGGATCGGCCCATATCATCAAATCTCACGACAACGGTCGGTATCCTCCGGATATCCGCCGCGCCTGACATCACCGGTAGGTAGCCTTCCCCTGCCAGGCTCATCGTCTACAACTCGATCTTCTTGCCCCGGGGTACCATACCGGGCCCACCATGTACCCGAGACGGTTCATCCACTCCTCGAATCGGGTCTTGAAATCCAATAGAAAACATGAAATCTCATGGTGGACGACACATACATCACGAGAAAACCGCATCTTATTTTAAAAAGAGAAGAGGAGAGAGAGAGAAGTTCTATATATTTTTGCGGTTTTTCCCAAAAATCCAGAAATCTCATAGAAATCCAAATCTCAAAATCATGAGTAAGTATATGATAAGTGTCGGCATATGCCCATAATAATGCATGATAACATGAAAATATGAATGCATGAATGTCTAAGCAATAAATATCATGTCTGTACTAATGTCAGAGAATAATCACAATATTATAGCGGTCTAGTTGTTAACTGATTCTATCCATAAAAGTCAATATGATCTAAAGTGTACGTGACATAGCAATTACCGATGATGATGTGTGTGAGCCGGCAAATAAGTGTGCGTGGAATATGCGCATCATCGGTAATAGTGCTGGTGTCCTAACAGGTAAAGTTTATACTGATTATAACAACATATAAAAGAACATGCACCATGATAATTACAGTATGAATGTAAATACAGATGTGCATTATCCACTCCTCTGCGAGATACGAGTACAACTACCACTATGTGAGTCGAACCTAACCCAGTGCCCATCTAACATCCTAAGGAACTAAACCTAATAGACTAGTCAGTAAGAAACTAGAGTCTACCTAAGGTCTGAATCAATATCTCTAATAGTCGACGATCCCGCCTCAATAGCGTCACGTACGTAGTACGGCTTCCTCGAATCAAGAGTGCGGATCAATCATCAAATCTAAGCCTCGTACGGTAAAATACATCGTACGGCATCCCAATATCGGGGTACGGTCAAGTATCTCCTAGGTGTCTCCTTATTCGTATAATGTCAGCATCAGCACATCTCATGATCAAGGTGTTAAACTGTGATCGCATACATCAATCATATATCATTGCCATCATGATAAGCATCATTAGTTTATCCACAGAAATATCATGTCATATGTGTAATATTGTGATTAAATCATACCGATATCTTATCGTCATCAAGTCACACCTATACGATATCGATATCAGGTCACACCTATATGACGTCGTAATCAAGTCATACATATATCATATCGTGATCAGTCACAAGCTACAGCCCAGGTACTATTTTAGCGTCCCATGTACCTCAATATCACCCCCACCCTTTATAATATATATGTTCATGTTCATTATCTCATTCTCTAATGATCCGCTAACACTTTAATACGACTGTATAGTCAAGAATCACGGCATCAAGCCCAGTTATACTGTTTCATCATGCCTCAAATATCCTATCACATCAATGAATCCCATATACGTGTGGTGTATATATATACACCTATACCTAGTTTTATATATATACACACATATACGTATACGCCATGTCAAGTTTTAGTGTGTGCGTGTGTGTTTCTATCAGAAACCTACGAACCTTTCCCAAAGTATTCATCCTCAGGTATGGTTTTCCTAAATCAGTCTAGCCCCACCTAGGGTCATTACTAGGGTCCTGCTCAGTAAGAATCTAGGGTCACATCAGGTTTCCTAATGTCAATAAGTACTATTCCTATTCTACGTTGCGGGGATGCTAAACGCCATCCACCCGACTTCCCCCCGTAGATATACATCTACTCACCTGGTCCATGTCTGCCGAAGACGGTGTCGCCATCCTCCTCTTCATTGCCCACAGTCCACATGGGGGGTACCTAGACGCAAACATATAAATAACATCGTAAACTGAATCACATACGAAAGTCAAACGATCTAAAGGAGCAAGCATAGGTTAAAACCTATGTCCCGTCCACGCAAAAGAACCAAATACCGCTCGATATCGGCGTACAAACTCCGATGGATCGAGATAACATCATCAAACAACTTGTAGTTTTAAAACACATTACTTATACCATAAAACACGATTAAATCCATCGAAACCCTAAAATCCATCAAACCGTCCAATTTCGTAAAAACCGAAATTGCCAATTTACCGTTTTTCATCAAAACTTGACATTTAAATGAAACCAATAGTTATAAAACTCATTATATAGCATAACTAGACTATACAAACCGTTACTATATTTTTATTACACAAATTTATATTAATTTGAAATTTCTAGTTTGCAACATTTAACAATTTTCAATATTTTTCAAGCAAAGCACCACAATTCCACCACAAAACATGATTTGCATGAATTAATGTATTAAACCACAATTCATAATGATAATGATTCAATGAAACCATAAATTATATTTTTAATCACATTTATTTAGAAATTCCTAAAATCTAGTTTACAAAATAATAGCATTTTATTACTATTTTTCCAATTATCAAAGTAATCTAGTGATCAAACTAAGTTTTTCATTCAATTAATGTGCTAATATTCTCATTAAAACTACCATCTAATGATAGCAACTTAAATTGGAATTTTATATTACCCACAAACACATTTTAGAAAAATCTAGTTAGCTAATTTCCTTATTTAAACAATTTTAAATGAAAATTTTACAATTTAACAACCATGCAATATTTTCCAATTCTAAAAGTGTTAAACTAACTATTATAACCCTAATTAATTATTAAAAACCCTAACTTGAATTTACAACCCTAACTTGCATTTTTTAAAAAAAATATAGAATTAATTCATTAAATCTAATTAAGCTTAAATGAACATCTAAAACAATAAATCAAAAGAAAGAAATTATACGTCCCAAAATATGAAATCCCAACAAGAAATGAGCCTCCAAAATACATGCTTTCCCACTCCAAAATCCATATAAAGAAGGGTAGAGAATAAAGGGTATGAAGAAATTAGGATTTTGTGGAATTTTAATTGAATTTTTGAAGTATTTTTGATGAATTTTGAACAAAATGTGGTGGGGGGGCTGCCATGGATGAGTTGTGGCCGGCCTTGAGGGAGTGAGGGAGAGAAAGAAATGATTAAGGAAAAGTGTAGAAGTTTCAAGAGGAGAAATATCACTTAAAGGTCTTTTCATGGTTTATTTAATTAATTATTTATTTGTTTACTATAGTAACTCAAGAAAGCTCTAGAAAATAGGAAAAATTTGCAAATAAATTTTGCATGATACACACTAATTTATAACATGCCATGGTTCATTTTTACAAATTAAAACCATTTAAATTTATAATTTACACTAATTTAGTGTAAAAATAAAGCTTATGTTAATATTTAAAATAATTAATTTAGGAAAAATATTTTATTAAACTAAAAATTTATAAGTGGCTAAATAAACACCATTTACTAGTAATTTCATAATTAAAATAGATATATTAAAAATTATAATGAAAACAATCACGGTTTGGTTTTACGAAAAATACATTTTACTTTACCGAAAATCCTAAAATTCACTTAAACACTTTTATTCATTTAATTATTTATTTAATTATTTATTTAATTATTTTTAAAACGTTACAGAACCATGGGACACAGCTCGGCTCGCTGATAAAAAAATGAGAGCCCGTATTCAGACGCATGAAGTGATGCAGCGCGCTCCGCATCCCCTCTTCAGTGGCAGTAGGTTCCAGCAAGAAAGCCTCCAACGGCACTCCTTGATTATAGCTCAATTGTTGGGCAAAACGATGCGGGTTATATCTCATGAAGAGCGCCGCATCATTTTGCCTAAACACTAGGAATCCCAGTCTGATAGAATACAAATGAAGGGTCTCCCGAGCTGTCAGAACTGAGGCTCCATCTTTGAAAATATCCTGCAAAGACCGCACTGTTGTAGTAGACGCCTTTCCGATGGTTAACACCTTATCGGTGAAGGTCATCCCGTCTCCAACGGTGCGAGGACGAAGGAGCAAACCACTGGTGTCTCATGGCGACGGATTCACAATCGAGGCGCCGACCAATCGCTTAATCCGAGGGAAGCTGCACCTGTCATAGAATGAAGGCCTTTTATGGATAGCAAAGACGCCAAGTGCATGTAGCTCGAGCCATGACATGAAGTAATGCATCGAGAAGATCACATGAGACACTCCAGGTTCAGTAGCATCCGCCGCTTGACTAAGGCCGTAATATAGATGGGCTAAGCCGGCGACCCCGACGGCCACTTTTACCCCAATAGTCATCCGGTGAGCGGGGTAAAAGACAGATGGCCTCATACGGCGAAGGTGCATCGGGAGTGCAAACCAGCTCAACAATAGCCCAAGAAATCCCAAAAAGAATGCTTCCTCATCCATCCCAGGGACTGCAATCTCCGCAAACGGAACAACTGGGGAGTTAGGAAGGAAGAAACTCTTCTGATCTACCTCCATCGCTGGCAGGTTGTCCAAACCTAAGCCGAAAGGGTCATCAAGCATAGCGAATTTAACGGCTTCCGTCGAGAAAACTTTCGGGTGAAGGAAGCGAGCGATGAAATCCTCGAAACTAACCTCGCGACTCCCAGATTCGAGAAAAAGGCGCTCATAGATATCCAACACTTTGATCAGACTGGGAAACTGGTGTTGAAAAGCATTCGCCGGAGTAAGGCCCAGTATCACTGGCTTGGCACCGAAGACATATTCGTCTATAGGAAGCAACTCCTCATAATGCTCCCCTATGACCGGTAAGCTGGAAACTTCTGTAAACTCCTCTAAAGAGATTGACACTTCCCGATCCAGTGCGAGGAAGGTGTGAGTAGGGATATTCTACTGCTCCAAAAAAGCCTTAACCCACCAAGTGGGAAGGGTAGGGAATTGGAAGAGAGAAGCATAAACAGTGGTATACAACCCAAGCCTCATCAACTGCGACTTCTTCGCTGACAAAATATAGCGGTCCCATTGCAGATAGCCGATCGAATGATGGGGAATCAAACCTATATTATACGGTTGCCCCCACGGTCGTGCTTCGCCTTGACAAATACGGTGTCCCAAGGTATCTAAAACCATGGGAGGCTGAACGGGAATTGAAGCTATAGCGGGATGAAGAAGGCCTTTTGAAGTCCAATCGACCATCTCCACGGCATACTTCACCGAGGGTGAGTGGATCGCCGTGATAGGCTCTGAAGGCACTGCGCATGAAAAGCTTTGTCGGCCCCTGATAATCTGATTGTACCATGATCCCCAAAGGTGAAGATTCTTATGTTCGGAATTATGGTCTCTGATCAAAGCTAGGACCTCCCGGTCTACGGGTGCTCCAGGGAATCCCCCTCTGAGCGAACGAATGGGAATGAAGCATCGAAAGACATATTACCTGCAAAAAAAGGGGGGGACGAAAATCAACTGTCAGTATTGTAATTTATAATTTCTGACACTTGGTACTTTAAAATTTATACCACACTGCAATGCAGTGGAGAGGGGACAAAAGGGGGACCCACAAAATCTAGATGATAATGCATCAGTTAATAAGACAGCCTCATCATTGGATGAGACTGTCAATTAATGAGGAAATTCTCAAAGAATATTCTCATTAAATGAGAAATCCCTTGAGACAAGGAGAAAATCTCTCTTTCAGAGCAAAGCTCTGTCACAGAGTGACACTTGTCAAACTCTGGTCATAAGGGAATAAAATTCCTTAAAGAGCCTAGCTCTGTAATAATGATGGAAAAATCCATCAAAGAAAAATTAATTCCTAAGAAATAAAGTTCTGGGATCTTAAAGATCCATGAAAAAAAAACTCTTAAGAGTTCTTCATCAAAAGATCAAAAGATCTATATTTTATCCATGAGCAAAGCTCTGTTCATGTGTTAAGAAACCCTGAAACAAGATCTCTTTAGATCTATGGATTCTTGAGAGCAAAGCTCTGTTAATGAAACCCCAAAGGGGTTTTCTTTAGATCAAAGGATCTATGAGAGCAAGGCTCTGTTAAATAAAATAAATTTAATTTAAGTTAATTTTGACCTAAAATTTTTCTAGAGTATAACTCTTGAAGTTCTTGAAAATGAGAGCAAGGCTCTGAAAATAAAATTCTTGAAAGAGATGATAATCATCTGAGGAGGACCAGGGGTCCTATTTATAGGCGTTGAAGTGCCTCTTCAACTCCTGAGTTGATCCAACGGCTGGTATGTTGCCACCGCTGCACTCACGTGTGCTCCACATGAGCGCAACGGGGGGGGGGGCATTTGTTTCCCCCAATCAGAGAAAAACTCTGTTTGAATTTCAAAATTCAAAAATTTAAGCAACGCTTCAGATTCCTTGCGCTGCGTGCCACGTGTCAAAAGCAGACACGCCAGCGCAAGGAGCGTTGCGCCTAAAGCAGCGCACCCCCAATCAGAGCAAGGCTCTGTTTCAAAATTCAAAATTTAAAATAAATGAAGATACGCTTCAGATCACTTGCGCTCTGCGCTGCGCGCCACGTGTCAAACACAGGCGCGCTAGCGCAGTTGCGCTGCGCGACACGTGTCAAACGCAGGCGCGCTAGCGCCAATTGCGCCGGCACTGGAATTTAAATAATAAATTATTAATTAATCAGAATTAAAATTCTAGAAAGATCTTTCCAATCCTATTAAAATAAGAAGATTGTCTTCTGTAAAACAGAGGCCTTAGGATCAAAGATCCAACGGTGGGGAAATGTCCCTAGATCAATCAAAGAAAAATCTCTGTAACTAACTTAACAAACCAATTGGCCCTATATAAAGGCCCCTAGACTCCAAGTCTCACAGGGAGAGAGATACAGAAGAGAGAGAAACCTCTAAAAACTTTGAGAAAAACTCAAAAAAAAAGGCAAGCCTTTGAAGGAAGAAGATCATCTTCTTCATCTTTAAAGGTAAAGAATTTGATTCTTGAAGAACAGAGATGAAAACACCTCACAAAAAGAAAAATCTCTTCTAAAAAAGATCAAAGATCTAAGAACAAGATCAAGATCTTCAATAAAAAAAAGATCAGAAGGATCTAATCACAAAAAATTTAAAGAAGTAATTTACTTCATTCACAGATTATTTGATCTATATAAAGGCATAGCCTTTTGATGAGAATAAGAACCATTGGTTCTTGAATCTTGAGGTAGAACCTCTTTTGAGAGAACAAGAAAACTTGTTCTTTGATCTGAATTGGATCAAGATGCGCTCTGCGCTATTGAACAGTGCCCTGCACTTTTAAAATGCGCCTTTGCGCTTATTGGATTGGCGCACTGCGCCAGGGCGTGCCACGTGTCAACCACAGAACAATCTGCGCTTTGCGTTTCTAAAACAGCGCACTGCGCTCTTGGAATGGCGCACTGCACCAGAGCGCGCCACGTGTCGCTCACTGGCGCAGCGCACTGGAGCAGCGCATTGCGCTTAGCGCAGAGCGTGACACGTGTCACTTTCACATGCGCTAGCGCCTTGCGCTCTTTAATTGGCGCAAAGCGCCTGACAAGCCACGTGGCGCACTATCAGACCACTAAAAATGCAGTGCATTATTTAAAAGGGCAGAGCCCAAGTAAAGGCCTAACAGGCCGAATATAAATGCTATGCATTTAATTAAAGAGCCCAATACTATGCATTATTAAAAGGGCCAAGCCCAAATAAAGGCTCAATAGCCAGAACAATAAAATGTTCAACTGAGCCCATATTCTCATAAACCTTCAAACAGACTATAGTCCCAAATTGGACTATAGATCTCCCAACCAATAATGGTTCGAGGGTACATCTCTGAACTCCTCTGATATTTGTCGTTATAATCCTTCAACGTCTTCAGAGAGGCGATGGGTCCCGACAGCCATATATTCCACGGACTATGATGGACCACCATGTCCTTAAACTAGTAATCGACCGTAATGTCACTAAACTAGACAACAGAGCATAATTGCTCTCTTGTCGGATCTAAACGATCCCGTTAAGTTGATCTTAGTCTAGAACTAGACTAACGTATCCTTAACAAACGTTTAAGTTGATCTTAGCCTCAAACAAGGCTAACGTGTCCTTAACCCCCCTAAACCCAAATCTAAGAAAGATACGGATTTGGACTAATCAACGTCCTACGGGCGACAGCACAAATTAGTCTCCGTATACAATCCACGGGCAACCGAACATAAAACAAATACCCACGACACGAAATGACCATCTGGAGAAGGAGAAAGTTGTTACCGCGATGCGGTAGCGTAATTAACTGCAGGGGCTTGTGCCTGCAGGGAAGAGCGTCCCCACAATCAAAAAAACCCCTTAAGCGAGGGGGAATCTGACAAAGTCTGCTACATCGGCCGCATCCGTTTAAACTTTCGATATATGGTGCCATAAATCAACTTGGCATCTTCGGAGAGGTGGACGGATAGCACCAAATATCATCTGCCCCCAGATTCAGGAAGGACGTGCGTCTTTCTCGGTTTCCGGTGGTAAACACCCGCATGACCCTTAACTATGGTCAACAAAGTCATACAATGTCCTAATCGATCGCATCAAATGTTTTGTAGGAAGACATCACTTAGCTACCGTACACCACGCCTTAACTATAGTCAACAAACGTGGAACGAATATTAAGTACTCTGCTTCCTAAAAAGGCGGAGGGCAACGGATGGTTTTTATGAAAACCCTTAACGTTTTGAACTTGATATCATTGTAGAATGTAGTAAAAGGAGTAGTTTAAGCTCCAGTTTAAAAATCGAATGATTTTGTAGTATCTTTCTAATTTTGCTAAAGAGGTCACTCCCGGAGAAGGGATCTCAGCTCTTTCTTTATCGAATAAGGTGCTGGATATTCATGAATACCACGATGCAAAGCAAAAATTAGATCAACTATAAAAACAATCGAGTAGTTCGTAACATTTGCTAGTTTCGCTAAAGGGGTCACTCCCGGTGAAGGGATCTTAGCCCTTTCCTCATCGAATGAGATGCAGGATATTCATCAAGGAATACCACTATGCAAAGAAAAAGCTAGAGTTACCCATTTTAAAAAATTTTATTCTACAATATCTTTAGGTTTCCTTTTCTTAACATTAATCACATTAATTTTGTGCCATCATTTACCTTTCCTAAACATCACAGAAAAGAAATGAAAATAGAACGTACGCTTATGCCATCCGCATTCGCCATGGGGCCCCGTCATGCAACGTTAGGTTACTTAACTAACGGTAGAGCGGGGGATGGACTAGCGCGGATGCAAAACATAAGCAACGTTTATTATATATCTCATATATAAATAGCCATTCGTCACACGCATTTATAAACATTCCAGATTACAGATGAACACATTGGATATACTAGGAATTCCGTATTTCATTTAAGCCCTTAATGAAAGACGGGTTCCATGATCGTAATGAATAGCCAAACCCCATCCTAGACCCCTACGGGTGCGGCAAACTACCCGCCAAATTCCCGAAGTGAAGCAACCTCGCTCAACAAAGTGAGTAGGCCACTCGGCACTTCGAGAACCCGGTAGTTTGTGCACCCCACCTTGGGTCTATCCTAGGAGCAAAAACACTAAAAAGAATTATACAACGGTGGCTACAATCTTAACTCGGATGTGCCCTGCAAAATAATATTACATTGCTTTTTACAAATTACATGAATAAAAGAAAAGAAAAACGCTCTCCTCACACCCCCCGGCTATTCATCCACGACGATCCAATATATTCATATACACATACCATCACATGATATACATATGTGCAACCCCCACTAATCGTCCTATAGCAATTAGTGGACGTTTCAAACACATAACAAACTGAAAAACGGATAAACGACACTAAAAGTTCGATTTCGAAACACTCCGATTTCCTCTACCACTTAGGTTACATCACATGTAATCTGGAAATAATTAAACAATACCACAAAAACAAAAACCCATAGCATAGATGACCCTAAAAAATTCAAGCCCAAACCCATCAACAGGACCGGCGTCGCCGGAAAATTTCTTCATCTCGTCGGGAAAACTCCGGTGGTTGGGGCTCGTTTTTCTAGGGTTGTCTAGTTATCTCATAACAAGTATTCTGCACATGCTTAAAAATTTTTAGAACAACATTTAAAAATTTCCAGAGAGCTGTTCTTGGGTTTGTGGATTTGGAGTTGTTTCATGTTTGAAGCTTTAAATGCCGTTTAAATAACTAGTTCAGCTTTAGTTAGGCTCTGATACCTTGTTAGTAGATGTTGCACACCCTCACAACACTTGTGAGGAGGCGGAAGTAGCAAACAATAATTTTCTTGCATGCAACACCTACTTTAAACCTAGATCTTGTGCTAAACCATAACTAGTAATCCTATCTAGAGATCTTATCTATTATGATACGGGTTATACCTCAAGGAAACAGTCCTTCGGGTCTTCTTTCCGCTGCGACTCCTTTGCTCCTTTGATGGTTGAAACGTTCTCAATCTCCGGTCACCTCAAGACATAAATGATCCACCCGAGAGTTGTAGAACAAGCTTCAAACTCTTCTCAAGAGTTAACTAAGAGATCAAGTATGCTAGAAGAGATCACTTAGATGATGTAGAGATCAAGTAGTGGATTACTTTTAGTCCTAAGCTTTTGATTCACATCACATGTGAAGGGTAAAGCAAGGATGAGGAAGAAGGAGATAATGAGGAGAGAGAATTTGAGAGTGATGAATGAATTATTCAAGCATGGAAAAAATGATATGGCTCAAATGAAAATAATTGAAGCATGCAATAAAATAATGCATCATGCTTCAATAGAAATCCCAAATGAATAAAAAAAATCATATAAGCCATTCCTTTATCCATGCTTTGACAATTCTCCAAATTCCACCTTATTTATTTATTTTCACAAAATAAATAATTAATTATGAGGTGTCCCCTTCTAGAAGGTGTTCTTGTATAATTATAAGAATACCCCTCCACCGTATACCACATAAGTATACCCGTATCTGAATTCCGAAAAATACGAATACAAATAATCCAATAATATAATACCGGTATCCGGCTTAAATCAAAGCCTACCAGTATTACCCTTCTGATCATTATTCCTGTAACAATTACAGGAACATGATCGAAATCCTGCCGTAACAACTTACAGCCTCTACATCTTTTGCGTGAACCAAGGAACCTTCTGTGTGGGACTCTAAAGACTCGACAGTACGCTGGCAGTGGGTTTAACCACAAGCACGTTAGCGGCACTCGCTGTGCATAACGGCTACCCAGATACATGACGAAAAAGTTGCCGACGAGCGAACTCATCACAACCCTAACGAGCCTGTAAGCAACACTTACCATACAGTCCGGTCTGTTCGTCTGATACGCCACATATGAAGTCTAGGGGTAGTAAATGTCAGACCCCAGTGACTTTATAAGTCATGCTGATTTACGGCCCATAATGGTTCGAGAAACTACCGATAACTCTTATCAGTAAATCTCGACAACCCTGGCCAGGGATTTGCTGTTATTGCCGATCAAGCATAGCGCGACATCAACTCCCTATACCGGGAGAGACGAAACCACTCCTATCGCTCACTGCCTCCATGTGATTCGGGACTGTACCCAAAATCCACCTGTTTGCAAGATTCAGTAGAGCCGTGGTAGGGAGGAAATCAAAGCAAAGTGGGAATCACACAAGACACTATGACGATCTCAGGTCTACAGACTAACATGTACAAGTGTCACTAGAGAACTGCTATATGACAATAAGTATATATACTATCTAGGAGTTCTTGGCGAGTCCTGTTCGGTGTACCCATTCTCCAATGGGCACCTGTGTACAATCTTTGATGTCAAACACTAATGGTTGTGGGATCAACCATCGCCGCCAGGGTCAAGAAACGTACCCACTAGTTTACTCCGATAATATCGATGCCCTGTCTCGATATACCCTCGACTAGGAACTATTAAAGGATATGCTTATAGACTGCCCAAGCCCCACTAGTATGATCTACATCACAATCATGGTAGTCAAGCATAATCCTAAGGGCTTCATCAACATATATATAAAGATATGAAATACTACACATCACACGTTAAGATGAAGATAAACCAGATAGCATACTATCATTTCGAGCAATGATTGTTTCTATATATATACATGACTAGCATCTTATACAATACAGGCCTCTAGGGCATACATATCTAACAATAATAACCAATCTAATCTTGTAGGAGAATACACTAAAGTGTTTTCTTCTCTCTCTCTCCAGGTAGCGACCATAACACGCCTTAATCAAGATAATAATATTGATGTATTGACCGATCCTGCTTATTATACTGAGCCGTGGAACGTTGGTTCTGCTCTAACTTATAATTGTTATAAGCCTGAGCAGGAAATAGCGGAATACCCGGATTCCCACGCGATCCAAACGAAGAACGAGCATGTTGATGCATCTTCTTCGGGTGTGTTCGTTATTGAGAACTGTTTCTCAGTTTGCTCTACGTCCTGGGTATTAGATACCGGATCAGGATCCTATATATGTAATTTGTTACATGGGTTAAGGAGAAGTAGATAACCGAGAACGGGTGATAAATCTCTCGTAGTAGGGAATGGTACAAATGTTGTAACCAAAGCAGTTGGCGAATATCACCTTGCATTACCAAGTGGTAATACAATGATTCTGAACGATTGTTACTACGCACCAAAAATGATGTGCAATATTATATCGGTTTGTTTTCAAACTAAAGAAGGATATAATTTCACAGTAGAGGAAAATGTTATGAATATTTTCCTGAATCAAGTGTTGATTGGGTTTGGTATGTTGTGTAACGGTATATACATTCTGAATCAAACCGCAGTTCTTAATATACAGAACACACACAAGAGGAAAAGTTCATAAATGAAAGAATCCTTCTTGTGGCACTGTAGACTAGGTCATATCAATGTAACAAGGCTAGCTAAGTTGCATAAAAATGGATATTTGAATTCGTTCGAATTTACATCTTATGAAGCTTGCCAGTCATGTCTCAAAGGTAAAATGACCAAAACTCCGTTTACTGGACATGGAGAAAGAGCTACCGAACTCTTGGGACTGATACATAGTGATGTATGCGGTCCTATGTCTATACATGCCAGGAATGGTTCCTCGTAGTTTATCACATTCACCGATGATCTCGCAAGATTCGAAAATGTGTTCCTGTTGAAATACAAGTCTGAACCTTTTGAGAAATTCAAGGAATACAACTACGAAGTAGAGAACCAAACAGGAAAAAGTATTAAAATCCTTCGATCTGATCAGGGAGGAGAATACTTAAGCGCGGAGTTCCTGGACTATTTAAAAGAGAATGGGATTCTCTCTCAGCTTACTCCTCCGTATACACCACAGAAAAATGGTGTGTCGGAGCGTAGGAATCGCACCCTATTAGATATGGTGCGCTCTATGATGAGTACTGCTGAGTTACCTATTTCCTTTTGGGAATATGCGCTTGGAACAGCCGCATACCTATTGAATCAAGTTCCATCTAATTCAGTGCTTACCACACCATATGAGATATGGTGTGGAAAGTGACCATATCTTAAACGAGTTAAGATATGGGGTTGTCCGGCCTATTTCAGAAACAAAATCCGGACAAGCTCGAAGCACGATCAGTTCTTTGCAAGTTTATGAGATATCCAAAGAATTCATATGGATATCTATTCTACCACAGTGAGAAACAAAATGTATTTGTTGCCCAACATGCCACCTTTTTATAAAAAAGAATTTCTTTTAAAAGAAATTAGTGGTAATGAGGTAGAGCTGGAAGATGTTCCAGCTGCACAAACTATAACTGATGATTTAATGAAACCGGAGGATTCGATAGTCCCCAACGAATCTCAGCCTCTCCGCAAATCTAGTAGGTTTCCTCATCCACCTGAGAGATACTATGGTTTTCTCATTGACGGTGGGAGCAAGGATTGCATCATGGAAGATGATGACCCAACTGGTTTCGAGCAGGCCATCATAAGTGGAGACTCTGTGAAATGGCTAGATGCAATGCGATCTGAGATGGAATCCATATACACCAACAAAGTATGGACTTTGGAAGTTGCTCCTGAAGGGGTAAAACCCATTGGGAGCAAGTGGATCTTTAAGAAGAAACTTGGTGTAGATGGAAAAGTTGAGACTTTCAAAGCTATACTTGTAGAAAAAGGTTTTCGTCAACGTCCTGATATCGATTATGCTGAAACCTTTTCTCCAGTGGCTATGCTTAAGTCCATCCAGATCCTACTTGCCATCGCTGCATACCATGACTACGAAATCTTGAAGATGGACGTCAAGTCCACTTTTCTAAATGGTGATTTAGATGAGAGCATGTACATGACACAGCCAGAGGGCTTCGTAGATAGTGGGAGCAGCGGAAAAGTGTGCAAGCTCCTTAAATCAATCTACGAGTTAAAGCTGTTAGTGATATGTATGCCCTAGAGCCCATTACTGTACATACGATGTATATTGAAGTGGATGCTTGGACATATATATGGAGGACTTTCTTGCTCAACATGGTAGTATCCTATCTGGTTGCTTTTTATCTTAACATGTACTCTGATTGTCTCTATGTCACATGTTGATAAAGCCCTTAGGATGAGTACTTGACTACCAGGACTATGATGCAGATCATACTAGTGGGGACAGTGTAGTCGCTAAGTACATCCTTCAAATATTCCTAGTCATAGGTGTATCGAGACAGGGCATCGATATACCAGAGTAGACTAGCGTATGCTTCTCGACCCATGTAGATGGGCGATGGATGATCCCATATCCATTGGTGTTTGACATCAGAGATAGTATACGGGTGCTCAGTGGATACTGGGTACACTGGATGGACTTGCCGAGAACTCCCAGATGGTATTATACCTCACGTCAGATGGCAGTTCTCCGGTGACACTGGTACAAGTTAGTCTGTAGACCCGAGATCGTCATAGAGTCCTATGTGATTCCCACTGTGCTTTGATTTCTACCTTACCACATTCAAGAGAATGTGCAAAACGGTGGCTTTTGGGTACAGTCCCGAATCACATGGAGGCAATGAGCGATAAGAGGGGTTTCGTCTCTCCCGGTATTGGGAGTTGATGTTGCGCTGTATTCGATTGGCTATAACTGGAAATCCCTGGCCAGGGTTGCTGAGATTTACTGGTAAGTGTTATCAGTAGTTTCTCAAACTGTTATGCACCTCATATCTACACAACTTATCGGTTACTAGGGTCTGACGTTCACCACCCCTAGACTGGATATGTGACATATCAGACAAAGAGACCGGACTGTACGGGAGTGTTACTGATTGGATTCACAGGAGAATGTACAGGCTTGCTTGTTGATCTTCTGATCGCTCAATACCTGGGTGGCTGTTACGTTTAGCTGACCGCTTGCAGCTTGCGGGTGTTAGATATGATCATCACCTACTGCCGGCGTATCGACGATTCTTTAGAGTCCTACACAGAGGTTTCCTGGCTCAGGAAAAACGGAGTAGGAGCACATATGTGATATGTGCAGGACCGAGAATAATACGATATGAGATACCGTATTCTATTCTCGCGATATGTGATATCGGCCGGGTATATGTGATATAGCCGGGTCATCGGATCAAGTGTTGATTCGATGAAAGGTTATATATTATATTAATCGGTTATATGTAATATAGCCGGATTATCGGATCAAGTGTTGATTCGATAATCTAATGTATAATTATATATGAGATATATTATGTTACATTAACTAATATAAGCTCGCTTTATTGATTCTTTTTCTCACTGGATAATACATTGATATATATATGTGATATATGTTAATTGTATTATTTTCTTTTGTTACAAAATATTGTATATGTGATATATAATATTGTAACATGTGAGGGTTACAAATGCAACTAGGGTTTAGAGTTTAAACCATGCTAGGGTTTTAGATTAGGGTTAACATTTTATTAAGGATAATTCATTTTCTTTTGGATGAGCTTTGAGGAAGCTTTTTGTTCCTTTGACTTTATCCACCCTTTTTGTTTTATCCTTGATATTTGTTAACCCAAGTTTAACCCTAGCATATGGTTAATTCTCTACATGAGTTAGCCATGACACATATTAAACTATGGTTGCATTTTTAACCTCAATAATAATTTCATTCATCATTTTCTTCTTTATCTTCTTCAAGCTCATAAAAGCTTGCTTGATTTTTATTTTGTGATGATTTAAAGTGAGAAATTCGTTATAGCATTCCTTAAGAAATTTTATCCCAGTCATAAGACCGCCCGTGTTCGGAGCGAAATTAACCAGTTTACCCATCTTCCAAATGATCCATTTTGGAAATGCTTTGAACGGTTTAAGGATCTGCTTGTCCAATGTCCTCATCACGGAATTCATAGATGGGATCTGTGCCGAATTATATATGAGGGCATTACTCCAACGACAAAGCAGATGCTTGAAACCATGTGTCAATGTAATTTCATGTCCAAAGAAGATGGTGAAGCCTAGAAATTTCTGGAAGATCTTGCTGAACATACTTTGCAATGGGAAAGTGTTAGACCACCATCATCTAGGGGAGGTCTCCATCAGCTCGATATTTCCATCGCAGTAAAAGCCGAAATGGCAGCGATGCAAATGAAATTCGAAGCTATGGAAAAAGAAATTCGAAGCTATGTTCTTCCTAAACCAGGTGACGCTCCCTAAAACCGTGTGAGGATGCTGTTCCGATCCATCACATCTGACGGAAGAATGTTCTTCGAATTCTCCGTTTCAAGGTCAAGAACACACTAATGCTTCTTTTCAACAGCGACCTAGAAATGATCCTTATTCTTCCGGATATAATCAGGGTTGGAGGAATCTGTTAGTGTATATGCCCTAGAGGCCATTACTGTATCATACTAGTTTGTATATTACTTGATGGAAGCTTGGGATATTCACCTTGTATAGACAATCTTGCTCAAAATAGTAGTATGCTACTTGGTTTGTTTCTACTTTAATGTGTACATGTGTTTATTTTAGTATATCACCTGTACACATTAGTGGAGCCCTTAAGATCTTTGCTTGATTACCAGCGTTGTGATGGCAGTCACACTCGTGGGGGCTGGGTAATCCACAAGCAATCTTTATGCAGGTCCCTAGTCGTAGGACTATCATGACAGGGCATCGATACTCCGAAGTAGACTAGTGTATGCGCTTCTCATCCCAGCAGGGGAGACGGTCTGTTCCACAGCCGTCAGTACGTCGTACTTGAGATAGTATGCGGGTGCTCGTTAGGTTACGAGTACAATGGACAGGACTCGTCAGGAACTGATTGGTTGGTACTATACCTATCGTCAGTTATCAGTTCCCAGGTGACATGAGTACAGCTTAGTCCGCTGACTTGACATTGTCACTTCGCCTCGAGTGTGTTCCCACTGTACTTAGATTACTACCCTACCACGGCTCAAAGGAGTCATGCAAACAGGTAGTAGTTGGGTGCAGTCCCGAAGCACTTAGAGGCAGTGACGGTTAGACAGGATTCGTCTCTCCTGGTATTGGGGGTTGATATCGCGCTGTGTCTAGGAGAGCCATTACACAAAGTCCCTGGCCAGGGCAAGCGAGATATACTGGTAGGTTTCCAGTATTATCTCAGGGTGTTCTGGGCTACACTCCGACCCGACTTGTACCGCTATTAGGGGACTGACGTTTACCGCCCCCTAGGCCCGCCATGCGATAATCTCAGATGGACAGACCGGACTGTACGCAGATTGTCACATTCAGGCTCAGTAAGAGTTCAGATGGGTTTCACCTCGTCCGTCTTCTTATCGGCATCTACCTGGGGGCCGTTACGCACAGCTAGTGCCGCTTGCGGTCTGTGGTTAAACCCACTGCCAGCGTAGTGTCGAGTCTTTAGAGTCCCACACAGAGAGCTATTCGCCTTTAGGCAAAATAGTAGAGGTCGCATGGTTTTGCGACAGGGTTCGGGCACATCCGTGCACTTGTGCACGTTTAGTGTCCGGGCAGTTATCACTAGCGGGCTTTGGTTTAAGCCAGATCCTAGTGTACGTTTTGGGATTGGTTTTATCTCGTTTGTATTCGTGTTCCTCGGAACGCGGATGCGGGTGTATATGCACAGTTGACAGAGAGACAGAGGCAGAGGATTATCATTAGATTTGTTGACTGTTGACTTTTACTAAACCCTAATGAGAATAAGAAATATGATTAATAATAATATTAATTAAGTATTATTGTGATATGGTTGTTGATGGTTGACTTTGTTGACTTGTTGACTTAGTTGACCGGTTGACTAGGTTGGACTTGTTGACCTTCATCATTACAATGGCTATCATTTCATGGCAAAACTTTTGCTTGCTTGTTTCTCTTTGCAAAATGAGTGCATGAAATGATATGGCCATTTTGACTTGAACCATCACATAATACTCAATTACTATTATTTTTTTTGATGTTTTTTGGATTATGAGAGCTTGGATGGCAAAAGTCTTGCTCATTCTTTCATTTCTTTTCTCTCTCATGCTTGAGCTCTTCCTCTTCCTCTTGCTCTCTCTCTAGTTCATGGTTCACTTGTCTCATGTGTTGAGAAGCAAGAACCATAGAGGTAAAAACCCAACACACTCCTCTACTCATCCTAGCACACAAAGTCTAGCAAGCCAAGTGTTCTAGTTTCCTCTAGTTTGAGGTTGAAGCCAAAGGTAGAAGCTTTCAGGTGGATCCATCTTCGACACAATGAGAGGACGAGGAGAGAACCTTCCGACCAGCGCAAGGAGCTGAAGACGAAGGAGTTCAAGTTAAGGTATAACCCCCTAACCGAGTAGGTAAAACTCTTGTTAGGTTTCTTAGATAGTTGTTTAACAAAGATCCGTATTTTGAGTCCATGTTACCACCGTAGAAAAATCGTTTTTCATCATTTCCGCAAGCCCGTAAGTACCGGGAGAGGTAACGTGGACTTACAGAATCACCCTAATTTTTCTTAGAACCAACACCGAACTCAAACTCAAAATACGGTTCCAAACCAAAATAACTATCAAAGGGTTCCTCCACAGCAACAGCAACCACCACATAGTCAGCACCCCTTTCAACCACAAACTTTTCAAAATCCGACCAATAATTCTGCACCTTATAATAATTCCTTCCAAACGGCCGGTACCGAAAACTCCTCTGCACTCGAACGAACCTTGGATTTGTTTATGAAATATTCTATGCAAACGTCAGATGATATAAAGTCTTCTATCCAAACATTAACAAAGGACTCCGCCTACTACGGTGAGAGTATAAAATCGATAGAAGCACAAATTGCACAATTAAATGCCACGATGAGTGCTAGAGAGAAAGGAAAACTTCCATCTCAACCCCTACCGAATCCTGGCCACTCACAACATCATAATGTGAATGCCATTATCACGTTGAGATCGGGAAGAGTGCTGAACAACCAAGTCAGTGAACGGGTTGATAATGAGGAACCAATCAATGATACCCCGGCTTCCACTTCTAACCCTATTTCTTCTAATCTACCATTTTCTTCTGAGCCTATTCTCCATTTTCCCCTAGGCTTGAACCCTCCACCCACCTCTTTGAGTCAACCTAACATGATCCAAACTCCAATTCTGGGATCCGTTCCACCCGCTCGATCTTCTCCAATATTAGACCCAACTCTTATTGATAATGCTTCTTATCCAAATAGGTTAAAGGGAAACAAACCAAGTCCACAAATGGAGAAGATTATAGAAATGTTTAAATAAGTTAACATAAATATCCCTCTCCTAGATGCTATACAACAAGTTCCGGCTTATGCGAAAATACTTAAGCACTTGTGCACTAGGAAGAGAAAAACTCAAGTGCCGAAAAAGGTGTTCATGACGAGTAATGTAAGCACATCTTTTACCCAGCAATTACCTAAGAAACGTAAGGACCCCGGCTGTTCTACAATCTCTATTTCTATTGGGGGTAAAAATATCAATCGTGCTCTACTCAACCTTGGCGCTAGTGTTAACGTGCTTCCTTACTTTGTCTACGAGCAATTAGGTATTGGAGAGTTGAAACCTGCCCACTGCACTCTCCAGATGGCAGATCGATCTATCACCCAATCTAAGGGTGAGCTAAAGGATGTGTTGATAAAAGTCGGGGAATTTATATTCCCTATGGACTTTATTTTTCTAGATACACAGCCTGTAGAGAACCCACGAAACCAAATTCCGGTGATTCTCGGTTGACCTTTCCTAGCAACTTCCAATGCTGTCATTAATTGTCGTAACAGTTATATGAACTTATATTTCGGGAAGATGACAATTGAGCTTAATATTTACAGGCTAGGAAGTCAACCATCTGAACCTTCTGCTCATCTAATTGATGTCTGCTCTGTCAACGAGATAGCTTCTGACAGCAGCAAAGTTGAGGAATTTTGCTATAATGATCTCGATGACACTAGTACATCATTATTTGATCCAGCAAATTATTATAGTGATGACACCTTTGACGAGTCCACCCATGAGTTCGAACCTTTTGACTTATCGTAAAAGTCAGTAGCACTTTCCGAGTCAATATCCTATGCAAGTTATGAACTTCTTAGGGAGTCCGAGTATCATTCCCCTACCCTACCTCCTATTGTCTCTCCACTGACATTAGATCTCAAACTGCTACCTTCTCATCTAAAATATGCATATTTAGGTGAGAATGAGTCTTTGCCCGTGATCATATCCACTTCTGTAGAGTTAGAGAAAGAGAACGCTCTTTTGATGGTCTTGAGATCAAATCGGCAAGCATTTGGTTGGACAATGGCAGACATCAAAGAGATTAGTCTCTTGATTGTTGAACATCATATACATTTGATGGATGAAGTCAAACCAACCCGAGACTTACAAAGACGGTTAAATCCCATCATGAAGGAGGCGGTAAAGAAAGAAATTGTCAAGTGCCTAGATAGTGGTATAATTTACCCAATCTCTGATAGCCAATGGGTAAGTCCTATTCATGTAGTTCCTAAAAAGTCTGGCATCATGGTCATAACTAATGAGGCTAATGAGTTGATCCAAACACGCACTCAAACTGGATGGCGTGTATGTATTGATTATAGGAAACTCAATGCCGCAACAAGGAAAGATCACTTCCCTCTACCTTTCATTGACTAGATGTTGGAACGATTAGCTGGACATGAATATTATTGTTTCTTGGACGGATGCTCTGGCTATAACCAGGTCCCCATCGCCAAAATGGATCAAGATAAAAGAACATTTACTTGTCCTTTTGGTACCTTTGCTTATATACGCATGCTCTTTGGGTTATGCAACGCTCCCGCTAAATTTCAGCGGTGTATGATGGGAATATTCTCAGACATGGTCGAGAATTTTCTGGAGATATTTATGGACGATTTCTCTATATTTGGGGACTCCTTTGAGGATTTCTTTTGTCATCTTGACGCGGTTCTTACTCGCTGTAAGGATAAGAACTTAACTTTGAGTTGGGAAAAATGTCATTTCATGGTCCAAGAAGATATCATGCTTGGACATGTCATTTCACGAAAAGGCATTGAGGTAGACAGAGCAAAAATAGATGTCGTCCATAACCTTCCTCATCCCAAATGCGTCAAAGATATACGATCCTTCCTTGGTCATGCTAGATTTTATAGGAGATTCATTAAGGATTTTAGCAAAATTGCTAGACCTTTAACTCTTCTCTTGGTTAAGGATACAACATTTCACTTTGATTCGGATTACGAGACTGCTTTTGAATCGCTTAAAAGATCTCTCACTACAGCCCCCGTTCTATCATCTCCTGATTGAAACCACCCGTTCGAGCTTATGTGTGATGCATCAGATTTTGCTATTGGTGCAGTTTTAGGATAGCACATTGATAAGATGCCACATGAAATTTATTATGCAAGTAAGACCTTGAATGATACCCAAATTAATTATACAACTACCGAGAAAGAACTCCTTGCAGTTGTATTTGCATTAGAAAAATTCAGGCCTTACTTGATTGGCTCACCGATAGTGGTTTACTCTGATCACTCCGTCCTAAAACATCTTTTATCGAAGAAGAATGCTAAGGCCAGGTTAATACGTTGGATCCTGTTATTACAAGAATTTGATCTTGTCATACGAGATAAGAGTGGATGTGAAAACGTAGGAGCCAACCATCTTTCACGCATCTCTTCTTCAACTACAATGACCTTGACAATACACGACTCTTTTCCTGACGAACAACTCTTGACCGTATCCTGCGAACCATGGTTCGTGGATATTGTGAATTATCTAGCACCGGGACTTATTCCTAGCAATTGGTCTAAACAAGACAATCATCGATTTCTATCCCGAGTAAACCACTTTTACTGGGATGATCCTTATTTGTTTAAGTATTGTCCAGACCAAATCATTCGTAGATGTGTCCCTAATGATGAATTCAGGAGTGTATTGTCTTTCTGTCATGATCAGGCATGTGGCGGTCACTTTGGTCCACGTAAAACGTCGGAGAAAGTTTTACAATGTAGTTTTTACTGGCCTACATTATTTAAAGATGCATATAATCATTGCAAAACCTGTCTACAGTATCAACACATGGGTCGGATTTCTCGAAAGAATGAGATTCCACTCCAACCTATCTTGGTTGTGGAAATTTTTGACGTTTGGGGTATTGATTTTATGGGACCTTTTCCCAACTCTTTTGGGAATTTATATATCTTGTTAGCGGTTGATTACGTTTCGAAATGGGTGGAAGTGATACCATATCGCACTAATGACAATAAGGTTGTTATTAAGTTTCTTAAAGAAAATATCTTTTCGCAATACGGACACCCTCGCGCTATAATTAGCGACAACGGGACGCATTTCTGTAATCGGTCTTTCGAGGCTTTGATGCGGAAATATTCAATCAGCCATAAACTTTCTACGCCCTATCATCCTCAAACGAGCGAGTAAGCTGAGATTTCCAATAGGCAGGTAAAACAAATTTTGGAGAAGACAGTTTCTAAAAACCATAATGATTGGTCAACCAAATTGACGGATGCTCTTTGGGCATTTCATACCGCTTATAAAATTGATCTTGGTATCTCTCCTTACCGCCTAGTGTTTGGAAAAGCTTGCCACCATCCTGTCGAGATCGAATATAAAGCAATGTGGGCCATTAAAGAACTTAACTTCAATTTCAATCAAGCCTGCAACTTTCGGAAGCTGCAATTAAATGAGCTAAGCGAACTCCGCGATGAAGCTTATGATAATGCGGTTATAGTAAAGAGCCAGACTAAAGTATTCTACGATAAAAATATTTTTAGAAAAACTTTTACCCCGGGACAACATGTCCTTCTTTACGATTCCCGCCTCTATCTTCATGCGGGTAAGCTAAGATCTCGTTGGAAAGGACCATTTGTGGTGCGGTATGTATAACCGCACGGGGCAATTGAAGTTGAAAATTTTAAAAACGGTTATATTTTTAAAGTGAATGGGAATAGATTAAAACCGTATTTTTCCACTGACCCAGCGGAGGAGCTCCTGTTTTTATAGGACCCGCTTTATCATAACTAAATTTCCTCCGCCTCACCTCCATGTCTCGATAATATTGTCTCATCCTAAGAATGTGGGTGAGTGAAAAAGGACTTAAATGAATATCCGTATTATCAAAAATAAGTTTGGGGGAGATTTTTCATGTTCATTTATTTTTATCTCCGTTAATAACTTTTCCTCCAAAGTCTATAGGTTTTTGAGATTTAAAAGATAACAACAGTGAGGACACTGCTGTAAACAGGTTTGGGAGAGGTTTGTGCTTATTTACGCATTATTTTGCATTACACTTTGCATAAGCACAAATTTTTTTCTTTGATAATAAAAGATTAGAAAGTGAAAAATTACATTTAAAAGATTTGAAGAGTTTGAGAAAAACAAGAAAGTTAGATGTTTTCTTACAAGAAACTAGTAATAAGTAATTATGAGCCGTTGTCCCAAGGGTTACTAAGATGAAGGAAGTCACTAATCTCAGGATAAAAAATAAGTCTGAAAAATGTCCCTATTGTTGAGGCCAAATATTTAAATGCTGATACCCTACTATACGCACTTACACACATTTTGAAACTCGGGATAGTAGAGGATACCTTGAAATGCTCTTGTCTAAAATCCAAAGTACGAAGAAAATATAAATGAAGCATAAACGTATAAAATGGAGAAGAAAAATGAACACTGGTTTTGTAATCACCAAGGCAGCATAAAAAAATATAGCGAGGGTCCTTTATCACCTAGTGCCTTAGACCAACTAGTTTGGGAGCCACTGTTAAGCCTTAGGTGTTGCAAGACGAGAAAATTGCTAATTACGCCTAATGAGTGAGCAAATTTTTTAATTAGCCAGTTAGTACGTCAAGAAGTATTAATGGTCGTATGAAAAATGTGTGAGCAATTCCATCTAAAATATTCACCGACAGTATTGAGGTGGATGGATAAGAGTTTGATAGCTTGAATTGAATTCTTCGAGTGTAGGGATGTCTTTTACATACACGTAGGGGTATATGATCGGTGTTTGGAAGAAAGGTAGAGAGGAAGACTAAAGGTGATGTTTTATTGAGAGATGATGTGATTTTTAATATCTTTTCATGATCATTAAGATAGGGCTCAAGGCAACCGAAAAGCAAGTGTAGTTGAAAACACTTATTTTTCGAGTTCTTTCTTTTATAGTTCTTATCTTTATATGTAACTTTCACTGTCTTTCTTTTATTATGGGATTTTTTGGGTGTAATCCGCTAAAAACCCTCAGGAGACAACACTCCTCCTACTAGGGACACCTAGAGGTTTAACGGCTTGTTGCACATGCTCAGATCAATCGTGTTGCCTATGAAAGTGTGCTAGTTAGTTTTTCTTTTTCTTTCTCTTTTCTTTTCTCCTTTTATTGAATAAATAGTTTGTTCGAGACGATCAAAGTCAGGTTTGGTGGTATTTGTTCAGTAGAAAATATTGCACTTTTAACATGACAATTTCCTTACTTTTCTTAATCATCTAAAGGTGCTTATTATAAATATAACATATATTAGAAGTTTATCTGCAAAATACCATTTACCATGTGTTTATATATTATAATCAACATTATGAAGGAAAATGTGCTTAATATTTTGATACGCTTATCATATCAAATTGTATCTCAAATATAACTAACATTGTTCATTGAAGATTAGCTCAGGTCAGATATCAGGAATCAAGAATCTGCTGATAAAGTAAAGAAAGTCGAAGAATCAAATAATGGCAGATACTCAGAAGAGATAAGAAGGATCCAGACATCAAATAAATACCCAAATACCAACAGAAGAATACTCCAGAAGTTTGAAGACAGGAACTCACCATTACGCCGCGGAACCGCAGCCGAGTCAGGCCGAGTCGCCACGGATCCGCGTCCGATTCAAGGAGTCAGGGTTCAGGAATTCTCTGGAATTTTCGGTGTAACAAACTTAGTTTGCTGGGGGTTTCTGTTACTGGTTTCGAGGCTATAAAAAGGATCGAGAGCCACATCTCAAGGGGAATGTAATGATCTAAAAAAATCAATCCCAAAGGTCAAAAACCAATCTAAA
Organism: Agapanthus africanus; assembly: GCA_030015575.1. NCBI lineage: Eukaryota > Viridiplantae > Streptophyta > Magnoliopsida > Asparagales > Amaryllidaceae > Agapanthus > Agapanthus africanus. Next base: position 494,426,453 of record JASDDO010000026.1, read on the forward strand.
AAAGGATCAAGAATCAACGATCTTGAGATCCAAGATCAAGAAATCATCGAGAAATTCATCGAGCGATCAATCAATCAAGTCTCCTTTACACGATACCAATCACCGTTAACGAACAAGCGATCCAAGACAGGTCCAAGATTCGAGGTGATCAAGCGACGTGAAGATCGACGGAACATTTAATTCTTTAAGGCAGAGATCGAGAGCAAATTCTTCTTCCTCTTGTAATCTAAACTCGAAGAATTGTATTGTGAAATTGAGTAATAAAGGTAGGTCATCAGTTTTATCAATTCGCTTACTTTTAATTTTCGCATTATGGATTCTTTCCCTATTCTTTCTTTTATTTTCATGATGTTCGAGTAATTATCCGTTTGATAGGATTCGTAGGATTAAGGTAGATCAATGGGTGAGAAAATTCTATACTCCTTTAAAGTCTTATGAAGTTTATAAACTTTAGCAAAAGAATTGTCAACATCCTAATTGGGCGTGATATCAATTTCCTTATAATCTCGACCATGATTAGAGATGAGATTGACGATCTTTTTGCTAAGGGCTAGACATGAATGGAGATCTATGAAACGACATGGGTCAATAGAGGAGAAACCCTAGTTTCTTCCAAAGAATCCTAATCCTCATTCATTGCCATTAATCTAATTTTAAATCTATCAATTGATAAGAGGAGTAATCTTTGTTAATTATCCATGGCTACTAAATCCTAAAGAATCCTACAAGCCATCTTCATATAAATTTTTTGATAATTCAATCAAATCTTGAAACCATTTTCTTGATTTTCTCTTTTCTATTTCTTTCAACCCATCTAAAACAAGAACTATAAAATTCCACGAATCCCAGAGGACGACCCATATTCACCACAACTAAGCTACAAGCGACGCCGTGTTGATTGTGGTTACTAAAACTTCTAAACAAAACTTCTTTTCTTTTCTTTTTTCTCCAAATTATACGACACGATCAATTAGTTACTTAAAAGGAGAGCATTTAGAGATATCCACGGATAGAGATATCTTTTCTAATATACCCGTATTATGATTTAGTATCCTTTTTTAAAAGATATGTTTTTTTTACTTTCTTTTATGAAAATGAAGAGTGAATGTTCTTTAAAAGATATCAGTTAGGGTCAATATTTACACCTCTTTATCCAAAAAGTCAAAATCAAAGTCAAAGTCAAAAAGTCAAGGTCAACACCCAAACAAGTGGACCCAGGCCTAAGTAAGCGGGCCCAAACCCAAACCAAGTTGGCCTGAGCCCAAGACAAGCCCAAGCATGGGGGCCGGCCCCATGCCAAGAGAAGAAAAGAATTCTGTAATAAGTAAATTTAAATGTAACTTCTAAGAATAAATGTAAAGAAAATAGGCTAAAAGCCAAATTTTTAAAGCTTAAGGGCTAAAGTACAAAAGATGTGCACATATGTAAAAGAATGAGCAAAAAGCCAAAATTGTAAAGCCAAAGAGCCTTATGTGTAAATTTATAAGCCTATATACGACAAACATATGAGGAAATCAATAACAACTTTCATCCTCTCAATTTTCCTAGGGTTTTCAGCCTCCACAAAAAGAGGCAAGTCTTTTTCTTCCGCAGAAGAGAGCCAAAGAGAAAGAGAGTTTCTTTTGGATCCTTCTCATCTTCTTTATCTATTTCTTCCTAAATATAATCCATTGGAAGAAAACACATCACTTAAAGAAGAAAGCTCATCTCAAAAGACCAAGATCGAAGATCAAGACCAAGAATAGGACCAAGCTTTCTTCATCAAGTTTGAAGAATAAGAGAGCACAAGGGTTCTCGGGGTGAAATCCTATAGCTTTCATCTCGAGCAAGCTTATTTTTCGAATAAGGAATCTGATGAAAAGCTTCAGCCTTCATCACCACACTGTCTTTACCAATGAGCGGGGATCCCTAAAGGGATATATGCCATGGAAATCCCTACAAAGGGGAATTTCCACCTCGGAAATCCCTACAAGGGCATTTTCCGCCTTAGAAATCCTTCAAAGGAACCTCAATTTACGATGCCCGCTCAAAATTTCAAGATACCCACGGCGGATAGCTCAAGAGATATCTATTCGCGGATAATTTAGAGAGATACTCACTCATGAATATCTCAAGAGATATCTGCAGCGGACATTTCCTATGAGATACTCACTGCGAGAAGCCCCTTTCTCCACTCTCTCACACTCAGAACACTTCCCCTTTAAGAAAATTTTTCTAACGGGCCGCTTGTTCATATCATAATATTGCATTTTATATTCCCCATTCTTATTCGTTTTTATAAATAAACAGGTGCTTTTGATGCATGTCTGCTACATATTAAAGGTTACAGGTTCTTGGAGCGAAAACAGTGAAAAAGACAAAAGATGATACAAAAAGGGACTTTTGACAAACAAACAGAAGACTCTTGATCAAGCCTACATCAAAGATAAAATTCACAAAGTACAAGGCAATGCAAGGTCCAAGATTTCGAAGCCACGGTTAAAAGTCCACCACAATTATTCACTGGAAAATCTGAAAGAGAACAGAAGCTATTTTAAAGAAAGAATTAAAGAATTAAGTAGCCCAGGAAGCCCAAAGACAGAAGAGCCCACAAAGGAAAGGCCCAATACTTCCTTTTTAAGAAGACAAAAGGAAGATTTTATTTTACCAAAATTCATTTGCGGCTTTTACTAGTTGACCTAGGGCTATTTTTGTAATTGTAGACATGCGGATCAAAATGTAACCTAGGGTTTCTATTTCCTATAAATAGAACTCTAAAGCTTGTAATTTCATATGCCTCCCTTTAATGAATAAAATTTAGAAATCTTTTGGAGAGCATCGGTGCCTCTCTTTAATTCAGAAATTCAGATCTGACAAACCTGGATGGAAGATTGGAGGGATCCATCTGTAAGTAATTTAATTTCTTGTTCTAGTTTAGATTTTAATTCCTTGCCTTAGATGTTAGCTTTGGGAAAGGCTTTTGAGAGATGAGATCTCTCATCCCTTTCTTACCCATCACATAGAATCTATAGGACTCCATGCATACACGCACACACTGCGCCCTACGGCACCCTATCCCTCGAGGTAGCGGTGATACCATAGTATAAAGGCTCAGTTGCGCGCGTTTTCCATGGAGGTTAGGGTAAGGATCTCTAAAGGAAGGACAAGAACCTAGAGGAAGGAACACATTCCCGAATGGATATAATCCCCTTTATTGATAATTACCATAACTCCTCTTAGATCCTAATCTGGATATAGAAAGCGTTGAGATTTATTTGCATTTCCAAATCATTCCTAAACCTAACCCTAGCAAGATTTAGATTTAGATAATTGCCCTAGGTTAATTAGGTTTTTAGATTTAATAACAACTCCGAACACCCTTCGGAATTAACTCATAAGAACGAATCGGAAATTCAGAACATCCCTGTGGACCGACCCGTACTCACCGGCTAGCTGCAAAGCGACGCTGTTCTTGATTGCGGTTACAAATATTTTTGATCTATCTTTTAGAAAGCGGAAGCACGCTAAATCATTTCAAATCAAATGGCGCCGTTGCCGGGGATGGCGTAGAACTTTCCTTTTCGCAATTTCGGGTTAATCATAAAATTTAAAAAATCATAAAAATCTTAAAAATCCAAAAAATATAAAAAATATATTATCTGTTATTTTTGGAAGGGTATTATTGTGAGAATTTTTGCAGGATCTACAAAGAAATTCGGATCTGGAAATCTACAGAGATCAAAACAGCAAATATCAAATCCGAACAAACAGAAGAATATCTTAATAGACAACAGAAGAAATTTGGAGGACTGAGTTAAAAAGAAGAATCGCGGTGACCTGGTCTCAAAAAAAAAAAAAAAACTGCCGAACAGACTAAACCGCGGCGGAACTGCCGCGGGAACCCCATTTTGGCCGCGGAACCGCCGCGGCCTAGTCGATTCAGGGCTTGAAAAAAATGGCAGAAGTGCGATAAAAAAAAAAAAAAACAGTTCTGCCACTGGAAATCTCTGTGAGTTTTCTCTCTCCTCCTCTGCAAATCTCCGATATATCTTCTGAAAAATCTCCTGCAGAATTTCTTTGCGCTTAAAAATCTTCCCCCTTCTAAGTAACAAATCTTGTGCAGGATTCTTTGCGCGCGTTTAAAATAAAAATTGATTGCAAGAAATCTTTTCTGGTTTGCATATCTTTTCTCAAATTGCAATAACAACAAAAAATCTTTGATTGCAAGTGATTTTTTCTGTTTTGCATATCTTTAGAACTGACTTTAAGGGGCTAATTGACCAAACTCAGATTGGGTGGGGATTTCATCACCCTTCCCAGGACCCCAGAAAACACCTAAAGCATGTGCATTGACCACAATTAATTAAAAAATATTAGACTCAGACCTAAGGACATCGAGCTCAATAGGAAAAGGACTAGTATAGGCATCGGCCTTTTATCCTAACTGACATTGCGGTGTCTAGGCTAGTGGTTATTAATTAGGCCCACTGTAGTGGTGGTTCCTTCCCACTTACCTGGCCGTACTTGCCAGTGAAGAGGCGGTTTGAGGTCCTATTTCTAGCCCTTTGGAACAGTTAGGAGCTGTCTAGCTGACCTAGGTGACCCTAGATCTAGGCCTGATTGTGCATTTCTGGTTGATTGCATTTGTGTCTAAGCCCTTTATCGAAAATTTTTGCAAAACAAATAAAAATAAGAGGAAAATTTTTATAAAAAGACTTGCAACTTTTGTCGCGAAGAAATCCTTGCACCCCACTTACACCCACTTACACCCACCTTCTTTCTCTTCTCATCATGGGTACCCCACATAATAAATCACTTGCCGAACTTTGGTATCCCAAACCTAATTTTGCGTCGTACGTCAATTTGTTCGGTCAATTTAAAGACGATCCATCCTTACCAAAAAAATCTTTGAAAGATCAAATAGAGGCGTCTAGGAGAAACAGTTTGACTTTTCAACCCACTTTGTGTCAACCAAGTCAACCTTTACCACCTTCGTATGTTGACACCACTTTTTCAAGTCCTTCTGTCACTCCTAAGCCGATGTCCATTGCTGAGCATATTGCTCAATCTCGCAGCCGATCTTTCACCCCTCTCCACTCATCTAGTTCTAGGGATCCGCACGACTATTCACCTTTTTATCCACATGTTGACCCTACCCCTGTCCAACCACCCACTTCCTACCAGTCCTACCCGACTTTCCCACCGTCACTAGACCCTGTTTCTACACAGCCTTTTGGGAGTTTCACATATCAAAACAATTTTGAATCTTTTACCGAAACTCCCTCACCACCCAAGTCTAGTTTGGAAGAGTCGTTGAAGGCATATATTGCTGCAACAAATAAAATGATGAGGAATGTGGAAGCGTCCATGGCCGCCCTTAAGCAACCTAGTGAACCGGTAGCTAGTGTCCCGCTAGCTCCAAATTTTTCAATGTATGAGACGGCAGTTGGACAGAGTGAGAATGAGAGAGGATTTCCAAATCAAACCTACCCTTACCCAATTGAAGCCCACAACTCCAGTTTTCCATCGAATGTCCTAAATGGTTCACCTGTTGAAAATAAAAATGAGTTGTGTGATTTTGTAGTGTTTGATTTGCCAGATTGTGAGGAACCCCTTTCGAGTGAAACCGCACCTAATCCTTTCGATCTTTACACCTCCACTCTAGAACCTAAATCGATAGATATCCATGCTTTTGATGAGGTGTCTAAAGAAATTGATTTTCACTTGATTGAGGATATAGACGCCGGGAATATTTCGGATGATGAACCTGTCGATTTACTTGAGATTTTATGTTCAAATCATCATCCCGAGTTATTAAATGTTTCTCCCGAATCTCATATGCGTCTAGATTTTGATGATAAGGGCATGGATGAATTAAATATTGAGGATAGTATTGAGGAGAGTCTTGAGGATAATATTGAGGTTGAATCATTTTTGTTTGATGTGTCTGATTTTCCAATTCATTCTCCTGAATCTTTGACTGTTATATCACCCTCCCTCTTTCCCATCGTTCCGACCCCGCTTGAAGACTGTGAGCTTGAAAGATTTTCCTTTGAATCAGATACTGTTCTCACAGATAATAACACTTACGAGTGTTTCACTTTTTCGGACGATGTTGATGACTCACCGCCCGAGTTTGAGTCCTTTACATTTTCAGATGAGCCATCAGACTCGGTTGATTATAGTAGTTTCGAACCATTAATGGAATCTTTCAAGTTCGAAACAGTTTACTACGGTGAGAAAGATACTATCCCTAATTCACTCCCATTCGTCTTTCCTATTGTCTCGACCAGGAAAATGACCGTTACTCTTTCATCTTCTATACCAAGTTCGGCGTACCCATGTTTTCTTGCGAATCTTGAGGGATTTGACCCCATTTCCCGACGGGTTGATAGGTTAGCACAATCGCTTATAACATATCGGTCATCACATATTGCGCTAATTTATTCACTCAATTTACACCCTCAAGATCGTACTCCACTTCCTTCTTCTTTTCGCCATTCTTCTCCCCCACCGAGACCATATTCTACCATTCTTCTTTCCACACGGTCTCGCGTGTTTCTCATTTCTTTCCTCCTCGCCCCATTCTTGCACCAACTATACCATTACCACGATAAGATTTTTGAATGGTTGGTGCTAACCTTTGGCTTGTGTAAGGCCAAGCTTAAGTTTGGGGGGAACCTTGTTGTATATTTGTACATATATTTTTTTTTGTTTTCTTTTTCTATAAAAATAAAAAAAAATTCAAAACATTAAAAATATAAAAAAATTTATAAATAAATAAACAGGGGAGTATCGGCATTTTGACCCTTTTTGTTTAGCATGACAGTGAGGACACTGTCAAGTTCAAGTTTGGGGGTATGCTCGGTACGTCTTCTTCCTTCGCATTCATTTGTACATATTTTTTTGCATTTGCATACTTATTTGAAAACCCATAAAAATTTGAAAAATTTCAAAAATTAGAAAAATTAATGTATTCAATTTTGGCTAATTGACTTGAGTTTGACAAATAGGTTAACTGGCTAGGAACAACTAGATCTTAGACTTAGTGAATTAAAAACCCTAAAGATAACCGTCCTTAAAGTTTAACGGTAGAAAGTATATGCTTTTGTAGTTTATTTAGAAATAGGCAAATTTTGGGTTCACTTCTTGGGCTAAGTCGAAACAAGGAAAGAGTATTGATGTTCTTATTAGAGTATAAGTTTGAAAAATAGTTCCTAGCTTAAGTCTAGATTCTGAAAATGTATACCCTACAATTTGCACAATCACGCACCTTGAAATTTGGAATAGTAGAAGAGACCTTGAAATGCTCTTGTCTAAAGTCCTTAGTACAATGAAAATAAAAGGAAAAAAAAGTGAATAAAGAAAAAAATGGACACTGGTTTTTGTGATTACTTAAGGCTGTAAAAAATAGAAAAATATTTAGCAAGGGTGCCTTATCACCTAGTGCCTTAGACCAACTGGTTTGGGAGTCACTGCTAAAGCCTTGGGTGTTGCAAGACTAGGAAGTACGCTTTAAAGTGCAAACGCATCTTGTAATCGGTTGTTGGTACCTCAAGAAGTATTAACAGTAGCATGAAGGATGTGTGAGCAAAATTCAATTAAATTCACCAACTAATTAGTACTTTGGACAACGGACGAGAGTACGATTGCTTGATTTGAATTTCCAAGTGTAGGGGTGATCTATACACACACGTAGGGGATATGTGATTGGAGTTTAGATGAGAGAAAGGAGTGAAGAATAGAACTTGTATCTTTAATAGAGTTGATAAAAATTCTTAAGTGGAGATGGAAACCCTAGAAGGAAAACTTAAGAGATGCCGAAAGCTAAGTAGGTCTACATAACATATATAATCTTAAGTTAAATAATGAGGAAGTGTGAAGAATATGGGTGGATAATTTGCGAGTCAAAAGATAATAGAATTCCTTGTTAGAAAACCTAATTGGAGAACAAAAATCAATGGGCCGAGTTGATAGGATTTGTGGGTGTAATCCGCTGAAAACCCTCAGGAGACAACACTCCTCCTACTAGGGACACCTAGAGGTTTAACGGCTTGTTGCACGTGCTCAGTGCAATCGCGTTTCTCTGCGAAAGTGCGGTTAGGATTTTAGTGAATAAAAATAAGTTTGCTCGAGGACGAGCAAAAGATAAGTTTGGGGGTATTTGTTCATATCATAATATTGCATTTTATATTCCCCATTCTTATTCGTTTTTATAAATAAACAGGTGCTTTTGATGCATGTCTGCTACATATTAAAGGTTACAGGTTCTTGGAGCGAAAACAGTGAAAAAGACAAAAGATGATACAAAAAGGGACTTTTGACAAACAAACAGAAGACTCTTGATCAAGCCTACATCAAAGATAAAATTCATAAAGTACAAGGCAATGCAAGGTCCAAGATTTCGAAGCCACGGTTAAAAGTCCACCACAATTATTCACTGGAAAATCTGAAAGAGAACAGAAGCTATTTTAAAGAAAGAATTAAAGAATTAAGTAGCCCAGGAAGCCCAAGGCAGAAGAGCCCACAAAGGAAAGGCCCAATACTTCCTTTTTAAGAAGACAAAAGGAAGATTTTATTTTACCAAAATTCATTTGCGGCTTTTACTAGTTGACCTAGGGCTATTTTTGTAATTGTAGACATGCGGATCAAAATGTAACCTAGGGTTTCTATTTCCTATAAATAGAACTCTAAAGCTTGTAATTTCTTATGCCTCCTTTTAATGAATAAAATTTAGAAATCTTTTGGAGAGCATCGGTGCCTCTCTTTAATTCAGAAATTCAGATCTGACAAACCTGGATGGAAGATTGGAGGGATCCATCTGTAAGTAATTTAATTTCTTGTTCTAGTTTAGATTTTAATTCCTTGCCATAGATGTTAGCTTTGGGAAAGGCTTTTGAGAGATGAGATCTCTCATCCCTTTCTTACCCATCACATAGAATCTGTAGGACTCCATGCATACACGCACACACTGCGCCCTACGACACCCTATCCCTCGAGGTAGCGGTGATACCGTAGTATAAAGGCTCAGTTGCGCGCATTTTCCATGGAGGTTAGGGTAAGGATCTCTAAAGGAAGGACAAGAACCTAAAGGAAGGAACACATTCCCGAATGGATCTAATCCCCTTTATTGATAATTACCATAACTCCTCTTAGATCCTAATCTGGGTATAGAAAGCGTTGAGATTTATTTGCATTTCCAAATCATTCCTAAACCTAACCCTAGCAAGATTTAGATTTAGATAATTGCCCTAGGTTAATTAGGTTTTTAGATTTAATAACAACTCCGAACACCTTTCGGAATTAACTCGTAAGAACGAATCGGAAATTCACAACATCCCTGTGGACCGACCCGTACTCATCGGCTAGCTGCAAAGAGACGCTGTTCTTGATTGCGGTTACAAATATTTTTGATCTATCTTTTAGAAAGCGTAAGCATGCTAAATCATTCAAATCACCGCTGCCCCGCACCCTGCAAGGGGGCTGCTAGCCCCCTTGATCCCCAGCCTGCTAACATGTTAGCGAGACCCCCGTAAACTCTCGAGGCCCCTTGATATTCCCCAAGCACCTTCAAAATTATTTTCAAAACAAAGCACGTGCATATTGCACATTGAGTTCGCATGAGATGTATGACCTGTTAATCGAAGGTTCATTCAATTCAAAACGAGGGGTAATTAACGGTTGTTTTATCCATAGCTGCCGGAGATTGGAATCCCCACAATCAATAAACACATGCTTATCTTAAGCAGGGGTATTTGTACACACTGTTAGTGATATATGTCCTAGAGGCCATTATTGTATCATACTAGTTTGTATATTACTTGATGTAAGCTTGGGATATACATGGATATAGTGACAGTCTTGCTCGAAATGGTAGTATGCTACTTAGTTTGATTCTACCTCAATATGTGCATGTGTTTCTTTTAGCATATCGCTTATACATATTGGTAGAGTCCTTAGGATCTTTGCTTTATTACCAGCGTTGTGATGGCAGTCACACTAGTGGGGGCTGGGTAGTTTATAAGCACCTTTATACAGGTCCCTAGTCGTAGGATTAACGAGAAGGTGCATCGATACTCTAGAGTTGACTAGTGTATACGCTTCTCATCCCAACAGGGGAGATGGTATGTCCCACAGCCATTAATACGTCGTACTGGAGATAGTATGCAGGTGCTCATTTGGTTATGAGTACACTGGATAGGAATTGATGGGGACAGCTGGTGGGTATTATACCTATCGTCGGGTAGAGGTTCCCAGGTGATATGAGTACAGCTTAGTCCATCGACTTGACACTACTACTTCACCTCGAGTGTGTTTCCACTGTTCTTAGATTACTACCCTACCATGGCTCAAAGGAGTCATGCAAACAGGTAGTATTTGGGTGTAGTCCTAAAGCAGTTGGAAGCAGTGGCGGTTAGATAGAATTCGTCTCTCCTGGTATTTGGGGTTAATATCGCGCTGTGTTCGGAAGGCCATTACACAAATTCCTTGGCCAAGGCAAGCAAGATTTACTGGCAGGTACTCCAGTAGTTTTTCAGGGTGTTTTGGGCTACACTCCGACATGACTTATTGCGCTATTAGGGATCTGACGATTACCGCCCACCTAGGCCCGATATGCGATACTCTTAGACGAACATGCCAGACTGTACGGAGATTGTCATAGATTGGCTCATTAGGAGTTTGGATGAGTTTGCTCATCGGCCTTCTCATCGACACATACCTGGGTAGCCATTATGTGCAGCTAGTACCACTTGCGGCTTGTGGTTAAACCCACTGTCAGCGTAGTGTCGATTCTTTAGAGTCCCACACAAAGGGTTTCTTTGCACCAGGAAAAAGGTGTAGAGGTCGTATGGTTTTATGATAGGGTTTGAACACGTACATGTACTTCTTCACGTATGATGATTCGGACAGAAAATACTAGTGGGGCAAAACCCCTGTACGGCTTCTTCTATTTCTCGATAATGATAAGAAGATATTGGAATATCCATTTGGAATAGATGATGGAAGTAGGAGTTCATTTTTTTGGTTTAAGCCGGATCCTAATATTATACCGATGGATTATTTTCGTCTCATTGTAGTCGTATTCTTCAGAATACGGATACAGGTATGTATATACGGATGAGGGGCATTTTCATAATTTACTCGAGATTGTTTCTAGAAGAAGACGCTTCATTTAGGGTTTTAATCTTTTTGATTAAAACATTATGAGATGGAAGAAATGAGGTGGAGGTTTGCTTTAAATGAAGCATGGCTCTTAGTGACTCATGGCTATCACTCACCATTAGATATTTGTGAAGCTCATTAGATATTTTTGTGAGATCTTTTTCTTGCTCAATTATTAGTTTGCTTCATTTATTCATCATAAATGATCCATCTTTATTATTCTAAGCTCTCTTTTCTTCACTAGGTTTTTCTCAAGTCATCTTCTTCTTCCTCTTACCCTTATGTCTCATGTGTTGAGAAACCTAGGGTAAATAGAGACACTTCAATCCATCTACACCATCTAGAACATCTAGGACATTTAGTTTAGCAAACTAGATGCCGAAGTTACTTCGGATTTGAGGTTGGAGCTTGGACTATAGATTCTCGGGTGGATCGTCTTTGACTCGACGAGGCCGTCGAGCTTGCCCGATCTGTTTTGATCCTTGGAGCTTGTGGCGAGGAGGAAGACTGCAAAGAAGACCCAAAGGACATGTATCGTGAGGTATAACTTCCTATCCAAGTAATTAACCTCATATCAGTTTATGATAGTTAGGGTTTAACATCGATCATGGAGTTCAAGTCGGTGTTGCGAGCTTTGAAAAATCATTTTTTGAATATTCCGTCTCCCCATGAACCCGCAGGGTGCGCGACATCGACTTACAGTGGTATCAGAGCCTACTAAATTTTCAAGAGAGCTAATGAACCCTAAACTAGGATCTAACTATAGTGAATAGACAATATAAAACATGTAATCAAACATTGTACTAAGTGAATGAGGAATACAACCTTTGTAGACCGGTCCTTCACTTCTAAAGCTCTGTGTAGTAGTCCCTTCGTTGCGAGTGTTGATCTCTCGAACTCTAGTATGGGTTCCCTTGGAGAAATGAACAAGCTTGCTCGAAGTCTTCGAGGCTGAAAATGATCTACGTCGAGGAGACTCAAACCCAAGCTACCTCTTCACTTGGTGATGAACTTTGTGAAGAGAACACCTTAAACTAAATGGCAAGTAGTAGAGGATGGTGAAGTAGGAAATGGGCTCACTTTATATTTATTTTTCTCACTCATTTTCACCATTTTCCATAAAGCTAGAGAGCTAGAGGAAGGAAATGAAGAAAACAACTCAAGAATAAAATCAAGTGGTGAATGGCAATCATGGGTGAGTTAGTATCATATACTAACCATTGTAGAGACTAAACTATGGCTAATTATAATGGTTTGGTTAATAAATATCTTATGTAAAACAAAATAAGTGGACTTTATCAAAGATGCTTTAAGCTTCTCCAAGCTTCCAAGCCATGACAAAATACCACTAATTTTGAATTACTAAAATAAATAAAATCCTTACCATTATCTTAATTATGGTGTAAGTCACACACCCACACCCACCCATATTTGCATGTATCATCAAGCATGATACAAACTAATATACACAAATACAAATCGCATATATACATTGTGCACAATCAAGTGAGAAAAGCAATCTTGAGTGAGCTAATACTAGTTAATAAAAATTAATATATAAAATATATATATATACATACATTAGATTATCAAATCAAAACTTGATTTAATAATCCGGCTATACATATAACCGACTAATATCATGTGTATCATTTTATCGAATCAACACTTGATTCGATAACCCGGTTATATCGCATATAACCGACTGATGAAACAAATCACGAGAATAGAATACGGTATCACATACTCGTATTAATCTCGGTCCCGCACATATCACATATGTGCTCCTACTTCGTTTCGCCTGAGCCAGGAAACCTCTGTGTAGGACTCTAAAGACTCGTCAATACGCCGGTAGTAAATGATGATCATATCAAACACCCACAAGCCGCAAGAGGCCTGCTAAACGTAACGGCCATCCGGGTATTGAGCGATCAAAAGATCAACAAGCAAGTCTTCTCATACTCATGCGAATCCAATTAGTAACACTACCATACAGTCCGATCTCTTCGTCTGATATGTCTCATATCTCGGCTAGGGGTAGTAAACGTCAGACCCCAATAGCTTGATAAGTCATACCGATGTAAGGTCCATAACGGGTCGAGAAACTACTGATAACACTTATGAGTAAATCTTATCTACCCTGGCCAGGGATTTCCAGTTATGGCCAATCGGGCATAGTGTAACATCAACCCCCAATACCGGGATAGGCGAATCCCCTCATATAGCTCATTGCCTCCATGTGACTCGGGACTGTACCCCAAAACCACCTGTTTGCATGACTCAGTAGAGCCGTGGTAGGGTGGAAATCAAAGCACAGTGGGAGACACACAAGACTCTATGACGATCTCGGGTCGACAGACTAACATGTACTAGTGTCACTAGAGAACTGCTATCTGACGTGGGGTATAATACCATCTAGGAGCTCTCGGCAAGTCCGTTCAGTGTACCCAGTCTCCACTGAGCACCCGTATACCTTCTCTAATGTCATACACCAATAGATATGGGATCATCCATCGCTCATCACATGGGTCGAGAAGATATACGCTAGTCTACTCTGGAATATCGATGCCCCGTCTCGATATTCCCAAGACTAGGAATATTGAAGGATGAACTCATGGACTACCCAGGCCTCACTAGTATGATCTGCATCATAATCCTGGAAATCAAGTACACATCCTAATGGCTTTATCAACATGTAACAGTAAGACGGTATGTGTAAATGTTAAGATAAAGAGCAACCAAATAGCATACTACCATGTCGAGCAAGAAATTCCTCTCTATATATGTCCCTGCATCCACTATAATATACATCTCATGTATAATAATGGCCTCTATGGCATACATACAACTAACAATCTCCCACTTGCACTAAGGCCAGTTGTTGTAGTATAGCATACCCAACGTCCTATAAAAGTCTCTCGTAGGAAAGGCCTCAGTGAGTGGATCCACCGTGTTAACCTCTGAATCTACTCTCCTAACATCGATCTCTTGGAGATCAACCATATCCATGATCAGGTGATGCTGCCTTAGAATATGTCTGGGTAACTGATGGGACCGGTATTCCTAGGCCAAACCCATACCTCCATTATCACACAATGGTAGGAACCTAGTTCATCTCATGAACAAATATACACCGAGACTACCTCTTTGGTAGCATCTTTGGTATCGATGTATCCAGCCTTTATCGTCTAGTTTGCCCCGGTATCTAGCTTGGAACTCTTCTAACATACCGCTACACTTCTGGGGTAAAGACAATACCTGTGACTGTCTAACAGTCGACCTTATCACTCTGGAAGCTCGAGTCGGTAAAGGATCCCTATTGGAGTTCACCATTACCAAACTCCAAGAACATTTCTTTAGTGCTTCTCAAGTACTTAAGAAGGTTCTCCAAAGCTGTCCAGTGATTCTCTCCAGGACCATTTGATACCATCTCACTACATCTAGTGAGAATCCTAACATCCACTTAGATCTATCTCATAGATCCAAAAACCAGGATTTAGGAGGTATCACCTAGATCCTACATAGAGAATCATTGTGATAAGAGAAGATTGACCGAGTGTAGCATTGGAAACACCTTTCCTATCAAGAGTAAATCATCCACGTATAATACGAGGAAGACTACCTTACTCTTTAATACCTTTTTGTATATACAAGGTTCATCTACCATTTTGATGAAGTCAAAGGCTTTGACTATCACATCAAAACAGATGCTCCAACTTCGTGATTCCTTCTTTAACGCATAAAGCAACTTGCACACATTTCCGCTGCTCCCACTGTCTACGAAGCACTCTGGCTGTGTACTTATAGACGCTTTTTCTAAATCAGTATTTAGAAAAGCAGTCATGACACCCAACCACCAGATATCGTAGTCATGGTTTGTAGCAATGGCAAGTAGGATCCGGATGGACTTAAGCATAGCCACTGGAAAAAAGGTTTCATCATTATCGACGCCTGGTCGATGACGAGAACCTTTTGCAACAAGTCTAGTTTTGAAAGTCTCAACTTTTCCATCTACACCAACTAATCTTCTCAAGATATACTTGCTCATGATGGGGATTTAATCCTTCAGATATAGCAACCAAAGTCCATACTTTGTTGGTGTACATGGATTCCATCTCAGATCTCTTAGCATCCAACCATTCTTATAGAGTCCCCACTCATGATGGCCTGCTCGAAACTAGTTGGGTCATCATCTTCATGATGTAATCCTCGCTCCCACTATCATCGAGGAACCTAAGTATCTCTCAGACGGATGAGGAACCCTACCAGGTCGGTGGAGAGGCTAAGGTTCGTTGGGAACTATTGTATCCTCTGGTTGTACCAAATTATCAGCTGTAGTTTGTATAGCTGGAACAAATTCCAGTTCTACCTCATGACCATAAATTTCTTCCTTAAAAAATTCCTTTTCCTCAAAAGTTGGCCAGCCGAGAAATAAAACACCTTTTGTTTCTCGGTGCAGTAGAAGATATTCCCTTGCAAATGATTGAGATATCCAACAAACATCCATAGAACTGACCTTGCCTCGAGCTTGTCTGGATTTTGCTTTTAGACATAGGCCGGACAATCCCAAATCTTAACTTGCTTAAGAGATGGGCTCTTCCCATACCATATCATATATGGAATGGTAGGAACTGATTTGATTGGAACCCAATTCAATAGGTATGCTGCTTCTTCAAGCGCAAAACCCCAAAAGGAAACAGGCAACTCAGCAGTACTCATCATAGAGCGCACCATATCTAATAGGGTGTGATTGCTCCACCCTGATACATCGTTGTACTGTGGTGTATACGGAGGAGTAATGATGAAGGAGAATCTCATTCTCCTTTAGAATAGTCCAGGATCTCCGTGCTCAAGTATTCTCTTCCCTGATCACATCAAAGGACTTAAATACTTATACTGCTTTTGGTTCCTGACTTTGCATTTATATTCATTGAATTTCTCAAAAGTTTTAGACTTGTGTTTCAACAAGAACACATGTCCGAATCTTGAGTGATCATCAGTGAGTATAATGAAGTACAAAGAACTAGTCCTGGTATGTGTAGACAGGGGACCACATACATCATCATGTATCAGTCCCAAGAGTTCACTGACCCTTTCTCTGTTTCATGTAAACGGAGATATGGTCATCTTATCTTTGTGACATGATTGACAAGTTTCACAAGATATAAATTCAAACTGGTTTAAACATGCAACTTAATGTAACTTAGCTAGTCGAGTCGCATCGATATAACCTAGTCTACAATGCCATAAGTAGGATTTATTCATTTCTGAACTCTTCCTCTTGTGTGTGTTCTATACGTTAAGAACTGTGGTTTGATTTGGAACGTATATGCTATTAGATAACGTGCCTGAACTGATCAACTCTTGATATAGGAAATGTTCAAAACATTAATCCAACAATACAAAATTATATCCTTCTTTAGTAAATAAAGAGACTAATATAATGTTGCGTATCAGGTTCGGTATTTAATAACATTCGTTCAGAATCAATATATTTGGTAATACAAGATGATATTTGCCAACTGATCTGGCTGCAACAATTGCACCGTTCTCTATACCTAGAGACATATCACCCATTCCCAGTTCTCCACCTTTCTGTAGCCCATGTAACAGATTACATATGCGGGAACCTGATCCGATATCAAATACCCAGGACGTAGAGGATACTGAGAAACGGTTCTTTGTAACGAACACACCCGAAGAAGATGCATCGATCATGCACTTTCTTCGTTTGGGCTGCATGGGTATCCTGGTATTCCCCTATTTTCAGAGGTCACTCCCGGTGAAGGGATCTCGGCTCTTTCCTCATCGAATAAGGTGCAGGACATATCATATATATCACCATGCAAAGCAAAACTTCAAAAGCAATCAAAAAGTCAAACCGAGTGTTGTAGCATCTGCCAGTTTTGCTAAAGAGGTCACTCCCGGTGAAGGGATCTCGGCTCTTTCCTCATCGAATAAGGTGCGGGATATATCATATATGCAAAGCAAAAACTGTAGCTACCCTTTTTGAAAATTTGATTCTACAACATATTTTAGGTTTCTTTTCTTTCATTAATCACATTAATGAAGTCCCATCATTTAAGTCACCTAAACATCACAGATAAATACGACGTACACTTATGCCATCTGCATTCGTCTCGATGTCCCCTCGTGCACCGTTAGGTTAGGTAACTAACGACAGAGTAGGGCAGGGCTAGTGCGGGTGTAAAACATAAGTAACGTCTATATAATATATCATATATACTGTATCCATCGCAACATATCAAATGATCACATCGCAGATATCGCAGCAGAAACATAGATATAATGTGGGATATACTAGGACGTCCGTATTTAGTATTTTGCCAACAATAGAAAATACGGATTCCACAGTCGCGATGAATAGCTAAGCCCACACCCTGGACCCCTACGAGAGCGGCAAGCGACCCTACCAATTCTGGAGTTTAGGAGACCCGGTCTCGACTCCTTGAAATGGCCTCCCACTAAACCCCAGAACCCGGTCACCTGTGCTCCCCTCCTTGGGTCCATCCTAATGCGGAAAAGTAAATAATATACAACACTGGTGGCATCAACCTCAACCCGGAAGTGCCCCAAATAGAAGAATATTACATTACATTTGAATTTACATGAATGAAAATATAAAACTCTCATCACACATAAAACCCCCCGGCTATTCAAACACGACAATCCTGCACATCATATCTCAGCAACACATAATATCTCATATCATCAACATAAGTAAGTATGCATATACCGATCGTCGTCGATGTATAGCAACGACAATCGGCAATACCACTACATACTACACTTACGGTCACAGAAAAGAAAGTGCAGAACTGCAATATCTGGAATCCACATTCTCTTTAGACATCGTAAATGCGAAATATCACATACTTCGTATTTCATGTCTAGTAATATGAATTCCACACATTGCATCACATTCTAGATAAATAGACAGCATTAAAGTTTTCGAACGAATGATCAAATACACAAAATTCTCTAAAGCTCAACACTTGAGCGAAGTTCAAAAAACCCGGAGTGTGTCACAGTAGTAGCGGTCCAGCCGTAGAAGGGTCAAGCCAACGCCTCACATATGGTACGTCGTACTACCCCAAACCCTAAGGTTCAAAAGGCAGTTCAAGACGGTCACATAATCGAGTTAAGGTTTGTTGTCTTCTAGAAGGTCCACCACAAAAATTTGCACGCATTTCCGAAAGATTTAAACCCCGTGAAAAGTGAGCAAATGGCACTCATTCGAACAATTCAATACTTTCTAATTATCCGGAAAAAAGCACGAAATTAAAATTCCGATCGAATCACCGAATCCAAAACAATCTCCAGAACATATGACATTGAAACCAGATTAAAAATACCCAAAAACATCTACAAGCAGACAAGAAGCTCACTGTACAAAAACGAAGCCTTAATGGCTCTGTACGGCCGCGGAGCCGCAGCCTAAGCAAGCTTAAGCCGCGGTTCCGCGGTGGAATTTGCATATTAGGGTTTCGTTTTTTACAGCGTGTCTTATAATTCCATGCTGTATTTTTTACATACTTTTAATTCTGAAAAATAACAGTTTTCAAAAAATGTCCAGAGAGTGCTAAAAATCCGTATTTCTCGGTTCGATTGGAGTTTTAACTTCGTTAAAGTGTCGCCTAATGTTCTAGGTCGGCTCTGATACCAATGTTAGGTTTACCTAGCACCTCATGAAGGGTTTGGAACCATCATATGCACCAAAGATTAAATTTTTAGGGTGCTAAGTAAGCATGCAAAGAATCAATCCTAGAAAATTAGGGTTTCATAACAATACATCATCACAAGTAGGTAAAGCTAGGATTTTGAGAGTACAACCTTTGTAGCTCCCTACGCTAGACTCCTCAGCTACTTGGGGTTTGGAAAAGGTCCGCTTGAACTCCTCTAGGTCCACGATGATCCACCCGGAGTCCGCTTTGTCTAAGCTTGCAACTTCATAAGATCAAGAATGAAAAAGGAAGGTAATACTCTCCACTAATGGGCAAGACTAGTGTAGAATGGTGTTGTGGTTCTTTTTCTCACTTCAAAATCCTATCTTGTTGAGTATTTTACTTACTAGAGCGATCTAGAGAGCACAGGAGCAAGGAAGAAGAAGATGATGGCTTTTGAAGAAGAAGAGAAAATATAATCTCATATCAAAAAATAGAAAATATATGTATATGTATTTTCCACTTCTCATCTCAAACCATGGTTATATTATATGGATATTTATTTCACTTGAGTTAAAACAAAAGAGGAAGATTAGCTCATGGTTAATAAGTAGGTGAGCATGGTTAGTTGAAGAAGAATGTAGAAACCATGTATTAATCTTTATCTTTTCTTTTGTTTTAAAACAAATGCAAATATATATATATCCATATATATAAACATAGTGTGTGATTCTTATATTGCCATCATTTTCTATGTATATACAACCATGAAGGATGATGTATGTATGTATGTGTGCATGCACATCCATATGTGCATGAATCAAGAAAGAATGCATACATGCATGCATACATCCAAAAATACAAGAAAGGATTTCTAGTGAGAAACTAATGGTTAAATGATAAATCAACACTTGATTTATCAATCTGGCCATATCACATACGACCCGACCAAAAGCAAGCCGCCCGATCAATATACGGTATCTTATACGCGCATTTTGACTGGGTGCATGCGCATATCGCATACGCGCACCACAACGTTTCGCCTGGACTAGGTAACTCCTTTGTGGGACTCTAAGACTCGTCAATACGCCGGCAGTGGGTGATGATCATATCAAGCACCCCGAAGCCGCAAGCGGTCAGCTAAACGTAACGGCCACCCGGGTATTGAGCGATCAGAAGAAAACAAGCGAACCTGCTACAACTCCCGTCGAGCCAACCGGCAACACTACCCGTGCAGTCCGGTCTCCTCGTCTGATATGTCGCATATCAAGTCTAGGGGTGGTAAACGTCAGACCCCAATAACCGATAAGTCGTGCCGATGTGAGGCCTATAACGGGTCGAGAAACTACTGGTAACACTTACCAGTAATTCTCTAAAACAGCCCTGGCCAGGGACTTCCCTATTACGGCCAATCGAGCACACCGCAACATCAACCCCCAATACCGGGAGAGACGAAACCCTCCTGTCGCTCATTGCCTCCATGTGACTCGGGACTGTACCCAAAAACCACCGTTTTGCACGCCCTCATGGACGTGGTAAGGTGGAAATCAAAGCACAGTGGGAATCACACAAGACTCTATGACGATCTCGGGTCTACAGACTAACCTGCACAAGTGTCACCAGAGAACTGCCATCTGACGTGAGGTATAATACCATCTGGGAGTTCTCGGCGAGTCCATCCAGTGTACCCAGTCTCCACTGAGCACCTGTATACCATCTCTGATGTCAAACACTAATGGATATGGGATCATCCATCGCCCATCTCATGGGTCGAGAAGCGTATACGCTAGTCTACACTGGTATATCGATGCCCCGTCTCGATACACCCACGACTAGGGACCTTGAAGGATGTACTTATAGACTACCATGTCCCCACTAGTATGATCCGCATCATAGTCCAGGTAGTCAAGTACACATCCTAAGGGCTTTACCAACATGTAACTATAAGACAGTATAAAGAGACAAGTATACATGTTAAGATAAAGAGCAACCAGATAGCATACTATCATATCGAGCAAGAAAGTCATCTCTATATATGTCCAAGCATCCAATATAATATACATCATCTGTACAACACTGGCCTCTAGGGCATACATACAACTATTAAACAGAGTGCGCAAGAATTCACCCACCGCCGTACTGAAAAGATCTCCTCCACCCGTGGAGAATGTTACAGAAACGAAGCCTGAGCAGTCCCCTCAGCAGCTGTCCTCCAAAATTTATAAAGTCTGGCGACTGGTTCAAGACTCAGAAATTGATCAAGATTACTCCCGCCGACAGAAAAAGGTGAAGGTACAGCAAGAAGAGAACCGTCCTGTCAAGCCACAAAAGACGACAGCTACCTGGGTGTCCGCTGCAACGGCCCCCTCGACTTCAACTGCTCAAAAGAGAAGGAGGCCAGAGAATGCCCCTGTGAACGTGGCAAACCGTAAAAGCGCTGAATCTAAACACCCCAAGTCTGGAGGCATGATGGTACATACCGTTTATATGGCTTCCAGAAAAGAGGAAAGCCGTGCTTCTACGGGTCATCGACCGCTTACCCGGTCAATAACAAGGGCTCAAGAACAACAATAGCAGAAGCTTCAGAAGATGCTGACTGCAATGGCCGCACTCACTGGGCCAAAAGAAAATCCAGAGACCTTGGACCAGCGTCAGGAACAAGAAACTGACACTGAGTTTTTCCGAAGAATGTTCGAGAGGAAAGAAAAAGAGGCTGCGGAACAGGCAGCCAATATAAAACGAATGGCTCTCTTATTCTAGGACATGGATGGGATGATGTTACAGCCAGAACCTCCAGCTGAAGACCTTTCGATCATCATTGAAGATGACAGAGGGGAGACATCGAACCCTCCTCCGGCTCTTTCAGCAGCCAAAGAGGAAACCATTTCCAAGGCCGCTCTGGATAACTACATTGCTCAACAAATATGAGCTCATCAGGCGAATGAAGCGGCCGGCCAAGTTGTTAAAACTGGTCAACCATATCCAGGCTGGGATGATCAAATAAAGTACCCGCCGGGATATACGATCCCTAAATTTCATGTATACAAAGGAACGGGCAATCCCCATCAGCATGTCGCCCAGTTCAGGGCTCTATGTGGAAACACCGGAGGTGATGGTAAATTGCTACTTCACCAATTCGTCGGCAGCTTGTCGGAGACGGCATTTGAGTGGTATTCTGAACTTCCAAACGACTCCGTCAAGACTTTCGCAGAAATGGAGCTATTATTCACCCAGCGATTCGCGAGTGCTAGTGAACGCACCCTAATAACGGTATTGATCAATGTCAGGGTGAAGCCAGGTGAAACGTGGGTTCAATACGCAATACGATGGCGGAATCTGTGGTCGAAATGCGAACAACGCATCGAAGAAGCGCCGGCGGTGGGCATGTTCATGGGCACTCTCAACCCTCATGCAACTATTTCCCAATTCATGATGTTCTTCAAGCCGACCACGTTCCAACCCTTGATCGACAAACTGGCCCAAATAGACCAGATGGGTCATAGACCGTCTCCTCCAAATCCAGAGCCGCGGAACGAGAAGGGAAAGGGGAAAGCGACCGTCGTCGCTAACGCTCAACAGCAGTCCGGTGGTCTAAGACCAGTTGATCGCCAAAATGATAGAACTCGATCTCCTGGAGATAAAATGAGACGCCCTTACTCGTTCCCTCGAGACAAGACGAAGAGGTTATTCGAGCTAGCACTGCACAACAGGCTCATCACTCTGCCGGAGCCAAGACGCCCAACGCAACCCGGCGACGTTAGCAATCTTAACTATTGCCCTTATCACCGAATGTTGGGCCATCCGATCGAAAATTGTTGCATCTTCAAAAGCTGGATAGAAGATCGGTACCAATAGGGAAAATTCATATTATCCGAGAATTGGAAGGTGAACCCGCTTCAGCCGCACGTTCTCAAGAAGACGGATACACCGGGGGCATCGTGTTCTTTCGTAGAAGAAGCTCCATGGGAGGTCGCTCTTTCAGCCAAAACTAAAAGAATGCTGAAGGATCTCCACACATGTCTGGCTATTAGGTGGAAGAATCCACTGGAACCAGAGATCATCGAAGAGATGGTGAAGTCGCGCCCAACTCCAAAAATTGGTGGTGATAGCCAGAGCACTCACACCCAGCCGTCAAAGTCTTCGAAGAAGAAGAAGAAGAAGACCAAAAAGCCCGTGAAGCCTGGTGACAAGCGCACGGACCTGCAAAAATAGATTGACGCGTCGGAAGAATATAATCAACAAGCACGGACTTCAGTCACACTCCAAGAATTTCTCAACCACGTCCTTGAGGACGGAGATGATGATAATGGAGAAGACTCGTCGGATGAATCTGAAGGTTATGTAGCAAGCTGCCATGTGATCTCTCACTCGTCGATAGATGATGAAGAATCTCCTTACACAAAGAAACTGGGGGTAAATCCTGAACCGGAACTTATAGGGCCATCAGATGAAACGATTGATGCATTCCTGAACGAAGCTCTTCTTAAAAGCAAAGCTGCTCGAGAGCGTGAAATGGTCATATTTGAAAAATCCAAACGCCGGCAACTGGACGAAAGAGTTGAAACACTCCCACCAGATCAGAGTACATCCGTCGCAAATAAAAACGGGTTCAAGATGAGGAAAAGATTCGCTAAAGCCATATCAATGGGAATGAAGCTGCCATCCTCCGAAGCGAACGCTCTTGGTGAAGCAGAAACACATCCTAGCTTCTGCTTATATCATCGAAAGATTTCGCACCCCACCGAAGATGAAACGCTTTTAAAAGATGGTGGTAGGGATATGTTGCTCACCGGCAACATTTCAAGTGGATGAAACGCAAAACTCGTCAGGAGCAAAGAAGTACGACCGAGGAGCGTAAAAGAACTACCGGCAACTGTCGCATGGTCAACGCTGGGGGATCACAAGTTCTCACCTTTGGGAGTGACTCTGATGAAGAAATGACTCTTGGCCCTCTCTTTAAAGAGTCCACCTTGGGAAAAGAGGAAGAACTGATTACCTGCAAAAATATTCAGCTGCGCAATCATACGCTGCTCAAAAAGAATCTTGGGCCCTCGAACAGGGGGTCAAATAGAAAAGATAAAGGAAAAGAAAAGGTCCCTAAGGATATCATCCTTGATGACCAAGCCGTCGAAAAGCTGACAGCCAAAGACCCGCCAAAGAAAAGTAAGGTGGACTACAACGTTCTGGCACACTTGAGGAAGATACCCTCGCAGCTCAGTATTCTCGACGCCCTTCTGCTATCCAAAGAGGCGAGAGATTCGCTGATCAAGGCATTACAAGAGCCCGAGCAATTCCAAGCTTTCCTCACCGAAGAAAAGATGAAGGACGGGCTGGAAGAAGTACACACCACGGATATCACCTTCGGCGATGAAGATCTCCTCCTTGGGACATGTGAGCACAACCATCCTCTATGTGTCTCCGGATACTGTCATGACATCAAGATAGGTAAAATCCTAGTCGACAATGGGTCCTCCGTCAATCTCCTTAAGGTAAGGGTGCTAAAGGAAATCTGCATGAGCGTTCAACACCTCGCGATAAAATCACCATCTCTGGATTTGACTCACAGTCATCACGGACGCTTGGGTCTGTAATATTGACACTACGCTTTGGGCTGCTTGTCACGGACATTAAGTTTCACGTCATTGATGCCAAGACATGCTACAATGCTTTGCTCGGCGGCCCTGGTTACACGAGTACAACATCATCCCTTCTACACAACATCGGTGTATGAAGTATATCAAAGATGGTCTCGAGTACACTGTGGCAGGGGAACTAAACCCGTTCTCCGTGAACGAAGTCCGAAAATACGAAGATGCAAAATACTTCCTGCCAGATTTCAAGGACACAGAAAGATGTCACAAACCGAAGAACAAAGCTATCACCACTATTCCAGCCTTCAGGAGTGATACTGAGGAGGAGGAAGAAGAGATAGTTTACTCAGGTCCGCCCCAGTGCAACAAGCCGGGACCGTCCACTCCTATGTTGATCTTCGGCAGCGACTCGGAAGATGAGTTCAATACCGTATTCTCTGCTCGGCCATCAATACAAACCTTCGCTGATGAAGAGAAAAGTTTGCAAGTTGCCATGGTTCCGCCCATGTATCATATTGAACTAGACGCGCTTGATACCTACAGTGTGGAAGAACTGCAGACATTCTACGTCTCTCCCACGCGAAAAGGTGAAAAGGCGATCATATTCTACCGATCCGGGGAAACCAAAGTGGGGAAAGAAATCTGGCATGGTGACGACTCTACACTTGACAGGTTCCAGCCCATCCGTTTGCCCAGATATTACACGGACGGACTAAAGAGACTTTTGAGACGCCAAGGTGTACCCCTTAAGCAAACTGCGCGACAAGCACGGTTCTATAATAGGATCTGGAACATTCCTGGAATTCAACGAAAGTTGCCTAACGGGAGAATGGAAACGACCGGGCTTGGGTATGTTCAATCTAAGAAACGGGAGCTACTCCGTGACTGCTACGTCATACATGACTTTGATGAAGAAGGAGATGCTCTGTGGGAAGATGCTAACCCGAAACCAGAAAGAGCTTCCGCCGTGAAAATGCCCAGTCCATCGTTCGAAGAACAAATGGACAAGCTTATAAGGGAAGCAGGTCAAAAGGTTCGAGACGACCATAATCGCGAGTT
This sequence comes from Agapanthus africanus, assembly GCA_030015575.1. Classification (NCBI taxonomy): domain Eukaryota; kingdom Viridiplantae; phylum Streptophyta; class Magnoliopsida; order Asparagales; family Amaryllidaceae; genus Agapanthus; species Agapanthus africanus. Next base: position 494,451,930 of record JASDDO010000026.1, read on the forward strand.
GGCCATCTACGAGAAAGCCAGGATGCAACGCCTCCTTCAATAGGCTGTGAAAAATGAAAATGCTCCTCCTTGTCGACACGTTGTACAAAAGGCCCGACGCAGAGGCAGAAACAAACCAAAGAACGGGAAAGGCATTCGACAGCGACAAAGCGGGTCCAAGAAGCCACGCGATCAGGAATCGAGCAGTCCGGATTTGTCTCTTATAAAAAAGGTGGGTCGACTATATTCTTTTCCCCAAGACAAGACAGGGAAGATATTCGATCTTGTCATAAAACATCAGATGATGACACTTCCGCAGTCCAAGTACCCCGAGAAAGTAGGTGAAGTCTCTCACCAGGACTATTGCTCCTATCACAGGGCAATAGGACATCCTCTCGAAGACTGTTTCACATTTAAAGACTGGATAGAAGACCAGTATCAGCAAGGCAGGTTCGCTCTATCCAGTAGCTGGAGGGTAACCCCGCCGTAGAAGCATAAACCCAAAGCCGCGAGAGTAGAACCAGATCAACATCGGTCTTGGAAGCGATCTCGTACTTGTCATATGATAATGTTGTCAGAAGAAGAGCCCGAGAATATGGATGACCTCCCCTGGTGCTTCGAAAACGATGATAACGAGTTAATCTCAGAGTTTCCACCGGCGCCAAAAGAGCTAGGAGATGGGATAGATACTACTGCAGATAACTTCAAGAAAATTGATTTAGGGACAGCAAGTGACCCGCGGCCGACGTTCGTCAGTGAGCTGTTGTCTTAAGAAAGGGTGGCTACGCTAAAGGGCGTGCTCGTGCAGAATAGAGATTGCTTTGGATGGAACTATTCAGAGATGCCGGGACTCGATCCAGAGATTGTTGTCCACAGATTGGCGATTTCTCCGGACGTCAAGCCGTTCAAACAAGCACCGAGAAGAATACGGCTCGAGCTTGAGATGAGCATCAACGCTGAGGTCAAGAAGCTAATCGACTCCAGCTTCATCCAAGAGGTTCAGTATCCTGATTGGATCGCCAATATCGTCCCGGTGATGAAGAAAAATGGAACGGTGCGCATATGTATGGACTTTCGGGATCTCAATAAAGCCTGCCCGAAGGACGACTTCCCAGTACGGTCACCGAGCTGATGATAGACAATACGTCCATTCATGAAGTTTTCTCCTTCATGGACGGCTCGTCAGGATACAATCAGATAAAGATGCATCCCGAGGACCAGAAGCACACCGCTTTCCGGACACCTTTGGGATATTCTGCTACAAGGTGATGCCTTTCGGTCTAAAGAACGCCGGTGCCACCTATCAGAGGGCCATGACGAAGATTTTCGATGACCTCATACATGAAATCGTCGAATGCTATATCGACGACCTCGTGGTTAAAAGCAAATCATACGAGGAACATTTAGAACATCTGAAGACCGTATTTCAATGCCTTCGGCAATACAACTTGAAGATGAACCCTCTCAAATGTGCGTTCGGAGTTTCCTCGGGCAAATTCCTAGGATTCATCGCACGACATCGAGGCATCGAGATAGACCCATCAAAGATCAAGACGATCATGGAAATGCCTCCGCCAAGGACTCTTAAGCAACTGCGGTCTCTCCAAGGGAAGCTCGCGTATATCCAGTGATTTATAGCCAATCTTTCCGGCAAGTGTCGCCCCTATAGTCACTTGATGAAAAAGGGAACCCCGTTCGTCTGGGATCAAAAATGCTAAAGCACACTAGACGAAATCAAGCAATATCTGCAGAATCCGCCAGTGCTGGCCGCTCCTGTTAAAGGAAAACCTCTCATCCTGTATACAACGGCCCTCGAAGGTTCGCTAGGCGCATTTTGGGCAAAAGAAAACAACCAAGGGAAGGAGAGAGCCCTTTATTATCTGAGTCGAGTTCTCCTGGGGACAGAAAACAACTATTCTCCCATCGAAAAATACTACCTGGCGTTGATCTCCGCAATAACGAAGCTCAGACACTATGCGTTGGTACATGAGGTCCATCTCATATCAAAGGTGGATCCCTTAAAATATTTGATGTCAAAGGCCATATTAACAGGACAGCTCGCTAAATGGGCCCTGCTTTTAATGGAGTTCTCGATAAATTATCGACCCCTCAAAGCAGTGAAAGGCCAGGTCATCGCCGACTTCCTCGCTGAGCATCCGATACCTGCCGATTCTCCTTTGAACTGCGAATTGCCAGACGAACATGCGTTTGACACGATCGACAGGGATGATACCCGGTGGGAACTCTATTTTGATGGAGCGTCTTCCATGAAAAAGCGCAAACAAACCACCCCCATAATCAAATTAGGGGTAGGCCTCATCTTCGTAACTCCACAAGGAGGGATAATGCGCTTTGCCTTCTCCTTAACAGAGCCGAGGACGAATAATGAAGCCGAGTATGAAGCTTTGATAGCAGGTCTCGAGATCGCCATCGACATGGAAATTGAAAACCTCCTCATATACGGAGACTCCCAACTAGTCGTTAGTCAAGTAAATGGCGACTATCAAACATGCAAGCCTGAGTTGGTGAAGTACGGCGAGAAAGTACAACAACTGCTGACTCAAATTCCTTCCTACACCTTGGAAAGCATACCGCGTGCGGAAAATAGCAAGGCGGATGCATTAGCCAAGCTCGCTAAAGAACTGGCTGACGAAAACCTCGATGACGTGAGGATCGTTGTGCAAAGCATTCGGGTTCTTGCACCGGTTGAAATATCTCTGGAGTCGTCCGAAGAAAAGGGAGCGACCGAGCAAATGATTCTACAAATAAAAGACCAAGAAAAGGTTAAGGATTGGAGGGAAATCTTTATGGACTACTTCAAATCCCGTCGAACACCTGAAGATGCGTCCTCAAGACATCAGCTTATGAAACGAGCTCTGTTTTTTATTTTCGTCAATGATACTCTGTATAAAAGGTCATTTGATTCTCTGTAGTTAAGATGCCTGGGACCTGAAGAGGCAAAGAGAGTCGTCCAAGAAACTCACGACGGACTCTGCGGTTCTCACCAAGCCGGGCCGAAAATGAAGCTGAAGATCAAACGGATGGGTTATTATTGGCCCACGATGATCCAAGACTGCCTCGAATACGCAAAGCAGTGCCATTCGTGCCTGATTCACGGGGACTTTATCCATCAGCATCCAAATCCACTACATCCAACAGTGGCTAGTTGGCCGTTTGAGATGTGGGAAACTGATATAATCGGCCCCATCGAACCAGCATCGTCCAGAGGGCATCGATTCATTTTGGCGACAACTGATTACTTCTCCAAATGGGCAGAAGCAGTACCAAAGAGGGAAGTGAAGACGGAGAATATCCTCCATTTCTTCAAAACACACGTCATTTATCGGTTTGGAACTCCGAAACGGATCATCTCCGATAACGGGCCGGCCTACAGAAGCCACAAGATCAGCCACTTCGCACAACAGCATAACATAGACTGGAGATACTCCTCAGTCTATTGTAGGGTTACTAGGCACTCTAATAAGGTTCTACAATGCATCAACCATGCCCGTTTAAAATTTTAGCCGTGCCGAATAACCCTAAACAAGATCGTTGCTAGAAAATTAGGGTTTCATATGCAAGTAAACTACGTTTACAACTAAGTGAATACGAAATACAACCTTTTTAGATCGGTCCTTCACATCTATAGCTCCTTGTTGAAGTCCCTTCGCTGCGATCGTGGTTCTCCCGGACCCTTGCATGGCTTCACTAGGCGAAAGACGCGTCCTTACTTGAAGTCTTCGAGCCCGAAGATGATCTACGTCGAGGGGATGCCAACTCAAGCTTCTACTTCACTAACTTGAGAATTAGTGAAGCAAACACCCTAAACTAAAGTGCTAGTCTAGTAGAGGATGGAGAAATAGAAAGTGGGTTCTCTTTAGAATTTTATTTCTCACAATCTTTCTCACTTTGGATCAAACCCTAGCAAGCTTTTTTTTCACAATGAAGAAGAAGAACAAAAGAAAGAGATGAGGATAATGATCAACTGAGAAGGCTAACCATGGTGAGTGAGTATCATATACTAACTCTTGTAGAGACTTAAACCATGGCTAATCTTTATGGTTGGGTTAAGAAATATCCATAGTAAAAACAAATTTAGTGGAATTAGTCAAATGCTTCCACAAGCTTCCACAAGCTTCAAGCATTTAGCTAATCCTCCACTAATTTTGTAATTACTTTGAATATTAAAATCCAACATAAAAGATAGCATGGTGTAAGTCTCATACACCTAAGTCATGTGTATCATCAACCATGATACAAAATGGAAAACACATTTTAATATATATCATATATACATTAAAATTGTGCTCATGTGAGAAAAACCATAAAGTGAACAAGTGTTAGTTAATGTAAACTAGTATATCAAATATAAAATTATACAATAAATTATTAAATCAACACTCGACTTAATAATCCGGTCATATCACATATAACCGATTAACATCCAATGTATCGACTTATCGAATCAACACTTGATTCGATAACCCGGCTATATCATATATAACCGATCGATACAAAAAGTCACGAGAATAGAATACGGTATCATATACACGCATTATTCTCGGTCCCGCACATATCACATATGCGCTCCTATTTCGTTTTGCCTGAGCCAGTAAAACCTCTATGTAGGACTCTAAAGACTCGTCAATACGCCGGCAGTAGGTGATGATCACATCAAGCACCCACAAGCCGTCAGCGATACTAGCTGGACGTAACGGCTACCCGGGTATTGAGTGATCAGAAGATCAGCAAGCAAGCCGCTCCAACTCCTGTAAAAGCCTGCCGGTAACACTTCCCGTACAGTCCGGTCTCCTCGTCTGATATGTCGCATATCAAGTCTAGGGGTGGTAAACGTCAGACCCCAATAACTGATAGGTCGTGCCGATGTGAGGCTCATAACGGGTCGAGAAACTACTGGTAACACTTACCAGTAAATCTCTAAATCATCCCTGGCCAGGGACTTCCCTGTTACGGCCAATCGAGCACAGTGCAACATCAACCCCCAATACCGGGAGAGACGAAACCCCTCCTATCGCTCATTGCCTCCATGTGACTTGGGACTGTACCCAAAAACCACCGTTTTGCATGCCCTCATGGACGTGGTAAGGTGGAAATCAAAGCACAGTGGAAATCACACAAGACTCTATGACGATCTCGGGTCTACAGACTAACCTGCACAAGTGTCACCAGAGAACTGCCATCTGACGTGAGGTATAATACCATCTGGTAGTTCTCGGCGAGTCCGTCCAGTTTACCCAGTCTCCACTGAGCACCCGTATACCATCTCTGATGTCAAACACCAATGGATATGGGATCATCCATCTCCCATCTCATGGGTCGAGAAGCGTATACGCTGGTCTACACTGGTATATCAATGCCCCGTCTCGATACACCTACGACTAGGGACCTTGAAGGATGTACTTATGGACTACCATGTCCCCACTAGTATGATCCGCATCATAGTCCAGGTAGTCAAGTACACATCCTAAGGGCTTTACCAACATGTAACTATAAGACAGTATAAAGAGAAAAGTATACATATTAAGATAAAGAGCAACCAGATAGCATACTATCATGTCGATCAAGAAAGTCCTCTCTATATATATGTCCAAGCATCCAATATAATATACATCATCTGTACAATACAGGCCTTTAGGGCGTACATACAACTAACAATCTCCCACTTGCACTAGGGCCAGTTGCTGTAGTATCGCATACCAAGCATCCCGAAGAGTCTCTTAAACTGTATCTTGGGAATGGCCTTCGTGAGTGGATCCGTAGTGTTGTTCTTCGTGTCAACCCTCCTGACCTCGATCTCCCGGTGATCAACTATCTCCCGGATCTGGTGATACCGCTTCAGAATATGCCTGGATCGCTGATGGGACTTGGGTTCCTTGGCCAAAGCCACCGCTCCATTATTATCGCAATACAAAGGTATTGGATGCTCAATGGATGGAACCACTCCAAGTTCAGTAATGAACTTCTTGATCCAGACAGCCTCTTTGGCAGCATCGTTGGCAGCGATGTATTCAGCCTCCATCGTCGAGTCTGCCACGGTTTCCTGCTTGGAACTCTTTCAGCTAACCGCCTCTCCGTAAAGGGTAAAGACAAATCCCGACTGCGACTTAGAGTCGTCCTTATCACTCTGGAAGCTCGAATCGGTAAAGGAATCCACTTGGAGTTCTCCGTTACCATACACCAAGAGCATCTCTTTAGTCCTTCATAAGTACTTGAGAATGCTCTTCACAGCTGTCCAGTGACTCTCTCCAGGATCAGCTTGATACCTACTCACTACACTTAGTGAGTATGCTACATCGGGTATGGTACATAGCATCGCGTACATGATAGAGCCTACAGCCGAAGCATAGGGTATCCCTTGCATGAGAGCTCTCTCCAAATCAGTCTTGGGAGACATCTCTTTGGAGAGAGTGAGCCCTGAGATCGTAGGTAAAAACCTACGTTTGGACTCTTCCATACTAAACCTCTTTAGTATGGTGTCAATGTACCTGGATTGGGACAATCCCAATATCCTTTTAGATCTATCTCTATAGATCATAATTCCCAATATGCAGGAGGCATCACCTTGATCTTTCATTGAGAATCTTTGTCATAAGAAGAGCTTGACCGATTGCAGCATAGGAATGTCATTTCCTATCATGAGTATGTCGTCCACGTCCAATACGAGGAAGACAACCTTACTTTCTACCACCTTCTAGTAGATACAAGGTTCATCTACGTTTTTGACGAAATCAAACTCTTTGATAACAACGTCAAAGCAGATGTTCCAACTCCGCGATGCTTGCTTTAATCCATAAATGGATTTAAACAGCTTGCACACCTTCCCGCTGCTCCCACTATCTACGAAGCCCTCTGGCTGAGTCATGTACACGCACTCTTCTAAATCACCGTTTAGAAAGGCGGTCTTAACATCCATTTGCCAGATTTCGTAGTCATGATATGCAGCGATGGCAAGCATGATCCGGATGGATTTAAGCATAGCCACTGGAGAAAATGTTTCGTCATAGTCCACACCTGGTCTTTGACGAAAACCCTTTGCAACAAGTCTAGCTTTGAAAGTATCCACTTTCCCATCTATACCAAATTTTTTCTTGAAGATCCACTTGCTCCCAATGGGTTTTACCCCTTCAGGAGTATCTTCCAAAGCCCATACTTTGTTGGTGTACATGGATTCCATCTTGGACCGCATTGCATCCAGCCATTTCACTGAGTCCCCACTCGTGATGGCCTGCTCGAAGCTAGTTGGGTCATCATCAACCATGATGCAATCCTCGCTCCCACCGTCCATGAGAAAACCGTAGTATCTCTCAGGTGGGTGAGGAACCCTACTAGATCGGCGGAGAGGCTGAGATTCGTTGGGAACTACCGAATCCTCCGGTTCCACTAAATCTTCAGTTTGAGTTTGTGTAGCCGGAATTTCTTCCAGTTCTACCTCGTCGCCACTAATTTCTTTTGTAAGAAATTCCTTTTCTAAAAAGGTGGCATGTCGAGAAACAAACACTTTTTGTTCCTCAGTATGGTAGAAAAGATATCCATGTGAATGTTTGGGATATCCCACAAACTTGCATAGAACTGACCGTGCCTCGAGTTTGTCCGGATTTTGCGTTTTGACATAGGCCGGACAACCCCATATCTTAACTCGTTTAAGACATGGTCTCTTCCCACTCCATATCTCATATGGTGTGGTAGGTACAGATTTAGATGGAACTTGATTCAATAGGTATGCTGCTGTCTCCAGCGCATACCCCCAGAAGGAAATAAGTAACCCAGCTGTGCTCATCATAGAGCGCACCATATCTAATAGGGTGCTGTTCCTCCGTTCAGATACACCGTTGTGCTGTGGTGTATATGGAGGAGTCAGCTGAGAGAGAATCCCATTCTCTTTTAGGAAGTCCAGGAATTCATTGCTCAAGTATTCTCCTCCTCGATCAGATCGAAGGATTTTAATACTTTTTCCGGTTTGGTTCTCGACTTCTTGTTTATATTCTCTAAATTTCTCAAAAGCTTCTGATTTGTGTTTTATCAGGAACACATATCCGAATCTAGAGAGATCGTCAGTGAATGTAATGAAGTACGCAGAACCATTCCTGGCATGTATAGACATAGGGCCGCATACATCACTATGTACCAGTCTCAAGAGTTCCGTAACTCTCTCTCCGTGTCCCGTAAACGGAGTTTTGGTCATCTTGCCTTTGAGACATGACTGGCAAGTGTCATAAGATGAAAATTCAAACGGATTCAAATATCCATCTTTATGCAACTTAGCTAGTCGTGTCTCATTGATGTGACCCAGTCTACAATGCCACAAGAAGGATTCGTTCATTTCTGAACTCTTCCTCCTGTGTGTGTTTGTTATGCTCAGAACTGTTGATTGATTTAGAACATAAATGCCATTGCACATAATGCCTGATCCAACCAACTTTTGGTTTAGAAAAATGTTCATAACATTATCCTGTAATACAAAATTATATCCTTCTTTACTCAACAAAGAAACCGATATAATGTTGCATATCAGGTTCGGCATGTAATAGAATTCATTCAGAATCAATGTATTACCAGTTGGCAATACAAGGTGATATTCCCCGACGGTTTTAGCTGCAACAATTGCACCATTTCCAACCCTTATGTCTTTATCACCTTCTCCAAGTTCTCTACCTTTCCTAAGCCCATGTAACTGATTACATATATGGGATCCTGACCCGGTATCTAATACCCAGGACGTAGAGGAAATGGAGAAACAGTTCTCTGTAACGAACACACCCGAAGAAAATGTATCAACATATACTTTCTTCATACGGGTGGCATGGGAATCCTGGTATTCCCCTATATCCTGTTCAGTCCTATAACTCTTATAAGAAAGAATGGAACCAACGTTCCCCAGCACAGTATAACATGCGGGTACGGTCAATACATCCATATTATTATCTTGATTAAGGCATGATATGGTCGCTACCTGGAGAGAGAGAGAAGAAAACACTTTAGCGTATGCTCTTGCAAGATCAGATTGGTTATTATTTTATCTAATCAGGATGGCTCCCACTGTTTTTATCAAATCTTTCTTCAAACCCTAAAAGGAAGGACTAGCTGGGATTAATTGCACCCTACAATTTCGCCAATCTTTTAGCCAGGCCAGTGTCGGTACTTTGAGGGAGGTTCCCCGTGCTTTCGCACGGACCTAATTAAAGTAAACCTCGTTTTCCCGGAGGCGTAACCCCGTTGACACCTTTCTAGACACCTACTTGATCGGCTAATTGTCCTGTGTAAAACTCTCCCGGGAGTAACAATTACTCGCAGTGGGTATCGGGATCCAACTATCTCATAGAAGGTATGCAATCTCATTGCAAATTTCAACACTTGAAATTCCCGATAATATTTTTCCCCTAACCCCTATGACCTTGACAAAGGCCAACAAATCATAGTATGCTAGTCAGGTTTAACCCGTCATTTCTTGATTGAATCAAACCCACCCGCACGACCCTTGACAAAGGCCAACAAGGTCGTACGACTACCCCAAAACAATCTGCATCATATGCATAAGCAGATAAGCACCATTTAGCTACCGCACACTACGCCTTGACAAAGGCCAACAAACGCTGCACGAATACTAAATAGTTCTTATCTGAAATGACGGAGGGCTACGACAGGTTTTTCTGAAAACCTATTGCGTAATGAACTTGATATCGTCGTAGAATCATGTGAATTTTGAAATGGAGTGATTTTGAGGCTTTTATTAGTTTTGCTAAAGAGGTCACTCCCGGTGAAGGGATCTCGGCTCTTTCCTTATGGAATAAGGTGCAGGATATATCATAAACATCACTATGCAAAGCAAAACTCCAAAAGCAATCAAAATCAAACTGAGTGTTGTAGCATCTGCCAGTTTTGCTAAAGAGGTCACCCCGGTGAAGGGATCTCGGCTCTTTCCTCATCGAATAAGGTGCGGGATATATCATATATATCGCTATGCAAAGCAAAAACTGTAGCTACCTTTTTTGAAAAATTTGATTCTACAACATCTTTTAGGTTTCTTTTTTTTCATTAATCATATTAATGAAGTCCCGTCATTTAAGTCATCTAAACATCACAGATAAATACGACGTACACTTATGCCATCCGCATTCGCCTCAATGTCCCCTCGTGCACCGTTAGGTTAGGTAACTAACGGCAGAGCGCGGCAGGGCTAGCGCGGGTGTAAAACATAAGTAACGCCTATATAATATATCATATATACTATATACAGTATTTATCACAGCACATCAAATGATCACATTACAGATATCGCAGCAGAAGAAACATATGAAACATTGGATAAACTAGGACGTCCGTGTTTTATTTTGAGCCACTATAAAACACGGATTCCACGGTCGCGATGAATAGCTAAACCCACACCCCTAGACCCCTACGAGAGCGGCAAGCAACCCTACCAATTCTAGAGTTAGGAGACCCGGACTCGACTCCTCGAGTTGGTCTCCCACTGGACTCCAGAACCCGGTTACTTATGCTCTCCTCCTTGGGTCTATCCTAGTACGGAAAAGTAAATAATATACAAATTGTGACATCGACCTCATCCCGGAAGTGCCCCAATAAAAGAATATTACATACATTTAATTTTACATGAATGAAAATAAAAACTCCCATCTCACATAAAAAAAACCCAGCTATTCAAAACGCGACGATCCAATATAACATATCCAGCAACACATAACATCACATGTCATCAACGTAAGTAAATATGCGCATCCCAATTGTCGTTGACATATAGCAACAAAACCGGCGATATCACATATTACACTTACGGTCACAGAAAAGAAAGTGTAAAACTATAATATTTGGAATCTACAATCTCTTTAGACATCGTAAATCCGAAATATCACATATTTCGCATTTCATGCCTAACTGTATGAATTCCACATATTGTATTACATTCCAGATAAATAGACAGTATTAAACTTTCCGATCGAATAATCAAATACCCAAAATTTCCTAAATAGCTGAACACTTGAGCGGAGTTCAAAGATTCTAGAATACGTCACAGTAGCAACGGTCCAGCCGTAGAAGGGTCAAGCCAACGCCTCACATGTGGCACGCCGTACTTCCCCAAACCCTAAGGTTCAAAAGACAGTTCAAGACGGTCACATAATCGAGTTAAGGCTTGTTGTCTTCTAGAGGGTCCATCGCGTCACACGCACGTTTTTCCGAAAGATTTAAACCCGAGAAAAATTCAACACTTGAATGTTTTTCGTGCCGGGAAAAATTGAGTTAATGATATCCGTTTGAACATTTTAATACTTTCTAAATTATTCGGAATAACAAAAAAAAATTAAATTCTCCGATCGAATCGACGATTACAAAATAAACCCCAAAATACTCAACACTTGAGTTAATTTAAAAATACCCAGAAAATACAAATAACAGAGATAGAAATTACAATGAAAAAATTAGTCCATGCTTCCTCATTACCCGGCTATATCATATATAACCGATCGATACAAAAAGTCACGAGAATAGAATACGGTATCACATACACGCATTATTCTCGTTCCCGCACATATCACATATGCGCTCCTATTTCGTTTTGCCTGAGCCAGTAAAACCTCTATGTAGGACTCTAAAGACTCGTCAATACGCCGGCAGTAGGTGATGATCACATCAAGCACCCACAAGCCGTCAGCGATACTAGCTAGACGTAACGGCTACCCGGGTATTGAGCGATCAGAAGATCAGCAAGCAAGCCCGCTCCAACTCCTGTAAAAGCCTGCCGGTAACACTTCCCGTACAGTCCGGTCTCCTCGTCTGATATGTCGCATATCAAGTCTAGGGGTGGTAAACGTCAAACCCCAATAACCGATAAGACGTGCCGATGTGAGGCTCATAACGGGTCGAGAAACTACTGGTAACACTTACCAGTAAATTTCTAAATCAGCCCTGGCCAGGAACTTCCCTGTTACGGCCAATCGAGCACAGCGCAACATCAACCCCCAATACCGGGAGAGACGAAACCCCTCCTATCGCTCATTGCCTCCATGTGACTCGGGAATGTACCCAAAAACCACCGTTTTGCACGCCCTCATGGACGTGGTAAGGTTGAAATCAAAGCACAGTGGGAATCACACAAGACTCTATGACGATCTCGGGTCTACAGACTAACCTGCACAAGTGTCACCAGAGAACTGCCATATGACGTGAGGTATAATACCATCTGGGAGTTCTCGGCGAGTCTGTCCAGTGTACCCAGTCTCTACTGAGCACCCGTATACCATCTCTGATGTCAAACACCAATGGATATGGGATCATCCATCGCCCATCTCATGGGTCGAGAAGCGTATACGCGAGTCTACACTGGTATATCGATGCCCCGTCTCGATACACCTATGACTAGGGACCTTGAAGGATGTACTTATGGACTACCATGTCCCAACTAGTATGATCCGCATCATAGTCCAGGTAGTCAAGTACACATCCTAAGGGCTTTACCAACATGTAACTATAAGAAAGTATAAAATGACAAATATACATGTTAAGATAAAGAGCAACCAGATAGCATACTATCATGTCGAGTAAGAAAGTCCTCTCTATATATATGTCCAAGCATCCAATATAATATACATCATCTGTACAATACTGGCTAATAGGGCATACATACAACTAACATCTATAATCCCCGAGCTAACGGTCTAGCTGAGGCTTTCAACAAGACCTTGACGAAGATCGTGAAAAAGACGGTGTCTCGAAATAAGAGGGACTGGCACTAGAGACTGCATGAAGCTCTTTGGGCATATCGAACTACGTTTAAAACGGTCACTAACACAACGCCATATGCATTGGTATTCGGTACAAAGGCGGTACTCCCCCTCGAGATAGAGCTACCATCTCTACGAGTGGCAGTTCATTACGAGCTAACGGACGAAGAGAATGCTCACCTTCGGCTTGAGGAGCTCGATGCCCTTGATGAAACCCGGCTCATAGCGCAACAAAATCTGGAGGCTTACAAAGCAAAGATGACGTGCTCATACGAAAGATTGACTAGGCCGAGGACATTCCGCCAAGGCGAACTTGTGCTAGTGGTCAAAAGACCTATGATCCCCAATCGTGCCAAATGGGGGAAATTCGAGCCGAACTATGAAGGCCCGTATAACATAGACAAGGTCTACCAGGGTGGGGCCTATCTACTCATGGACATGCATAGTAAAAGACCTTTCAGGCCAATAAATGGTCTCTTCCAGAAAAAGTACTACGCCTGACGAGTCACGGTCTAGGTCAATGATAGATGACGACGACTATGTCCGCTCGCTATCTTCGTAAGCCCAAACTCTATAAGTAGTAGCCGGCTAATGGGCCGAAACGTCCTTAAACTAACAACAGACCGAAACGTCCTTAAACTAACAACGAACCAAAACGTCCTTAAACTAACAACGGACCGAAACGTCCTTAAACTAACAATGGACCAATATGTCCTAAAACTAGCCGTTGACCGAAACGTCGATAAACTACTGTGGGTTGCAACATTCCAATGCTAATACAAAAAAAGAGAAAAGAATAAAAGAATAAGAAAAAGAAGAAAGAAAAAGAAAGAAAAACAGTATGTCCACAAGCGAAAAGGGCACGGATGAAAACCCGAAAAGGCTCCGTGAGTAAAAACAGCAGGGATACCGGCGAGTTTTGTGAAAACCCGAAAGGGTGCAATCTCGTTAAAAGACACTTGCAAGGTCCTCTCAACCTTGTGAGGAGAAACCCCCTGCGTGAGATCCTTATGACTCATAAGGAAGCAACACACTTAAGGATCCCCACGATGCCTAGGGAGAAATTACACTTGCGAGATCCTCACGACTCGTAAGGAGAACCCTCTTATGAGACCCTCACGGCTCATAAGATTCAAAAGTCTTAAGCTACTGGAATCTGAACCTGTTCTTAAGCAGCCACCACAACCTCCAACACTGCCCTACAAGTGGCTCAATGCTGACTCTTGTATACAATCCACGGGCACGAATAAACATTTCCCTAACAAAGTCCCATCCGTGATTAAGGATATGTTTACACAATGAACAGCCCTCGAAAGTCCTCTCGACTTAAAAGGAGAAAATACTCTTGTAAGATCTTTACGACTTACGAGAAGCCATACACTTAGGAGTCCTCACAATTTCTAAGGAGAAAACACACCTATGAGATCCTCACGACTCGCAGGGAGAAATACCTTTATGAGACCCATACGGCTCATGAAGTCGAAAGCCTTAGTCGACAGGATCCTATCCTTGTTCGCTAAGCCACCTTTGTTCGACATCGACAGAGGCAAATGATGATTCGCTCCTGGCAATATTCCAGTTGTAGCGGTGCTGATGCCGAAATCGGTGTCTAACTCCAAGCTTGCAGCGAAGAAGCTAGCAAGCCACACATGCATACGAAATAGCCAAAATGATGGGGCAACTTGCAACAAAATCAGCAAGTAAAAATGTATGCATGCAAAATAGCCGAAACGATTGGGAAACTCGCAATAAAAAGTAGCGAGTAAAAATAAAACAAATAGCCGAAATGATTGGGCACCGCGAAAAATAGCCGAAATGATTGGGCAATCGCGACCTTCGCGATATAAAAGCTGAAATGATAGAGCATCGTGGAAAGAAAAATATAAAATGAAACTTTTTGCCTTACAGGTAAAATCACGTCGATCCCTGTATACAATCCAGGGGAACAAACAAAGAGGGAATCATACCTTACCACTAGGCTTCATCGAAACGAAACTAAATCTCAACGGTTCAGGGATAGCCTAGAAATCATCAACAGCGTTTCTTCCCATTCCAGCAGGATTTAGACGCTGCAATCAACCCTGGAGCAACGGCAAAGCCCCTACTCCAAATCTCGATGGTTCACAGACAACCTGGAGACCACTTCGATATTCGTCTCATTACAACAGACGCAAAGTCATCCATATGATCCCATCACGGAAATACGTCATCAAATTTACCCCGTCGCGGAAATACGTCAACTACATAACCCCGTCTCGGAAATACGTCATCCAAATGACCCCGTCGCGGAAATACGTCATCCACATGACCCCGTCACGGAAATACGTCATCCACATGACCCCGTCGCGGAAATGCGTCATCTACATGATCCCATCTCGAAAATACGTCATCCACATGACCCCGTCTCGGAAATACGTCATCTACATGACTCCGTCTCAGAAATACGTCATCTACATGACCCCGTCTCGGAAATACGGCATCTACATGACCCCGTCGCGGAATTACGTCATCTACATGACCCCGTCTCGGAAATACGTCATCTACATGACCCCGTCTCAGAAATACGTCATCCACATGACCCCATTGCGGAAATACGTCATCCATATGACCCCGTCGTGGAAATACATCATCCAAATGACCCCGTCGCGGAAATACGTCATCTACATGACCCCGTCTTGGAAATACGTCATCCAAATGACCCCGTCGTGGAAATACGTCATCCAAATGACCCCGTCACGGAAATACGTCATCCACATGACCCTGTCGCGGAAATACGTCATTCAAATGACCCCGTCGTGGAAATACCATCTACATGACCCCGTCTCGGAAATACGTCATCCAAATGACCCCGTGGTGGAAATACGTCATCCAAATGACCCCGTCGCGGAAATACATCATCTACATGACCCCGTCTCGGAAATACGTCATCCACATGACCCCGTCGCGGAAATACGTCATCCACATGACCCCTTCACGGAAATACGTCATCTAAATGACCCCGTCTCAGAAATATGTCATCCAAATGACCTCGTCTCAGAAATACGTCATCTAAATGACCCCGTCTCGGAAATACGTCATCCACATGACCCTGTCGCGGAAATACGTCATCTACATGACCCCGCCTCGGAAATACGTCACCCAATGACTTCGTGGAACATGGCCAAAGTTAACCTTCACCTCGTGGGAAACGCCCGGAGCAACTTCTGACGCCGTGAAAGGAGGATAATGTCAATCTCACTAAACACTTACGGGTCCTCTCGATTCGTAAGGAAGAAAACACTCTTATAAGATCCTTATGACTTATAAGGGAAAACGCACTTAGGAATCCTCATGATTCCTAAGGAGAAAATACACCTACGAGATCCTCTCGACTCGTAGGGAGAAAAGTCTTTATGAGACCCTCACGGCTCATGAAGTTGAAAAGTCTTAAGTAGCAGACCTGAACCTGCTTCTTAAGCCATCACTATCTCTCGGAGAGTTCAAGACGGAATGCTATCTATCATCTACAGGCTACGGTTACTAAGATAACATGCCGGCAACAAAGAAAAGAGAAGAACATTTTATTCACATTCAGTTAAACGTTCAAGGCATAACCATTCATGCATGTGCGAAAAAGTTTGACGTATAAAATAAACACATAGAAATGAAAAGGCTTGGTATTCATACTTTAGAAAATGCCTACATTAAAAAAAACAGCAAGTAAAAACATAACTGGAATTTTACAAAGGCACGACATCAAATCCAGGGCAAGGATTGAGAAACTCAAAAGTGAGGCCATCTAAAATGTTCCAGGTCTTTCGAACCATCCTAGTATGCTTTCTCTCGTGGTCACAAGCATCGAGATCCTCACGGATGTCCTCCACCCTTCAATAGGCCGCAAGTATTGCCGCCTGTTGAAAAGCTTGATGAAGAAGATCAACAAGATTGTCTCGCCTTTTCTTTGAGATTAAGCCCATCAGATACACCGAGTGCATCTTGTCTTCGGCGTCATCCAATGCCTTAAGCGGCATGCCAGCACAGAATAGAGGAAATGCTCCCCAAATCGCTCCCACAATAAGCTTCAAGAGAGAGGAACGTCGAGGAAGCAGTCGACCATTGTATGCGTTAAAGCGACTCATGATTTCGGCACACTGGGCGTTTGTGAACTCTTGGTTTTGGGAACGGCCGAGTGAGCGGATGTCTCTGTATAAGATAATCTCATCAAGATCATACAAATGAGCAGCCATAACGTCTGAAAAAGAAAATCAGTGAGAGTTAGTAGACAGACTGATTAGAAAAGCTTATTGAAACAGATACGGAATTTACACAACTCTTGATATCCCCATGGTGGGAATAAGTGCTACTTAAATCACCCAATGGATTTAATTCTGTGAAGTTAAGAGAAAAATCCTAAAGAGAATTTCGTATTTAATAAATAAAAAAGAAAGGGGCCCCTCGGGCCAAGGAGTTAAACTCCTCGAGAGCAATGCTCTGCAAACAGGAGTGACACCTGTCAAAGTTAATTATGAGGGAAATTTAAAAATACCCCGAGAATTCTAAAGAGCCATGCTCTGTAAAGATGATGGAATAACCCATCAGAATACTTAAAAGATCTCTTAGGATCTAAGATCTAACGAGGGCAAAGCCCTGTTAAGAAACCCTAAAAAGGTTTTCTTGAAGATCTATGATCTAAGTAGAGCAAAAAGCTCTGATAATGAGGGAAACTCCGGATTATTAACTAATCCCTTTAAAGATTAATCTTTACCTAGAAAAAATCTGACAGAGTTTTAACTCTTAACTTTCTTAAAAAACAGAGCAATGCTCTGAAGAAGAGATAATTCTCAGAAAGAAGATGAACAATGGTCATCTCAGAGGGCTAAAGGCCCTATTTATAAGCATTGACAGCCGTTTCAACTTCCAAAAAGTTGATCCAACGGCGGAGATGCTGCCACCGTTGCACTCACGTGTGGGCCACGTAAGCGAAACGGTGGGGGGCATTTGTTTCCCCAATTAGATCAAAGCTCTGTTCAAATTCCAAGATTGGAAGCGAAGCAACGCTTCGTGAAAGGTGCTAGTATCAAATGCACCTGCACTAAGAGTCAAAGACTCTGAAACGGCGCTCACGTGCGAAGCACGAGAGCGCTAGGCGCCAAGAGCGCTAAGCGCCGGAAACGCTTCACCCTTACAAGAATTAAAATAAGAGAAACACTTGGCAGATAATGTAACGTTTTGAAAATCGTTTCAGTGAAATTTAAAAAAAAAACGGTAAAATAAGGGGGTTTTCTGTAAAAAGTCAAAATACAAATATCTTTATTATAAAATTAAATATACATATTCTAGCTATGTAATTGCTAGTATTTGGTGTTTATTGAGCCACTGGTGAACTTTCAAATTTTCTGAAAAATTTTCCGAAATTAATTATTTTAATATTATTTTAAGCCGTCACTAAAATATTTAATTAGGGAAAATTACAAATTGGAATGAGTTGAAACAAATTTTGTACATCATAAAACATTAAATAAAATTTTAACATGTGGTTTTTGAAATGAAATCGTTTGCTAAAACGGTTTAGAAAATATCGAAGAAAAAGGCTTTTTTTCGGTGAAATTAGTGTTAATGGGAATTGGGGTAATACATTCATCTTTTTTTCTAACCCACACACCCACACCTCACCCTCTCTCCCCCTCCCCACATGGCCGGCCCCACTTTGACAGCCCTCCCTCTCTCTCTCTCTCTCCAATCACCTCTCTTTTGAAAAGAAAAGAAAAGAAAGTCAAAGGGTGTAAACTTTGTCTTTTCCTCCCCACTTTCTCCATCTAACTCTCTCTCCTCCCCCCCCTCAATTTTCTGGCCGAGCCCCATTCCTCCCATAACAGCAGCCCCCCCCCCTTCTCATCTCATTTCTCTCCAAAATTCCAAGAAAAATCAAGTAAAACCTCACAATTTTCCAAATACAAACCTTACTCATTTTTCCTTAGCTATTCTTGTATGGATCTTGGTGAAGGGAAGCATGTTTGGAAGGCTAGATTTGTGCTAGATCTCAAGATAATTGTGGGGTAAATTCTTAACCTTATGGCTAATTGTTGTTTAATTATGATAAGCTATCTTATTCATGTGTTGATTTGGGTGTAATTGCTAGTTTAGGATATTTTAGAAAAGGGTTTGATTTTGGGATTAGGGTTTGTAAAATTCAAGTGAGGGTTTCTAGCATTAGATTATGGTTCTAGTGAGTGATTAACATGTTAATTCTTTGCAAAACTAAACCTTGTTGCTTATTACTAGATTGTTAAATTTAAATTGTCCGAATTATGATTGTTTTGCAAACTAGACTTTTGTAATTAATTTTAAGAATGAGATTAAAATCTAGATAATGGTTGTGTGGCTTAGTTAATATGTTTTAATGAGAATTACGGCCACTAGAATTGTTAAAATATTTAAGTTGATTAAAACACCAAATTTTGAGCTAAAATGGAAAATTGTGCTAATTTTGTTAACTAGGTTTTGTAAATATATATATTTTGTGGAGAATAAATTATTAGAATGGTTTATATAACTTGGTTATGATATTGAGTGGATATTGCGGCCGCTAGATTTGTTTAAAAATCGAGTTTTGTACTAAAACGGGTAATTTGGCTTGCTAGATTTTCGGAAAAATAGCTTTTAAAGTGAGTTTGAGGTTTTTTTGGGAATTTTAAGCTATTTTATATTATAATTAGTGCTTGTGATTGTGTAAACGAGTGTGTTTGGGTTTTTCTCGATGGTTTGGCGTTTGTACGCCGACGTCGAGGGTTTTTGGGTCGATTTGTGAAAGCAACCATAGGTTTTGACATATGTGGCATTCATGCGACGTTTTTGTCATGAGTCGGATTATAATGCGATACGGTGCGTTATGATATGTAGGTACCCATGTGGACTTCGAGATGACAAGCAAGCGCGTGGCGACGTCGGCACCGGCTAGCGAGGACCAGGTGAGTAGATTTATATCTACGGGGAGAAGTCGGGTGGATGGCGTAAAGCACCCCCGCAGTCCGTGGTGGTGTATACGGATGCGTATACACACCAACAATTATTATATGTTGTTTGGGCTTAATAACGATGTTTAGGATGGATATTGGTGTGTTGGATTATTTTAGTATTGCGAACCCTAGGGTAGTGTTGCACTACACATACACACATACATACTTACATACATTCCTATTTATATGTGCTCATGGGATTCTTTATAGTTATGTGTTCACATGGGTATGGGACTATGTGTTCACATACGGATTTGAGGATGATATTGGGATTGAGCTGAGTCGATGAGATTTGTTTTGTAGTTGTGATATCGGTGATATGGCAGGATTCGTACTTGAGATACGTCCTGGGGTTATAGCGGATCTTGGGACGGCGATACGGGTGAATAGTGTTTTAAATAAAATGGTCGACATGTGATCGTGATATGAGGCATGATATGCTAGGATATTGATATTAGGCCGTATCGGGCGATGTATACCCTTGATGATGCTATGTGCTGACGGTATCGGTTTATACGAGATTGTCGATCAGTAGTCAGATCATGAGTATATTGAGGATATTAGTATTGTACTAGACATAGGTCAGTACCCTAGACTATGATCTTGGATAAAGAGGATACCAGAGGAATAGTGTGAGGAATATGATATTGACCCGTACCCAGATTTGGGGATGCCGTACGACGGATTTACGTACGAGCTATATCTTGATGATTGATCCACACTCTTGAGTTGGGATGTCTGATTATAGATATGGTATCGGATATGATATTATTGAGGCAGGATCACCGACTAATATATATACAGGTATGTATATGGATCGACTCAGATGTTAGGCGGTTTCCTTACCTGTAGTCCAGCTTGTTAGTTTAGCCCTCTAGTTTAGTTTAGTTGTTAGATTAGATTTGATTCTTACCTATTTCAAAAACTAACGAATCGTGGGTATTTTAAAAGACAGCCCAAGGGATCCTACGGATATTTCAAAAGACGTATCTTTTCATAAAAACACCGTAGCCCCTATTTTCAAAACCCCATGATTCGTGTTATTTCAAAAAGGCACCATTTGTAGGACTTATATTAGATTAATGCAGATTAGTTATAGTTGCGTCTAGTTTTCAGCTCCCGCTCATTTTTGTGGTCCGCTTCGCATCGCATGTTCATATTATGTTTCATACTCCATTATTGATATCATGCTGTTAGGACACCAGCACCATTACCGATGATGCGTATGTACCACGTACACTTACTTGCCGGCTCACACACATCTTCATCGGTAATTGCCTTGTCACGTACACCTTAGAAAATATTATTGCTTGACATAGCCTGTTAGCTAATAGTTTAGACATGATATTACCGTACTTGCCTTATATGTTAGTTTAGACACTGTAGTTATTACCTGCTACTTCATGCATACTGTTATTCATTGTTATGCCGCATTCATGGATTCTCATGCATATATTCACTATTTTACGTGTTATTGAGGTTTTGGATTCGGATTTCCATGAGATTTTTCTGGATTTGGAGGAAAACCGCAAAAACATAAATAAACCTTTTCTCTCTTTTAAAATAAAATGTGCGGTTTTCCCATGATGTATGAGTCGTCCACCATGAGTTTGCTGATGGATTTCGAGACCCGATTCGAGGAGATGGATGAACCGTTTCGGGTACATGGTGGACCCGGTAAGGTACCCCGGGGCAAGAAGCGCGTGATGATGACGATGTGAGCCTGGCAGGGGAGCACTACCTACCGGTGATTTTACCCGACGCGTCGGATATCCGGAGGATACCGTCGTGGTCTTGAGATGGATGGTAGGGGCCGGTCTGGACTGACGGCGCCCTAGATATTGAGGTACAGAGACTGTGATACAGAGATATCGAGATATTGGGATTACGTTTTGTGCCGATGCTAGGCACTGTTTTATGCTGATTTCATTATGATACCTCATTTTAAAAATACAAAGGAAATCTCACTAAATTGTGAAAACAGTTCTTCATTTACATGTATTCTGTTTTCATGCATTCATACCTCATTCATATGATAGATTGCTACCTGGGGCACTGACACGGGCACATGAGATTACACTCGGGTTAGATATTTACCCTAGCCTTGTTATAGGTTGCATGTTATATATATAATTGAGGCTATATTATGATCTTTGACCTAGGTTGCGTTATTTATGCGATTTCTTTCCGTAGATGTTTTTCTATTCACGAGTTGGCAACTCACTCCCGTTGTGCCCCAGTTTCTTGCAGGTTTGCCGTACAGGTTTCATTACGGCTTTGCGGGCATAGTTTCCTTCGGGTGATTTGCTAGTAGGTGGGTTTACTTGTATCGTACCCCCATTATATATCGTGTATATTATTATTCTGTTGTATCTAGAAGTTCCATCAACCAAACATGTATTTATTTTTGAGATAGAGACCAGTGATGTTATTCTTTCGACCTTAGAGTCGCGCTTTATATGTCTGTGGTTTTCTTGTGGTTTTGAGCTTCCTTTTGAATTTTGATCCTCGCCGTTGGCGTTGTATATTATATTGCTTGTGTGGTTGTGACCGTCGTTTGACGAAGAGCTAGCTCCTGCTTGGGGATGCCTTTTTATTGATTTCGTATACTATTCATGTTGTATCCCGTTTGGGAGCCAGTATTTACAAAGGAGACTCTGCCGAAATTTTCAGGAAATACTTGATGTTTTTAAACCGCATAATTCGGCTTATGCTATTAAAACTACTTGATCTTAAATTGGTTTCCTTCACTCTACTACTTTTCTTGGTTTGGATTTCTGGGTTTTCGGTTTACTTAGATTACGTACGCCTCGAGACGTTCGTAGTTTAAGTGCCGGTCATGTTCCGTACTTTCGGGTCGTGACAAAGTTGGTATCAGAGCGTTAGGTTTTACCTTCGGAGCATAGGATGACCCTTGGTTGATGGAATAGGTGACTAAAGTAGAGTGAAGTACCGTTGGTATGTTCGGCGGCATACTTACGACACGCCACTCCACTTAAGGAGCCTTAGGATGAACATTTCTTTGTTCAGTATTATATTCATTCCTGATCTAGCTTCATCGGTAC
This sequence comes from Agapanthus africanus, assembly GCA_030015575.1. Taxonomy (NCBI): domain Eukaryota; kingdom Viridiplantae; phylum Streptophyta; class Magnoliopsida; order Asparagales; family Amaryllidaceae; genus Agapanthus; species Agapanthus africanus. The sequence continues at coordinate 494,474,724 of JASDDO010000026.1, forward strand.
CAGTTACGGTTTGCTACCACGATTACGGGCAATGAGAGCTACGGTTAGAATTGCGGTCAGCATAAGCTCGTCACGAACGAGGACTGTCCAGGGCGTAATTTTGGCGACACACGATTGCGGAGATGTGTCTTTTTACTGTGTTTCGCGCTACGAGCGTTTGGCGGATCGCCTTTATGAGATTTCTCGGACGTGCCGATCAGTACCAGAGGATTGGGCCACCGACAGAGGCCAGCCAGATTTTGATGACCGTTGGTGTATTGCTTATTCATGATGGTCGAGGCACTGTTCAGCGTGCAGACGAGTGAGCCAGTTGTTGCTGCGAGTGACGAGATATCGCCCTATATATTGGAGCTATTGTAGTGCGAGATTGTACCAAGGGATGATAGAAGGTCGCTAGTCACCCGAGGATGAATGACTAGGACAGGTGGTTTGTTCGCCGACCCCGATGCGAGGTCATCAGATAGATTGATTCCAGCTAGAGACGACTTCACGCGGAGACGTTGAGAGTCGACAGAGACGATCGAATGTCAGAAACCTATTATTCCAAGTTTAAAGTAGTCGGAAAGACATGCAGGAAATTCTATGGTCCCTCTAGAAGAATGAAACCCTAACTCGACTTAATGACCGTGTGAAAGCCTTTGAACCTTCGGGTTTGCGGCAGTCCTACGGCGCCATTAGTGAGGCTTGGGTTTGCCTTTCTACGGCTGGACCACCGATGCTGTGGTATGTACTCGATACTATTAAACTGTGCCCAAGATGTTGAGCTCTTGGGGGATTATGAGGTTTTGACGACTCGATCGGATGGCTCGACTTAATTTGGATGCTAGGTGGTGAGATGCATTTCTTGGGAGACTCCGGATACAAGGATAGTCATTGGAGCTCAGTCCATGCAGCCACGACGAGACGAGTCCAGAGCAGTCGACATTAGAAAAATGGAGTAAGAGGTTCGTACAAGATCTGGATATGATGACGTTCCCCTCCGCCGACATCAGGGATGCGTTACGTATGCCGAGGCATTGTACTTGGATATACCTTCCAAAAGGAGTCGCGATGAGTATGCAGCCCTTCCGGAATGAGACCAGATCTAGTAAGGGACGATGACTCCCGGACAGTTCGGCAGAGACGAGATTTGGGAGAGATCCCGACAGGACCTTTCTGGAATGAATTACAAGAAGACCTTGACCCAGGAGTGGTCATTGTTACGCACACCAGCAGGCCAGAGTTCATGATCATCGACGAGACGTCCCACTAGTGACCGCGACAGTTGGCCCGAGATTCTTAGAGGATGCGCTTGAGCGGTACTATTCCGCCATTATTGATTTCGATGTTTTGGGTGATTTATTTGCATGATTTGATTTTCATGATTGAGGATTTACGATCTTTGCACAGTGTTGCACTTGATATCGTTTTCGTGCTTGGTTTCACTTGTTTGTGATTTTACAATTTTAGATATTTGAGTTGATTTTGTGCGTATATACGCACACGATTTGGTTTTTGCACGCGGTATAATTCATATATGCTTGCAGTGCAGTGTTACGTTTGTTGTGCATTTAGATGCCCTGGACTTTGATTTCGATGGTGATGTTCGATATTTGTTTTGTGCACCTTGTGCACCTGATTTGATTTTGCGCATGTTCGGCACTTGATATTGGATTTCATGATTTCGTGCATGATGGATGCACCTGATTTGGATTTTCGCGCATGTTGGGCGCATGTTTTGAAGTGTGATTTTGGTGCACACCAGATGCACTAAATCGAGATTTTTCGTGCATGTCGATGCACCTGATTTTGCTGTCAGGCACACATGTTGCCTACGACAGATGTTTCGTGCACACCCGATGCACTTAGATGTTGTTTCTGTGCATAGGTATGACACCTATTTGGATTTTGATTTCCGTGCGCACAAGACGCACGTAGTATTCATACGCGTATTTTGGGATTGATTTTTCTTATAGAGCAGTACGTTTTTATGATATTGCTATATGTTTTCGTACTGAGCAGGACTAGTCAGAGGACAGTACCTGAATATATTTTACATGTATAGTTTCGAGTTATATCATATTGGTTTTGCTTTGGATTTGGTATTGATGTCTTCCCCATGATTTCGTTGATTGCGGGATGCTTGACGGAGTTCAGATTTGAGTTATATGCTCATTTTTCCTGCGCATGCGTTGCGCTACGATTTGTTTTATGTATTTATGATTTCGGAGCCCCGGCGATTTTATGGTTTTGGCTGACATATTTTAGTATTTGGGGAAAGTTTTAATTTAAATTCGGGGACTGAATTTGTTTAAGGGGGGAAGATTGTAACGTTTTGAAAATCGTTTCAGTGAAATTTCAAAAAAAAAAACGGTAAAATAAGGGGGTTTTCTGTAAAAAGTCAAAATGCAAATATCTTTATTATAAAATTAAATATACATATTCTAGCTATGTAATTGCTAGTATTTGGTGTTTATTGAGCCACTGGTGAAATTTCAAATTTTCTGAAAATTTTTCCGAAATTAATTATTTTAATATTATTTTAAGCCGTCACTAATATATTTAATTAGGGAAAATTACAAATTGAAATGAGTTGAAACAAATTTTGTACATCATAAAACATTAAATAAAATTTTAACATGTGGTTTTTGAAATGAAATCGTTTGCTAAAACGGTTTAGAAAATATCGAAGAAAAAGGCTTTTTTTCGGTGAAATTAGTGTTAATGGGAATTGGGGTAATACATTCATCTTTTTCCCTAACCCACACACCCACACCTCACCCTCTCTCCCCCTCCCGACATGGCCGGCCCCACTTTGACAGCCCTCCCTCTCTCTCTCTCTCTCCAATCACCTCTCTTTTGAAAAGAAAAGAAAAGAAAGTCAAAGGGTGTAAACTTTGTCTTTTCCTCCCCACTTTCTCCATCTCACTCTCTCTCCTCCCCCCCCCTCAATTTCCTGGCCGAGCCCCATTCCTCCCATAACAGCAGCACCCCCCCTTCTCGTCTCATTTCTCTCCAAAATTCTAAGAAAAATCAAGTAAAACCTCATAATTTTCCAAATACAAACCTTACCCATTTTTCCTTAGCTATTCTTGTATGGATCTTGGTGAAGGGAAGCATGTTTGGAAGGCTAGATTTGTGCTAGATCTCAAGATAATTGTGGGGTAAATTCTTAACCTTATGGCTAATTGTTGTTTAATTATGATAAGCTATCTTATTCAAGTGTTGATTTAGGTGTAATTGCTAGTTTAGGATATTTTAGAAAAGGGTTTGATTTTGGGATTAGGGTTTGTAAAATTCAAGTGAGGGTTTCTAGCATTAGATTATGGTTCTAGTGAGTGATTAACATGTTAATTCTAAGCAAAACTAAACCTTGTTGCTTATTACTAGATTGTTAAATTTAAATTGTCCTAATTATGATTGTTTTGCAAACTAGACTTTTGTAATTAATTTTGAGAGTGAGATTAAAATCTAGATAATGGTTGTGTGGCTTAGTTAATATGTTTTAATGAGAATTACGGCCACTAGAATTGTTAAAATATTTAAGTTGATTAAAACACCAAGTTTTGAGCTAAAATGGAAAATTGTGCTAATTTTGTTAACTAGGTTTTGAAAATATATATATTTTGTGGAGAATAAATTATTAGAATGGTTTATATAACTTGGTTATGATATTGAGTGGATATTGCGGCCGCTAGATTTGTTTAAAAATCGAGTTTTGTAATAAAACGGGTAATTTGGCTTGATAGATTTTCGGAAAAATAGCTTTTAAAGTGAGTTTGAGGTTTTTTGGGAATTTTAAGCTATTTTATATTATAATTAGTGCTTGTGATTGTGTAAACGAGTGTGTTTGGGTTTTTCTCGATGGTTTGGCGTTTGTACGCCGACGTCGAGGGTTTTTGGGTCGATTTGTGAAAGCAACCATAGGTTTTGACATATGTGGCATTCATGCGTCGTTTTGGTCATGAGTCGGATTATAATGCGATTCGGTGCGTTATGATATGTAGGTACCCATGTGGACTTCGAGACGACAAGCAAGCGCGTGGCGACGTCGGCACCGGCTAGCGAGGACCAGGTGAGTAGATTTATATCTACGGGGAGAAGTCGGGTGGATGGCGTATAGCACCCCCGCAGTCCGTGGTGGTGTATACGGATGCGTATACACACCAACAATTATTATATGTTGTTTGGGCTTAATAACGATGTTTAGGATGGATATTGGTGTGTTGGATTATTTTAGTGTTGCGAACCCTAGGGTAGTGTTGCACTACACATACACACATACATACATACATTCCTATTTATATGTGCTCATGGGATTCTTTATAGTTATGTGTTCACATGGGTATGGGACTATGTGTTCACATACGGATTTGAGGATGATATTGGGATTGAGCTGAGTCGATGAGATTTGTTTTTTGGTCGTGATATCGGTGATATGGCAGGATTCGTACTTGAGGTACGTCCTGGGGTTATAGCGGATCTTGGGACGGCGATACGGGTGAATAGTGTTTTAAAGAAAATGGTCGACATGTGATCGTGATATGAGGCATGATATGCTAGGATATTGATATTATGCCGTATCGGGCGATGTATACCCTTGATGATGCTATGTGCTGACGGTATCGGTTTGTACGAGATTGTCGATCTGTAGTCAGATCATGAGTATATTGAGGATATTAGTATTGTACTAGACATAGGTCAGTACCCTAGACTATGATCTTGGATAAAGAGGATACCAGAGGAATAGTGTGAGGAATATGATATTGACCCGTACCCAGATTTGGGGATGCCGTACGACGGATTTACGTACGAGCTATATCTTGATGATTGATCCGCACTCTTGACTTGGGATGTCTGATTATAGATATGGTATCGGATATGATATTATTGAGGCGGGATCACCGACTAATATATATACAGGTATGTATATGGATCGACTCAGATGTTAGGCGGTTTCCTTACCTGTAGTCCAGCTTGTTAGTTTAGCCCTCTAGTTTAGTTTAGTTGTTAGATTAGATTCGATTCTTACCTATTTCAAAAACTAACGAATCGTGGGTAATTTAAAAGACAGCCCAAGGGATCCTACGGATATTTCAAAAGACGTATCTTTTCATAAAAACACCGTAGCCCCTATTTTCAAAACCCCATGATTCGTGTTATTTCAAAAGGCACCATTTGTAGGACTTATATTAGATTAATGCAGATTAGTTATAGTTGCGTCTAGTTTTCAGCTCCCGCTCATTTTTGTGGTCCGCTTCGCATCGCATGTTCATATTATGTTTCACACTCCATTATTGATATCATGCTGTTAGGACACCAGCACCATTACCGATAATGCGTATGTACCACGTACACTTACTTGCCGGCTCACACACATCTTCATCGGTAATTGCCATGTCACGTACACCTTAAAAAATATTATTGCTTGACATAGCCTGTTAGCTAATAGTTTAGACATGATATTACCGTACTTGCCTTATATGTTAGTTTAGACATTGTAGTTATTACCAGCTACTTCATGCATACTGTTATTCATTGTTATGCCGCATTCATGGATTCTCATGCATATATTCACTATTTTACGTGTTATTGAGGTTTTGGATTCGGATTTCCATGAGATTTTTCTGTATTTGGAGGAAAACCGCAAAAACATAAATAAACCTTTTCTCTCTTTTAAAATAAAAAGTGCGGTTTTCCCATGATGTATGAGTCGTCCACCTTGAGTTTGCTGATGGATTTTGAGACCCGATTCGAGCAGACGGATGAACCGTTTCGGGTACATGGTGGACCCGGTAAGGTACCCCGGGGCAAGAAGCGCGTGATGATGACGATGTGAGCCTGGCAGGGGAGCACTACCTACCGGTGATTTTACCCGACGCGTCGGATATCCGGAGGATACCGTCGTGGTCTTGAGATGGATGGTAAGGGCCGGTCTGGACTGACGGCGCCCTAGATATTGAGGTACAGAAACTGTGATACTGAGATATCGAGATATTGGGATTACGTTTTGTGCCGATGCTAGGCACTGTTTTATGCTGATTTCATTATGATACCTCATTTTAAAAATACAAAGGAAATCTCACTAAATTGTGAAAACAGTTCTTCATTTACATGTATTCTATTTTCATGCATTCATACCTCATTCATATGATAGATTGCTACCTGGGGCACTGACATGGGCACATGAGATTACACTCGGGTTAGATATTTACCCTAGCCTTATTATAGGTTGCATGTTATATATATAATTGAGGCTATATTATGATCTTTGACCTAGGTTGCGTTATTTATGCGATTTCTTTCTGTAGATGTTTTTCTATTCACGAGTTGGCAACTCACCCCCGTTGTGGCCCAGTTTCTTGCAGGTTTGCCGTACAGGTTTCATTACGGCTTTGCGGGCATAGTTTCCTTCGGGTGATTTGCTAGTAGGTGGGTTTACTTGTATCGTACCCCCATTATATATCGTGTATATTATTATTCTGTTGTATCTAGAAGTTCCATCAACCAAACATGTATTTATTTTTGAGATAGAGACCAGTGATGTTATTCTTTCGACCTTAGAGTCGCGCGTTATATGTCTGTGGTTTTCTTGTGGTTTTGAGCTTCCTTTTGAATTTTGATCCTCGCCGTTGGCGTTGTATATTATATTGCTTGTGTGGTTGTGACCGTCGTTTGACGAAGAGCTAGCTCCCGCTTGGGGATGCCTTTTTATTGATTTCGTATACTATTCATGTTGTATCCCGTTTGGGAGCCAGTATTTACAAAGGAGACTCTACCGAAATTTTCAGGAAATACTTGATGTTTTTAAACCGCATAATTCGGCTTATGCTATTAAAACTACTTGATCTTAAATTGGTTTCCTTCACTCTACTACTTTTCTTGGTTTGGATTTCTGGGTTTTCGGTTTACTTAGATTACGTACGCCTTGAGACGTTCGTAGTTTAAGTGCCGGTCATGTTCCGTACTTTCGAGTCGTGACTGATAATGACAAAAAGAAAGAAAACGCTTAATTAAACATTTTTATTGCAATGGGAATAATGCTCCAAACATGGGATCAATCGGACAAGGGTTTACAAACATATAGATAAAATTATCTAATTCCCTCTTTGTCTTTTCCACCATATCAAAGCGGCGATCCTCGCGAGGAGTAGCTACCCATCGGTTAGCACCGCATTCACCAGCAAAAGCAGAGATGACAGCGCAGTGAGCCCGTATTTGGCTCAGCAAATGAACAGAACAGTCCCTTAGGGCTTTGGTGATCAAGTGCGCCTCAAAGAAGCACTCAATCTTATCTTCAGCAGCATCGAGCATCACTGGGGTCATCTCAGCCGGAGGAGGGGGAATGTCAGCAAGCACGGACAAAAGGATCATCCGAAGCCAAATAGAGTTCGGGGGGAGAGGAGATCCTACACGAGTCAAGAGCTCGTGCAACGCCACGTCGCATTGGTCATCTGTAAGAGCAGAATCCACCAAGCGCGCAGCAAAGCAAGGAACAATGTCCTGAATAGGCACTTCCCACGGTTGTCGACGAGCATGTGGGCGCTTACAAGCCATAGTTGAGAGGGTTCTTTGGAGACGAGAAAAGAAAGAAACTTTGCTTCAGGTTATAAAGACTAGGCACAGAAAATTTTGTGCACAATGGAGCTATTTCCAAGACCTAGAAAATGAAAGTTCTGAGGAATACAAGTTTGATTTAAAATGAAGGTGAAAAGACACCTCCAATAAAGCAGCGCTTTAGATGCAGCGCCAAGTGCGCTGCACCCTAGGCAGCGCATCATGAGTGCGCTAGCGCTAGGCGCGCTGCGCTCCACATGTCAAACACGGGTGCGCTAGCGCATGGCGCACTGCGCTCTAAGCAGCGTACCACGTGTCAAACACGGGTGCGCTAGTGCAAGGTGCGCTGCGCTCTGAGCAGTGCACAACGTGCAAACCACGGATGCACTAGCGCTGGAATTAAAAATTCCCCACCCTTAGATCAAAAGATCTAATAATAATGATAAATCATTAATTAATCCGAATTAATATTCTGTTATGGAAAGATTTTCCAATCTTATTAAAAACAAGAAGATTGCTTTCTGTAAAACAGAAGCCCTAGGATCAAAGATCCAATGGTGGGAAACATCCCCAAATCATTCAGAGAAAGATTTCTTTAACTAATTCAACAAATCAGCTTACCCTATATAAAGGCTCCAAGATTTCAAGTCTCATATAGAGAAACGCCCCCATAAACTTTGAAAAATTCAAAGGAAGAGAAGCATAGCTCTCAGCAAAAGAAGATTTTTCTTCAAGGTAAAAAGAATGGTGATGAACACAGAGATGAAATCATCTCATAAAAAGAAGAATTATCTTCTTAAAAGATTATAGATCTACAAAGACCAAAGTCTTTCATAAAAGAGATCGAAAGATCTCATCATACAATAAAAGAAGAATATAATTCTTCTCATAGATCATTGATCTATAAAGGCAAAGCCTTTCATCAAAATTAGAGATTGAAAATCTCTCCTGCAAAATAAGAACTGTTGTTCTTAAATCTTGAGACAAAGTCTCTTCTAAAAAGAACATAAATTTGTTCCCAGATCATAAAATTGATCAAATGCGCTTTGCGCTCTTGAAATGCGCCTTGCGCTCTTGAATTGCGTTTCTGCGCTCTCTGGACCGGCGCTCAGCGCCAAATGCACCATGTGTCAACCACGTGTGCGCCAATTAAACAACTTGCGCTTTGCGCTTCTGAAATAGCGCACTGCGCTCATGGGCTGGCGCTCAGCGCCAAGCGCACCACGTGTGCGCCACTAAACTAACGCTCTGTGCTCATAAATTGGCATTATGCGCTCATCATCTGGCGCAAAGCGCCAAGCACGACACGTGTCAACCATGTGTGCGCTACTTGGCAGAAGCGCCTGCGCCCATCATCTGGCGCAAAGCGCCAAGCGCGACATGTGTCAACCATGTGTGCGCTACTTGGCAGAAGCGCATTGTGCTCTTTAACTGGTGCAAAGCGCCTGGCGCGCCACGTGTCGCGCTGTCAGAACATAAACTGTTCTTTAATAAGCCCAGAGCTTTGATCAATGCTCACCATTATTAAAAGGGCCAAGCCCAAATAAAGGCTCAATAGACGGAGTAAAAATGTTAAACATTTATTGGACTTAGCCCAATATTGGCCATAAGTCCTCAACTTATATTAATTGAGCCCACTTGCTTATAAATATTTCAACAGATCTTAGTTCCAAATTGGACTACAGATCTTCCAACCAACTCATACCGGTTCGAGGGTACATTTTTTTACTCCTCTGATATCTGTCGTTGTAATCCTTCAACGTCTTCAGAGAGGTGACGGGTCCCGACAACCACACATTTCACGGACTGTGGGGTCCTTAAGCCCACGGACTACGATGTCCTTAACCTGGATTGTGGGGTTCTTAAACTCATGGACTACGATGTCCTTAACCTGGAATGTGGGTTCCTTAAGCCCATGGACCGAGATGTCCTTAAACTAACATTGGACCATAATGTCCTTAAACTAACAATGAACCGCAATGTCCCTAAACTAAACAATAGAGTCCAAATGCTCTTTGTTGGATCTAAACGATCCCGTTAAGTTGATCTTAGTCTAAAAATTAAACTAACGTATCCTTAACAAACGTTTAAGTTGATCTTAGTCTCAAATAAGGCTAACGTATCCTTAAACCTAACCCCCAAACCAAAATCTAAGAAGATACGGATTTGGACTAATCCATGTCCTATGGCCGACAATATAAATTAGTCTCCGTATACAATCCACGGGCAACCAAAAACAAAACAAACACCCACGACACGAAGTGACCATCTGGAGAAGGAGAAAGTTGTTACCGCGATGCGGTAGCGTAATTAACTGCAGGGGCTTGCGCCTGCAAGGAAGAGCGTCCCCACAATCAAAAACCACTCAAACGAGGGGGAATCTGACGAAGTCTGCTACATTGGCCGCATCCGTTTAAACCTTCGATACATAGTGTCATAAATCAACTTGGCATCTTCGGAGAGGTGGACGGATAAAACCAATTAGCATCTGCCCTGAAATTCAGGCGAGACGTCCACCGCGTCCTCCTATGTCTTTCGGCGGGAAACACACCCATGTATCATGTGGCATCTAGCATGACACAAAATAATGTACATTAATATATATCACATATATACTAAGTGTACACCAGTGAGAAAAAGAAATGTTTAAGTGAGCTAATATTAGTTAATGTAAATCAATATATCACATATATAATTATACATTAAATTATTAAATCAACACTTGATTTAATAATACGGCTATATCACATACAACCAACTAATATCAATTGTAACATCCAATCGAATCAACACTTGATCCGATAACCCGGCTATATTACATATAACCGACCTATATCACATATCGAGATAATAGAATGCGGTATCACATACATGCATTAATCTCGGTCCCGCACATATCATATATGTGCTCCTACTTCATTTTGTATGAACCAGGAAACCTCTGTATAGGACTCTAAAGACTCGTCAATACTCCGGCAGTAGGTGATGATCATATCAAACACCCACAAGCCGCAAGCGGTCTGCTAAGCATAACGGCTACCCGGGTATTGAGCGATCAGAAGATCAACAAGAAAGCCTGCTCATACTCCTGCGAATCCAATCAGTAACACTACCATACAGTCCGGTCTCTTCGTCTGATATGACGCATATCTTGCCTAAGGGTGGTAAACGTCAGACCCCAATAGCTTGATAAGTCATGCCGATGCAAGGTCCATAACGGGTCGAGAAACTACTGATAAAACTTACAAGTAAATCTCATCTACCCTGGCCAGGGATATCCAGTTATGGCCAATCGAGCATAGCGCAACATCAACCCCCAATACCGGGAGAGACGAAATCCCCTCCTATCGCTCATTGCCTCCATGTGACTCGGGACTGTACCTAAAAACCACCTGTTTCCACGACTTAGTAGAGCCGTGGTAGGGTGGAAATCAAAGCACAGTGGGAGACACACAAGTCTCTATGACTATCTCGAGTCGACAGACTAACCTGTACCAGTGTCACCAGAGAACTGTTACCTGACGTAAGGTATAATACCATCTAGGAGTTCTCGGCGAGTCCGTTCAGTGTACCCAATCTCTACTGAGCACCCGTATACGATCTCTGATGTCAAACACCAATGGATATGGGATCATCCATCGCCCATCATATGGGTCGAGAAGCGTTTACGCTAGTCTACTCTGGAATATCGATGCCCCGTCTCGATATTCCCACGACTAGGAAGAATTGAAGGATGAACTCATAGACTTCCTAGGCCCCACTAGTATGATCTGCATCATAATCCTGGTAGTCATGTACACATCTTCAGGGCTTTATCAACATGTAACAGTGAGACAATAAGTGTACATGTTAAGATAAAGAGCAACCAGATAGTGTTCTATCATGTCGAGCAAGAAAGTCCTCCCTATATATGTCCCAGCATCCACTATAATATACATCTCATGTACAATAATGGCCTCTAGGGCATACATACAACTAACAATCTCCCACTTGCACTAAGGCTAGTTGTTGTAGTATGTCATACCCAACGTCCTACAAAAATCTCTAGCAGGAAAGGCCTTTGTGAGTGGATCCATCATGTTATCCTTCACGTCAACTCTCCTGACCTCGATCCTCTGGATATCAACTATCTCCATGATCAGGTGATAGTGCCTTAGAATTTGTCTGGGTCACTGATGGGATCGGGGTTCCTAGGTCTAAGCCACAACTCCATTGTCACACAATGGTAGGAACCAAGTTCATCTCATGAACATATATACACCCAGACTGCCTCTTTGATAGCAGCGTTGATAGCGATGTATCCAGCCTTTATCGTCTAGTTTGTCTCGGTATCTAGCTTGGAACTCTTCCAATATATCGCCCCACTTCTGGGGTAAAGACAAAGCCTGTGACTGTCTAACAGTCGACCTTATCACTCTAGAAGCTTGATTCGGTAAAGGACTCCCACTGGAGTTCACCATTACCAAACTCCTAGAACATTTCTTTAGTGCTTCATAAGTACTTAAGAAGGTTCTCCAAAGATATCCAGTGATTCTCCCCTGGATCATCTGATACCATCTCACTACATTTAGTGAGAATTTTAACATCCATTTAGATCTATCTCATAGATTTAAAAACCAGGATTTAGGAGGTATCACCTAGATCCTACATGGAGAATCAATGTGATAAGAGGAGATTGACCGAGTGTAGCATAAGAAACTCCTTTCCTATCAAGAGTATGTCGTCCATGTACAATACGAGGAAGACCACCTTATTCTCTACTACCTTTTTGTATATACAAGGTTCATCTACCATTTTGATGAAGTCAAACGCTTTGACTGTTACATCAAAACAGATGTTCCAACTCCGCGATGCCTGCTTTAACGAATATAGCAACTTGCACACGTTTCCGCTGCTCCCACCGTCTACGAAGCCCTTTGGCTGTGTACTTATAGACGCTCTCTTCGAAATCAGTATTTAGAAAGGCAGTCATGACAACCAACCACCAGATATCGTAGTCATGGTATATAGCAATAGCAAGTAGGATCCGGATGGACTTAAGCATAGGCACTGGAGAAAAGGATTCATCATTACCCACGCCTGGTTAATGACAAAAACCTTTTGCAACAAGTCTAACTTTGAAAGACTCAACTTTTCCATCTACACCAAGTAATCTTCTCAAGATATACTTGCTTCTGATAGGGATTTAGCCCTTTAGATATAGAAACCAAAATCCATACTTTGTTGGTGTACCTGGATTCCATCTCAGATCACTTAGCATCCAGCCATTCTTACAGAGTCCCCACTCTTGATGGCCTGCTTGGTACTAGTTGGGTCATCATCTCTCATGATGCAATCATCGCTCCCACTGTCATCAAGAAACCTAAGTATCTTTCAGGCGGATGAGGAACCCTATCAGATCGGCGGAGAGGCTGAGGTTCGTTGGGAACTATTGAATCCTCTGGTTCTACCAAATCATCAGCTGTAATTTGTATAGCTGGAACTAATTCCAGTTCTACCTCATGTCCACAAATTTCTTCCTTAAAAAAATTCCTTTTCCTAAAAGGTGGCATGCCGAGAAATAAAAAACTTTTTGTTTCTCGGTGTGGTAGAAGATATCCCCTTGCGAATGCTTGGGATATCCAACAAACTTCTACAGGACTGACCTTGCCTCGAGCTTGTCCAGATTTTGCTTTTAGACATAGGCCGGACAACCCAAATCTTAACATGCTTAAGGGATGGGCTCTTCCCATACCATATCTCATATTGAGTGGTAGGCACTGATTTGATTGGAACCCAATTCAATAGGTATGTTGCTTCTTCAAGCGCATAACCCCAGAAGGAAACAAGCAACTCAACAGCACTCATCATAGAGCACACCATATCTAATAGGGTGCGATTGCTCCACCCCGATACATCGTTGTGCTATGGTGTATACGGAGGAGTAGTGCTGAGAGAGAATCTCATTCTCCTATAGAATAGTCCAAGAATTCCATGCATAAGTATTCTCCTTCCCGATCCCATGAAAGGACATAATACTTATACCCGTTTTGGTTCTCTACTTCAGATTTATATTCATTGAATTTCTCAAAAGCTTCAGTCTTGTGTTTCAACAGGAACACATTTTCGAATCCTGAGAGATCATCAGTGAAGATAATGAAGTACAAAGAACCAGTCCTGGCATGTGTAGACATGGGACTACATACATCATCATGTATCAGTCCAAAGAGTTTACTAACTCTTTCTCTGTTTCAAGTAAACGGAGCTATAGTCATCTTATCTTTGTGACATGACTGGCAAGTTTCACAAGATGTAAATTCAAACTGATTTAAATATGCATCTTAATGTTACTTAGCTAGTCGGGTCGCATTGATATGACCTAGTCTACAATGTCATAAACAGGATTTATTCATTTCTGAACTCTTCCTCTTGTGTGTTTCTGTACGTTAAAAACCGTGGTTTGATTTAGAACGTATATGCTATTATATAACGTTCCTGAACTGATCAACTCTTGATATAGGAAATGTTCAAAATATTATCCAACAATACAAAATTATATCCATCTTTATTAAATAAAGAGACTGATATAATGTTGCTTATCAGGTTTGGTATCTAATAACATTCGTTCAGAATCAATGTATTACCATTTGGTAATACAAGGTGATAACTGCCAACACCTTGGCTGCAACAATTGCACCGTTCTCTATACTTAGAGACATATCACCCATTCCCAGTTCTCCACCTTTCTGTAGCCCATGTAACAGATTACACATGCGGGATCCTGATCCGGTATCAAATACCCAGGACGTAGAGGATACTGAGAAACAGTTCTCTGTAACAAACACACCCGAAGAAGATGAATCAATCATGCAATTTCTTCATTTTAGCGGCATGGGAATCCTGGTATTCCCCTATTTCCTGCTCGGTCTTATAACAATTATAAGTTGGAGCGGGACCAACGTTCCCAGCTCAGTATAACAAGCGGGTTAGTTCAATACATCCTTATTATTATCTTGATTAAGGGGTGACATGGTCGCTACCTGGAGAGAGAGAAAAAACACTCTGTGTGCGCTCTTGCAAGATTAGATTGGTTATATATTTTATCTAATCAGGATGGCTCCCACTGTTTTTAACAAATCTTTCTTCAAACCTTAAAAGGAAAGACTAGCCGGGATTAATTACACCATACAAGTTTGCCAATCTTTCAGCCAGGCCAATGCCGGTACTTTGAGGGAGGTTCCCCGTGCTTTCACACGGACCTAATTAAGATAAACCTCGTTTTCCTAGGGGCGTAACCCCGTTGACACCTTTCTAGACACCTACTTGATCGGCTAATTGTAAAGTGCAAAACTCTCCCAGGAGTAACAATTACTCGAAGTTGGTATCAGGATCCAACTATCTCATAGAAGGTATGCAATCTCATTGCAAATTTTAACCCTTGAAACTCCCGATAATGGTTTTTACCCCTAGTGGCTCATGACCTTAACTATGGTCAACAAATCACAAGCACTAGTCAAGTTCTACCCGTCATTTCTTGATTAATTAGACCCATCCACATGACCCTTAACTATGGTTAACAAAGTCACATGAATGTCATATCTAATCACATCATATGCTGTGTAGGAAGACATCACTTAGCTATCGTACACTGTACCTTAACTATGGTCAACAAACACAGCACGAATACTAAGTACTCTACTTCCTAAAATGACGGAGGGTTGCGGATGGTTTTTAAGAAAACCTTTAATGCTTTGAACTTTATCTCGTTGCAGAATAAAATTATTTAAAATGGAGTGTTTTTTTAGCTTATACTAGTTTCGCTAAAGAGGTCACTCCCGGTGAAGGGATCTCGGCTCTTTCCTCGTCGAATGAGGTGCGGGATATTCACAATACCACTATGCAAAGCAAGAACTAGAAAAGCAATCAAAAGACAAAACCGAGGGTTTTAGCATCTGTTAGTTACTGCTAAAGAGGTCACTCCCGATGAAGGGATCTCGGCTCTTTCCTTATCGAATAAGGTGCAGGATACTCTACAAGGAATACCGCTATGCAAAGCAACAACTAGAGCTACTTATTTTTGAAAATTCGATTCCAAAACATCTTTAGGTTTATTTTCCTTCATTAATCTTATTAATGAATGTCCCATCATTAAAATTACCTAAACATCACAGATAAATACAACGTACGCTTATGCCATCCGCATTCACCATGAAGTCCCATCATGCACCGTTAGGTTAGGTAACTAACGGCAGAGCGGGGCAGGGCTAGCACTGGTGAAAAACATAAGCAATATCTATAATATATCATATATATTATATATAGTATTTATCTCAGAATATAAAGTGATCACATCACAGAATATCAGCAGCAGAAGACAACATATGAAATATTGGATATACTAGAATTTCCGGGTTTTAATTTAAGCCTGTATAAAACACGGATTTCACGGTCGTGATGAATAGCCAATCCCATATCCCAAGACCCCTACAAGAGCGGCAAGCAACCCTACTAATTCTAGAGTTAGGAGACCCGGACTCGACTCCTCGAGATGGCCTCCTACTGGACTCTGGAACCCGATTACTTGTGCTCCTCTCCTTCAGTCTATCCTAATGCGGAAAAGTAAATAATATACATCAACGATGACATCTTCCTCAACCCGGAAGTGCCCCAATAAAAGAACATTACATACAAGTTTTTACATGAATGAAATGAAAAACTCTCATCTCACATAAAACCCCCCGGCTATTCAAACACGACGATCCAATATAACATATCCCAGCAACACATAACATCATATGTCATCAACGTAAGTAAATATGTGTATCCCAATTGTCGTTGACGTATAGCAACGAAACCGGCGATACACCACATATTACACTTACGGTCGTAGAAAAGAAAATGAAAACTACAACAGTTGGAATCCTTAACCACCTTAGACATCATAAACCCGTAAAATCTCATATTGCGGATTTCATGCCCAACAATATGAATTCCTTAGATATCGCATGCTTAATAATTATAAACCCCGTATTTTAGTCTCGATATCAAAAACACTTTTCAATATCAAGTTGGGCAATTCAACAAAATTCCCAACATCCGGATCGAATGCTCGTCAGAAACTTTAGTAGACAGCTATACCCCCGATCCCGTCGACGAAGTGCACATAGGCGGAACACCGCGGCCGCGAGCACCCAGACAGATACTTTTGGCAACGGAGTTCTCCTACAGTCACTTGGTCGGGGCTATGGGGCGTGGCTATCTAGTAAGGTTACCCGGCGAGTATCCGCGTATGCTATGTGATTGCGACGGACTTTTGATCACATCAAAATCCCGTGGCAACCGATCAAATAAGACTAAATTGCTAGATTCATAAAATTCAAATATTGTGTATTCTAAGTACTGTATCCCATCGTAAATATCCAGATGAAATTAAACTTTTCGATTGATTCATCAAAGTCCCATAATTCCCCGAGAGCTCAACACTTGAGTACAGTTAAAAAATACCCAGAACATGCCGCAACACCTATGGACCAACCGCAGAAGGGCAAACCCAAGCTTCATTAATGGCACCGCGGACTGTCACAAACCCTAAGGTTCAAAGGCGGTTCCATGGTCATTATGTCGAGCTAGGATTTTATTCTTCTAGAGGGTCCTCAGAATTACTTGCATGATTTTCCGAATATCTTAAACTTGGAAAAATGTGTTTTTGACATTCGTTCGAACTTTTTAACTTCGCCTAGATAAGATGTGAAAATCCGAAAACAATGTTAAACTATGAATACGAAACACTCCGAATAGCCTGTACAGTATGACCACATCATATGCAATCACAGAAAAAACAAGCAACACCTGAAGAACCAAAACCTAGAGACTGTAACAATACCAAAATTCGAAGCCCAAAATCCTTAACTTGGCCGAGCTCACCGGTTTTTAGGGGTTGTGGCCGGCCACAATTGGTCAAAATGGGACCAAATTTTGTTAGTGTTCATGGTGTATCCCATACATCATTCTGCAATTGTTTAAAAAAAATTTAGAAGCCTTTTAAAATCGACAGATTCTAGGGTTTGATATCGGGTGTTTCGGAGTCGTTTCGGTTTCGTAATCTAACAAACATATTCTAATACTCTAGCCCATCTCTGATACCACTGTTGTGATTCCTTAGCACCCTACTGGGTTTTCAAAGAATCAAACATGCTAATTTCAAAAATTTCAAGAGTGCTAAAGAACCCTTAACTAGGATCTAACTAGAGTAATTAGACAATATAAACATGTAATCAAACATTACAACTAAGTGAATGAGGAATACAACCTTTGTAGACCGGTCCTTCACTTCTAAAACTCTGTGTAGTAGTCCCTTCGCTCCAAATAGTGAACATCCGAACTCTAGTAAGGGTTCACATGAAAAAAATGAACAATCTTGCTCGAAGTCTTCGAGGCCGAAGATGATCTACGTCGAGAAGACTCAAGCTCATACTACCTCTTCACTAATATGTGAATTAGTGAAGCAAACACCCTAAACTAAATGGCTAATAGTAGAGGATAATGAAGTAGGAAGTGGGCTCACTTTAGATTTTATTTTCTCATAATATTTTCTCACCTTTTGAAAAGCTAGGAAGCTTTCTAAATGAAGAAGAAGATGAAGTGATGAAGATAAAATGAAAATCATGAGGTGAGAATAGAAACCATGGGTGAGTTAGTGTCATACACTAACTCATGTAAAGAATAAAACCATGGCTAAACAATAATGATTGGGTTAATACATATCTTCAAGTAAAACAAAAGGAGTGGACTTGGTCAATGGTTCCACAAGCATCTACAAGCTTCAACCATGTGACAATTTCCAACCAATTTTGATTTACTTTAAATAAATAAAAAACCTTCATTATTATTTGCATGGTGTGAGTCTCATACATCTAGCATGACACAAAATAATGTACATTAATATATATCACATATATACTAAGTGTACACTAGTGAGAAAAAGAAATGTTTAATTGAGCTAATATTAGTTTATGTAAATTAATATATCACATATATAATTATACATTAAATTATTAAATCAACACTTGATTTAATAATCCGGCTATATCACATACAACCGACCAATATCAAATGTAACATCCTATCGAATCAACACTTGATCCGATAACCCGGCTATATCATATATAACCGACCGATATCATATATCGCGAGAATAGAAAGTGGTATCGCATACATGCA
This sequence comes from Agapanthus africanus, assembly GCA_030015575.1. NCBI lineage: Eukaryota > Viridiplantae > Streptophyta > Magnoliopsida > Asparagales > Amaryllidaceae > Agapanthus > Agapanthus africanus. Next base: position 494,493,459 of record JASDDO010000026.1, read on the forward strand.
TTAATCTCAGTCCCGCACATATCATATATGTGCTCCTACTTCGTTTCGCATGAACCAGGAAACCTCTGTGTAGAACTCTAAAGACCCATCAATATGCCGGCAGTAGGTGATGATCATATCAAACACCCATAAGCCGCAAGCGGCCTGCTAAACGTAACGGCCACCCAGGAATTGAGCGATCAGAAGATCAACAAGCAAGCCTGCTCATACTCCTGCGAATCCAATCAGTAACACTACCGTACAGTCCGGTCACTTTGTCTGATATGTCGCATATCTCGCCTAGGGGTGGTAAACGTCAGACCCCAATAGCTTGATAAGTCATGCTGATGCAAGGTCCATAACGGGTCAAGAAACTACTGATAACACTTACCAGTAAATCTCATCTACCCTGTCCAGGGATTTCCAGTTATGGCCAATCGAGCATAGCGCAACATCAACCCCAAATACCGGGAGAGACGAAATCCCCTCCTATCGTGCATTGCCTCCATGTGACTCGGGACTGTACCCAAAAACCACATCTTTGCACGACTTAGTAGAACCATGGTAGGGTGGAAATCAAAGCATAGTGGGAGACACACAAGACTCTATGACGATCTCGGGTCGACAGACTAAACTGTACCAGTATCACCAGAGAACTTCTATCTGACGTGAGGTATAATACCATCTAGGAGTTCTCGGCGAGTCCGTTCAGTGTACCCATTCTCCACTGAGCACCCGTATACGATCTATGATGTCAAACACCAATGGATATTGGATCATCTATCGCCCATCATATGGGTCGAGAAGCGTATATGCTAGTCTACTCTGGAATATCGATGCCCCATCTCGATACTCCCACGACTAGGAATAATTGTAGGATGAACTCATAGACAGCCCAGGCCCCACTAGTATGATCTGCATCATAATCTAGGTAGTCAAGTACACATCCTAAAGACTTTATCAACATGTAACAGAGAGACAGTGAGTGTACATGTTAAGATAAAGAACAACCAGATAGCGTACTATCATGTCGAGCAAGAAAGTCCTCCATATATATATCCCAGCATCCACTATAATATACATCTCATGTAAAATAATTTCCTCCAGTGCGTACATACAACTAACATAAGAATAATACAGTGATATAGCAATTCTACTGTGTAAGTGGCATAGCAATTACCGATGATGAATCTAAGTATGAATGGTATAAGGTACACAGTTACACCTAGAATCATCAATGTACACCTTATCTCTCAAGGGGTAAGAAATCAAAGATTCTCTGAATCAAAATCTAATTTGAACATCGACGATCTAGCCTTATAGTATCAGATGTGGCAATATCATCAAACATCATCCTCAAGTCACGAGTACGGATCAATCATCCGTATATCTCATCGCCTACGGTAATCCATCGTACGGTGTCTTCCAATTAGATTAAGGATCTATCGTCTTATACATCAACAATGGTACGGATCTATGCTCTCGTACATCATATAATCTTTTATTCTCATCCATATATATAACATCAATTTCATATCATATCCTTATCATCCTGATATCATATCTATCTCAATCTCACATCATCGCTATATTAATCTCATAACATATCTTGGCATAAGTATTTGTGTATTTATATCTCTTTATATCCTCATATCAAGCATATCAACTCATATCATCTTATATCATCATAATCTCAAGCCATATCTTTATCGATCTACAATGGATCATATTCTCATTCATCATATTGACATCTCAATTCACATTATCTTGTATTAATCATATCATCCCGTACTAACTCTTTTGATCATATCCGTAAGTTCGTTGCATGGGTTTCTCCAACTATATTCTATACATCGGTTTCCATTATAATTGCGGGGGTGCTATACGCCATCCACCCGACATCCCCCGTTGATATAGATCTACTCATCTGTTAATCTCCTTGCTTAGTCGAAGTCGATGAGCTTCTTGATCTCCTTCGTCGTCTTAGAAATCCACGCGAAGATACCTACAAATCAACACATATAGTAACGTTATTAAAACCATGTCTGAAAATCGATACGGCACGCGAAGTTCTCATAGGTTAGAACCTATAGCCTACGTATGCAAGAACAACCAAATAACCCTCATCGTTGACGTACAAACGTCCAACGACCAAGTCCAAACTCAAATACCAAAACAAAGTTTAAAGAAATCGGAAACCCAAAATCAGCAACATAGAAAACCATTCCCAGATTCCACCGTAGGTCAAACTAGGACATTTTGCATATATGGTTGGTCTATATACCAGATAAGAAAGCCACTCACCCAAAATCAATAACATTCACCCTAATGTGGCCGCAATTTGCGGCAACCAAGAGTAAATCTGCGGCCTTCTTAAGAGGGTCTATGTAAAATTCCTAGTTGCCTGCACATCTCACTGTGAAGGGAACTTATTTTGTAGGGCTCTCGGGTCACACCAGATTCCATATCAACATCACAAACTGTCAAAACCCGATGTCAGGAAAAATCTAAGTTCATGTATTGGGTTTCTAGTCTTCTAGTTTTGCCGAAATATCATCACTAATGTCTTGTAGTTACCAACTAAACCTCAATTACAACTTTACAAGTCCATTCATCCACTAAACATCAACCTAGAAATTTCCAAGATCATTAATCCAATTTAACAAATAATAAACATAACTATGGGGTGAAGGAACTAAATAATAAGATTAGAAGTGAAGTTATACCTCTTAGAAGCAACTCAAGAAAAAACCTAGATGGTTGGAAGTCTTCAAAATCAAAACTTGAGCTTGCTAGAGGGTATAGGATGAGGTGGTGGTCATTTTTAATGAAGGTGGTGTGGGGTTTTAATGGGGATTTGAGGTGGTTTCATGGAGGTGGAAGAGGTGGAGGAATGAGGAGATGGAGATGAAGAAGGAGTTGAATAAAATGGGAGAAGTGAAGAAATGATGAAGGAGTCATGGTTGTAGGATCCATACCCTCTCTATGTCTCATTCTCTCTCATGCCATCATTTTGTCACACACCCCCTCTTTTCCCTTTTCTTTTCTTTCTATTTTTCCCTCTCTCATATAAAACCAAATATAAACAAATGCAAATGAAACAACAAGCAACAAAATATAACATATCATGATGCACTAGCCATAGTTATTAAGAAGTTGGATATGCCAAATCGTGATTAGTAGTGCACTAATCAAGTTTAACATAACTCGCATATAATTAATTGTATAATTATTTATAAAATGTCTAAATACAATAAATGCCTTTATAATAAATAATACATATTAATCTCCAATTATTTTTCAAATATTGGTATATAATTATACCATTTTACGAAAACCCCAATTCGCAATCTAATTATTTTCGTGAAAAATATTATTTTATTATTTAAACTCTAAAATTAATATTTTATATTTCTGAAATGTTACAATCTTCCCCCCTTAAATAAATTCGGTCCCCAAATTTAAATTTAAACCCCCAAATACTAAAACATTTCAATAATCAGTCCAAATCAACAGGGCTCCGAAATCATGGAATACTCAAATATAACATAGCACATCGAGTGCGCATGAAAACGAGTGCGAAACTCAAAATCAAACTCCGTCAAGCATCACCCAATCATGGGAGTTATGATGGAAATGCAACTCTCAAAATCCACTGCTAAAATCCAATATACTATAGTCAAAATCATAACACGTATATAGTACGCATCCTTATAAAACCATTTTAAAAACTAAATAAAACACATGCACAATATTTTCTGAATCGCCGTGCGATGCCTAACTCATTGTACAAGTGGCGGACACTCATTGGTAAAGTAGTAAATATACGTTCATATATGTTTTGCTCAAAATATACGTTCTGCCTTTTTGAAATACACTAAAAGGTTTTCCCTTGTAAAATTTCGTGTCACTTCTGGGCATGTAGGAAATAGCGAGACTATACCTCCTTTTTGAAATCCTCTTGGTAAACTTTTATGCATGCAAAAGTACTCAGGTACTGTCCTCAGATCAGTCCTGCTCGGCTACTATATCATATAGTACTCATCATGAAAATATGATGCTCATAGGTGAAATTATCCTCAAAAGGCGTATCCTACATCACGTGCGTCTGTTACGCACGGAAATCCAAGTCAAATACAAGTGCCTCGAATGTGCATAAAAGAAAAAACTAAGTGCAACGGGTGTGCACAAAAATATCTTTCAAGTGCAACGGGTGTGCATGACAACAACATCAAATGCATCTAGAGTGCACGAAAATCTCAACCAAGTGCAACTAACATGCACGAATAAAAATCTCAATCAAGTGCATCTGGTGTGCACAAAATCTCATCCCATGCGCCCAGTATGTGCGAAAATCTAAATTAAGTGCATCAGGTCCGCATAAAACATCTAGTGCAGTAGAGTGCACGATAACGAATGTCAAGTGTACACGATGTACGGGAACATAAATCTAGTGGAACAAATGCACGAAAACATAAATCTAGTGCAATGAATCCACGAAAACCAATATCAGGTGTACTAGGAGCCCGAAAACTCATCAATGTCTCAAATGCACACAAAAAGAACACCGAGCGTGCCAAGGTTTATAAAATTATTAATGTGTGCAACTTTGTGCACAAAACACATATCAATGCACTGCAAGCACATGTGAGTTATACCGAGTACATAAGCTATGTCGAGTGCATACAACATGCACGAAGTCAAATCGACGGTATCGAAATCCACGGAATCATAAATACGTGCAGCCAAGGCAAAAAATCCGTATCAAGTGCAATAGATATGTACAATTCATAAAACAATGCAACCGATGTAGAAAACATAAATCAAGTGCAACCACTGTGCACAAATGAAAATATCCAGTAGTTGCAGCTATGGTGCACGAAAACAAATATCACGAAACCCAATCATCGAAACTCAAAGTCCAAGCGATAAAAGTGTGATACTCGGATCAAAAAACACAAATCACAATAAATGATATTGAGATACACCTCCTTCAATGTTGAAAAATGCCGGTGCGCCCAAGGCTGGTAGAGCAAGAACATCCGCTTGCCTTCTGCTCACGGTCTGGCGTCCTCTGTCTCTGGGTCCTTGTTTTCTCTATGGATTACCAATCCCAAAATCTTTTGCTCGTCCGCCCAGTTAAGTGTAATAACGGAACAGTTTTGCTTTTGCACTCTGCTGATCCTTTCTTGGAAAATTAACATGACCACTCGCAAAACGGCACGTTACTGATGGCGGCATCTGGCCCTCTGAATACACGCGATGCAACTAATCCTGGGTGCAAATCTTTATGGCTATGGCATCTTGGAAAGAACAGCTTATAATCTCTTCCGATCTTACCTATACTGAACTATATGGAGGTTGGCACTCTTTACTTAATCCTTTTCTCATTTCTGGATAGCTGTGTCCTCAGCATTGCTTTCCTCTAGAATTGGCCGTAACCAACACCTATGCATACATATCCGTCCTCAGGTATCAATGGGGAGTAACAACAGCTCGTTAATATCTCGCACGAACCTATTTTTCCACCTGTCTTCATTATCATCCACTTCGATGTCATAACTTACTGGCTAAGTACTGCAATTCGTTCTCGACTACAGTTAATCTGAAATCCCTCACACGGACTTGGGTATCTTTACCACTCTGTGGAAGATATCTAGCCGATTACATCCTCGGGAACTCGCCTAAAACATCGGAAAATATGCTTCAGTCGTCCGTTCTCAATCAACTCACATTGCGTCTAAGTGCGGTCCTTCTATCTGAAGCTGTTCAACTTAATGATCTCACATTGGAGCATCCAACGAACAATGTCCTCTTTTGCTCGATTAACTCTAGATCTGAGTAAGATCCTTCAAACTTAAATTCTTCAACTTAACTGAGGCTGCATCGGCATCCAATTAAGCAAATCATCTCAGTCACTTTATTCAAGATGGACTAGCGGTCTTCTGTCACATCTCTGTCTGAAAGCTCCAGTGGTTTCAGCTTATAAACTCTGGAGGCGACATCCTATCAATCTCAGCAACAGCTGGGTCATCTTTTTGCATGATAGACAACATCGCGATCTCTAGGGTAGGTTATACATCAACAGTCCTCTCAATATGGCAGCCGCTATCAATGGCCCGATCGTCCAGTACAGATCTGAACACTCGTCTCAAACAAGAGATCACAACACAAACATTACACTAATACGTTCCTATGTCACCAGAAAACATCATGGTCAGTTCTCTTCCGTGACGAGCTCACTCTGACCACATCTCTAGCAGCAGCTCTTTCTGCACTCGTACCCATGGTGACAGGAACCTCAAGCACATATCGATGATGATAGATCAAAGGAACGAAAGGAATCGATATGTCCGAAATGGATATATGATCATAGGATGGAATGGAATCAAAGGAAATATGATCATAGGAACGAATAGAAGCACAGATCTCAAAGAATGTACATCTTAAGGTCACTTAAGCGGAGCAGCGTGTCTTAAGTATGCCGTGGAACATACACAGGGTACTTCACTCTACTCAAGCACCTACTCCATCAACCAAGGTCAAACTATGAGATGAAAACTCGGGTCCCAAACCCCCCTCAGTCAAGTCTAAGTTCCGTAAGGTCAAGCCTAAACTCGAACCAGGGTTAAACCTAATGCTCCGATACCAAATTTTTCATGACCCGGACTTAAATCACGCAACGTCTAAAGGCGTAACATAATTTAAGTAAGCCGAAGCCCAGAAATCTAAATCTTTTTGCGGAAAATAGTGGAGGTGTAGTTTTGAAATTAAGGTATAATAAATCAAGTTATTCTTTAAATGCATAATTAATGATATGTGAAAATACATATGGATTATATACTATAATTGAAAATATTTTTCGTCCTTTAAAAATTTGGGCAGCACCTTTCTTGTATATTTTGATCCAAAACCACATACATGCAATAAAAGGCATCCCCAAGTGGGAGCTAGCTCTTCACCAATTAGCAGAATCACAATCATGCAAAAAACATATATATGATGCCCTATGGTGAAGATCAAACATAGAAAGAATAAGTAAATCAAGACATCATCAGCACAAAATAGCAAACATACACCCATGTCGCTCTAAGTCTCGCAATACACAAGTCTATCTAGGTCTACCAATATACAAATTCTAGTTTCTGTCGATGGAGTTTATCTAGATACAATAGAAATAAAAGGTACAAATGTGGTCATGATCTAAATGTGTGTCCTACCTAACAAAACAAAACAACGTGAAGGAAACTGTGTGCTAGCGATACCGCTACTGATCCAAGCGGTCGAACCTGCTAGAAAACTGTGGCATAATGGGGGTGAGTTTCCAACTCGTGAGTAGAAAATATCGGTAAGGAGAAATTGAATAAACAGCGATCCCTAGGTCTTATTGTATTATGAAGATAATACTATGGTATCTATGGTGACCATGCATGCATATGTATCAACAATAGAGTCGTGCAAAAAACAACATGTAAAATCCAATCATCTGAATCATATGCCTGTATGTATATGAAAATCAACCAACGTGTTTCCATCAACGACACATCAACATCATGGAACCTGAGTGTCCAACATCGACACTTGAAACATCATGAAACTCATGTCCAGCATCGACACATAAATCTTCATATCTCAGGCGCCGCATCTTCAGATCGACGTTTATATCCATCTCACAACTCCGGCCGGTATCCTCCGGATAACCACCGGGTCCAAACAATCACTGGTAGGTAGTACATCCCCTGCTAGGCTCATCGTTTACTCCATGATCTTCTTATCCCGGGGTGTTATTTATATGTATGCCCTTGAGGCCATTACTGTACATACGATGTATATTGTAGTGGATGCTTGGACATATATATGGAGGACTTTCTTGCGCGACATGATAGTATGCTATCTGGTTGCTCTTTATCTTAACATGTACTATGATTGTCTCTATGTTACATGTTGATAAACCTCTTAGGATGAGTACTTGACTACCAGGACTATGATGCAGATCATACTAGAGGGGACATAGTAGTCGTTAGGTACATCCTTCAAATGTTCCTAGTCGTGGGTGTATCGAGACAGGGCATCGATATACCAGAGTAGACTAGCGTATAGCTTTTCGACCCATGTAGATGGGTGATGGATGATCCCATATCCATTGGTGTTTGACATCAGAGGCAGTATACGGGTGCTCAGTGGAGGCTAGGTACACTGGACGGACTCGCCGATAACTCCCAGATGGTATTATACCTGACGTCAGATGGCAGTTCTCTGGTGACACTGGTACAGGTTAGTCTGTAGACCCGAGATTGTTATAGAGTCTTGTGTGATTCCCACTGTGCTTTGATTTCCACCTTACCACGTTCAAGAGAACGTGCAAAACGGTGGCTTTTGGGTACAGTCCCGAATCACATGGAGGCAATGAGCGATAGGAGGGGTTTCGTCTCTCCCGGTATTGGGAGTTGATGTTGCGCTGTGCTCGATTAGCTATAACAGGAAGTCCCTGGCCAGGGCTATTTCAGAGATATACTGGTAAGTGTTATCAGTAGTTTCTTGACCAGTTATGAGCCTCATACCGGCACAACTTATCGAGTTACTGGGGTCTGACGTTTACCACCCCTAGACGAGATAAGTGACATATCAGACGAGGAGACCGGATTGTACGGTAATGTTACTGATTGGATTCGCAGGAGTACAAGCAGGCTTGCTTGTTGATCTTCTGATCGCTCAATACCCGGGTGGTCGTTACGTTTAGCAGACCACTTGCGGCTTGTGGGTGTTTGATATGATCATCACCTACTGCCGGCGTATTGACGAGTCTTTAGAGTCCTACACAGAGGTTTCCTGGCTCAAGCGAAATGGAGTAGGAGCATATATGTGATATGTGCGGGACCGAGATTGATACGATATGAGATACCGTATTCTATTCTCGTGATATGTGACATCGGTCGGTTATATGTGATATAGTCGGGTTATCGGATCAAGTGTTGATTCGATAAGTTGTTACATTTGATATTAGTCGGTTATATGTAATATAGCTAGATTATTAAATCAAGAGTTGATTTGATAATCTAATGTATAATTATATATTTGATATATTACATTACATTAAATAGTATTAGCTTACTTATGATTTCTTTTCTAATTTTGTGCACATTGAATATATGTGATATATTTTTATGTACATGTTATGTGTCATGCTTGATGATACATGCAACAAAGGTGTGTGTATGACTTACACCATGCTTGTTTTAATTGCTAGGGTTTTATTTATTTTGGTAATTACAAAAGGTGGCATTTTGTCATGGATGAAAACTTGTAGAAGCTTCTTTTAATCTTTGACCAAGTCCACTCTTTTGTTTTGGCTAAGATATTTGTTAACCTAACCAATTAAACCTTGCCATGGTTAACTCTCTATAAAGGTTAAGCATGAGATGCTTAACTCACCCATGGTTGCCAATTATTTTTTTGGACAATTATCATATGAGAGATATTTTCTTCATCTTCTTCTTATTCCAAAAAGCATTCTAGCTTCATGTGAGAAAAAATGTGAGAAAAAGAAATCTAAAGTGAGCCCACTTCCTAATTCATCATCCTCTACTACTTGATATTTTGTATTGGGTGTTTGCTTCACTAATTCCATAGTTAGTGAAGAGATAACTTGGGTTAGTGTCTCCTCGACGTAGATCATCTTCGGCCTCGAAGTCTTCGAAGCAAACATGTACGTTTCTTCAAGAGAGCCTCTCTAGAGTCCGGAGTTCACGATCGCAGCGAAGGGAATACTACACGGAGCTATTGAAGTGAAGGACCGGTCTACAAAGATTGTATTCCTTGCTCACTTTTCATATGCAAAGTTGTTTGCATAATATTCCGTCGATTTCTAGTTAACGATTCTTAGTTAGGGTTAGCTAGAACGGCAAATTTTTGAATTTGGCATGGTCGATGCCACCCGAAACCTTGCTGCCATCCTATGTAACCCTGCAGTGGTATCATAGCCATGCTAGAAATTAGACGGATTTTGTTAGAATTACGAAACCGAAATACTCCGAAATTTGAAACACGAAAATGAAATTTCTGCCAATTTTAAAAGTTAGTCAAAAAAATTTTTAAACAAGTACAGAGTGTTATATGGGATATGACAAGAACACAGAAGAAATTTGAGGCTCTTCTGAGAATTTTTGGCCGACCACTACCCCCCACATCTCGGCCAAAATCCGAGCTCCCCCCATGAAATTTTTTGTGTGTTCCAGTGACTTGGTTTTAATGTTTCAGGTGTTGTTTGTTTTTGCTAATTTTGCATGTGATGTGATCTTACACTATAAGCAATTTGGAGTGTTTCGTATTCGTAGTTTTAACATTGTTTCGGGTAATTCGCATGTTGTCTAGGCGAAGTTAAAAAGTTCGATCGAATGTCAAAAACCCATTTTTCCAAGTTTAACGTATTTGGAAAAACATGTAAGTAATTCTATGAACCTTCTAGAAGAATGAAACCCTAACTCAACTTTTTGAATCGCGGAACCACGGTCATACCCTAGGGTTTGCCGCAGTTCCATGGCGACATGAGTGAGGCTTGGGTTTTCCCTTCTACGGCTGGTGCATAGGTACTGTGGCATATTCTGTGTATTTTTGAACTGTGCTCAAGTGTTGAGCTGTCGGGAAATTAAGGGACGTTGATGAATCGATCGAAAAGTTTAACGTCATCCGGGTATCATGTGATGGGATACAATATTTGGAATCCACAAAGGTACTTATGAGATAACTAATTTAAATGTTATAAATATAGCAATTTAGTCTTATTTGATCAGTTGCTACTGGATTTTGATGTGATCAAAAGTCCGTCGCAATCACGTAGCGTACGGAGATACTCGCCGGGTAACATTATTAGATAGCCACGCCTCATAGCCCCGACCAAGTGACTGTAGGAGAACCCCGTTGACAAAAGCATCCGTTCGGGTGCTCGCGGCAGCGGCAGCGGTGTTCCGCCTTAGTGCACTTTGTCGACGGCATCGGGGGGTGCGACAGTCTACTAAAGTTTCCGACGAGTATTCGATCAGGTTGTCGGGAATCTTGTTGAATTGCCTGACTTGATATTGAAAAGTGTTTTCGAAATCGAGACTAAAATACGGGGTTTATAATTTTTAGGCATGCGATGTCTAAGGAATTCATTTGGTTAGGCATGAAATCCAAAGTATGTGATACGTTGGGTATATGATATCTAAGGTGGTTGCGGATTCCAACTGTTGTAGTTTTTCACTTTCTTTTCTGCGACCGTAAGTGTAATATGTGTTGTATCGCCAGTTTCGGTGCTATATGTCAACGACAATTGGGATACGCATATTTACTTACGTTGATGACATGTGATGTTATGTGTTGCTGTGATATGTTATGTTGGATCGTCGTGTTTTGAATAGCCGGGGGTTTTTATGTGAGATAAGAATTTTTATTTTCATTCATGTAAAATTCATTGTATGTAATATTCTTTTATTGGGGCACTTCCGGGTTGAGGATTATGTCACCATTGTATATTATTTACTTTTCCACATTAGGATAGGCCCAAGACGGGGAGCACAAGTAACCGGGTTCTAGGGTCTAGTGGGAAACCATCTCGAGGAGTCAAGACCGGGTCTCCTAACTCTAGAATTGATAGGGTTGCTTGCCGCTCTCGTAGGGGTCTAGGGATGTAGGTTTGGCTATTCATCACGACCGTGGAATCCGTGTTTTATACAGGCTTAATCTAAAACCCGGAAATCCTAGTATATCCAATATTTCATATGTTGTGTTCTGCTGCGATATTCTATGATGTGATCATTGATTATATTCTGAGACGAATGCTTATATTATATATATATATATATATATGATATATTGCTGCTTTCATTTCATATGTGATGCTTGGGAAGCATAATAAATGGGACTTCATTAATGAGATTAATAAAATAAAAGAAACCTAAAAGATGTTGTAGAAACTTGTTTTAAAAACTGGTAGCTCTAGTTCTTACTTTGCATAGTGGTATTCCTTGTAGAATATCCAGCACCTTATTCGATAAGGAAAGAGCCGAGATCCCTTCACCGGGAGTGACCTCTTTAGCGAAACCAGCAGATGCTACACACTCGGTTTGTTTTTCGATTGCTTCTATAGTTTTTGTTATGCATAGCGGTATTTGTGAAATATCCTGCACCTTATTCGATAAGGAAAGTGCCGAGATCCCTTCACCGGGAGTGACCTCTTTAGCAAAACTACTAAAAGCCTAAAAAACACTCCTTTTCAAAAACCACTCGATTCTACGACGATATCAAGTTCATTACGCAAAAGGTTTTCTTAAAAACCTGTCGTAGCCCTCCAACATTTCAAATAAGTGGTAGTTAGTATTCGTGCTGCATTTGTTGACCTCCGTCAAGTCGTAGTGTGCGGTAGCTGATTAGTGTTTATCTGCTAGCATACGATGCGATTGGATTAGGGTATTCGTAAGGCGTTGTTTGGTTTTCGTCAAAGGTCATGCGGGTGGGTTTAATTCAATCAAGAAATGTACGGGTTGAACTTGACTAGCGGACTATGGGTTGTTTGGCATTCGTCAAGGTCATAGCACGTTAGGGGTAAAATATTTTCGGGAATTTCAAGTGTTGAAATTTGCAATGAGATTGCATACCTTCTTTGAGATAGTTGAATCCCGATACCCACTACGAGTAAGAGTTACTCCTGGGAGAGTTTTACACATTACAATTAGCCAATCAAGTAGGTCTCTAGAAAGGTGTCAACGGGGTTACGCCCCTGGAAAAATGAGGTTTATTTTAATTAGGTTCGTGCGAAAGCACGGGGAACCTCCCTCAAAGTACCGGCACCAGCCTGGCTGAAAGATTGGCAAACTTGTAAGGTGTAATTAATCCCGGCTAGTCTTTCCTTTTAGTGTTTGAAGGAAGATTTGACTAAAAAAGTGTGAACCATCCTGATTAGATAAAATTATAACCAATCTAATTTTGCAAGAGCATACGCTGAGTGTTTTCTTCTCTCTCTCTTTCCAGGTAGCGACAATGTCACGCCTTAATCAAGATAATAATAAGGATGTATTTACCGAACCCGCTTCTTATACTGAGCTGGGGAACGTTGGTCCCGCACCAACTTATAATTGTTATAAGATCGAGCAGGAAATAGGGGATTACCAGGATTCCCGTACTGCCCAAACGAAGAAAGTGCATGATGATGGGTGTATTCATTACAGAGAACTTTTTCTCAGTATCATTTACGTCCTGGGTATGAGATACCGGATCAGGATTCCAGATATGTAATCTGTTATATGGGCTACAGATAGGTAGAGAACTGAGAATGGGTGATAAGTTTCAAGAGTTGGAAATGGTGCAATTGTTGCAACCAAAGCTATTGGCAGTTATCACCCTGTATTACCAAATACATTGATTCTGAACGAATGTTATTACATACCGAACCTGATATACAACATCATATCAGTATCTTTATTTAGTAAAGAAGGATATAATTTTGTATTATTGGATAATGTTTTGAACATTTCCTATATCAAGAGTTGATCGGTTCATACACGTTATCTAAAAGCATATACGTTCTAAATCAAACCATAGTTCTTAACGTAAAAAACACACACAAGAGGAAGAGTTCAGAAATGAACGAATCCTTCTTGAGGCATTGTAGACTAGGTCATATCAATGCGACACGACTAGCCAAGTTACATAAAGATACATATTTAAATCAGTTTGAACATACATCTTATGAAACTAGCCAGTCATATCACAAAGATAATATGACCATAGCTCCATTTATTGGAAATAGAGAAAGAGTTGGTGAACTCTTGGAATTGATACATGAAGATGTATGTAGGTCCCCTGTCTACACATGTCATGACTGGTTCTTTGTACTTCATTACATTCACTGATGATCTCTCAAGATTCGCACATGTGTTCCTTATAAGTCTACGGTAGCGCCCCGGCCGTCATTCTGACGCCAAACGCAGAACAAAAACTTTTATAACCGGTGCTATCGCATACTATAACCTTGATCTTGCCATTAACGCTAAACTAACAAACTGTAAATAGGTAGAAAGGTTATACCGATCGATCCGAGTCCTTCGGTCTTTAGCCATCATCCCACGCTTCTCGCGGCAACTCCGATCTCCTGTCTCCTCGTCGAGGTGGCACCATGTCAACGGATCTTTAAATGGGCTCTCGCCTCTATACCGAGGCAACTCGGTCATCAAGTCTGCTAAAAGAGATGACCAAGATGAAGTAGAGAATGAGTAGAATACTTTGTCTCAAACACTCTTTGGTTCTCACCACATGAGAGGGTAAGAGTGGAGGTTGAAGAAGATGCAAAGAGTTGGAAATTGTGAGCTCATGAAACTATCTCAAGAAAGCAAAAATCAAGCATACAAAAATCACCCTTGGCTGTCCTCTTCTCTTGTGTGTGATATATATAAGGTTTAGAGTTAGAGAAATAAAGAAAATATCTTATCAAAATATCTCCAACTCAACCCTAAAATATCTCACCCAAAACAAACCTCATTAATACTCTAATGACTCACTAGATGACTCATTACATGAGTCATTAGTGAATATTCTAGAATCAATGAGTCATTAACATGAGTCACCATTTCCAAAACTAATAATCATTTAAACCAAAATGATTAACCCAAAAAGAAATGCATCTTCTAAAATATTCTCGTAACGGAATACGAGAATACCCCTCACCTGTATATACATACGTGTATCCGTATTCCGAATGAATACGAATACGAGAGACTAAAATATTCCGAATCAATATAATACATGGATCCGGCTTAAACCAAAGCCCACCAGTATTATCTGTCCGAAATATGACACGTGCACAAGTGGACATGCATTTTCGAACCCTGCCATAAAACCATACGGCCTCTACAACGTTTCGCCCGAACTTAGGAAACTATCTGTGGGGGACTCTAAAGACTCGTCAGTACCCTGGCAGTGGGTTTAACCACAAGCACGTCAGCTGCACTAGCTGTGCGTAACGGCTGCCCATGTACCGACCTCAAGGGAAGCCGATGAGCGAACTCATCCCGAAACCCTACTGAGCCTATCAGTGACAATATACGTACAGTCCGGTCCGTTAGTCTATGAGTATCGCATATCGGGCCTAGGGGGCCGGTAACGTCAGACCCCCAATAGCGGTATAAGTCGTGTCGGAGAGTAGCCCTGAACACCCTGAGAAACTACTGGAATACTTACCAGTAATTCTCACCTGCCTTGGCCAAGGACTTGGTGTAATGGCTCTCCTAGACACAGCGCGATCTCACCCCCATTACCGGGAGAGACGAATCCCCTGCCGATCCGCTCACTTGCCTCCATGTGGCTCGGGACTGTACCCAAAAAAACCTATTTGCACGACTCCTTTGAGCCGTGGTAGGGTAGAAATCAAAGCACAGTGGGAACTCACACGATAGAAATGACGACTTCAGGTCGATGAACTAACCTGTACACATGTCACCAGGGAACTTCTATCTGACGCTAGGTATAAATACCAACTAGCAGGTTCCCGGCGAGTCCTGTCCGGTGTACTCATAACCCAATGAGCACCTGTATACATTTTAGGTGATCCAACTGACACCAGTGGCTTGTGAGACCGGCCACCGCCCCTCGTCGGGGTCTCGACTGTATACACTAGTCTACTCCGGAGTATCGATGCCCTGTCTCGAAATTCCCACGACTAGGGACCACTTTTAAGGATGTGCTTATAGACTACCTAACTCTCACGTATATGATCGCCATTATACTGTTGGTAGTCAAGCAGGATCCTAAGGGCTCTATCAACGTGTAATAGTGAACATGTCACCTAAAGCTGTACACGACTGATAAAGACAAACCAGATATCATACTATCATCTTGAGTAAGACTGTCCTACCGGTATAGGTCCTCCCTCAATCATTGCAATCACGTACCTGCGATCCAATAATTGACTTTGAGGGCACTACATCCAACAATCTCCCACTTGCACTTAAGGCTAATTATTGCGATGTCGCATACTTACAGCCCATGTGATGTCGAACATCCAACTCCTATACTAATCAGTTTCACAAAGCCCGTTTGTAAAAACTCTTGTGTTCGAGAAATAGCCTCAGTGAGTGGATCCGCCCTGATGTATCTTTCTATGTCTCTCTTAATCTCAAGTTCGTGGAGAAAGCCATCTCCCGAATTGAGTAATACTTGTCTTAGAATATGTCTGGATATCTGATGGGACCTAGTTCATAAATGAACTCCAAATCCAAACTTCTTAGACTGTATCGATAACTGAAACTAATCAGTATCCAGCACCATGCCTCCCACAGTATCCTCTTGGACCACCTGTCCATAATACTTCCCCCTTCGTCAGAGGGAAAACTATAACTCTGATAATCACTCTGTCATCCATGTCACCTTTGGAAGCCTGGAATGATAACCGTCTCCCGAAGGAGGCTGCCGTTATCAAATCCGTAGAACATCCACTTATGTTCTAAAACTGCTTCCGAATGTTTCTCCAGGATTGGATTAATATAAACTTATCGCATCTAGTGCAAAAACGACATCTGGTGTGGTACTTGACATCTCACGATTGACTCAATTTCCTAAGCAAGTGATATGCCAATCATGCGCATCCCTCTCCCCTTTAGTCTGTAAGACACCTTTAGAGAGGGAGACTCTATCACCTGCAGGTACACCACCATGCCAGGAGTCGTCCATTCTAAAATACTATTAGAATACTGTCAAAGTACCCACATTGGGAAACTACCCAAATCTAGATCTAAAACAATAGATCTAGTAACCAGAATGTCAGATATTATATCCATTTCATTTATGGAGAAACAACTGTGTGACAACCACAGTATAACCGATCGTAGTATAAGAATTTTACTTCCTACTCTGTGTATGTCATCCAAATACCAGGACATCACACCCTACTACCTTCTTAACAGATTCATCCCCTATTCTGATGAAGTCAAAGCCATGACTGTAACATCAAAATTAGATGATCTATCTCCGCTATATCTGCTCTAGTCTATAAATAGACATAAGCTACTTGCCCACTATTCTTCCGCTGCTCCCACTGACCATTACAACCCTCTGGCAGAATAATATATACGTGCACATCTAAAGCTAGTTTAGAACGACGTTATACTTAACCTCCTGCCGGATCTCATAGTCTGGAACAGCAGTAATGGCAAGTATGGGTAAACAAGAACCTCCCTGTCACCGTCCTTGAGGCTACCGGAGTACCTCTCGGGTGCCTGAGGTTACCCACCATATCTGCGGAGTGGCTAATGGAATGTCAAACCTGATTGAATCTATAGGTCCTATTAAATTTTCCGTGATCGTTTGCGGTTCTGGAATCTCTTCCAGTTCTACCATACTCCCACTACTGTTTTCTGAAAAAATCCATTTTACTAAAACTGTGGCGAGTCAAGAACAATATCACCATTAATCTTCCAGATGGTAGAAAGTCAACCCTCGTCATAGCCTAGGCCAACCCACAAACTGCCATTACAGAAACGTGCCTTGAGTTATCCAGATTCTGGTTTTAATCATATGCCGGACAGCTCTCCGTACCTTAACATCGTTAAGATATGAACCATTCTATATCCAATATAGAAACTTTGGCACTTATTTAATGGGAACCAGATTCTAATCATGCAGTTGTCTCCAGTGCATATCAACTTAATGGAGAGAGGCCAATCAGCATTTACTCAACTTAGGAATGCATCCAATTATGAGTAACTCGAAAGAGAAACAAGTTTCTCAAAACCATTACTATCAACTGAATACCAATCATAAGTATCTACATCTTCGATCACTTTGAAGAATCCCGATACTTGCGATACCTGGTTCTCTACTTTATTCTTGTACCTATAACTTCTCAAAACTTAGACCTTGTATTTCTACGAAACACTTGTCTAAAAACTAGAGAAGTCACAAGTAAACAGAACATAGTACGAGGACCAACCCCTTTGTCCTGATGGACACTGGACAGCATACAATACTCTGTATGAGTCCACTGAGTCGAATAACTCAAAACCTGTGCATCGTAGGTTGAAAACTGTACTTATGGTTAAGAACTACTCCGCTGTTCAATGCTCCTTACCCAATTGTCAACTGATATAGGTAAATGTCACGGACATAATTTCAAAAGGTTATATCTCACTTTATAAAAATAAACGTACAGATATATCAGTTTGAAATTGGTGCACAACAACGGATACTCAAAACCAAATACTTGACGTCCGGCAAAAACCCAGGCGACTTCCTCAAATATCACCAATTACAACGAATTCCGATGTAATGAGGATGATCACCTTATTCCCAATAACTTACTCCCACTCATCATCTGTAAAACCATACAGATGTGAGAATCATACCTGGTAAATACATACCTTGGAGTAAGTATCTAATCGGGAAATCGGTTTTCCTTTAACAATGCACAGTGAAACTGAAACATGAAAACGTTTCATAAGGGTATCCTGGTATTCTTAGTAATGCCTCTTCCATAATCCAATTCATGATTGTAACCGTATATTTCTTTGCCATCTCTTCAAATCCTTTTATTTGTCTTTAGTCGTTACCTTCTGTACACCCCTTTAGGCTAAGTGGTTTTCTTCCTTCCCTACCGTTCGGCACCAGCCTATGGTTTGGAAGAAGACTATCCAGTAAGCATAACATGTGTACTCTCCTAATCCCAGGAGTACTCGCAACCAGAGAGAAGGTGATGATAAAAGACAACTGAATAATAACTTATTCTATTTCTCCCGAACTGGGGGGAAAAAAAAGCAAAGGTGAAATAGGAGTGGCGATGAAGTACGCGGTTTGGTCGTGAATGATAGCAGTCGCAATTTACTTTGCCCTCTTTCTAATTCATTTATTTTGTCTTTACTTATTACCTTCTGTACACCCTACTTAGGCTAATTGGTTTTCTTCATTCCCTACCTTTCGGCACCTGCCTATGGTTTGGAAGAAGACTATCCAATAAGCGTAATAGGTGTACTCTCCTAAACCAAGGAGCCCTCGCAACCTGAGAGAAGGTGATGATAAAAGACAACTGAATAAACCAATTCAATTTCTCCTGAACCTGGATCCATCCTCGAAGAAGTCCCTTCGAGTTCGTATATAACCATACGATGGATCTATCCAATAGAAGTGGATGTCCGTAGTAATACGGGGTGTACTGATAAATGCAAAGGGTAAAAGAAGGAGCGGCAATGACTTATGCAACTCAGACAATCCAAAAGCCAATATTTTAAGGAGGTTCGGTCAACTTGGTCACTGAGTCATAGTCTAGGGTCGATCAATGGTCGCTGCCAAAGAGAGAGAGAAAAGAAACACTCTGCGTGCACTCTAACCTAGATCAGAATGGTTATCACTTTATCTAATCAGGAAACCTCCCACTGTACTGTCAAATTCTCCTCCAAACCTGAAAGAAGAATCAATCGGGATCACCCGAAGAGTAAACGAACTAATCAGTGGGAATCGGGATCCAACTCTCATTGCATGATAACGTGAAAGTATCCACTCATGTTATCACACTCCAGAAGGTATGCGTATGCATGGCAAGTTTCAGTTTCTTTAGAAACTCCCGATATGGATTTTTGCCCCATGCTCTTATGACCTTGACGTTGGCCAAAATGTCATAAGTCATATGTCAAGTTCTACTCATCATTATCTTGTCAATTTGAACCCATCCATACATGCCCCTGACGTTGGCCAAATGGCAGAACGATTGCCCCAAACCAACTCATCTATCTATGCAACAGAAGAATACCCAGCAGCTACCAAACACTATGCCTTGGCGTTGGTCAAAATACATAGCTTGAATACTAGTAAATACCCAAATGAAATGACGGAAGGCTACGACTGGTTTTTGGCGAAAAACCATTAACGTAACGAACTTGATATCGCTGAAGGAACCTGATAGCTTTTTAGAAAATATAGTGGCGAAAACCTTCGCTAAAGAGGTCACTGCCGGTGAAGGGATCTCGGCTCTTTCCTCGTGGAATGAGGTGCAGGATATTCCAACTGAATACCGCGATGCAAAGCAACAAGTAATCGACTATAGTGAAGTTATTACCCTGACGCAAATTTCTGCCCAAGGGGTCATTCCCGGTGAAGGGATCTCGGCCCTTGCCTCGTCGAATGAGGTGCAGGATATTCCAACTGAATACCACTGTGCAAAACAAAAGAAAACGTCATTGTAATAACACTTTTTAAAACTGTTCTAACAACGTCCAAACATGTTTGTTTTCCTTTGCATTGATCAGAATCAACGCAGTCCAATCAATTAATCACACCAGACAAGAACGAAAATATAATGTACGTATATGCCATCCGGATTCGCCACTGGGTCCCGTCATCACCCATTAGGTTACTTAACTAACGACAGAGCGGGGACTGGACTAGCACGGGTGTAAAACATATACAACATCTACTAGTATATATACCAATATATAATAATTGCTCCAGGCGTGATAAATGCAACATTACAGAAAAGTAATAAGCATCACAGAACAATACAGATAACTGGGATCCCCGGGTTTCACAGAGCCGCTGCTGAAACCCGACGTTCCCCTGGTCGTGTGGATACCCTGTGCAATGAAACCTAGACCCCTACGGGTGCGGCAAGTTACCCGCCAAAACCTGAAGCGAGGCAGCCCCCTACAGCAAAGTGAATGGACCACCGTGCACTTCACGGAATCCGGTAACTTGAGCACCCCTCCTTGGTTCAACCTGTACCCCCTACGAGTGCGGCGAATAGTCTGCCAATTCTAGAGTGAGGCTCCTCTACCTCTCAAAGCCATGAGATGCGGACCCGTTGCCCTCCAGAACCCGGCTATCCGTGCACTCCGTCGCGGGGTAAACCTAGTACAGAAATGAAAAATATGTACAACGGGTACATCGACCTCAGCCCGGTCGTGCCCCAAAAGAATATTATACAAACAGGCAGTGACGGCAGTCCACTTGTTTGATGCTCGCCCCGCAATATCAAATGTACAAATAAATCCAAACTGCACTACCATTGCACACTGCTATCCACCACGACAAATCCGCAACATCACAGCACAACACAGAACATCAACGCGAATGTCACGTTCGCAAACCCGTCTAAAAGAGCTATAGCAATTAGACGTAATTTACCGCTCGAATGACATTCATGGTCGGAGATATAATGTAAGTACTGTAAACTAACAAGTTTAAAATTCCGATCGACAAAACTTCCCGAAGTGGGCCCCACGTACAACTGCAGTACACAAACAAAATTTGGGCCCAAACAAAATATTCCAGAAACCACAATTCCCATGAAAGACACTACTGTAGAAAAATGGTTCATTGTTGCTCCAAAATGGCGGCGGAACCGCGGCCAAACCATGGTTTGTGCGGTGGTTCCACGGCAGTACTGTGGAGACAGTAGACCAAATTTCTACAGTATCCTTAAAAAGCTTGCTCGATTTTCTGTGATACTCAAAATGATTTTTAAACTAGTTTAAAAATTCGACAGAAACATTAACATTGAAATCGCGGTTTTGGAAATTTCGTTCGATCGATATTTTAAACACGTTTAGAACAAGTTAGTAAAGGTTAATGGCGTGGCTCTGATACTATGTAAGTCTACGGTAGCGCCCCGGCCGTCATTCTGACGCCAAACGCGGAACAAAAACTTTTATAACTGGCGCTATCGCATACTATAACCCGGATCTTGCCATTAACGCTAAATTAACAAACTGTAAAAAGGTAGAAAGGCTATACCGATCGATCTGAGTCCTTCGGTCTTTAGCCATCATCCCACGCTCCTCGCGGCAACTCCGATCTCATGTCTCCTCTTCGAGGTGGCACCACGTCAACGGATCTTTAAACGGGCTCCCGCCTCTATACCGAGGTAACTCGGTCATCAAGTCAGCTAAAAGAGATGATCAAGATGAAGTAGAGAATGAGTAGAATAGTTTGTCTCAAACACTCTTTGGTTCTCATCACATGAGAGGGTAAGAGTGGAGGTTGAAAAAGATGCAAAGAGTTGGAAATTGTGAGCTCATGAAACTATCTCAAGAGAGCAAAAACCAAGCATACAAAAATCACCCTTGGCTGCCCTCTTCTCTTGTGTGTGATATATATAAGGTTTAGAGTTAGAGAAATAAAGAAAATATCTTATCAAAATATCTCCAACTCAACCCTAAAATATCTCACCCAAAATAAACCTCATTAATACTCTAATGACTCACTAGATGACTCATTACATGAGTCATTAGTGAACATTCTAGAATCAATGAGTCATTAACATGAGTCACCCTTTCTAAAACTAATAATCATTTAAACCAAAATGATTAACCCAAAAAGAAATGCATCTTCTAAAATATTCTCGTAACGGAATACGAGAATACCCCTCACCTGTATATACATACCTGTATCCGTATTTCGACCGAATATGAATACGAGAGACTAAAATATTCCGACTCAATATAATACATGGATCCGGCTTAAACCAAAGCCCACCAGTATTATCTGTCCGAAATATGACACGTGCACAAGTGCACGTGCATTTTCGAACCCTGCCATAAAACCATACGGCCTCAACAACATTTCGCCCGA
Source organism: Agapanthus africanus (assembly GCA_030015575.1). Classification (NCBI taxonomy): domain Eukaryota; kingdom Viridiplantae; phylum Streptophyta; class Magnoliopsida; order Asparagales; family Amaryllidaceae; genus Agapanthus; species Agapanthus africanus. The sequence continues at coordinate 494,516,019 of JASDDO010000026.1, forward strand.
ACTTGGAAAACTATCTGTGGGGGACTCTAAAGACTCGTCAGTACCCTGACAGTGGGTTTAACCACAAGCACGTCGGCGACACTTACTGTGCGTAACGGCTGCCCATGTACTGACCTCAAGGGAAGCCGATGAGCGAACTCATCCTGGAACCCTACTGAGCCTATCAGTGACAATATACGTACAGTCCGGTCCGTTCGTCTATGAGTATCACATATCGGGCCTAGTGGGCTGGTAACGTCAGACCCCCAATAGCGGTATAAGCGTGTCGGAGAGTAGCCCTGAACACCCTGAGAAACTACTGGAATACTTACCAGTAATTCTCACCTGCCTTGGCTAAGGACTTGGTGTAATGGATCTCCAAGAAACAGAGCGATCTCACCCCCAATACAAGGAGAGACGAATCCCCTGCCGATCCGCTCACTTGCCTCCATGTGGCTCGGGACTGTACCCAAAAAAAAACCTGTTTGCACGACTCCTTTAAGCCGTGGTAGGATAGAAATCAAAGCACAATGGGAACTCACACGAGACAAATGACGACCTCAGGTCGATGAACTAACCTGTACACATGTCACCAGGGAACTGCTATCTAACGCTAGGTATAAATACCAACTAGCAGGTTCCCGGCGAGTCCTTTCCGGTGTACTCATAACCCAATGAGCACCTGTATATATCTTAGGTGATCCAACTGACACCAGTGGCTTGTAAGACCGGCCATCGCCCCTCGTCGGGGTCTCGACTATATACACTAGTCTACTCCGGAGTATCGATGCCCTGTCTTGAAACTCCCACGACTAGAGACCACTTTTAAGGATGTGCTTATAGACTACCCAACTCTCACGTATATGATCGCCATCATACTGTTGGTAGTCAAACAGGATCCTAAAGGATCTATCAACGTGTAATAGTGAACATGTCACCTAAAACTGTACACGATTGATAAAGACAAACCAGATAGCATACTATCATCTTGAGTAAGACTGTCCTACCGGTATAGGTCCTCCCTCAATCATTGCAATCACGTACCTGCGATCCAATAATTGACTTTGAGGGCATTACTGTTGGAGATAGTGCCCTCAGAGTCAATTATTAGGTCACAGGTACGTGATTGTAATGATTGAGGGAGGACCTATCCCGGTAGGACAGTCTTACTCGAGATGATAGTATGCTATCTGGTTTACCTTTATCATCGTGTACTGCTTTAAGTGACCTGACATGTCGCTATTACACGTTGATAGAGCCCCTAGGATTCTTGCTTGACCACCAGCAGTATGAGGGCGATCATATAAGTGGGAGCTGGGGGTCTACAAGCATATCCTTAAAAGGTCCCTAGTCGTGGGAGTTTCGAGACCGGGCATCGATACTCCATTAGTAGACTAGTGTATACAGTCGAGACCCCGACGAGGGGCGGTGGCCGGTCTCACAAGCCACTGGTGTCAGTTGGATCACCTAAGATGTATACAGGTGCTCATTGGGTTATGAGTACACCGGACAGGACTCGCCGGGAACATGCTAGTTGGTCATATACCAGACGTCAGATGGCAGTTCCCTGGTGACATGTGTGCAGGTTAGTTCATCGACCTGGGGATCGTCATTTGTCTCGTGTGAGTTCCCACTGTACTTTGATTACTACCCTACCACGGCTCAAAGGAGTCGTGCAAACAGGTTTTAGTTGGGTACAGTCCCGAGCCACATGGAGGCAGTGAGCGTATCTTCAGGGGTTCGTCTCTCCCGGTATTGGGGGTGAGGTCGTGCTGTGTCTAGGAGAGCCATTACACAAAGTCCTTGGCCAAGGCAAGGAGATTTACTGGTAGGTATTCCAGTAGTATCTCAGGGTGTTCTGGGCTACACTCCGACACGACTTGTACCGCTTTTGGGGGTCTGACTTTTACCAACCCCTTAGGCCCGCCATGCGATACTCATAGATGAACGGACCGGACTGCACGGATATTGTCACTGACAGGCTCAGTAGGGTTGTCAGGCTGAGTTCACTCACAGACGTCCCTTTTAGTCAATACTTGGTAGCCCGTTACGTATTGGCTTATACCTCTGACGTGCTAGTGGTTAAATCCACAACCGAGGTGTTGACGAGTCTTTAGAGTCCCCCACATTCAGTTACTCAGCTTTCGGGCGAAAGGTTGTAGAAGCCGTATGGAGATATGGCAAGGTCCGATCAGATACGTGCGGTATTGCACGGATCAGGATCGGACAGTCTGTACTATAGGCTGTATGCATATATGGCAGGGTTCGATCAGATACGTGCGGTATTGCACGGATCAGGATCGAACGGAAATTACTAGCCGGTTTTGGTATAAGCCGGATCCTAGTATAGTACAGTGTAGATTTTGTCTCATTGCTTTTGTATTTCGGTCGAAATACAGATGCGGGTGTGTATGCACAGTATCGGGGTTTTCCTGTATTTTATTACAGGACCAGTTTTCTGGAGTTGCCAGTTTGCTTTCCGTTTCGGCCAATTTCCATTGTTCCGTTCATTGGCCGAAGTTTGGTGGAGGAGGGTTTATTTGCATTGTTGCAAATAGGCATTTGTGGAGGGGTTCTTTGTTTTTGTAGCATCATGATAGTCTTCATGATGGTGCACCATCCATTGACTTGCTTGACTTCATACTTCATGATGGCTTGACTTTGTTAGCATCATGGTTGTTGATGATGGTTGTGTTGGAGTGAGGGTTTTCTTGTGATCATTTGTTTTTCTTTCATCATCACTTCTCATCATGGTTTTCCACCCACCCCTTGACCTTGTTCACTCTCTCTCTCCAATCTAACATGGGGGGGCCGGCCACTTTTGTTGGATGGTTGATTGATTCATTGGTGTGGCAATTTTTGGTTCATGTTGTGAAAAGAAAAGAGCTCTCCAGTTCATCTCCATTTTTCCTTTCTTTCCTCCACCAAAAATGGCAACCTCCACTACCCCAAAAAGAGACACAAGTTCTACTACACATTCTACAGCGAATCTTGGGCACGTCGAGTAGCCGGCTTCGTGCCCGAGTTGCCTCGGCATTGAGGTGGGAGCCCGTAAACAAAGTAGGCGATGTGGTGCACTTCCGGCGACGAGGAGGAGACGGGACTTTTCCGCAGGAGATCGGGAGCATGACGAGAAGACCGGAGGACTTGGATCGTCGGTATATCTCTATTCCCTTTCTTGTAAGTAGCTTAGACTAGTTAGTGGTTCGATCCCGGTTATAGTGCACGGTGGTACCGGTTTGCTAAGTCCGCAAAATTTAAGTTTTTCACCGCTTCCGCATTCCGGCGTCGGATTGACGGCCGGGGCGCCGCCGTGCACTTACAGTGGTATCAGAGACTCGCCATTAACTTAGTCTAGCTTGGTGTAGTGTGTTTTTCTGTTCCGATCGATCGAAATGTTCAAAAACCCGTATTTGCCCACATCAGTTTTCTGTTGGAATTTTTTAGTGTCGAAAAATTTTTCAGGTTGTAAAATATTGATGTACTGGAAAATCTAAGAGCTCTGTAAAAATTCGACGAAGTAACTCCACAGTGGGAGCGCGGAACCGCCGCGAAAACCCCCTTCCCGCCGCCCTTCCGCCGCACACTGTGGAGATCACTTCACCAATTTTTTACAGAGGCCTTCTGGGCTTAAAATATGGGTTTTGGAATATTAAAATTGGGCCCAGGTTTTCTGTGAGTGCTACAGTTTTGATTGGGGGCCCACTTGTTAATTTTTGATCGATCGGATATTTTAAACACATTTTTCACAGTATTCACATTATATCTGCGACCGTGAATGTCACTTGATCGGTAAATCCGGTCTAACTGCTATAGCCCGGTTAGACGGATTTGCGAACGTGACTTTCACGTTGATGTTTTGTTTTTGCTGTGATGTTGCGGATCGGTCGTGGGGGATAGCCTGGATGCAATACTAGTACAGTTTTGTTGTATTATGTACATTTGATATTGCGGGGCGAGCGTCCGACATGTGGACTGCCGTCGCTGCCTGTTTGTATTATTATTTTGGGGCACGACCTGGTTGCGGTCGATGTACCCGGTGTATGTATATTTTACTTTCTGTACTAGGATTGCCCCGCGGAGGGGTGCACGGATAGCCGGGTTCTGGAGGGCAACAAGCCCGCATCTCATGGCATTGAGACGGAGGGGGCTTCACTCTAGGATTGGCAGGCTATTCGCCGCACTCGTAGGGGGTACAGGTTGACCCAGGAGGGGTGCCCAAGTTACCGGATTCCGTGAAGTGCTGGGTGGTCCATTCACGGTGCTGAAGGGGGCTACCTCGCTTCAGGTTTTGGCGGGTGACTTGCCGCGCCCGTAGGGGTCTAGGATTACATTGCACAGGCTATCCACACGACCAGGGGAACGTCGGGTTTCAGCAGTGGCTCTGTGAAACCCGGGGATCCCAGATATCTGTATTGTTTCTGTGATGCTGTTCATTCTCTGTGATGTTGCATTTCTTTCACGCCTTGAGCGAAATATAATATATTGGTATATATATTAGTAGATGTTGTATATGTTTTTCATCCGCGCTAGTCCAGTCCCCGCTCTGTCGTTAGTTAGCTAACCTAACGGGTAATGACGGGACCCAATGGCGAATGCGGATGGCATATACGTACATCAGTATATTTTCGTTCTTTTTGGTGTGATCAATTGATGGGACTGCATTGATTTAGATCAATGCAAGTTAAAACAAACCTTATCTGATGTTGTTGGAACACTTTTCAAAAAGCTGTTATTGCAAGGACGTTTACTTTTGTTTTGCATCGTGGTATTCATTAGAATATCCTGCTCCTCAGTCAACGAGGCAAGGGCCGAGATCCCTTCACCGGGAGTGACCCCTTGGACAATAAGTTTGCATCAGGGCATTAACTTCACTATAGCCGATTACTTTTGCTTTGCATCGTGGTATTCAGTTGGAATATCCTGCACCCCATTCTACGGGGAAAGAGCCGAGATCCCTTCACCGGGAGTGACCTCTTTAGCAACGGTTTTCGTCACTATATTTTTAAAAGCTATCCATTCCTTCAACGATATCAAGTTCATTACGTTAAAGGTTTTCGCCAGAAACCATTCGTAGCCCTCCGTCGTTTCATATGGATAGTCAATAGTATTCAAGCTGTGTTTGTTGGCCAAAGTCAAGGCACAGTGTTTGGTAGCTGTTGGTTATTCATATGCAGCATAGATAGATGCGTTGGTTTGGAACAGTCGTACTGCCTTGTTGGCCAAAGTCAAGGGTATGTATGGGTGGATTCAAAACAACCTGGAGAATGACGGGTAGAACTTGACATGTGACTTATGATTTGTTGGCCAAAGTCAAGGTCATAAGAGCATGGGGCAGAAATCACATCGGGAGTTTCAAAAGAACTGAAACTTGCCAGATATGCGCATACCTTCTGGAGTGTGATGATATGAGCGGATTCCGTCACGTTATCATGCGATGATAGTTGGATCCCGATTCCCACTGATGAGTTAGTTTACTCCTCGGGTGACCCCGACTAATTCTTCTTTCAGGTTTGGAGGAGAATTTGAGGTACAGTGGGAGGATTCCAGATTAGATAAATTGGTAACCATTCTGATCTAGGTTAGAGTGCACGCTGAGTGTTTCTTTTCTCTCTCTCTCTGGCAGCGACCTTTTGACCCGACCCTAAGACTTTGACTCAGTGACCAAGTTGACCGAACCTTCTTAAACACTGGCTTTTGGATTGTCAGAGTTGCAAACCTCATTGCCACTCCTACTTTTACCCTTTTCTCCAGGACACCCCGTTTTACTACGAACGTCCACTTCCATTGGACAAAACCATCGTATGGTTAGATACGAAATCGAAAGAATTTATTCGAGGATGGTTTCCGGTTCTGGAGAAAACGGATAGGATTATTCAGTTGTCTTTTCCTTTTACCCTCTCTCAGGTTACGAGTACTCCTTGGTTTAGGGGTAGTACACCTATTACGCAAATTGGATTGTCTTCTTCCAAACCTTAGGCTGGTGCCGACCGGTAGGGAATGAAGAAAACCAATTAGCCTAACGATGGTGTGCAGAAGGTATTAAGTTAAGACAAAGCAAGGGATTAGTAAGAGGGCAAAGTAAATTGCAACAGATATTCACGACCAAACCAAATATTTCGTTACCACTCCCACATCACCTTTGTATTTCTCCAGGACACTCCGTATCACTACGAAGATCCACAGTTTATTTGGATACTCCATCGTATGGTTATATACGAAGTCGAATGGAACTTGTTCCAGTTCGGGGATGGATTCTGGTTCAGGAGAAATAGGAATAAGGTTTATTCGGTTGTCTTTTATCTTCACCCTCTCTCATTGCGAGTGTTCCTAGGATTGGGACAGTACACCCATTATGCTTATTGGATAGTCTTCTTCCAAACCATAGGTTGGTGCCGAACGGTAGGGAAGGAAGAAAACCATTTGGCCTAAAAGGGTGTACAGAAGGTAAAGACTAAAGACATATGAAGGGATTTGGAGAGGTGGCAAAGAACTATACGGTTACAGTCGTGAATCTGGAAGAGGCATTACTAGGAATACCAGAATACCCCATCGGAACATTTCAATGTTTCAGTTTCACTGTGTAATGTTAAAGGAAAACTGATTTCCCGATTAGATACTTACTCCAGGGTATGTATTTACCAGGTATGATTCTCACATCTGTATAGTTTTACAGATGATGAGTGGGAGTAAGTTATTGGGAATTGGGTGATTATCCTCATTATATCGGGATTCGTTGTAATCGGTGATATTTGAGGAAATCACCTGGGCTGTTTGCCGGTCGGCAAATATTTGGTTTTGAATATCCGCTGTTATGCACCAATTTCAAATTGGTATATCTGTACGTCTATTTTCATAGAGTGAGATATACCTTTCTGAAATTATGTCTACGACATTTACCTATATCAGTGGATGGTTAGGTAAGGAGAATTAAACAGCGGTGTAATTCTTCTTAACCATAAGTACAGTTTTCAACCTACGACACACAGTGAATGAGTTATCAGACTCAAGGGACTTGTACAGAGTATTGTATGTTGTCCAGGGTCCATCAGGACAGAGGGGTTGGTCCTCGTACTATATTCGGTTTACTTATGACTTCTCTAGTTTTTAGACAGGTGTTTCGTGGAAACACAGGGTCCAAATTTTGAGAAGTTATAGGTATTTGAATAGAGTAGAGAACCAGGTATAGCAAGTATCGGGATTCTTCAAAGAGATCGAAGATGTAGATACTTGTGTATGGTATTCAGTTGATAGTAATGATAAAGAGATCTTGCTTCTCTTTCAGGTTACTCATAATTGGAAGTATTCCTAAGTTGAGTAACGCTGATCGGCCTCCTTCCATTTAGTTGACATGCACTGGAGACAGCTGCATAATTTGAATCTGGTTCAATTAAATCAGTGCCTCTGGTTCTATATTGGATATAGAACAGTTCATATCTTAACGATGGTTAAGGTACGGGGAGTTGTCCGGTTTATGATTAAAACTAGACACTGGACAACTCAAGGCACGTTTCTGTAATGGCTGTTTGTGTGTTGACCCAGGCTATGACGAGGGTTGACTTTCTACCATCTGGATGAACAATAGCGATATTGTTCTAGACTCGCCACAGTTTTATTAAAAATGGATTTTTTCAGAAAACAGTAGTGGGAGTATGGTAGAACTGGAAGTGATTCCAGAACCACAAACGATTACTGAAGATTTGACAGGAACCTAAAGATTCAATCTAGATTGACATTCCATTGGCCACTCCGCAGATAAGGTGGGTAACTTCAGGCACCAGAGAGGTACTACGGTAGCCTCAAGGACGGTGACAGGGAAGTTCTTGTTTACCCACAATTACCATTGCTGTTGTTCCAGGCTGCGAGAACCGGCGGGAGAATGAGTACAGCGTCGTTCTAAACTAGTTTTAGAAGTGTACGTCTATATGACTCTGCCAGAGGGTTGTCGTAGTCAGTGGGAGCAGCGGAAGCATTGGTGGACAGGTAGCTTATGTCTATTTATAGACTAAGAGCAGATGTAGCGGAGATAGATCATCTATTTCTGACGTGACAGTCATGGGTTTGACTTCATCAGAATAGGGGATGGATCTGTTGAGAAGGTAGTAGGGTGTGATGTCCTGGTATCTGGATGACATACACAGAATAGGAAAAGATACTCCTATACTGCAATCGGTTATACTTTGGTCGTCACACAGTTGTTTCTCCACAAAGGAAATGGATTTTATATCAGACATACTGGTTACTAGATCTATGGTTTTAGATCTAGATTTGGGTGGTTTCCCAATCAGGGTACTTGACAGCATTCTAAGAGTATTTAGGATGGACGACTCCTGGCACGGTAGTGTACCTGCAGGTAATGGAGTCACCCTCTCCAAAGGTGTCTTACAGACTAAAGGGAAGAGGGACGGGCATGATTGGCAGATCACTTGCTCAGGCAATTGAGTCAATCGTGAGATGTCAAGTACCACACCAGATGTTGTTCTTGCACTAGATGCAATAAGTTGACATTAATCCAATCCTGGAGAAACAGTCGGAAGCAGTTTTAGAACATAAGTGGATGTTCTAGGGATATGATAACGACAGCCTCATTCAGGAGACAGTTATCATTCCAGGCTTCCAAGGTGACATCGACGACAAGGAGGTTGTCAGAGTTATAGTTTTCCTTCTGATAAGGGGCAGTATTTTGGACAGGTGGTCCAAGGCAATACTGAGGGAGGCATGGCGCGCAGGACACTGATTAAGTTTAGTTGTCAATACAGTCTAAGAAGTTTGGATTTGAAGTTCATTTATGAGCTACGTCCCATCAGACATCCAGACATATTCTAAGACTGATATTGCTCATTTCGGGAGATGGTTTTCTCCGCGAACTTGAGATATAGAGAGACATAGAAAGAAACAACTAAGCGGATCCACTCACTGAGGCTATTCCTCGAACGCAATAGTTTCGCAAACGAGATTTGTGAGACTGACTAGTAGAGGAGTTGGGTGTTCGGTATCACACGGGCTGTGAGTATGCGACATCGCAATAATTAGCCTTGAGTGCAAGTGGGAGATTGTTGGAGATAGTGCCCTCAGAGTCAATTATTAGGTCACAGGTACGTGATTGTAATGATTGAGGGAGGACCTATCCCGGTAGGACAGTCTTACTCGAGATGATAGTATGCTATCTGGTTTACCTTTATCATCGTGTACTGCTTTAAGTGACCTGACATGTCGCTATTACACGTTGATAGAGCCCCTAGGATTCTTGCTTGACCACCAGCAGTATGAGGGCGATCATATAAGTGGGAGCTGGGGGTCTACAAGCATATCCTTAAAAGGTCCCTAGTCGTGGGAGTTTCGAGACCGGGCATCGATACTCCATTAGTAGACTAGTGTATACAGTCGAGACCCCGACGAGGGGCGGTGGCCGGTCTCACAAGCCACTGGTGTCAGTTGGATCACCTAAGATGTATACAGGTGCTCATTGGGTTATGAGTACGCCGGACAGGACTCGCCGGGAACATGCTAGTTGGTCATATACCAGACGTCAGATGGCAGTTCCCTGGTGACATGTGTGCAGGTTAGTTCATCGACCTGGGGATCGTCATTTGTCTCGTGTGAGTTCCTACTGTACTTTGATTACTACCCTACCACGGCTCAAAGGAGTCGTGCAAACAGGTTTTAGTTGGGTACAGTCCCGAGCCACATGGAGGCAGTGAGCGTATCTTCAGGGGTTCGTCTCTCCCGGTATTGGGGGTGAGGTCGTTCTGTGTCTAGGAGAGCCATTACACAAAGTCCTTGGCCAAGGCAAGGAGATTTACTGGTAGGTATTCCAGTAGTATCTCAGGGTGTTCTGGGCTACACTCCGACACGACTTGTACCGCTTTTGGGGGTCTGACTTTTACCAACCCCCTAGGCCCGCCATGCGATACTCATAGACGAACGGACCGGACTGCACGGATATTGTCACTGACAGGCTCAGTAGGGTTGTCAGGCTGAGTTCACTCACAGACGTCCCTTTTAGTCAATACTTGGTAGCCCGTTACGTATTGGCTTATACCTCTGACGTGCTAGTGGTTAAATCCACAACCGAGGTGTTGACGAGTCTTTAGAGTCCCCCACATTCAGTTACTCAGCTTTCGGGCGAAAGGTTGTAGAAGCCGTATGGAGATATGGCAAGGTCCGATCAGATACGTGCGGTATTGCACGGATCAGGATCGGACAGTCTGTACTATAGGCTGTATGCATATATGGCAGGGTTCGATCAGATACGTGCGGTATTGCACGGATCAGGATCGAACGGAAATTACTAGCCGGTTTTGGTATAAGCCGGATCCTAGTATAGTACAGTGTAGATTTTGTCTCATTGCTTTTGTATTTCGGTCGAAATACAGATGCGGGTGTGTATGCACAGTATCGGGGTTTTCCTGTATTTTATTACAGGACCAGTTTTCTGGAGTTGCCAGTTTGCTTTCCGTTTCGGCCAATTTCCATTGTTCCGTTCATTGGCCGAAGTTTGGTAGAGGAGGGTTTATTTGCATTGTTGTAAATAGGCATTTGTGGAGGGGTTCTTTGTTTTTGTAGCATCATGATAGTCTTCATGATGGTGCACCATCCATTGACTTGCTTGACTTCATACTTCATGATGGCTTGACTTTGTTAGCATCATGGTTGTTGATGATGGTTGTGTTGGAGTGAGGGTTTTCTTGTGATCATTTGTTTTTCTTTCATCATCACTTCTCATCATGGTTTTCCACCCACCCCTTGACCTTGTTCACTCTCTCTCTCCAATCTAACATGGGGGGGCCGGCCACTTTTGTTGGATGGTTGATTGATTCATTGGTGTGGCAATTTTTGGTTCATGTTGTGAAAAGAAAAGAGCTCTCCAGTTCATCTCCATTTTTCCTTTCTTTCCTCCACCAAAAATGGCAACCTCCACTACCCCAAAAAGAGACACAAGTTCTACTACACATTCTACAGCGAATCTTGGGCACGTCGAGTAGCCGGCTTCGTGCCCGAGTTGCCTCGGCATTGAGGTGGGAGCCCGTAAACAAAGTAGGCGATGTGGTGCACTTCCGGCGACGAGGAGGAGACGGGACTTTTCCGCAGGAGATCGGGAGCATGACGAGAAGACCGGAGGACTTGGATCGTCGGTATATCTCTATTCCCTTTCTTGTAAGTAGCTTAGACTAGTTAGTGGTTCGATCCCGATTATAGTGCGCGGTGGTGCCGGTTTGCTAAGTCCGCAAAATTTAAGTTTTTCACCGCTTCCGCATTCCGGCGTCGGATTGACGGCCGGGGCGCCGCCGTGCACTTACAACTACATCCAACATTCCTGTTGAAACACAAGTCTGAATCTTTTGAGAAATTCAAAGAATATAAGTTAGAAGTAAAGAACCAAAACGGGTATAAGTATTATGTCATTTGATGTGATCAAGGAGGAGAATACTTGAGCACGGAATTCCTGGACTATTCTAAAGGAGAATGAGATTCTCTCTAAGCATTACTCCTCTGTATACACTACAGCACGTTAGTATATCGGGGCGGAGCAATCGCACCCTATGTGATAAGGTGTGATCTATGATCAGTACTACTGGGTTGCCTATTTCCTTTTAGGGGTTATGCACTTGAGAAGCTGCATACCTATTGAATTGGGTTCCAACTAAATCAGGTGCCTACCACTCCATATGTGATATGGTATGGGAAGAGCCCATCTCTTAAGGATGTTAAGATTTGGGGTTGTCCGGCCTATGTCTAAAAGCAAAATCCGGACAAGCTCGAGGCAAAGTCAGTTCTGTGGAAGTTTGTTGGATATCCCAAGCATTCGCAAGGTAATATCTTCTACCACACCGAGGAACAAAAGGTGTTTTATTTCTCGGCATGCCACCTTTTTAGAAATAGATTTTCTTGTGAAGAAATTAGTGGTCATGAGGTAGAACTGGAAGGGGTTCCAGCTATAAAAACTGCAGCTGATGATTTGGTAGAATCGAAGGATTCAATAGTTCCCGAAGAACCTCAGCCTCTCCGCCGATCTGGTAGGGTTCCTCATCCACTTGAGAAATACTTCGGTTTTCTCAATGACGGTGGGAGTGAGGATTGCATCATGAGATGATGACCCAATTAGTTTCGAGCAGGCCATCAGGAGTAGGGACTCTGTAAGAATGGCCGGATGCTAAGCGATCTGAGATGGAATCCATATACACCAACAAAGTATGGATTTTGGTTGCTTTATCTAAAGAGTTAAATCCCCATCAGGAGCAAGTATATCTTGAGAAGATTACTTGGTGTATATGGAAAAGTTAAGACTTGTTGCAAAAGGTTCTCGTGATCGACCAGGTGTGGATAATGATGAAACCTTTTCTAGTCCCTATGTTTAAGTCCATCCGGATCCTACTTGCCATTGCTACATACCATGACTACGATATTTAGCGGTTGGGTGTCATGACTGCTTTTCTAAATAGTGATTTAGAAGAGAGCGTCTATAAGTACATAGCCAGAGAGCTTCGTAGACAGTAGGAGCAGCGGAAACGTGTGCAAGTTGCTTTATGAGTTAAAGCAGGCATCACGGAGTTGGAACATCTATTTTGATGTAGTAGTCAAAGCGTTTGACTTCATCAAAATGGTATATGAACCTTGTATATACAAAAGGGTAGTAGAGAGTATGGTAGTGATCCTCGTATTGTACGTGGATGGCATACTCTTGATAGGAAAAGAGTTTCCTATGCTACACTCGGTCAATCTTCTCTTATCACAAGGATTCTCCATATAGGATCAAGGTGATACCTCTTAAATCCTGGGTATTTGATCTATGAGATAGATCTAAGTGGATGTTAGGATTCTCACCAGGTATAGTGAGATGGTATCAATCGATCCTGGGGAGAATCACTGGATAGCTTCCAGGGTGGTAAGCTCGACTGAATGTCAGTTACTGGCATTGTCTTCACCCTCAGTGGAGGGATGGTATGTTGCAAGAGTTCCAAGCTAAATACCGTAGAATACTAGACGATAAAGGCTGGATACATTGCTACCAAGGATGCTACCAAAGAGGCAGTCTGGATATATATAAGTTTATGAGATGAACTTCGTTCCAAGCATTGTGTGATAATGGAGTTGTGGCTTAGGCCTAGGAACCCCCGTCCCATTAGTGATCCAGACATATTCTTAGGCAGTATCACCTGATCATGGAGATGGTTGATCTCCAGGGAGATCGAGGATAGGAGAGCAAACACAGAAGACAACACGGCGGATCCACTCACAAAGGCCTACTCCCAGAAGAGACTTTTATTGGATGGTTGATTATGAGATACTTTAACTACTGCTGATTGTTGGGTATTGGATACTACAACAGATGGTCCTAGTGAAAGTGAGAGATTGTTAGTTATATGTATGCCCTAGAGGCCATTACTGTACATACGATGTATATTGCAGTGGATGCTTAGACATATATATGGAGGACTTTCTTGCTCGACATGATAGTATGCTATCTGGTTGCTCTTTATCTTAATATGTACTATAATTGTCTCTATGTTACATGTTGATAAAGCTCTTAGGATGAGTACTTGACCACCAGGACTAGGATGCAGATCATACTGGTGGGAAAGAGTAGTCGTTAAGTACGTCCTTCAAATGTTCCTAGTCGTGGGTGTATCGAGACAGGGCATTGATATACCAGAGTAAACTAGCGTATAGCTTCTCGACCCATATAGATGGGTGATGGATGATCCCATATCCATTGGTGTTTGACATCAGAGACAGTATACGAGTGCTCAGTGGAGACTGGGTACACTGGACGGACTCGTAGAGAACTCCCAGATAGTATTATAACTGACGTCAGATGGCAATTCACTGGTGACACTGGTATATGTTAGTCTGTAGACCCAAGATCTTCATAGAGTCTTGTGTGATTCCCACTGTGCTTTGATTTCCACCTTATCACGTTCAAGAGAACGTGCAAAATGGTGGCTTTTGGGTACAGTCCGGAATCACATGGAGGCAATGAGCGATAGGAGGGGTTTCGTCTCTCCCGGTATTGGGGGTTGATGTTGCGCTGTGCTCGATTAGCTATAACAGGAAGTCGCTGGCCAGATCTGTTTCAGAGATATACTGGTAAGTGTTATCAGTAGTTTCTTGACCCGTTATGAGCCTTATATCGGCACGACTTATCGAGTTACCGGGGTCTGACGTTTACTACCCCTAGACGAGATATGCGACATATCAGACGAGGAGACCGGACTGTATGGTAGTGTTACTGATTGGATTCGCAAGAGTACGAGCAGGCTTGCTTGTTGATCCTCTGATCGCTCAATACCCGGGTGGCCGTTACGTTTAGCAGACCGCTTGCGGCTTATGGGTGTTTGATATGATCACCACCTACTGTCGGCGAATTGACGAGTCTTTAGAGTCGTACATAGAGGTTTCCTGGCTCAAGCAAAATGGAGTAGGAGCACATATGTGACATGTGCAGGACCGAGATTGATACGATATGAGATACCGTATTCTATTCTCGCGATATGTGACATAGGTCAGTTATATTAGATATAGTCGGGTTATCGGATCAAGTGTTGATTCGATAAGTTGTTACATTTGATATTAGTCGGTTATATGTAATATAGCCGGATTATTAAATCAAGAGTTGATTTGATAATCTATTGTATAATTATATATTTGATATATTACATTACATTAACTAGTATTAGCTCACTTATGATTTCTTTTCTCATTTTGTGCACATTGAATATATGTGATATATTTTTGTGTACATGTTATGTGTCATGCTTGATGATACATTCAACAAAGGTGTGTGTATGACTTACACCATGCTTGGTGTAATTGCTAGGGTTTTATTTATTTTGGTAATTACAAAAGGTGGAATTTTGTCATGGATGAAAGCTTGTATTGATCTTTGACCAAGTCCACTCTTTTGTTTTGGCTAAGATATTTATTAACCCAACCATGTAAACCTAACCATAGTTAAATCTCTACAAAGGTTAAGCATGAGATGCTTAACTCACCCATGGTTTCCAATTATTTTTTTGGATAATTATCATATGAGAGATATTTTCTTCATCTTCTTCTTCTTCCAGAAAGCTTTCTAGCTTCATGTGAGAAAAAATGTGAGAAAATGAAATCTAAAGTGAGCCCACTTCCTACTTTATCATCCTCTACTACTTGCCATTTAGTATAGGGTGTTTGTTTCACTAATTACATAGTTAGTGAAGAGCAAGCTTGGGTTAGTGTCTCCTCGACATAGATCATCTTCGGCCTCGAAGTCTTCGAAGCAAGCATGTTCGTTTCTTCAAGGGAGCCTCTCTAGAGTCCGGAGTTCACGATCGCATCGAAGGTACTACTACACGGAGCTATTGAAGTGAAGGACCGGTCTACAAAGGTTGTATTCCTTGCTCACTTTTTATATGCGAAGTTGTTTGCATAATATTCCGCCGATTTCTAGTTAACGATTCTTAGTTAGGGTTAGCTAGAACGGCAAATTTTTGAATTTGGCATGGTCGATGCCACCCAAAACCTTGCTGCCGTCCTAGGTAACCCTGCACGGGGTACCTTACCGGGCCCACCATGTACCCGCAGACAGTTCAACTTAACTCCTCGAATCGAGTATCATATAGCTCAAAACCGAGAAAACTCATGGTGGACATGAAATATCATATCATGAGAAACCGCGTTACAATATATAATTTCCTTTGAAATATAACCGCGGTTCTCAAATCCAGAGATCACATGAAAATAGCATCTCAATGCATGTAACCATTAAGTACAATATATGCAAACATAGAACAGTGATGTGAGCATATCAAGTATATCATGCAAGCATGTCATGTGATGGTACGGAGTAATGAATGTACTTTACAGTTAAGAATAATACCGTGATATAGCAATTCTACTATGTAAGTGGCATAGCAATTACCGATGATGATTGTGTGAGCCGACAAATCTGTGTAAGTGTAACATGCGCATCATCAATAATAGTGCAGGTGTACTAGTAGACAATGCCATATGCAGGTAAATACTGGGAGTATAATACGTATGTCACAGGAAAGATGTAATATAAGTACGAACGGTATAAGGTACACAGTTACACCTAGAATCATCAATGTACACCCTATCTATCAAGGGGCTAGAAAACAAAGATTCTCTGAATCAAAATCAAATTTGAACGTCGGCGATCTAGCCTCATAGTATCAGATGTGGCAATATCATCGAACATCATCCTCAATTCACGAGTGAGGATCAATCATCTGTATATCTCGTCGCGTACGGTAATCTATCGTACGGTGTCTTCCAATTAGATTAAGGATCTATCGTCTTATACATCAACAAGGATACGGATCTTTGGTCTCGTACATCATATCATCTTTTATTCTCATCCATATATATAACATCAATTTCATATCATATCCTTATTATCCTTGTATCATATCTATCTCAATCTTACATCATCGCTATATTAATCTCATAACATATCTTGGCATAAGTATTTGTGTATTAATATCGCCTCACATCCTCATATCAAGCATATCCACTCATATCATCTTATATAATCATAATCTCATGCCATATCTTTATCAATCTACAATGGATCATATTCTCATTCATCATATTGATATCTCAATTCACGTCATCTTGTATTAATCATATCATCTCATACTAACTCATTTGATCGTATACGTAATTTCGTTGCATAGGTTTCTCCAACTATATTCGATATATCGGTTTCTATTATATGATTGCGGGGGTTCTATACGCCATATACTCGGCTTGCCCCGTAGATATAGATCTACTCACCTGCTAATCTCCTTGCTTAGTTGAAATCGATGAGCTTCTTGATCTCTTTCTTCGTCTCGGAAGTCCACGCGAAGGTACCTACAAATCAACACATGTCATAACGTTATTAAAACCAATTCCAAGAACCGATATGGCACGTGAAGTGCTCATAGGTTAGAACCTATAGCCTACGCATGCAAGAACAACCAAATAACCCTCATCGTTGACGTACAAACGTCCAACGGTCAAGTCCAAACTCAAATACCAAAACCAAGTTTATAGAAATCGGAAACCCGAAATCTGCAACATAGAAAACCACTCCCAGATTCTACCATAGGTCAAACTAGGACATTTTTCATATAGGGTTGGCCTACATATCAGATAAGGAAGCCACTCACCAAAAATCAATAACATTCACAACAATGTCACCGCAATTTGCGGCCACCAAGAATAAATCTACAGCCTTCTTAAGGGGGTTCGGGCTCAGGTTTCAAGGTAAAATTCCTAGTTGCCTACATGTCGCACTGTGATAGGAACTTATTTTATAGGGCTCTCGGGTCACACCATATTCCATATCAACATCATAAACTGTCAAAACCCGATATCGGGAAAATTCTAAGTTCGTGTATTGGGTTTCTAGTCTTCTAGTTTAACCAGAATATCATCACTAATGGCTTGTTGTCAATAACTAAACCTCAATTACAACTTTAAAATTCCATTCATCCACTAAGCAGCAACCTAGAAATTTCCAAGATCACTAATCCAACTTATCAAACACTAAACATAACTATAGGGTGAAGGAACTAAATAATAAGATGAAAAGTGAAGTTATACATCTTGGAAGCAACTCAAGAAAAACCCTAGATGGTTGGAAGTCTTCAAAATCAAAAATTGAGCTTGCTAGGCAGTGTAGGATGAGGTGGTGGTCATTTTTAATGAAGGTGGTGTGCGGTTTTGATGGGGATTTGAGGTGGTTTCATGGAGGTGGAGAAGATGGAGGAAGGAGGAGATGGAGATGAAGGAAGAGTTGAAGAAAATAGGTGATGTGAATGAAATGATGAAGGAGTCATGGTTGTAGGAGCCATACCATCTGTCTCTCTCTCTCTCTCTCTCTCTCTCATTCTCTATCATGCCCATGTTTCATGTCATCATTTTGTCCCCCCCATCTTTTCCCTTTTCTTTTCTTTCTCTTTTCCCTCTCTCATCTAAAACCAATTATCAAAAAATGCGAATGAAACAACATGCAACAAAATGTAACATGTCATGGCGCACTAGCCTTGGTTATTAAGAAGTTGGATTTGGCCTAATCGTGATTAGTAGTGCACTAATCAAGTTTAACATAACTTGCATATAATTAATTGCATAATTATTTATAAAATGTCCAAATCCAACAAATGCCTTTATAATAAATAATACATATTAATCTCCAATTATTTTCCAAATATTGGTATATAATTATACCATTTTACGAAAACCCCAATTCGCAATCGAATTATTTTCGTGAAATATATTATTTTATTATTTAAATTACAAAATTAATATTTTATATATTTGAAATGTTACAATCCTCCCCCTTAAATAAATTTGATCCTCAAATTTAAATTTAAACCCCAAATACTAAAACATTTCCATAATCAGTTCAAATTAATGGGACTCCGAAATCATGGATTACTCAAATATAACACAGCGCATCGAGTGCGCATGAAAACGAGTGCGAAACTCAAAATCAAACTCTGTCATGCGTCACGCAATCATGGGAGTTATGATGGAAATGAAAATCTTGAAATACACTGCAAAAATCCAATATACTATAGTCAAAATCGTAATACGTATATAGTACGCATCCTTGTAAAACCATTTTAAAAACTGAATAAAACATATGCACAATATTTTCCGAATCGTCGTGCGATGCGCAACTTATGGCACAAGTGGCGGACGCTCATTAGTAAAGTAGTAAATATACGTTCATATATGTTTTGCTCAAAATATACGTTCTGCCTTTTTGAAATACCCCAAAAGGTTTTCCCTTGTAAAAGATCGTGTCACTCCTGGGCACGTAGGAATTAGCGAGACTATAGCTCCTTTTTGAAAACCTCTTGGTAAAATGTTTTGCATGCAAAAGTACTCAGGTACTGTCCTCAGATCAGTTCTTCTTGGCTACTATATAATATAGTACCCATCATGAAAATATGATGCTAATGGGTAAAATCAGCATCAAAAGGCGTATCCAATATCACGTATGTCTGGTGCACACGAAAATCCAAGTCAAATACAAGTGCCACGAATGTACAAAAAAGCAAAAACTAAGTGTAACGGGTGTGCACGAAAATATCTGTCAAGTGCAACGGGTGTGCACGAAAATCTCAACCAAGTGCAACTAACATGAACAAATAAAAATTTCAATCATGTGCATCTAGCATGTATAAAATCTCATCACATGCGCCCAGTATGCATGAAAATCTAAATCAAGTGCGTCAGGTCCGCACAAAACATCTAGTGCAGTAGAGTGCACGATAACGAACATCAAGTGTACACGATGTATGAGAACATAAATCTAGTACAACAAATGCACGAAAACATAAATCTAGTGCAACGAATGTACGAAAACCAATACCAGGTGCACTAGGTGCCCGAAAACTCATCAATGTCTCAAATGCGCACAAAAACAATACCGAGCGTGCCAAGGTCTATAAAATCATAAATGTGTGCAACTTTGTACACAAAATACGTATCAATGCACTACAAGCACATGTGATCTATACCGAGTGAATAAGTCAAGTCGAGTGCATACAACATGCACGAAGTCAAATCGACAGTATCGAAATCCACGGAATCATAAACACGTGCAGCCAAGGCACAAAATCCGTATCAAGTGCAATAGATTTGTACAATTCGTAAACCAACGCAACCAATGTATAAAACATAAATAAAGTGCAACCACTGTTTAATATTTCAGAAAATAAAATATTATTTTTGGGAATTTAAATAATTTAAAATAATAAATTTCATGAATATTATTAAGTATGAGAATTAGTTTTAATCGAAGGGGTATAATTATATACCGATAGTTTGAAGAAAATTAACAAGAATTATTGATTTTGAAAGAAATTATGTGAATTGAGAATTTATGGATTTTTAAATAATTGTTTGTATTCTATGTTAATGCTAAATTTGTTTAATATTTACTAATTATGCTTTAATCTTGTTATGTGTTATGACATGCAATATGACATGTTGCAACACTTGTAACATATTTTTGAACCATGGCTTAATTCCTACCCGTCATTGTCCAGGTTAATTTGAACCCACCTGTACATACTGTTGACGAAGGCCAAAATAGTAGTACGACTGTCCTAAACCAACGCACCTATCTATGCTACAGATGAATATCCAGCAGCTACCAAACACTATGCCTTGGCGAAGGTCAAAATATATAGCTTGAATACTACTGAATATTCAATTGAAATGACGGAGGGCTACGAATGGTTTTGGCGAAACCATGAACTTAGTGAACTTGATATAATCGAAGGAACCTGATAGCTTTTAAAAGGAGTGGTTTAAGCTCCGCATTTAAAAGTCTCCTGTTTTAAAATAACCAAGTGTTTTTAAAATTTGTTCCAACTGTAAGGTTCCTAGGCACTCTAGTGAGGTCTCACAAGGCATCGAACATGCCAATTTCAAAAAAAATGGTGCCGAGAAACCCTAGACTACGGATCGTCGGCTAGATGTCTAGGCGAAAAGATAAACTAGTTAACTACCTAACTAAAAGTTAGGATGCTACAACCTTTGTAGATCCGGATATCCACTTCCTAAGCTCCACGTGGGCGTCCTCTCGCTGTCCATCGTGAATCTTGGACTCTCGAGACGGCTTCATCGGAGAAACGAGCGGAATTCGTCGTCGGCTTCGTGTCAAAGACGATCTACGTCGAGGCATCACAAGTTCAAGCTCCGACTTCACAAAGTTGTGAAACTTGTGAAGAAAACACCCAAAACAACTTGGCAAGAGGTAGAGGGTGAAGAAATAGGAGGTGGGCTCACTTTAGAATTGGATTTATCTCACTTTAGCTCAAGTTGCCATTGATGGACCTTGAGCTTTTCTTGAAGAAGAAGATGAAGATGAAGAAAGAATATCATAAGTCTCATTGTAAATGATAAAAATAAATCAATACTTATCATTTACAAACCATAGTTTAGTGTAGAGAATAGACCATGGTTTGTTGGATAGGTTAGGGTTAAGCATGAAGACAAGGATGGTTAAGAAGTCAAAGCTTCATGAAGCTTCAACTAAAGACAAACTTCTCCACCATTCTTATCTCAACCTTTTTCAAATAAATAAATGAAGAAATAAATAAATAAATGAATATGCAAAACCCTAATTATCAAATTAACCATGGTTTAATTCTATATACTTAACTAAATAATCAAGTATCATCAAACATGATACATCTATGTGCATAAAAGTATATCACATATACAATTTGCACATCTAGTGAGAAAATCCATATAAAGTGAACCAATACTGGTTAATGCAAAGTAATATATCAAATATATAATTATACATCAAATCATTAAATCAATATTTGATTCAATGATCCGGTCATGTCGCACATAACCGACTAGTATTCTATGTATCGATTTATCGAATCAATGATTCGATAACTAGGTCATATCGAATATAACCAATCGAAACATATATCGCGAGAATGAAATGTGGTATCACATACACGCATTATTCTCGGTCCTGCACATATCTCATATGCGCTCCTATTTCGTTTCGCTTGAGCCAGGAAACCTCTGTGTAGGACTCTAAAGACTCGTCAATACGCCGGTAGCAGATGATGATCATATCAAGCATCCACAAGCCGCAAGCGGTCTGCTAAACGTAACGGCCATCCGGGTATTTAGCGATCAGAAGATCGACGAGCTAGCCCGCTCACACTCCTGTGAATCCAACCAGTAACACTTACCGTACAGTCCGGTCTGTTCGTCTGATACGTCGCATATCAAGTCTAGGGGTGGTATACGTCAGACCCCAATAACCGATAAGTCGTGCCGATGTGAGGCTCATAACGGGTCGAGAAACTACTGGTAACACTTACCAGCAAATCTCTGATCAGCCCTAGCCAGGGACTTCCCTGTTACGGCCAATCGAGCATAGCGCAACATCAACCCCCAATACCAGGAGAGACGAAACCCCTCCTATCGCTCATTGCCTCCATGTGACTCGGGACTGTACCCAAAGACCACCGTTTTGCATGCCCTCATGGACGTGGTAAGGTGGAGATCAAAGCACAGTGGGAATCACACAAGACTCTATGACGATCTCGGGTCTACAGACTAACCTGTACAAGTGTCACCTGAGAACTGCCATCTGACGTGAGATATAATACCATCTGGGAGTTCTCGGCGAGTCCGTCCAGTGTACCCAGTCTCCACTGAGCACCCGTATACCATCTCTGATGTCAAACACCAATGGATATGGGAACATCCATCGCCCATCACATAGGTCGAGAAGCGTATACGCTAGTCTACTCTGGTATATCGATGCCCCGTCTCGATACACCCACGACTAGGGACCTTGAAGGATGTACTTATGGACTACCATGTCCCCACTAGTATGATCTGCATCATAGTCCAGGTAGTCAAGTACACATCCTAAGGGCTTTACCAACATGTAACTATAAGACAGTATAAAGAGACAAGTGTACATGTTAAGATAAAGATCAACCAGATAGCATACTATCATGTCGAGCAAGAAAGTCATCTCTATATATGTCCAAGCATCCAATATAATATACATAATCTGTACAATACTGGCCTCTAGGGCATACATACAACTAACAATCTCCCACTTGCACTAGGGCCAGCTGCTGTAGTATCGCATACCGAGCATCCCGAAGAGTCTCTCAAACTGTATCTGGGGAATGGCCTTCGTGAGTGGATCCGCCGTGTTGTTCTTCGTGTCAACCCTCCTGACCTCGATCTCCCGGCGATCAACTATCTCCCGGATCAGGTGATACCGCCTCAGAATATGCTTGGACCGCTGATGGGACCTGGGTTCCTTGGCCAAAGCCACCGCTCCATTGTTATCGCAATACAAAGGTATTGGATGCTCAATGGATGGAACCACTCCAAGTTCAGTAATGAACTTCTTGATCCAGACAGCCTCTTTGGCAGCATCGTTGGCAGCGATGTATTCAGCCTCCATCGTCGAGTCTGCCACGGTTTCCTGCTTGGAACTCTTCCAGCTAACCGCCCCTCCGTAAAGGGTAAAGACAAAGCCCGACTGCGACTTAGAGTCGTCCTTATCACTTTGGAAGCTCGAATCGGTAAAGGAATCCACTTGGAGCTCTCCGTTACCATACACCAAGAACATTTCTCTAGTCCTTCGTAAGTACTTGAGAATGCTCTTCACAGCTGTCCAGTGACTTTCTCCAGGATCAGCTTGATACCTGCTCACTATACTTAGTGAGTATGCTACATCGGGTCTGGTACATAGCATCGCATACATGATAGAGCCTACTGCCGAAACATAGGGTATCCCTTGCATGCGAGCTCTCTCCAAATCAGTCTTGGGAGACATCTCTTTGGAGAGAGTGACTCCAGAGATCGTGGGTAAGTTCCCACGCTTGGACTCTTCCATACTAAACCTCTTTAGTATGGTGTCAATGTACCTGGATTGGGACAATCCCAAAATCCGTTTGGATCTATCTCTATAGATCCTAATTCCCAATATGCAGGAGGCATCACCAAGATCTTTCATTGAGAATCTTTGTGATAAGAAGAGCTTGACCGATTGCAGCATAGGAATATCATTTCCTATCAAGAGTATATCGTCCACGTACAATACGAGGAAGACAACCTTACTCTCTGCCACCTTCTTGTAGATACAAGGTTCATCTGGATTTTTGACGAAATCAAACTCTTTGATAACGACGTCAAAGCAGATGTTCCAACTCCGCGATGCTTGCTTTAATCCATAAATGGATTTAAGTAGCTTGCACACTTTCCCGCTGCTCCCACTATCTACGAAGCCCTCCGGCTGAGTCATGTACACGCACTCTTCTAAATCACCATTTAGAAAGGCGGTCTTAACATCCATTTGCCAGATTTCGTAGTCATGATATGCAGCGATGGCAAGCATGATCCGGATGGATTTAAGCATAGCCACTGGAGAAAAGGTTTCGTCATAGTCCACACCTGGTCTTTGACGAAAACCTTTTGCTACAAGTCTAGCTTTGAAAGTCTCCACTTTCCCATCTACACCAAGTTTCTTCTTGAAGATCCACTTGCTCCCAATGGGTTTTACCCCTTCAGGAGCAACTTCCAAAGTCCATACTTTGTTGGTGTACATGGATTCCATCTCGGACCGCATTGCATCCAGCCATTTCACTGAGTCCCTACTCGTGATGGCCTGCTCGAAGCTAGTTGGGTCATCATCCTCCATGATGCAATCCTCGCTCCCACCATCCATGAGAAAACCGTAGTATCTCTCAGGTGGGCGAGGAACCCTACTAGATCGGCGGAGAGGCTGAGGTTCGTCGGAAGCTACTGAATGCTCTGGTTCCACTAAATCTTCTGTTGTGTTTTGTTCAGCTGGAACCTCTTCCAGTTCTACCTCAGAGCCACTAATTTCTTTTGCAAGAAATTCCTTTTCTAAAAAGGTGGCATGTTGAGCAACAAATACTCTTTGTTCCTCACTGTGGTAGAAGATATACCCTCGCGAATGTTTGGGATATCCAACAAACTTACACAAAACAGATCTTGCCTCGAGTTTGTCCGGTTTTTGTCTTTTGACATAGGCCGGGCAACCCCATATCTTTATAAAATTAAGATATGGTCTCTTCCCTTCCCATATCTCATATGGTGTGGTAGGCACAGATTTGGTGGGAACCCTATTCAGTAGGTATGCTGCTGTTTCCAGTGCATATCCCCAGAAGGAAACAGGTAACTCAGCTGTACTCATCATAGAGCGCACCATATCTAATAGGGTGCGATTTCTCCGCTCCGATACACCGTTGTGCTGTGGTGTATATGGAGGAGTCAGCTGAGAGAGAATCCCATTCTCTTTTAGGAAGTCCAGGAATTCATTGCTTAAGTATTCTCCTCCTCGATCAGATCGTAGGATTTTAATACTTTTTCCGGTTTGGTTCTCAACTTCTTGTTTATATTCTCTAAATTTCTCAAAAGCTTCTGATTTGTGTTTCATCAGGAACACATATCCGAATCTAGAGAGATCGTCAGTGAATGTAATGAAGTACGAAGAACCATCCCTGGCATGTGTAGACATGGGACCGCATACATCACTATGTATCAGTCCCAAGAGTTCGGTAACTCTTTCTCTGTGTCCCGTAAACGGAGCTTTTGTCATCTTGCCTTTGAGACATGACTGGCAAGTGTCATAGGATGAAAATTCAAACGGATTCAAATATCCATCCTTATGTAACTTAGCCAGTCGTGTCGCATTGATGTGACCCAGTCTACAATGCCACAAGAAGGATTCGTTCATTTCAGAACTCTTCCTCTTGTGTGCGTTTGTTATGCTCAGAACTGTTGATTGATTTAGAACATAAATGCCATTGCATAACGTGCCTGATCCAACCAACTTTTGGTTACGGAAAATGTTCATAACATTGTCCTGTAATACAAAATTATATCCCTCTTTACTTAATAAAGAAACCGATATAATGTTGCATATCAGGTTCGGCATGTAATAGCATTCGTTCAGAACCAATGTATTACCAGTTGGTAATACAAGGTGATATTCCCCGACAGTCTTGGCTGCAACAATTGCACCATTTCCTACTCTTATGTCTTTATCACCTTCTCCAAGTTCTCTACCTTTCCTAAGCCCATGTAACTGAGTACATATATGGGATCCTGACCCGGTATCCAATACCCAGGACGTAGAGCAAATGGAGAAACAGTTCTCAGTAACGAACACACCCGAAGAAAATGCATCAACATGTACTTTGTTCAATCGGGTGGCATGGGAATCCTGGTATTCCCCTATATCCTGTTCATTCCTATAACTCTTATAAGAAAGAACGGAACCAACGTTCCCCAGCACAGTATAACATGCGGGTTCGGTCAATACATCCATATTATTATCTTTATTAAGGCATGAAATGGTCGCTACCTGGAGAGAGAGAGAAGAAAACACTTTAGCGTATACTCGTGCAAGATCAGATTGGTTATTATCTTATCTAATCAGGATGGCTCCCACTGGTTTTTATCAAATCTTCCTTCAAACCCTAAAAGGAAAGACTAGCCGGGATTAATTACACCCTACAACTTCGTCGATCTTTCAGCCAGGCCAGTGTCGGTACTTCGAGGGAGGTCCCCCGTGCTTTCGCACGAACCTAATTAATGTAAACCTCGTTTTCCCAGAGGCGTAACCCCGTTGACACCTTTCTAGACACCTACTTGATCGGCTAATTGTAGTGTGTAAAACTCTCCCAGGAGTAACTCTTACTCGCAGTGGGTATCGGGATCCAACTATCTCATAGAAGGTATGCAATCTCATTGCAAATTTCAACACTTGAAATTCCCGATAATGCTTTTGCCCCAAACGATCTATGACCTTGACAAGGTCAACAAACCATAGACCGTAAGTCAAGTTCAACCCGTCATTTCTTGATTGAATTAAACCCACCCGCACGACCCTTGACAAGGTCAACAAGGCCGTACGACTACCCTAAATCAATCTGCATCATATGCATAAGCAGATAAATACTGGTTAGCTACCGCACACTGCGCCTTGACAAGGTCAACAAACGCAGCACGAATACTAAACAGGACTTATCTGAAATGACGGAGGGCTACGACAGGTTTTTCTAAAAACCTATTGCGTAATGAACTTGATATCGTTGTAGAATCAAATGAAGTTTTGAAATGGAGTGATTTTGAGGCTTTTCTAGTTTTGCTAAAGGGGTCACTCCCGGTGAAGGGATCGTCGGCCCTTTCCTCATCGAATGAGGTGCGGGATATATCATATATATCACTGTGCAAAGCAGAAACTATAGAAGCAATCAAAAGCAAACCGAGTGTGTAGCATCTGCCAGTTATTGCTAAAGGAGTCACTCCCGGTGAAGGGATCTCGGTCCTTTCCTCATCGAATAAGGTGCAGGATATATCATATATACCGCTGTGCAAAGCAAGAACTGTAGCTACCTGTTTTATTTTAAAATTCGATTCCACAACATCTTAGGTTTCTTATCTTTCATTAATCACATTAATGAAGTCCCATCATTTAAATACCTAAACATCACAGATAAATACGACGTACACTTATGCCATCCGCATTCGCCTCGATGTCCCCTCGTGCACCGTTAGGTTAGGTAACTAACGACAGAGCAGGGCAGGGCTAGTGCGGGTGCAAAACATAAGTAACGTATATATATAATATATCATATATACTATATACTGTATCTATCACAGAACATCACATGATCACATCACAGATATCGCAGCAGAAGAACATATGAAACATTGGATATACTAGGACGTCCGTGTTTTCAATACGAGCCAGTATAAAACACGGATTCCACGGTCGTGATGAATAGCCAATCCCACACCCCTAGACCCCTACGAGAGCGGCAAGCAACCCTGCCAATTCTAGGGTTAGGAGACCCGGACTCGACTCCTCGAGTTGGTCTCCCACTGGACCCCAGAACCCGGTTACTTGTGCTCCCCTCCTTGGGTCTATCCTAATGCGGAAAAGTAAATAATATACAAAGGGTGACAACTTCCGCTACCTGGAAGTGCCCCAAATAAAAGAATATTACATACAAGTTTTTACATGAATGAAAATGAAAAACACTCATCTCAAATAAAAACCCCGGGCTATTCGAACACGACGATCCAATATAACATATCCAGCAACACATAACATCACATGCCATCAACGTAAGTAAGTATGCATACCCCAATTGTCGTTGACGTATAGCAACGAAACCGGCGATATGAACATACTACACATACGGTCACGGAAAAGAAAGTGTAAAACTACAACAGTTGGAATCCGCAACTTCTTTAGACATCGCATGCCTAATCAAATGAAATACTTAGACATCACATGCCTAACAGATATAAATCCCGCATTTTAGTCTCATTATCGAAAACTCTTTTCAATATCAAGTGGGACTAAACTGCTAGATTTATAACATTCATTTAGTTATCTCATAACTGTTTGTGAATTCCAATTATTGTATCACATTCCAGATAAACAGAAAATGTTAAACTTTCCGATCGAACAGTCGAATACCCAAGTTTTCCCGATATAGTCCAACACATGAAATAAGTCTAGCAACATTCAGTTCGTGCCTCAGTACCAACGGTCCAGCCGTAGAAGAGTCAAGCCAACGCCTCACATGTGGCACGCCGTACTGCCCCAAACCCGAAGGTTCAAAGGGCAGTTCAAGACGGTCACATAATCGAGTTAAGGTTTGTTGTCTTCTAGAGGGACCATCGCGTTACTTGCACTACTCAGAACGTGTTTAAACCACAGAAAAATCCAACACTTGGAATTTTTCCGGCAGGGGAAAACTTGGGTATTTAAATCCGGTCGAACTTTTTAACATATTCTAAAGTTATCCGGAAAGCCACATAGACAAAATCTGATAACCCGAACGAATAATTGAATCCCCAAAGCAACCCCAAAATACTCTTCTGTAGAGTCACAATAAAAATACCCAGAAAATATAATATCTGAATTCATGAATTACTGTGAAAAAATAACCAGACAAGGGGACAGAACGGCCGCGGAACCGCCGCGCATGCATAGCTCATGCCGCGGTTCCGCGGTGGAAAAGTTGAATCAGGCCCTCGAATTTCACAGTATTTCATATAAGACCCTGCATAATTTTCTGCATATTTTTAATTGACAAAAATCCAAAATTTCAGAAAATTTCCAGAGAGCACCTTGGAATTAGGGTTTCGGGTTCGTTCGGACTTCAAACTCCGTCTAGACTTCGCCTAAGGCTCTAGCTAGGCTCTGATACCACTGTAGGGTTCCTAGGCACTCTAGTGAGGTCTCACAAGGTATCGAACATGCCAATTTCAAAAAAATGGTGCCGAGAAACCCTAGACTACGGATCGTCGGCTAGATGTCTAGGCGAAAAGATAAACTAGTTAACTACTTAACTAAAAGTTAGGATGCTACAACCTTTGTAGATCCGGATATCCACTTCCTAAGCTCCACGTGGGCGTCCTCTCGCTGTCCATCGTGAATCATGGACTCTCGAGACGGCTTCATCGGAGAAACGAGCGGAATTGGTCGTCGGCTTCGTATCAAAGACGATCTACGTCGAGGCATCACAAGTTCAAGCTCCGACTTCACAAAGTTGTGAAACTTGTGAAGAAAACACCCAAAACAATTTGGCAAGAGGTAGAGGGTGAAGAAATAGGAGGTGGGTTCACTTTAGAATTGGATTTATCTCACTTTAGCTCAAGTTGCCATTGATGGACCTTGAGCTTTTCTTGAAGAAGAAGATGAAGATGAAGAAAGAATATCATAAGTCTCATTGTAAATGATAAAAATAAATCAATACTTATCATTTACAAACCATAGTTTAGTGTAGAGAATAGACCATGGTTAGTTGGATAGGTTAGGGTTAAGCATGAAGACAAGGATGGTTAAGAAGTCAAAGCTTCATGAAGCTTCAACTAAAGACAAACTTCTCCACCATTCTTATCTCAACCTTTTTCAAATAAATAAATGAAGAAATAAATAAATAAATGAATATGCAAAACCCTAATTATCAAATTAACCATGGTTTAATTCTATATACTTAACTAAATAATCAAGTATCATCAAACATGATACATCTATGTGCATAAAAGTATATCACATATACAATTTGCACATCTAGTGAGAAAATACATATAAAGTGAACCAATACTGGTTAATGCAAAGTAATATATCAAATATATAATTATACATCAAATCATTAAATCAATATTTGATTCAATGATCCGGTCATGTCGCACATAACCGACTAGTATTTTATGTATCGATTTATCGAATCAATGATTCGATAACTAGGTCATATCGAATATAACCAATCGAAACATATATCGCGAGAATGAAATGCGGTATCACATACACGCATTATTCTCGGTCCTGCATATATCTCATATGCGCTCCTATTTCGTTTCGCTTGAGCCAGGAAACCTCTGTGTAGGACTCTAAAGACTCGTCAATACGCCGGTAGCAGATGATGATCATATCAAGCATCCACAAGCCGCAAGCGGTCTGCTAAACGTAACGGCCATCCGGGTATTTAGCGATCAGAAGATCGACGAGCTAGCCCGCTCACACTCCTGTGAATCCAACCAGTAACACTTACCGTACAGTCCGGTCTGTTCGTCTGATACGTCGCATATCAAGTCTAGGGGTGGTATACGTCAGACCCCAATAACCGATAAGTCGTGCCGATGTGAGGCTCATAACGGGTCGAGAAACTACTGGTAACACTTACCAGCAAATCTCTGATCAGCCCTGGCCAGGGACTTCCCTGTTACGGCGAATCGAGCACAGCGCAACATCAACCCCCAATACCGGGAGAGACGAAACCCCTCCTATCGCTCATTGCCTCCATGTGACTCGGGACTGTACCCAAAGACCACCGTTTTGCACGCCCTCATGGACGTGGTAAGGTGGAGATCAAAGCACAGTGGGAATCACACAAGACTCTATGACGATCTCGGGTCTACAGACTAACCTGTACAAGTGTCACCTGAGAACTGCCATCTGACGTGAGGTATAATACCATCTGGGAGTTCTCGGCGAGTCCGTCCAGTGTACCCAGTCTCCACTGAGCACCCGTATACCATCTCTGATGTCAAACACCAATGGATATGGGAACATCCATCGCCCATCACATGGGTCGAGAAGCGTATACGCTAGTCTACTCTGGTATATCGATGCCCCGTCTCGATACACCCACGACTAGGGACCTTGAAGGATGTACTTATGGACTACCATGTCCCCACTAGTATGATCTGCATCATAGTCCAGGTAGTCAAGTACACATCCTAAGGGCTTTACCAACATGTAACTATAAGACAGTATAAAGAGACAAGTGTACATGTTAAGATAAAGATCAACCAGATAGCATACTATCATGTCGAGCAAGAAAGTCATCTCTATATATGTCCAAGCATCCAATATAATATACATAATCTGTACAATACTGGCCTCTAGGGCATACATACAACTAACACCAACGATTCAGTTTTGGTTTGTTTGCTTTGCATTAATGTAATGCAGTCCCATCATATACACCTATCATCATAGAAAAAGACAAAAATATCACGTCCACTTATACCATCCGCATTCGTCACTGGGCCCTGTCATCACCCGATAGGTTACTTAACTAACGACAGAGCGTGGGCTGGACTAGCGCGGATGCAAAACATAAGCAACTCCTACTAGATATCATATATAGATATATACATTCGTCTCATGCAATAATATGCATTCTAGATCATAGAAGAACATATTGGATATACTAGGAATTCCGCGTTTCGTTTGAGCCTGTAACGAATGACAGATTCCACGGTCGTGACGAATAGCCAAACCCCACCATAGACCCCTACGGGTGCGGAAAACTACCTGCCAAATAACCGAAGTGAAGCAACCTCCCTTTGCAAAGTGAGTAGGCCACTCGACACTTCAAAGTACCGGTAGTTTGTTCACCCCACCTTGGGTCTATGCTAGGAGCAAAAACAGTAAATGAAATAATACAATGGTGGTTACAACCTCAACCCGTATATGCCCCGCAAAAGCATATTACATCAATTTACAAATTTACGTCGAATGAAAGATTGAAAACCATCATCTCACACCCCCGGCTATTCATCTACGACGATCCAATAAGTTCATATACACAAACCAACATAACATATCACAGATATGTGCAATCCCGACTAATCGACATATAGCAATAAGTCGAAATTTCCAAACACATATACACATCACAAAGATTGTAAAGTAACTGCGACATTATAATTCCGCACGCAATTAGCAAACCAAACCAATTTTCCAAAACTTGAAAATCCAGTGAGCTAAAGTTCCAAAAACAATCGTTTTAAGCTAATTCGGAAGTTTGAATCAAAATAAAACACGCCAGAACCTTCGCGGAGAGTTAGAGCACAAAATTAACTTTGAGTTTGGGGGACTAGAGAGGGTACCCTACCCCAGAGGCCACTACGAGATGGCCAGGGGGTGAGGCAGACCCGAAACTGCCTGAGGTGGGGCAGTTTCGGGTCCCCGCCGCCAAGACCACCTTATGGTGGTTTTGGGGAGTGGGCCCAGCCATTCGGTACCACTCAGGGCTTCCTTGGGGTACCCATGCACCACCCCGTAGCTTCTCAGTTCAAACCGTAAGCCTGCGGGGTGTGCAAACATCTCAAAACATCATTTCTGGAAACTGTTTTTATCGGCAGTTTTGCACGACAAAATCGGCGGATTTCTAACGTCGCTACAAGCTATCTAAGGTTTAGGAGAGGCTCTGATACCACTGTAAGTCGATGTCGCACACCCCAGGTGTTCGCGGGGAGGCGAAAATTGCAAAAAATGATTTTTACGGGCTTCGCAACACCGACTAGAACTAACGATCGATCAAAAAACATAGCTAGCAAACTAGTTGAGGTTTAAGTACTTGGATGAATATTATACCTCGTAGTATCGTGTCCTTTGGGTCTTCTCGCTGTCCTCCTCATCATCGTAGGCTCCGAGGATCGAAATGGATCGAAGCAATCTTGATGGCCTCCTCGAGTTAAAGACGATCCACCCGAGAGTCTATAGTCCGAGCTCCTACCTCAAATCCGAGGTAACTACGGCTTCTAGTTCGCTAAACTAGATGTCCTAGATGGTGTAGAATGAGAAGATGAATTGATTTGTCTCTTGAAACCTAAGAATTCTCAACTCATGAGAGCTTTTGGGTTTAGAGGAAGAAGAAGAGCAATTGAGGAAAAGCTAGTGAAGAATGTGCTTGGAAAAGAAATGGCTCAAGAAAAGAATAATCAAGCATGCTAATAATTGAGGAGAAAAATATCTCTACAAAAATATAGCATGCTTGAAAATATCTAATGGTGAGTCATGCTTGATTTTTTCCACTTCCACCTCATTTCCTCCACCTCATTATGTTTAATCCATAAAAGAAATAAACCCTAAATGAGGTGTCCCTTCTAGAAGCTTTCCCGCAAGAATTACGAGAATGCCCCTCATCCATATATGCATACCCGCATCCGTATTCCGAAGAATACGAATACAATGAGATGAAAATAATCCATCAATATAATACTAGGATCCGGCTTAAACCAAAGCCCACTAGTATTATCCGCCCGATCATCATACGTGTATAAGCACACGTAAGTGATCGAAGCCCTACCGTAAAACCATACGGCCTCTACACTTTTTGTCCGGTGCAGGGAAACTCTCTATGTAAGACTCTAAAGACTCGACACTACACTGACAGTGGGTTTAACCACAAGCCGCAAGCGGTACTAGCTGCACGTAACGGCTACTCAGGTATGTGTCGATAAGAAGGCTGATGAGCTAACTCATTCAAACTCCTACTGAGCCTGTATGTGACAATCTCCGTACAGTCCGGTTTGTTCGTCTAAGAGTATCGCATATCTGTCCTAGAGGGGCGGTAATCGTCAAACCCCTAATAGCACAATAAGTCGTGTCGGAGAGTAGCCCAAAACACCCTGAGAAACTACTGGAGTACCTACCAGTAAATTTCGCTTGCTTTGGCCAAGGACTTTGTGTAATGGCCTTCCGAACACAGCGCGATATCAATCCCCCAATACCGGGAGAGACGAATCCTATCTAACCGCCACTGCCTCCAAGTGCTTTGGGACTGCACCCAACTACTACCTGTTTGCATGACTCCTTTGAGCCGTGGTAGGGTAGTAATCAAAGTACAGTGGGAACACACTCAAGGCGAAGTAGCAGTGTCAAGTAGACGGACTAAGCTGTACTCATGTCACCTGGGAACTGCTACCCGACGATAGATATAATACCCACCAACAGTTCTCGAAGAGTCTTGTCCAGTGTACTCATAACCTAATGAGCACCTGCATACTATCTCCAGTACGACGTACTGATGGCTATGGGACATACCATCTCCCCTACTGGGATGAGAATCCTATACACTAGTCTACTCTAAAGTATCGATGCCCTGTCTCGATAATCCTATGACTAGGGACCTGTATAGGATGTGCTTATAGACTACCCAGCCCCCACTAATGTGACTGTCATCATAATGCTGGCAATCAAGAAAAGATCGTAAGGGCTCTACCAATATGTATATGCGATATGCTAAAAGAAACACATGCACATATTGAGGTAGAATCAAACCAGGTAGCATACTATCATTATGAGCAAGACTGTTACTATATCTGTGTATATCTCAAGCTTCTATTAAGTAATATACAATCCAGTATGATACAATAATGGCCTCTAAGGCATATATCACTAACACTAGTACACATGCACTATTACCGATGATGCGCTTGTTACACTTACAAAAATTTTCCAGCTCACGCATTCATCATCGGTAATTGCTATGCCACTTACACAGTAGATTTGCTATATCACGTTATTATTCTTAGCTGTAAAGTACATTCATTGTTCTGTACTATCACATGATATGCTTGCATGATATACTTGATATGCTCACAGCACTGTTCTATGTTTGCATATATCGTATTTTATGGTTACATGCATTGAGATGCTGTTTTCATGAGATCTCTCGATTTGAGAACTACAGTTATATTTCAAAGTAAATTGTGTATTGTTTTAAAAATGCAGTTTTGTCGTGATATGATATTTCATGTTCACCATAAGTTTTCTCGGTTCTGAGCTATGTGATACCCAATTCGAGGAGTTAGGCTGAACCGTCTGTAGACACATGGTGGGCCCGGTAAAGTACCCCGGGGCAAGAAGATCATGGAGTAAATGATGAGCCTGGCAGGGGATGTACTACCTACCAGTGATAGTTTGGACCCGGCTGTTATCTGAAGAATACCGGCCGGAGTCGTGAGATGGATATGAGGGCCGATCTGAGTATGCGATGCCTGAGATATGAGGATTTACGTGTCGATACTGGACACGGGTTTCATGATGTTTCGAGTGTTGATATTGGACACTCAGGTTCCATGATGTTGATGTGTCGTTGATGGACACACATTGGTTGATTTTCACATACATACTGGCATATGATTCAGATGATTGGATTTTATATGTTGTTATTACCACGACTCTATTGTTGATACATATGCATACATGGTCATCCTAGATACCATAGTATTACCTTCATCATACAGTAGGACCTAGGGATCATTGTTTATTCGATTTCTACCTGCTGATATTTTCTATTCACGAGTTGGCAACTTACCCCTGTTGTGCCACAGTTTTCTTACAGGTTCGACCGCTTGGATTAGTAGCATTATCGCTAGCATACAGTTTCCTTCAGGGTGTTTTGCTTTGATAGGTGGGACACATTTGGATCGTGACCACTCTTGCACCTTTTATTTCTATTGTATCTAGATAAACTCCATCAATCATAAACTAGACTTTGTATATTGGTAGACCTAGACAGACTTATGTATTGCGAGACTTAGAGCGAGATGGGTGTATGTTCGCTATTT
The DNA here is from genome assembly GCA_030015575.1 of Agapanthus africanus. Classification (NCBI taxonomy): domain Eukaryota; kingdom Viridiplantae; phylum Streptophyta; class Magnoliopsida; order Asparagales; family Amaryllidaceae; genus Agapanthus; species Agapanthus africanus. Next base: position 494,551,419 of record JASDDO010000026.1, read on the forward strand.
TGAGCTAATGATGTCTTGCTTTATTTATTCTTTCTGTGTTTGATCTTCGCAGTAGGGTGTCATATATATGCTTATTGCGTGGTTGTAATTCCGCCAATTGGAGAAGAGCTGGCTCCCACTTGGGGATGCCTTTTATTGCATGTATGTGGTTTTGGATCAAAATATACAAGGGAGGTGCTGCCCAAATTTTTAAAGGATGAAAAATGTTTTCAACTATAGTGTATAATCCACTTGTATTTTCACATATCATTAATAATTCATTTAAAGAAGAAATTGATTTTATTATATCTTTATTTCAAAACTGCAACTCCACTATTTTCCGCAAAAAGGTTTAGATTTCTGGGCATCGTCTTACATAAATTACGTTATGCCTTTAGAACTTGCGTGATTTATGTTCAGGTCATGAAAAAGTTTGTATCAGAGCATTAGGTTTAACCTTAGTTCAAGTTTAGGCTTGACCTTACGGAACTTAGACTCGACTTGGGGGTTGGGACCCGAGTTTTCATCTCATAGGTTGACCTTGATTGATATAGTAGGTAGCTTGAGTAGAGTGACGTACCGTGTATATGTTCCGCGGCATACTTACGACATGCTGCTCTGCTTAAGTAAGCTTAAGATGTACATTCCTTGAGATCCATGCATCTATTCATTCCAATGATCATACTTCCATTGATTCCATTCCTTCCTATGATCATATATTGTTCATCACAAGAAATTGCATTTTATCACCACTCATTCGTTATCTATTTTTGTATATATAGGTACTATTAACCAGTGTCTACTCAGTAATTACAGATTACAGGTGTTCGTGATAAAAGACTGGAAACACATTCAAAATCACGGATATCACGTTTGGGAGCTGACACTGCAAACGGAACAGAAAACCGATCAATATCCAAGGAGATCTTGTGTAAACAATATTGTGTATACACATTTTGGTCCAAGACATAGCATGTGTGCACATGGACCATGGTGGGTTGCCTAGGCTACATAACATGATGAATTGGTGCAAGTAGGGAACATGTGCATTTAATGCTAAAAGTATTGATGTGATTTCAAGCAACATGTTTTCCCTCCAAATCTCTGCATACAAACCAGGTTATTTTTGACCAAACAAACAGCATCATTGTGATTATGGAGAGCACACATACCCACCACATCAACCCGAGACCCTACGCTTGGATTTGGACCGGCCACAACCCCCCAAATACTGAGCTCGCCGGCCCCCCTTTGTTCAATGGTCCCCATCTTTTCTCTGGGCCCCTATTTCTGCCACATCATCTCGTTTTTATTGTTTGTTTATTTTTGTTTTGAGCCTATAAATACCAGACCCTTAGGCAAGTTAGAGGGCACTACTTCTTTTGTGAGAGAAAAGATTGTGAGATTTTAACTAGTGATCTTGTAGCTCTTAAGTGTGAATTCCTTGCCTTCCTCTAGTCTTGCAACCTCTCTTCTTGAGCTTGCATGATTAGATGTTTTGTATTTGAATTCACTTGTTTTGTACTTGGATCCATTGTAATCAATCTTCATTTTTATAAGTTGTTTCTTGTATATCTTCTTTTTTTCTCTTTTCTTTTTGTTGTTATTTCAATTTATGATGTGTGAGTAGTTGTTCTTGGACTATGGTGAGGTAGATTGTGGAATGACTTTACTGCCAACCCCTCCCTTTTGATTCTTGCATTTTACATTTCTTTTCTTAATTATGCAATTTTATTATGTTTTGCTGGATAGGATATATCATTTTGAATGGTTGCAAATCAACCTATAACATATATTATATTTCTTCTTTACATTTTATTGTTGCTATATTATGAATTGAAATTGAAATGAATACGGAATTATGTTAAGCATCGCAACTATAGCACACATTGCATATACTCTATACTTTATAACTTCACTTAACTAACTTCGTATTCTTTTCATTCTTAAACTCAAATTTTTACTTTCCATTTTATTTAACCTTGATATCGTATTCTAAGCCGACGCATGTTTCGGATAGATGCGGCATGCTTACGCAATTCAAATGGAAACTAAAAACTTGAACCTTGAATCAAAACGGAGAGTTGGGGGTAATAGTAGTATTTCACTAATACTAAACCTTAACCTAAGTTTTCCTTTAAAACCTTTCTTCTTTTAATTTTTGCAATACATGACAAAATCAATCTCCATCCTCTTGATTTATAACTCAAATTGATGTCGTGATATCCACTCCTTGTGGTTCGACCCGTGTTTGCCGGTTTGCTTCAACGCACCGTGTACTTGTGGTATTTTAAAACTCGAGACTCACATCGTGCACTATTTTCACCAACATAACCGACATATCTTAATTAAACTAAAACTTGACAAAAGCACGACACCGTGAGTGTCGAACAAGTTTTAGGCGCCGTTGCCGGGGAGTGGCAACATCACTAAGCCATTTTTAGTTATCTTTGTATATACCTTTAAAAGAAAAACATAAAAATCAAACTTTTTGACTTTTTGCTCTCTGTTTTCGCAACCTGCCATCACTATGTGATCAAATTAAAAAATCAAAGAATACCAACAGAACGATTAACTATCCTTGAGACCCCACCAAAAATACGAGCACCTGACTCTTTAAAACGACCGGCCACATCCTTCAAACATCCGAGCTCGCCGGCCATTTCAAGGGATTTTTGAATTTTTTTTGTGGTGGTGTCTCCAATGCACTGTTAATATTCTATTGGTGTTGTTTGATTTTTATAATATTTAGTGTGCAGGGACTTGGCCACATATATCGCTTTTCGTACTAGAATTGCCGTTTTTGCGATATTTTCAGATTCGAGAAATTTGTGAATAGCGATTGTGCAAAGGAAGGGGTGCGCTCAAAGCCAAGGTGATAACGACATACTGTGCCAAAGATCCGGGTAGATTGTCCCGCACAAGTGAACCTTTCAACCCAAACGGATTCAATTCAACGGGGGTTTCTTAACCGAAAAATCCATCGGTACGTATTCTTAAACACCATCTTCTCAAATCCCGACGTGTCCACTACTCTATCTTTGCAAGATTCTTTGCAAGAACATTGCCAAGCACCAAAAGAACTAACCCGTATTTTTGTAGTGCCACATTTGAACATAAAATAAAAAAATGATTGTTTGATGTTTTGAACAACTTTTTCATTGTATTGCGCATTGCATACCTTTAATACGGACTTAAGGGCAAAGAACCCTAACAAGATACAGTAAGGGATTTCATCACCCTTCTCCGTGGCCCAAAAACCACAAAGAATGAGAATTTTTCACACCCTCATTAAGCATAAAAGAAATTAGACTTTCAGCCTCTAAGGACATCACGCTCACTAGGAAAAGTTAAGTGTATTTCGAACACCGTCCATCGGTACATTGTTCAAGAAGTGTCTAGGAAAGTGTGAAAGGCGCAACCGCCGAAAGAGAGAAGGTTATTCTAATTAAGGAACCTCGCGAAAGCGAGGGACAACCTCCCTTCTTCTCTGCACTTACCTGGCTTCTCGATCAGTCTACCTTGGGCCCATTTCACAGTACGTTTTTACTTCACAAAGCAAGTTTTTGAGAAGGTCTAGTTGACCTAGGTAACCCTAGACTGTTTAGGTGTGTGCAGTGTGTCTTGTTTGTTTTCTTTTTATACCTTTTTGTGTGATATTTGTTGTTGTGAATATTTTGGTTAACAACACTTTTTCCTCCATTTCCCCATTCTTCCCCTACCACTTCCAGATAGTGCATGTCAGCTTGGACTAGAGATTCACAATCTCGATTAGTCTGGTTTGTGACTGTATCTTCCGACTCTTCTACACCTTTTGGTTCCTCGGAACCTTCTGATCCCTTCTTACCTTCTGCTTCATCGGAGCCGTCCGATACTACATTTCTTTCACCCTCATCTTTCTTCTTCTACACAACCGATAATGATGGAACAAACGATCGTTGAGCAACAAGAGGCGGCGTTACAGGACAGATGCTACCCACACCATTCATCCCTTCCTTCTTGCATAGTGTTGCCTACCATTGCGGCAAACAACTATGAAATCAAGCCGCAATTCAAACCACTACCCCCAAAATTCTACGGGCTCGAGTCCGAGGATGCTTACCTTCTAATCAGTGAATTTGAAGGAGTGTGTGCTATGATGAAAATTCACGGAGTGGGTGAGGATGTCGTTAAGCTCAAATCCATTCCTTTTGCACTTAAGGACAATGCGAAAAGCTGGTTAAACAGTTTGCCAGCTAGATCAATCATGACATGGGACGACTTTGTGAAAGTTTTTCTAAATTTTTTTTACCCTATTCATAAAACCGTGCGAATTCGCAATGAAATCCACAATTTTAAACAAAAAGAAGGTGAAATGTTTTGGAAATTCTTAGAAAGGTTCAAAGACATCTTAATCAAGTGTCCCCATCATGGGTTAGAACAGTGGAGGTTGTGTCAGATTGTCTATGAAGGTTTAGACTCCAGTTCGCACATGATGTTAGAATCCATGTGTCAGTGCAAATTCCTGAGCTATGGTGCTAAGGATGCATGGAATTTTTTGGAAGAACTGGCTGACAAGACCATTCAGTGGGAGAGTGTGAGTGAGAAACCATCTGTGACTAGGAGCAGTGCACACGTAGTTAACACCTCTATAGCTACCGAAGCAAAAATCGCCGCTCTTGTACGGCGAATGGAAGATTTAGAGGGCAAAAATTCACCGCTACCGGTCAATCAAATTTCTTCGACTTTGTGCGCTAACTTTTAGCATCCTAGTCACATAACGGAAGAATGTCCGTTTCTTGCTGGGTCCCACGGACATGAAAACGTTAATGCGCTGTATCAAAACCAGCGTCCCAGGAACGACCCTTTCGCACAGACGTACAACCCTGGTTTGAAGAATCATCCTAATTTTGCTTGGAATCAGGCACCTTTTCAAAACAACAATTCAAACCCGCCTTTCCAACAATTTCAAAATTCAAATTTTCAAAATCAGAAATTGGGATACTCAACCAACCAGCCCCTACAGCCAAATCAGCACAACCCAACCTTTACACCTCCTGGGTTCGCCCAAGACGACAAGAGGGTGTCATCCATTGAAAAAGGGTTGGAAGCTTTGATTAAAACTTCTGCGCAGACTTCATCTAGTCTGACTACTTTTATGCAAACATCTGGTCAGTTGCATAGTGCTAACACTCGAGCGATAGCCAGACTAGAAATCCAAATCAGTCAACTGGATGCTGCAGTTAATGAACGTGAAAAGGGAATATTTCCTTCTCAACTCGTGATGAATCCTAGAGAGCAGAGAAACAACAACGCTCATATTGTTCAGCAGAACAATATTGAAAATGCGAAAGCCGTCACTGTCCTCAGATCAGGACGGACGATTGACAATAAAGTTGTCAACCCCAACGACTCATCCAAACGTGCGGTTGTCAGTTTACCAGCATGTATCTCATCTTTTGTTCCTTATTGTGATCCGTCGTCATCTTCATCACCTTCTTCTTCTTCTTCTTCTTCTTTGTCGTTGTCTGCTACACCTCCTTCAAAGCAGCTTGAGAATTCGCCGCAAGACCATCCTGATGATCCAGCAAGAACATTCCCGCCTTCTACACCTGTTCCATCTGTAGCTTCTCCAAACTTAGTGTTTGGGCCCAAGGCTCCCTATCGTAGTAGGTTGAAATCGAAGAAGCCTTCTGCAAATATGGAAAAGGTGTTAGAAGTTTTCAAACGCTGTGAAGTCAACATTCCTTTGTTGGACGTGGTCTAACAAGTTCCGGCATATGCGAAATTTCTGAAGGACATGTTTACACAAAAACGACGCACAAATGTGCCCAAAACAGTCTTCTTGGCCGCCACACTAAGCGATGTCTTTTCCAAATCCATTCCAGTGAAATATAAGGACCCTGGCTGTCCGACTATTTCTTGCACTATCGGGGACAAGCAAATCAATCATGCCTTGTTAGACTTAGGGGCAAGCGTAAACCTCCTCCCCTACTCAATTTACAAACAACTAGGATTGGGAGAACTCAAGCTGACCAGAGTGGCTCTGCAACTGGCAGATCGATCAACGAAAGTACCGAGGGGAGAAATCGATGATGTTCTAACCAAGGTCGGGGAATTCATATTCCCCGTAGATTTCATTGTGTTGGAGATTGAACCCTATAGGGTTCCTAGGCACACTAATGAGGTCTCACAAGGCATCAACCATGCCAAATTCAAATTTTTCCGGTGCCGAGAAACCCTAATACGGATCGTCAACTAGAAATTAGGCGAAACTACAAGCTAGTTAACAACTTAACTACTAAGTGAATGGAAATACAACCTTTGTAGATCCGGTCCTCCACTTCCTTGGCTTCGTGATGACGTCCCTCCGCGGCGATCATCGGATCCCGGACTCTGGCGATGGTTTTGTCGGAGAAATGATCGGGCTAGGTCGTCGACTTCGATGCCGAAGATGATCTACGTCGAGGCAACACAAGATCAAGCTCCACCTTCACCAAGTCATGAAACTTGTGAAGAAAACACCCTATACTACATGGCAAGTGGTAGATGATGAAGAAATAGGAAGTGGGTTCACTTTAGATTTGGATTTCTCACTAGGTTTCAACACTTGATAATTTTCTAGCAATGTTTTTTCTTTCTTCTTCTTCAAGAAGAAGAAGAAGGAAAAAGAATGAATAATCATCAAAAGAAAATTCAAGTGGAGAGTTATCATAATGCAACCATGGGTGAGTTAACAAGTGTAGAGACTAAACTAGGGTTAGGTGTAATGGTTAGGTTTAGGATGAAAACAAAAATGGTAGACTTTCAAAGATGCTTTGAAGCTTCAAGAAGCTTCAAGCAAAGAAAGAAAACAAATCCACCATTTCATCTTTTCCAAAATGAATAAATAAATAATCCAAACCCTAACCATTAACCTAATCATAGTTTAAAGCAAACATACACACTACTACAAATAAGGGTTGCCCCTACGGATTTATCGGTAGGGGCAACCTACTGCCCCTACGGATATATACGTAGGGGCGAAAAAACACCCCGTAGGTGCAAAGGCCGCAGGTGCAAGTTGAGGTCCTGAACTTGGCCCTACGGATAAATTTATGCCCCTACGGATAACTCGGTAGGTGCTATAGCCCCTACGGAGTACCCCGTAGGGGTAATAAAATCATATATTTAAATTTTTTTTTGAATATATTGTATATACCTACGGATTTATCCGTAGGTCCTATTTATTCCCCTACGGATACAGCCGTAGGGGATATAAAGTAGCCCATACGGCTGTTTCCGTAGGGGCCACTCCCAACACAATGCACTGAGATCGGGGGGAAAATATCAGGGAACCTGATATTTTGCCCCTACGGATATATACGTAGGGGATAAGTATTGGCCCCTACGTATATATCCGTAGGGGCACCCCCAACACCCTGCACTGATATCAGGTGGGAAAATATCAGGTTTCCTGATAGTTTGCCCCTACGGATAACTCCGTAGGGGCAATATATATACCTACGGTTTAATCCGTAGGTACATGTTTTCTGTATTTTTTTTAAAAAAAGGGCTGCTAGATTTTTTCCCGCCCTGTGCACAATACTATATACATCAATCAAATCATATATTGCAGTATTCATAATCACATCCCACGCATATATATAATATACAAAAGAAACCCAAAAACTGAATATGATATAAATTCAAACCAATATCAATATCGTTTCAAAATGTAGTACAATGTGATATAAATAAATACATGTTTCAAAAAATAAGAACCAAAAAGCTACCCTAGTTCGGTCCAGCTCCACCTCCGAGTAACGTTCGAATAACGCGCGCCTGCTCCTCGGTAAATACACTATCCAATACTGCAAATAAAGGAGTCTGAGCGGCATGTGGAGCTGGCGTCGTGGTCTGCGCAGCCGCCGTCGAGGTAGTCGCTTGCGGAGCCGCGGCTGCGGGAGTCTGAGTGGGCGGTGGAGCTACAGGAGCTGTCTGCGGAACCGCAGCCGATGTAGTGGCTTGCGGAGCCGCAGCCGAAGGAGATGCATGTGGAGGCTCGGCCGATCTACCCTGTCGCGTCTGGACATAACGTGTGTAAGAAGCGTCTAAGAACTGTGTATTATTCGAATTCGTTTCATTATTAAGTTATTTCGAAACCCTGTTTGGATATCTAGTTTGGAAAAGCGTTGTTTATTTTAATTACATATGTATGTATGATTAATCAGACTTACGTACTAATAAGGGTTGTGTTGATATGTATATAATATGAAATGATATTTTACTATAAAGTAGTATACATACCAGCATCTCCTTCAACTCCTGAACGGTGGCCCTCAAGCTATCCAGTTCCTGATGGACATGCCGGCCACTGGAGACGGAGGAAGTAACCGCCGGGGTGGAGTCCAACCTCATATGGGCCCTGCTAGGGCCCAATCCCCGGCCTCTCTCCCAACCTCCGTGGTGCCCTCCGTGTGCGGCGTCCAGAACTGGGGTCAGCAGCCTCGGATCGTTCTGTCCGGTAAAATCGATCCCCGAGGCCTGGGCCTGCTCAACCACCCGCTCCTACACCCACATTAAGCAGTAAAGTATAAGTATAAAATTTAAACTTGAACCTTCCAAAACTAAAATTTCAAATTTGGGTAGAAAAAATATTAATACTTACGCAGTACTCCTGGGTAGCGACGTCGGGACATCGAAGCTCGCCCGTGGCGGGATCTGTCGAGGTGCCGTGGACGGCAAGATATGCGGACAGCACGCTCGGTGTACCACCTGACGCCACGGTCCGAGATGTCTGCAATATTAGAAAGTAACTCTTAATATTAGAAATATTAGAGAATAACTCTTAATATTGCAGAATATTAGAGAATAACACTTAATTTACCGATAACTCCATGGCTCGAGTAATGTTCCTCGAGCCACCTGTGTAAGTGGGGCGACCCCTCTTCGCCGACTTCCTGTTCTCCGTATTCTGAGCGGCCTGTTTCTGCACAACGCATTAACATTTAGTTTTCTAATTAAGAAACACAAAGAAATAAATTATATCATAAATAATGAATTAAATTTAAAATACCTACTTGTTTGCGTTCGGAGTCGAAATAAGCGCACAATAGAGGCCATGTCTCTACGTCGACTCTCGCAAACGCCGGAGTAGATAGGAGGGCCGCTCTCTCTGCCTCGGGGGTCGCTATCCATAGGGAGTAGCAGTCGGCCTTCAGCTCATTCCTGTTGTATCGGACCTTGGCCTGCATGTTCTTCATCAGGCCATTGTACAGAGCATGAAGGTCGAGCACCCTCCCCGAGTGATCAGGGTCGGCTACAGGCTGAAAATCGTAATCCAACTGAAAATACAAAAAAAAACATTGTTATTAGATTGCAAGTGTTAATAATAAATATATTGGATAGATCAAATGAAAATATATATTAATACATACCTGAGCCTGTTCAAAGAAGAGGGCGAATGAGCGCTGGTGCTGCTCGCCCCACTCAACGTGAAGTGGATAGTTCTTCACGATCCGGCTCTCGTCCCCCAAATACCGGCCGAACCTCTCGGCATGAGGACCGGTATAGCGATAGTCAAGGGTAAAAAATAGGGGGAATGCTGCCTCCCCCCTAGCTCTATTAGGCATCAGCCTATGGGACTGATTCGGGCCTCGAGTCCCCCTCTGGGGATGGAGAGGCCCTGCGTCTGCACGAAATATCAAGACAATCAATAATAATACAAAGTTGTATTAAGAAATCAAGGTTAAACAAAAATTCAAGTGTGATATATACCTCCGGTGAATAACGCACGAGCCTGGGCCCGAGCAGCAGCACGAGCGGGACGATAGTTCCTCCGGTGAGGAACAACCGGGGTCCCGGACCCGGACGCATCCCCTCCAACTATAAAATAAACATCGACGCTAAATCTCCATGAAGTTCATATTTATGCTATAGAGCATATGTAAAATAAATAAATATTTTAAATTTATTCATACTAACCTGCAGACGATGCGGAGGGTACGGAAGCGGCAGGAGTGGCCCCTGTGGAAGGTGTGGACGCACCACCTATAATTAGACAATTAAAAATAGATTTTATAAGTAATTGCAAAAAGAATGTGTAGATCAATAATATAACGTTCTAAATCAATATGCATGAACTATAGGACATATAAACATACCCGCAGGTGCGGTGGTGTCACCACCTACAGCTAGACAATAATAAAAATTGCTAAGTAAGAGCAAAAGGAATGTGTATTTATGATATAGCATTCTAAATCAATATACATACACTATATGATATATGAACATACCTGGAGGAGCGGGGGTGGCCTCTGTCCCAGATGTGGACGCAGGACCAACAACTAGACAATTAAAAATAGATTTGATAAGTAATTGCAAAAAGAATGTGTAGATCAATAATATAACGTTCTAAATCAATATGCATGCACTATATGATATATAAACATACCTGGAGGAGCGGGGGTGGCCTCTGTCCCAGATGTGGACGCAGGACCAACAACTAGACAATCAAACATTGACAATATAAGTAATTTTGACATAAACAGGCATGAATATCTGTAATATTAAATTGAAAATGGATATGCGTGCAGTATACCTGGAGGTGTGGCAAAATCCACACGGAAGGAGGCATCCGAAGGGGTCTCCGATCTGGGTGCAAGACCGGCCCTCTGAAGCTCCCTACGGAGCTCTCCGGGCGGCAGAACCGCTCTGCCTCTGCCTCTGCCTCTGCCTCTGCCGCGGCTGGAGCTCCTGCCGCCCCTCGCTGCTCCCGACATCGTCATCCAATCTAGATAAACGGTTCGTGAACGCATTAGACAATCATTAAAAGTATTGACTATATATGCTCTAGAGCGTAAAATGTGAAGTAATAATATAACATTACTGATAACCTTTTTCGTTTCGTGGGCGCATCATACATATCTACTTGGATTTCATCGTCGATGTCATTTCTAACCCACGTAACTTCATGATCGGTCGAAGACAACCCGTCCTTCGAAACAGACGGTCGGAGCACTTTAAGACTTCTCTCTTCTTCGTCCTCATCGCTGTCCTCGTATTCTGGGACATCGTAGACATCTCTAGGTTTCCATCGGCATACAACACTCCACCCCGGATGCTTCAAACACTGTGAGTAGTATACTTGGAACGCTTGGTTCGGAAAGATAAACGGATCGTCTTGACCGTAAAATCGAAGTGTGTTCACACTGGTCAATCCATATTCATCTTTCCAAGTCCCAAGACTGCTTCTCCACCTGTCTGTATCGGTTCGCGGATCGTACCAAGTACAGTGGAATATATAAAAGGGTTCTGATCGTCCGGGATAGTGGATGCCGAGTATACAATTTAAGTACCCATAGTAAATCACACCGTCCGATCCTACCGTCGCAATACCACTATTCTGAGTGATTCTAGATGTTTCTATGTCCTTAATTTCGAATTTGTATCCAAGGACACCAAATCCTTTGTAATGTGCAACCTCCATACTAGGAAATTGAGCTAAACATCTTGAATCACTCTCAAATGATGCAGACAAGTTCGGATCGTGGATCTAACAAAACAAATTTTATGATAAATACATAACGATACAAGTTTAGATTAAAACTGATAGCAATAAAATGTAATTCGAATAACTTACATGCTCTGTGACCCAATCACAAAAATTATCCTGATGGTATTTTTCCAAACGCTCTTCGTTCCAATCAGGATACCCCTCACGTACCTCGTTAAAATGAGTTCTGTTTTCGACAAATAATTGTGACATTAATATTATGTCATTTCATACACACACAAACACAGATATAACAATTAATCCAAAAGAACTTACTCTCTAATTTGTTCAAGACATTCGCAATTAAGCAAGATAAACCGGTATATCTTGTTGATAAACATAGTGTCTACCATCTTATACTCGGCTTTACCATATGGCCCGTCTTGAATTCTTCGAGGTCGGTTAAGCCTTGTCTCAATGTTCTCGTCCAGATAGCGGGAGCAAAATGTGGTTGCTTCATCAAGAAGATAACCTTGCATGATAGAACCCTCTGGTCGATTTTTATTGCGTATATACTTCTTAAGAGTGTAAAGGTACCTAATGAGAATATGTTGAATAAATAAACACGGGCATACATGACAAAAATAAATTTATAAATTGCGCGAAACGAAAAATTACACGTACCTCTCGACGGGATACATCCATCGATATTGTACCGGTCCGGCTAACTTCGCCTCAGTTGCAAGATGAACCGTCAAGTGTATTATGATATCGAAGAATGACGGTGGGAAAATACGCTCAAACTTGCAAAGTATCAACGCAATAGAATTTTGTAGTTTATCCAGCGTCGCAACCTCCAGCGTTTTAGCACACAACTCCCTGAAAAAACAACATAGGTCGTTGATTACTAGACCAACCGAGTCGGGGAGAGAAGTCCTGAGGGCTAATGGAAGAAGGTGCTCCACGATAACATGGTGGTCATGACTTTTCAGCCCATCGATCTTGCCCTTCACAATTTTTATTTTCTTGCTGAATGATCCTGAGAAACCTGTGGGGACTTTCAAATCATGCAACACCTGCAGGAATCTTTTCTTCTCCGGTTGTGACATATGATAAGCGGCATTGGGAAGTACAAACTTGCCCGGTTTACCCGCTACCGGTTTAGGGTGCAGTTCACTTCTTATTCCCCACTCTTGTAGATCCATCCGGGCATTCATGTTGTCTTTCGATTTCCCGTCTTTACACAGAAGCAAGTTAAGTATGTGCTCTGATACTCCCTTCTCTATATGCATGACGTCCAGACAATGACGCACTGAATTTGTAGACCAGTACGGAAGCTCGAAGAAAATGCTTAACTTGTTCCAATATTGTGGTTTGACCTGTCTCGTCGGATCCATCCCGAAGGTCACGTTATTGTAACCATCCCATTTAGCAGTCACGTCCTCTCCGGACAATGGGGATGGAGGCCCAAGAAGCTCCTGATGACCATCAAAGTGAACCGTGTCTAACCTGTAGGGGTGGTCTGGAGGCAGAAAACGTCGATGGCCGCAATAACAAACCTTCCTGCTAAAATTCAAAAATTTTGATGTTGTGTGTTCATGGCAATGAGGACATGCTTTGTGACCATGTACGGACCAACCTGAAAGCATTCCATATGCAGGAAAGTCATTAATTGTCCACATTAAAGCCGCACGCAGTATGAAGGTTGTATTTGTGTTTGAATCATATGTCTCTACACCATCAATAAACAAAGTTTTCAGCTCCTCAATCAGAGGTCGGAGATAGACGTCGATATTGTTCCCCGGTGAGTTTGGTCCGTCGATAAGAAGAGGCATCATAAAGTATGATTGGTCCATAGCCAACCAAGGCGACAGATTATAAATTATCATTACAACGGGCCATGTACTGTGACTTCCAGCCATATAGTTGAATGGGCAGAAGCCATCGGCAGCCAGTCCGAGCCGGACATTGCGGGGATCGCTACTGAATATTGTGTGCCTCCTATCGAAATCCTTCCATGCCGGTGAATCTCTTGGATGGCTCATTTTTCCATTTTCTCTTGGAGGAGCACGATGATGCCAAATCATTGCCTCGGCTGTTTTCTTGCACCTGAATAGCCTCTGTAGCCTCTGTGTTATGGGAAAATATCGTGCTATCTTCACAGGTATATCAGGCTTCTTATCAGAATCTTTCAGCTTATACCTGGCCTCTCCGCATGTTGGACACTCTTTCAAATCTGAATTCTCTTTCCGGTACAACACGCAATTTTTAGGACATGCTTGAATCTTCTCGCACTTTAGACCCAAATCAGACATCATTTTCTGGGCTTCGTACCAGCTTTCGGGCACATTATTTCCCGGAGGCATAGAATCTTTCAAGAACGAAAGAAGCATTGTGAATGACTTGTTGCTCCATCCATTTAGGCACTTAATTTGGAAAAGTTGGACGAACCATGAGAGGGTGGAATACTTCGCATTCTCATAAACTGGTTTCCTAGCATCATTCATGAAATTTTCATATTTATCCGCACGCGGTCCTTGACCGGAAGGAATGTCATCTTCGGTACGAATAGATTCACCTAGGGCAGCCTCTACCATATCCTCCATTTCTTCTGATGGAAATAAATTTCCGTATCCTGCCGTATTACCGAATTCTTCTTCTTCTCCTGCCGCATTATCGTGTTCTCCTTCTTCTACCGCAGTACTGCATTCTTCTCCTTCCCCGTGATATTTCCAAATTGAATAAAGTCTAGTAAACCCATGTTTTACAATATGAAGCTCTGCCAATTCTACCTTCTGCCAGTACTTATTGCCACATCTATCGCACGGACAGAGAATCTTCTCTAATATGATCTTATTATGTGCTCGTGCAAATTCAAGGAAAGCAGCAACCCCTGCGACAAACGTAGGTTGCATACGTTGTTTCCAATCCACATACATCCAGTCCTTAACTCTGACGTACTCATGGGCCATGTTAGACTGAATAACATATAAATTGTAGGTTATGCTGACTATATTGAGAAATATAAGAACGGGATAGTTACTGACAAAGGAGAAAATCCATGTAGATGCTTTGTGTGTGCGTTTGTCGTTGAAAAGAATAAATTATCGCACGTTATGTTGACCGATAGACGGGGACTAAGTGGCGCTTTTAATTAGTTTCATATATGGGTATCGATGGGAATATGAAGGTTTCATATTATCATATATTGGTTTTAACCCGAACATCTCGAGTCGCTCTCTGATTATGCGTTTGTATGTATGTGTTCCGGCTGTCGGGGGTAGGCTTCTATCCCATTAAGAATGTATAGAGCGAACGCCCATCACTTGTGCTTTCAACCGTTTCGAGTAAATTTCGGCAGCACCTCCCCGCTGTTCTCCGAGTACACTGTAATAGAATAGATAATCATTTCAAAGCTGTGAAACAATGTTGAAATGAACATCTAATCTATCTTTGTACACGGAGAACCAGCGGAAAGGTACCGACGAAATATCTCGAAACGGATGAAAACACAAGTGAATGAAGGCGTTTGCTTTATACATTCTTAACTTGTCCACACGGGACAAATCTATGGGTTACCATACGATTGAATTTTCTCGTCGCGCAGACTATACGACGGTTGTTAGTATCGAGCTATACTGTCCGATATTTAACAACCTTCGTATAGTTCTAGGTCACGACGAGCATCGCACGTATGTTAACCGATAGACGGGGACTAAGTGGCGCTTTAGTTTCATATACGGGTATCGATGGGAATATGAAGGTTTCATATTATCATATATTGGTTTTAACCCGAACATCTCGAGTCGCTCTCTGATTATGCGTTTGTATGTATGTGTTCCGGCTGTCGGGGGTAGGCTTCTATCCCATTAAGAATGTATAGAGCGAACGCCCATCACTTGTGCTTTCAACCGTTTCGAGTAAATTTCGGCAGCACCTCACCGCTGTTCTCCGAGTACACTGTAATAGAATAGATAATCATTTCAAAGCTGTGAAACAACGTTGAAATGAACATCTAATCTATCTTTGTACACGGAGAACCAGCGGAAAGGTACCGACGAAATATCTCGAAACGGATGAAAACACAAGTGAATGAAAGCGTTTGCTTTATACATTCTTAACTTGTCCACACGGGACAAATCTATGGGTTACCATACGATTGAATTTTCTTGTCGCGCAGACTATACGACGGTTGTTAGTATCGAGCTATACTGTCCGATATTTAACAACCTTCGTATAGTTCTAGGTCACGACGAGCATCGCACGTATGTTAACCGATAGACGGGGACTAAGTGGCGTTTTAGTTTCATATACGGGTATCGATGGGAATATGAAAGTTTCATATCATCATCGAGTATCATATATTGGTTTTAACCCGAACATCTCGAGTCGCTCTCTAATTATGCGTTTGTATGTATGTGTTCCGGCTGTCGGGGGTAGGATTCTATCCCATTAAGAAAAAATGGAGTGTATTTCGCTGTGAGAGACTCTTCAAAGAAATGGAGGAAGAAGCACTAAAGAAAAAAGAGAGAAAAATAAGAATATAAAGTTGAAACTAAAGTTGAGCTATCCGCTGAAATCATAAAGCATAGGAAAGTTGATTGAGTCTTGATCTATTGCTCTTTCTTTGCATTATCTCGTATGTCCATTTATAGATTTTAATGCCACATGAGATGTAATCAGTCAGCTCCCTATGGTTGTATTAATGTCAGCTCTTACACAATATGGGTATCTGCCTTACGATTAAGACAACTATGGAATATGTTAATTTAAAATGTAAGGCTAGCTTTCTATGTATTCTGAGGGACTGCTTGCATAGAACTTAGCTTGATCCTCTCAATTATTACACATAAATATGCTGACATGCCTCTCATAACCCTAACCCCAGCCCCACAGTAACCCTAACCCTAGCCCCAACCCTAACCCCAGCCCACCGTAACCCTACCCCAGCCCCACAGTAACCCTAACCCTAGCCCCAACCCTAACCCCAGCCCATCGTAACCCTACCCCAGCCCCACAGTAACCCTAACCCCAGCCCCACCGTAACCCTAACCCCAGCCCCACCACAGCAGCAGCCGAACCCCAACCCTAACCCTACCCCGACCCCGACCCCGACCCCGACCCCGACCGCCACCGCGCCCCTGCCCAAACCCAACTCTCGCGCGCGCAACCCAGACCCAGCCATGAATAATCCAAAAATGCTTTAATTTACCTCGAGATTTATACCTGAACGGGCGGTGGCGACGACGGCGTCGAATTGGCGAAGAAACCGGCGGTGGCGACGACGGTGGCGACGAAACTGGCGGTGGCGACGAGGATGGCGACGAAATCGGCGGTGGCGACGACGGTAGCGACGACGGCCGGCGACGGGTGGCGACGACGGCCGGCGACGGTGGCGACGCGACGGTGGCGATTTAGGGTTTTTCGCGCGCGTTTGAGGGAGAGAGAGAAAATGAGCGTAGGCTTTTCGATCTGGATTTGTTTTAAATCGATATTTACTTGCCCCTACGGATATGTCCGTAGGTCCTTTGTTTGCGCCACCGTAGGGGCAAACACCAAATTAAGAATTAAATTTTTTATTCTTGAAAGTCAGTGCCCGTAGGGGCAACCCTTTAGCCCTACGGATTAATCCGTAGGGCCAAGTAAAATCTGCCCCAACGGATAATCCCATCCGTAGGGGCAACCCCCTATTTTACTAGTGACACCCAAGTTTGCATGTATCATCAAACATGATACAAACAAGTGCACAAAACTATATCATATATACAATGTGCACATCAAGTGAGAAAATCCATCATAAGTGAACAAATACTAGTTAATGTAAAGTGATATATCAAATATATAATTATACATTAAATCATTAAATCAACACTTGATTTAACGATCCGGTCATATCACATATGACCGACTAATACCCAATGTATCGACTTATCGAATCAATCCTCGATTCGATAACTAGGTTATATCTCATACAACCAATCGATACATTCATCGCGAAAATAGAATACGGTATCACATACACACATTATTCTCGGTCCCGCACATATCTCATATGCGCTCCTATTTCGTTTCGCTTGAGCCAGGAAACCTCTGTGTAGGACTCTAAAGACTCGTCAATACGCCGGCAGCAGGTGATGATCATATCAAACACCCACAAGCCGCAAGCGGTCTGCTAAACGTAACGGCCACCCGGGTATTGAGCGATCAGAAGATCGACGAGCAAGCCCGCTCACACTCCTGTGAATCCAACCAGTAACACTTACCATACAGTCCGGTCCGTTCGTCTGATATGTCACATATCTTGCCTAGGGGTGGTAAACGTCAGACCCCAGTATCTCGATAAGTCGTGTCGATATGAGGTCTATAACAGTTCGAGAAGCTACTGGTAACACTTACCAGTAAATCTCAGCAACCCTGGCCTGGGATTTCCGGTTATAGCCAATCGAACACAGCGCAACATCAACTCCCTATACCGGGAGAGACGAATCCCCTCCTATTGCTCATTGCCTCCATGTGATTCTGGACTGTACCCAAAAACCACCGTTTTGCACGCCCTCTTGGACGTGGTAAGGTGGAAATCAAAGAACAGTGGGAATCACACAAGACTCTATGACGATCTCGGGTCAACAGACTACTCTGTACCAGTGTCACCAAAGAACTGCCATCTGACATAAGGTATAATACCATCTGGGAGTTCTCGGCGAGTCCGTCCAGTGTACCCAGTCTCCACTGAGCACCCGTATATCATCTCTGATGTCAAACACCAATGGATATGGGATCATCCATCGCCCATCTGTATGGGTCGAGAAGGTATACGCTAGTCTACTCTGGTATATCGATGCCCCGTCTCGATACACCCACGACTAGGGACCTTGAAGGATGTACTTATGGACTACCATGTCCCCACTAGTATGATCCGCATCATAGTCCAGGTAGTCAAGTACACATCCTAAGGGCTTTACCAACATGTAACAGAGAGACAATCATCGTACACGTTAAGGTAAAGAGCAACCAGATAGCATACTATCATGTCGAGCAAGAAAGTCCTTCCTATATATGTCCAAGCATCCACTACAATATACATCCTATGTATAGCAATGGCCTCTAGGGCATACATATAACTAACAATCTCCCACTTGCACTAGGGACATCTGATAGCAGTGGTTGTAGTATCTCATACTCAACCATCCCATAAAAGTCTCTCTCTGGGAAAAGGCCTTTGTGAGTGGATCCGCCGTGTTGTCCTCTGAGTCTACTCTCCTGACCTCGATCCTTTAGAGATCAACCATCTCCATGATCAGGTGATACTGCCTTAGAATATGTCTGGATCACTGATGGGACGGACGTTCCTTGGCACAAGCCACAACTCCATTATCACACATTGGGAGGAACTAAGTTCATCTCATGAACTAATATACACCCAGACTTCCTCTTTGGTAGCATCTTTGGTAGCGATGTATCCTGCTTTTATCGTCTAGCAAGCCACGGTATTTAGCTTGGAACTCTTCCAACATACCATCCCTTCACTGAGGGTAAAGACAATGCCTGTAAATGACATTCAGTCGTCTTTATCACCCTGAAACCTTTCCAGTGATTCTCCCCAGGATCAATTGATACCATTTCACTACATCTAGTGAGTATCCTAACATCCAATTTAGATCTATCTCATAGATCCAAAACATAGGATTTAGTAAGTATCACATTAATCCTATATGGATAATCCTTGTGATAAGCGGAGATTGACTGAGCGTAGCATAGGAAACTCCTTCCCTATCAAGAGTATGTCATCCACGTACTCTACGATGATCACCACCATACTCCCTACTATCCTTTTGTTTATACAAGGTTCATCTACCATTTTGATGATGTCAAACTCTTTGACTATTACATCAAAACAGACGTTCCAACTCTGCGATGCCTGCTTCATCCTATAAAGCAACTTGTGCACGTTTCCGCTGCTCCCACTGTCTACGAAGCCCTCTGTCTGTGTACTTATAGACGCCCTCTTCTAAATCATTATTTAGAAAAGCAGTCATGACACCCAACCACCAGATATCGTAGTCATGGTATGTAGCCGTGGCAAGTAGGATCTGGATGGACTTAAGCATAGCTCCTTAGAAAAGGTTTCATCATAATCCATACCTGGTCAATGATGCAAACCTTTAACAAGTCTAGTTTTGAAAGTCTCAACTTTTCCATCTACACCAAGTAATCTTCTCAAGATATACTTGCTCCTGATGGGGATTTAACCCTTCAGATATAGCAACCAAAGTCCATACTTTGTTGGTGTATATGGATTCCATCTCAGATCGCTAAGCATCCAGCCATTCTTACAGAGTCCCTACTCTCAATGGCCTGCTCGAAACTAGTTGGGTCATCATCTCATGATGCAATCCTCGCTCCCACTGTCATAGAGAAACCGAAGTATCTCTCAGGTGGGTGAGGAACCCTACTAGATCGGCGGAGAGGCTGAGGTTCGTTGGAAACAATTGAATCCTTTGGTTCTACCAAATCACCAGCTGCAGTTTGTATAGCTGGAACCTTTCCAGTTCTACATAACAGACTTTGCCTCGAGCTTGTCCGGATTGTGCTTTTAGACATAGGCCGGACAACCCTAAATCTTAACAAACTTAAGATATGGACTCTTCCCTTTCCATATCACATATGAAGTGGTAGGCAACTGATTTGATTGGAACCCTATTCAATAGGTATGCAGCTTCTCAAGTGCATAACTCCCAAAAAGTAAATAGGAAACTCAGTAGTACTTATCATAGAGCACACCATATCACATAGGGTGCTATTGCTCCGCCCCGATTTACCATCGTGCTATGGTGTATACGGAGGAGTAATGCTGAGAGAGAATCTCATTCTCCTTTAGAATAGTCCAGGATTTCCGTGCTCAAGTATTCTCCTCCCTGATCTTATCATAGGACATAATACTTATACCCGTTTTGGTTCTCTACTTCTAACTTATATTCTGTGAATATCTCAAAAGCTTCGGACTTATGTTTCAACAGGAACATATGGCTGAATCTTGAGAGATCATCAGAGAATGTAATGAAGTACAAAGAACCGGTCTTGGCATGTGTAGACAGGGGATCTACATACATCAACATGTATTATCCCAAGAGTTCACTAACTCTTTCTCTGTTTCCATTAAACAGAGCTATGGTTATCTTATCTTTGTGACATGACTGGCAAGTTTCACAAGATGTAAATTCAAACTAATTTAAATATGCATCTAAATGTAACTTCAGCCAGTCGGGTTGCATTGATATGACCTAGTCTACAATGCCTCAAGAAGGATTCGTTCATTTCTGAACTCTTCCTCTTGTGTGTGTTTCGTATACTAGGAACTGTAGTTTGATTTAGAATGTCAATGCTTTTAGATAACGTGCCTGAACCGATCAACTTTTGAAATAGGAAATGTTCAAAACATTATCCAGCAATACAAAATTATATCCTTCTTTACTAATAAAGAGACTGATATGATTTTGTATATCAGGTTCGGTATCTAATAGCATTTGTTCAGGATCAATGTATTGGTAATACAGGGTGACAGCGACCAACAGACTTGGCTGCAACACTTGCCCCGTTTTCTGTCTCATGAAACTTATCACCCGTTCTCAGTTTTCTACCTTTCTGTAGCCCTATGTAACAGATTACATATCTGGGATCCTGATCCGGTATCAAATACCCAGGATACAGAGGATACTGAGAAAAAGTTCTTTGTAATGAACACACCCGAAGGAGATGCATCATATGTACTTTCTTCATTTGGGCGGCATGGGAATCTTGGTATTCCCCAATTCCTTGCACTGACTTATAACAATTATAAGTTGGAGCGGGACCAACGTTCCCCAGCTTAGTATAACAAGCGGGTTCGGTCAAATAACCGTATTATTATCTTGATTAAGGCGTGATATGGTCGCTACCTGGAGAGAGAGATAGAAGAAAACACTCAGCATGCGCTCTTGTAAGAATAGATTGGTTATTATTTTATCTAATCAGGATGGCTCCCACTGTTTTTTATCAAATCTTCCTTCAAACCCTAAAAGGAAAGACTAGCCGGGATTAATTACACGCTACAAGTTCGCCAATCTTTCAGCCAGGCTTGTGTCGGTACTTTGAGGGAGGTCCCCCGTGCTTTCGCACGAACCTAATTAATGTAAACCTCGTTTTCCTAGAGGCGTAATCTCGTTAACACCTTTCTAGACACCTACTTGATCGGCTAATTGTAATGTGTAAAACTCTCCCAGGAGTAATGTTCAGACCATAATATTGCATTTTTCATTCCCCTATTCTTATCCGTTTTATAAATAAACAGGTACTCTTGACGCACTTTTGTTGCATGTTACAGGATACAGGCTCTTGGAGCAAATACAGTGAAAGAGACGAAAGCTGATACAGAAAAGGGACTTTTGACAAACAAGTAGACGGATCCTAGTCAAGCCTAGTCGAAGAACATTGCAAGGTTCAAAATGTCAAGTGAACGGTTAAAAGATCGCTATAAGTATTCACTGAAACATCTGGAGGAGAATAAGAAGCCCAACAGAGAAAATACATATGGAAATAGAAGCCCAAAATAGCCAAGGAAAAGCCCAGAAAAGTTCAGGGCCCAACTCCCTTCTCTGGCCGCGGAACCGCGGCCAAACCCAGCCTGGCGCCGCGGTTCTGCGGCCATATAGTGTGCATGTCGGTGGATTTTTGGCGTGTCGGTGCGACGGTGCGGGTGTTGGGATTTTTAGGGGTCAAATCTATAATTGCATGTCTACGAGAGTCTGTAACCCTAGTTTTCATGTTTTCCTATAAATTGTATTCCCAGATCTGTAAAAACCTATGCCTCTTTTCAATCAATAAAAATTCAGAATTTCTGGGAGTTATATTCGGATCTGGTCTATATTGCTTGGAGGGAGCCGTCACCTTTAGTAAGTAATTTTATTTCTGTTCCTTTAATTGAAATTTTTTTCATCCCCTAATGAGCGAGTAATCTCCTCGCTTGTTAGGGTTAGCCTTAGGGAAAGGGTTGAGAGATGAGATCTCTCACCCCTTTCAATGCCACCTTCACCTAATGAATTAGAACTCCATGCATACGCGCACAACCGCTCCCTGCGGCATCCTACCCTTCGAGGTAACGATGAACCGTAGTATAAAGGGCCGGTTGCGTGCGTTTTCCATGGGGGTTAGGGTAATTATCAACAAAGGAAGGATACGAATCTAAAGGAAGAACATCTTCCCAAAAGATTCGGATCCACTTTATTGATAATTACCGTAACATCTAATAGATCTAAAAAAGAAGGCATTGAAAGCGGTGAAGAAAAACGTTAATCTCCAAAACTTCCCCTAAGCCTAACCCTAGCAAGACTTTTAATTAGATTAATTAGATCCAGTTTTCATAGATTTTTATAAACCAACCAAAACGACACTTTGAATCAACTCGTTATAACACAAAAACAGAAAATTACACATCTCTGCGGATCGACCCGTATTCACCGGCTAGCTGCAAAGCGACGCCGTTTCTGATTACGGTAAACACAAATTTTTGGAAAAATCAAATGGCGCTGTTGCCGGGGATGGCGTAATATTTCTTTCTGTGTAATTTCGGGTTGATATAAATTTTAAAAATTATAAAAATCTGAAAATAAAAAAAAGAAATAAAAAATTATCAATTTTGATCTGTTTGAAGGGTGTATCTTTGGAATTTTGCAAGAACAGCGAAGAATCACGGATTTAAAAATTTACAGAGGGCAAATCAGGAAAAATCACATCAGAACAGAGAAGGAGTGGTACAAGGGTGCAGCACAAATTTTTTCATAGCCTGATCACCCTATACGACCGCGCTTCCGCGGCCTTATCCCTACTTCTGCTGCGGTTCCGCGCTCTGGCTGCCACGTCAGCGCACAAAATTTTCTGGTCTGTTTCCTCCTTCTCCCCTCTGCAACCTACAATATATCCACTGTAAAAATTTTCTGCAGGAATTCTTTGCGCTAAAAAAAAAAATCTTTCTCCTCCTTCTAAATAACAGATTTTCTGCAGGTTTCTTTGCGCCGCGCTAAAAAATTGATTGCAAGTGAATTATATTGTTTTGCATAATTTAATCGGACTCTAAGGGGCTAATTGACCAAACTCAGATTGGGTGGGGATTTCATCACCCTTCCCAGGACCCCAGAAAACACCCAAAGCATGCGCATCGACCACAATTAATTAAAAAAGACTAGACTCAGACATAAGGACATCGAGCTCAATAGGAAAAGGACTAGTATAGGCATCGGCCGTTTATCCTAACCGACATTGCGGTGTCTAGGCTAGTGGTTATTAATTAGGCCCACTGTAGTGGTGGTTCCTTCCCACTTACCTGGCAGTACTTGTCCGTGAAGAGGCGGTTTGAGGTCCTATTTCTAGCCCTAGTTAGGAGCTGTCTAGCAGACCTAGGTGACCCTAGATCTAGGCCTGATTGTGCATGTGTGGTTGATACATTTGTGTCACGAGTCCCTTTTCTAAAACCTTCGTGCAAAACTCTCCAATAAAAAAAAATAAAGAAAAAATCTTTTCAAAACTTGCAACTTGCCGCTAAGAAAACTTGCAACTCACTTCCACTCACTTCTTCTCCATTGACGTTATCTTACCCCCACATTCTGTTTTTTCCTTTTTTTTTCTGACTACACTATGCCTTTAGTGTATGTCACTTTGGACTAGGGATACTAACGCCCGATTTGTCCGTGTTTCGTTGGTACCGACCGACGAACCCTTCGACGAACCCTTCGACGAACCCTTCGTCGACATTCCGTCCATTTCCTTACCTCCTCCTTCAAATTCTTCTTTCGAAAGTATGTCGGGATTCAACCCAACGATACCTTACCGACGGGAATGATTCCACCTCCGCCAGGTGCGAATAACCCGAATCTTCCGCCTGTTGTAGCGCCCGCACGAGTTGCGCTCTAGGATCTCTTCTATCCCGTCCGCACTTCTTTACCTACATGTCTTTCACCCCTACCGGCGAATGGGGATAACTTTGAAATAAAACCACATTTCATCAATATGCTGCCAAAATTTCATGGTTTGGAATCCAAAGATGCATATATCTTTATCAATAAATTCCAAAACGTTTGTGCCATGATGAAAACTACCCAATTGAGTGATGACGCTATAAGGCTAAGGGTCATTCCTTTTACCTTATGTGACCTAGCCGAGAAGTGGCTATATAGCACCGCATCACATTCCATTAGAAATTGGGACGAGTTTGTGAGAGCTTTTCTGAAAAAGTTCTATCCTCATCACAAAACTGCTAGAATCCGTAACGAGATTATACAATTTTCACAACTTCCTTCCGAACCATTTTGGAAGTGCTTCGAGAGATTTAAAGACCTACTTGTTCAATGCCCTCATCATGGGATCGAAAGTTGGCAACTTTGCCAAACGTTATACGAGGGATTGAATGCAACAACGAAGCAGTTGCTAGAAACAATATGTCAAGGTCATTTTCTCTCCAAGTCTAGTGATGAAGCGTGGCAGTTTCTTGAGGACCTTAGTGAGAAAACAATTCAGTGGGAGAGTACCAAGACCACATCATCTTCTTCTGTTGGTCAATCTAGGGCAGGCATACATCAAGTAGATATGTCGATTGCTATGAAGGCCGAGATGGCCGCACTTATGAAAAAGCTAGAAGCCATTGAGACCAAAATCTCATCGTCTTCTCCTGCCCTTACTTTACCCACACGAACTGTTTGTGCTTGTTGTGCGAATCCATCGCATCTAACCGAAGAGTGTCCTTATAATGCACCTATTCAAGGACAGGATCAAGTCAATGCTGCATTTCAGCAACGACAAAGAAACGATCCGTACTCTTCGACATACAATCCGGGGTGGAAGAGTCACCCTAATTTCGCTTGGAACCAAAATCAACAAGTCCAAGGAAATAATAATTTTCAAAGACCTCCTCCACAACAACAACAAGCACATTTACAAACTCAAAACCAGCAACCTTTCCAACAACAACCTTACACAAATCAAACGAACAATTTAGTTCAACCAAATGATGATAAGGTTATCTCGCTCGAGAAAAGTCTAGAAGCATTTCTCAAGCAATCTATAGAATCCGCAGCAAGATTTGAAAGTTATGTTCAATCTTTAATGAATAACAATGCCTCACACGATCAAAGTATCAAATCTATTGAGGCACAAATTGCACAATTAACTGCTGCGTTGAGCGAGAGAGAAAAGGGAAAGCTTCCATCTCAACCATTGCCAAATTCCGGTCACCCACAAAACGCATATCACAATCACAATGTGAATGCGGTGACCACGTTGAGATCCGGAAGAGTGTTGCAAAATAATGTGGGAACTAGTGATGACATCCCCGCCGGCGGTTCTTCTTCTTCTTCTTCTTCTTCTTCTTCTTCTCCATCGTTAACTTCCCCTTCTTCATTTTCTTCACTTTCTTCTTCACCCTTTTCTTTAGAGCCGATTCTCCACCCTTCACACGGCTCTACTTCTTCTAGCTCTAACGGACCCATTTCTCACAACACGAACACATCTACACCGGGATCCGTTCCTAATCCACAGTCTACTCCACAGACATTTGACTCAACTAATTTTCAAAATGCACCATTTCCAAACAGGTTGAGTCCTAATAAACCAACTGCACAAGTGGAAAAGATTGTGGAGTTATTTAAGCAGGTTAGCATAAATATACCTCTCTTGGATGCAATCCAACAAGTCCCTTCATATGCGAAAATCTTAAAGGGCTTATGCACCTCAAAGAGAAAAGCATCTCAAGTACCCAAGAAAGTGCTAGTGGCTAGTGCAGTGAGCAATGCTATTAACCACCATCAAACCTTACCCCAAAAACGAAAGGACCCCGGCTGTCCTACGATTTCAATCACAATTGGGGATAAGAAAATTAATCGAGCACTCTTAGATCTTGGGTCTAGTGTTAACCTGATTCCCTACTCCGTGTACGAACAATTAGGGGTTGGAGAGTTGAAACCCACTCGTTGCACTCTCCAAATGGCTGATCGATCAATCACCCATCCAAGGGGTCAACTAGAGGATGTGTTGATCAAAGTTGGGGAGTTCATATTCCCCGTTGATTTTATCGTTATGGATACACAACCTGTTGCTAACCCAAGAAACTAAATTCCGGTGATTCTTGGTCGACCATTTTTGGCCACTTCCAATGCTGTAATAAACTGTCGCAATGGCTCCATGACTCTACCCTTCGGGAAGATGTCTAGTGAGTTCAATATTTATAAGATAGGAAGTCTGCCCCCCGTACCAAAAACCAGTACATGAGAAGTTTGCTCTATTCACGAAATCACGCAGGAGGACTGCGAGCTTGAAAGATTTCTATTTGATGAAAATGGTTTTGACGCCACTAGTGCGTCCCTCCTTGAGCCTACCACCGTTGACACAACCGATATTGATTATGAATGTTTCCCTTTCTCGGATGATGACGACTCACTGCCCGAATATGAGGCCTTTGAATTTTTGGATGAGTTAGTCGAGCCTTCCGAATCGGTTGTCTGCAGTGATTTCGAACCTGTGCTGGAGTCCTTTGAGTTCGAGGTAGATTCCGAAATGATTCTTTCGCCTCCGAAACTCGAACTCATGCCCTTGCCGTCTCACCTTAGATATGCTTACATAGGTGAGAATGAGACCTTTCCAATTATCATATCGGCCTCTCTAGCCTTCGAGCAAGAGAACGCCCTTTTAATGGTCTTACGAGATAGGCGGCAAGTTTTCGGTTGCACTATGGCGGACATCGAGGAGATCAGTTCCCTGATAATTGAATATCATATGAAATTGATGGATGATGCCAAGTCAATAGAGGACCCACAGGAACATCATGGGGATATTGTGGTTAGTCAACTTCCTCCTTTAGAAGTTGAACCACCCCCATTTCTTTTAATAAACTACGAGAATGCCAATATTCCACTGATTGCTGATCATTTGCATTCTCATTTTGATTCATCACCACCTCCTGTCTATTCACCTCCATACCTTCCATACCACCACTTCTATCTTCCCCAATTCTTTGTGGATCGTTACAATGTATTCTTCTACCAACCCATACTCTTTACTGATAAATTTTTCAACTGGTTGGTGTTGGTCTATGCAAAGTTTGGCAGTAATGTCTAACATAGTTTGGGGAGGGACTTTTTGTATATAGTTTTGTTCTTCTTAACAATAAAAATTTTGTAAATAAATAAACAGGGAAGTGCCGGTATTTTGACCCTCTTAGTTTAGTATGCAGTGAGGACACTGTCAAGTTCAAGTTTGGGGGTATGCTCGGTACGTCTTCTTCCTTCGCATTCATTTGTACATATTTTTACATTTGCATACTTATTTGAAAACCCATAAAAATTGAAAAATTTTGAAAAATTATAAAAATAATTGTATTCAATTTTGGCCTTATTTGACTAGAGTTTGACATATAGGTTAACTAGCTAGGAACAACTAGATCTTAGACTTAGTGAATTAAAAACCCTAAAAATAATATTCCTTAAAGTTTAACGGTAGAAAGTATATGGCTTGTAGTTTATTTAGAAATAGGCAAATTTTGGGTTCACTTCTTGGACTAAGTCGAAACAAGGGAAGAGTATTAATGTTCTTATTAGAGTATAAGTTTGAAAAATAGTTCCTAGCTTAAGTCTAGATTCTGAAAACGTATATCCTACAAAATTGCACAATCACGAACCTTGAAACTTGGAATAGTTGAAGAGACCTTGAAATGCTCTTGTCTAAAGTCCTTAGTACAATGAAAATAAAAGAAAAAAATGAATAAAGAAAAAATGGACACTGGTTCTTGTGATTACTTAAGGCTGTAAAAATAGAAAAATATTTAGCGAGGGTGCTTCATCACCTAGTGCCTTAGACCAACTGGTTTGGGAGTCACTGCTAAAGCCTTGGGTGTTGCAAGACTAGGAAGTGCGCTTTAAAGTGCTAACGCATCTTGTAATCGGTTGTTGGTACCTCAAGAAGTATTAACAGTCGCATGAAGGATGTGTAAGCGAAAGTCAAAATTAACGAATTAATAAGTGCTTTGGACAACGGACAAGGGCATGATTGCTTGATTTGAATTTCTAAGTGTAGGGGTGATCTATACACACACGTGGGGATATGTGATTAGAGTGTAGATAAGAGAAAGGAATGAAAGATAAAACTTGTATCTTTAATAGAGTTAATAGAAATTCCTAAGTGGAGATGAAACCCTAGAAGGAAAACTTAAGAGATACCGAAAGCTGAGTAGGTCTACATAACATATATAATCTTAAGTTAAATAATGAGGAAGTGTGAAGAATGTGGGTGGATAATTTACAAGTATAAGATAATAGAATTCCTTGTTAGAAAACCTAAATGGAAAACAAAAGTCGAAAAGCCAAATTGATAGGATTTTGTGGGTGTAATCCGCTGAAAACCCTCAGGAGACAACACTCCTCCTACTAGGGACACCTAGAGGTTTAACGGCTTGTTGCACGTGCTCAGTGCAATCGCGTTTCCCTGCGAAAGTGCGGTTAGGATTTAAGTGAATAAAAAATAAGTTTGCTCGAGGACGAGCAAAAGGTAAGTTTGGGGGTATTTGTTCAGACCATAATATTGCATTTTTCATTCCCCTATTCTTATCCATTTTATAAATAAACAGGTACTCTTGACGCACTTTTGTTACATGTTACAGGATACAGGCTCTTAGAGCAAATACAGTGAAAGAGACGAAAGCTGATACAGAAAAGGGACTTTTGACAAACAAGTAGACGAATCCTAGTCAAGCCTAGTCGAAGAACATTGCAAGGTCCAAAATGTCAAGTGAACGGTTAAAAGATCGCTACAAGTATTCACTGAAACATCTGGAGGAGAATAAGAAGCCCAACAGAGAAAATACATATGGAAATAGAAGCCCAAAAGAGCCAAGGAAAAGCCCAGAAAAGTTCAGGGCCCAACTCCCTTCTCTGGCCGCGGAACCGCGGCCAAACCCAGCCCGGCGCCGCGGTTCCGCGGCCATATAGTGCGCATGTCGGTGGATTTTTGGCGTGTCGGTGCGACGGTGCGGGTGTTGGGATTTTTAGGGGTCAAATCTGTAATTGCATGTCTACGAGAGTCTGTAACCCTAGTTTTCATGTTTTCCTATAAATTGTATTCCCAGATCTGTAAAAACCTATGCCTCTTTTCAATCAATAAAAATTCAGAATTTCTGGGAGTTATATTCAGATCTGGTCTATATTGCTTGGAGGGAGCCGTCACCTTTAGTAAGTAATTTTATTTCTGTTCCTTTAATTGAAATGTTTTCTCATCCCCTAATGAGCGAGTAATCTCCTCGCTTGTTAGGGTTAGCCTTAGGGAAAGGGTTGAGAGATGAGATCTCTCACCCCTTTCAATGCCACCTTCACCTAATGAATTAGAACTCCATGCATACGCGCACAACCGCTCCCTGCGGCATCCTACCCCTCGAGGTAACGATGAACCGTAGTATAAAGGGCCGGTTGCGTGCGTTTTCCATGGGGGTTAGGGTAATTATCAACAAAGGAAGGATACGAATCTAGAGGAAGAACATCTTCCCAAAAGATTCGGATCCACTTTATTAATAATTACCGTAACATCTAATAGATCTAAAAAAGAAGGCATTGAAAGCGGTAAAGAAAAACGTTAATCTCCAAAACTTCCCCTAAGCCTAACCCTAGCAAGACTTTTAATTAGATTAATTAGATCCAGTTTTCATAGATTTTTATAAACCAACCAAAACGACACTTTGAATCAACTCGTTATAACACAAAAACAGAAAATTACACATCTCTGCGGATCGACCCGTATTCACCGGCTAGCTGCAAAGCGACGCCGTTTCTGATTACGGTAAACACAAATTTTTGGAAAAATCAAGTAACTCTTACTCGCAGAGGGTATCGGAATCCAACTATCTCATAGAAGGTATGCAATCTCATTGCAAATTTCAACACTTGAAATTCCCGATAATATTTTACCCCTAGCGTCCTATGACCTTGACGCAGGCCAACAAATCATAGTCCGCTAGTCAAGTTCAACCCGTTATTTCTTGATTGAATTAAACCCACCCGCACGACCCTTGACGCAGGCCAACAAAGTCGCACGACTACCCTAATCCAATCTGCATCATATGCATAAGCAGATAAATACTAGTTAGCTACCGCACACTACGCCTTGACGCAGGCCAACTAACGTAGCACGAATACTAACTAATACTTATCTGAAATGACGGAGGGCTACGACAGGTTTTTCTGAAAACCTATTGCATAATGAACTTGATATCGTTATAGAATCAAATGATTTTAAAATGGAGTGTTTTTTAGGCTTTTCTAGTTTTGCTAAAGGGGTCACTCCCGGTGAAGGGATCGTCGGCCCTTTCCTCGTTGAATGAGGTGCGGGATATATCATATATATTACTGTGCAAAGCAGAAACTATTGAAGCAATCAAAAGACAAACCGAGGGTTGTAGCATCTGCCAGTTATTGCTAAAGGGGTCACTCCCGGTGAAGGGATCGTCGGCCCTTTCCTCATCGAATAAGGTGCAGGATATATCATATATACCACTGTGCAAAACAAGAACTGTAGCTACCTGTTTTATTTTTGAAATTCGATTCCACAACATCTTAGGTTTCTTTTTCTTTCATTAATCATATTAATGAAGTCCCATCATTTAAGTCACTTAAACATCACAGATAAATACGACGTACACTTATGCCATCCGTGTTCGCCTCGATGTCCCCTCGTGCACCGTTAGGTTAGGTGACTAACGGCAGAGTGGGGCAGGGCTAGCGCGGGTGTAAAACAAAAGTAATGTCTATATAATTTATCATATATACTATATACTGTATCTATCACAGAACATCACATGATCACATCACAGATATCGCAGCAGAAGAAACATATGAAACATTGGATATACTAGGACGTCCGTGTTTTCAATACGAGCCAGTATAAAACACGGATTCCACGGTCGCGATGAATAGCCAAACCCACACCCCTAGACCCCTACGAGAGCGGCAAGCAACCCTACCAATTCTAGAGTTAGGAGACCCGGACTCGACTCCTCGAGTTGGTCTCCTACTGGACTTCAGAACCCGGTTACTTGTGCTCCCCTCCTTGGGTCTATCCTAGTGCGGAAAAGTAAATAATATACAAAAGGTGACATCTTCCGCAACCTGGAAGTGCCCCAATAAAAGAATATTACATACAAATTTTTACATGAATGAAAATTAAAAATACTCATCTCACATAAAAAAAAACCCGGCTATTCAAACACGACGATCCAATATAACATATCCAGCAACACATAACATCACATGTCATCAACGTAAGTA
The DNA here is from genome assembly GCA_030015575.1 of Agapanthus africanus. Lineage (NCBI taxonomy): Eukaryota > Viridiplantae > Streptophyta > Magnoliopsida > Asparagales > Amaryllidaceae > Agapanthus > Agapanthus africanus. Next base: position 494,583,180 of record JASDDO010000026.1, read on the forward strand.
AACATGCGTATCCCAATTGTTGTTGACATATAGCAACGAAACCGGCGATATCACATATTACACTTACGGTCGTAGAAAAGAAAGTGTAAAACTACAACAGTTGGAATCCGCAACCTCCTTAGACATCACATGCCTAATCAAATGAATTATTTAGACATCGCATGCCTAACAATTATAAACCCCGCATTTCAGTCTCATTATCGAAAACTCTTTTCAATATCAAGTCGGGCAATTCAATAAGATTCCCGACATTTTGATCGAATGCTCGTCACAAACTTTATTAGGCGGCCGCACCCCCGATGCCATCGACGAAGTGCACCAAGGCGGAACACCGCTGTCGCGAGCACCCAAACGGATGCTTTCGGAGACGGGGTTCTCCTACAGTCACTTGGTCGGGGATATGGGGTGTAGCTGTCTATTAAGTTTACCCGGCGAGTATCCGCATACGCTACGTGATTGCGACGGACTTTTGATCGCATCAAAATTCCATGGCAACCGATTAAATGAGACTAAAGTGCTATGTTTATAACATTCATTCAGTTATCTCATAACTATTTGTGGATTCCAAATATTGTATCACATTCCAGATAAACAGAAAATGTTAAACTTTCCGATCGAACAGTCAAATACCCAAGTTTTCCCGAAACAGCTCAACACATGAAATAAGTTTAAGAACATTCACATCGTGCCACAGTACCAACGGTCCATCCGTAGAAGGGTCAAGCCAATGCCTCACATGTGGCACGCCGTACTGCCCCAAACCCTAAGATTCAAAGGGCGGTTCAAGACGGTCACATAATCGGGTTAAGGTTTGTTGTCTTCTAGAGGGTCCATCGCGTTACTTGCACTACTTAGAACGTTATTAAAACACGGAAAGATACAACACTTGGAAATTACCCGACAGGGGAAAAAGTGGGTATTTATATCCGGTCGAACCTTTTTAACATATTCTAAAATTATTCGGAAAAACACATAGACAAACTTAAATGATCCGATCGAATCATCGAGTCCCCAATACATCCCAGAAAACTCAACTGTTGAGTATAGATTAAAAATTCCCATAAAATACAGCAACTATAAATAGAGATTACTGTACAAACAAAGTGGGAAAAGGCTACTATATTGCCGCGGAACTGCCGCCCAAGGTAGGGTACGGCCGCGGTTCCGCGGCGGTTTAATGGAATTAGGCCCACGAATTTCACAGTAATTCCTACAAAACCCTGGTGAATTTTTTGGCTATTTTTAATTTGGAAAAATCCACATTTTCAGAAAATGTACAAAGAGTGGTCTCGGATTAGGGTTTCGGGTTCGATTGGGTTTCTAACTCCGTCTACGCATCGCCTAAGGCTCTAGCTAGGCTATGATACCACTGTAGGGTTCCTAGGCACACTAATGAGGTCTCACAAGGCATCAACCATGCCAAATTCAAATTTTTCCGGTGCCGAGAAACCCTAATACGGATCGTTAACTAGAAATTAGGCGAAAATACAAGCTAGTTAACAACTTAACTACTAAGTGAATGGAAATACAACCTTTGTAGATCCGGTCCTCCACTTCCTTGGCTCCGTGATGACGTCCCTCCGCTGCGATCATCGGATCCCGGACTCTGGCGATGGTTTTGTTGGAGAAATGATCGGGCTAGGTCGTCGACTTCGATGCCGAAGATGATCTACGTCGAGGCAACACAAGATCAAGCTCCACCTTCACCATGTCATGAAACTTGTGAAGAAAACACCCTATACTAAATGGCAAGTGGTAGAGGATGAAGAAATAGGAAGTGGGTTCACTTTAGATTTGGATTTCTCACTAGGTTTCAACACTTGATAATTTTCTAGCAATGGTTTTTCTTTCTTCTTCAAGAAGAAGAAGAAGAAGGAAAAAGAATGAATAATCATCAAAAGAAAATTCAAGTGGAGAGTTATCATAATGCAACCATGGGTGAGTTAACAAGTGTAGAGACTAAACTAGGGTTAGGTAAAATGGTTAGGTTTAGGATGAAAACAAAAATGGTAGACTTTCAAAGATGCTTTGAAGCTTCAAGAAGCTTCAAGCAAAGAAAGAAAACAAAGCCACCATTTCATCTTTTCCAAAATGAATAAATAAATAAATAAATAAATAATCCAAACCCTAACCATTAACCTAATCATAGTTTAAAGCAAATATACACCCAAGTTTGCATATATCATCAAACATGATACAAACAAGTGCACAAAACTATATCATATATACAATGTGCACATTAAGTGAGAAAATCTATCATAAGTGAACAAATACTAGTTAATGTAAAGTGATATATCAAATATATAATTATACATTAAATCATTAAATCAACACTTGATTTAACGATCCAGTCATATCACATATGACCGACTAATATCCAATGTATCGACTTATCGAATCAATCCTCGATTCGATAACTAGGTTATATCGCATACAACCAATCGATATATTCATCGCGAGAATAGAATACGGTATCACATACACGCATTATTCTCGGTCCCGCACATATCTCATATGCGCTCCTATTTCGTTTCGCTTGAGCCAGGAAACCTCTGTGTAGGACTCTAAAGACTCGTCAATACGCCGGCAGCAGGTGATGATCATATCAAACACCCACAAGCCGCAAGCAGTCTGGTAAACGTAACGGCCACCCGGGTATTGAGCGATCAGAAGATCGACGAGCAAGCCCGCTCACACTCCTGTGAATCCAACCAGTAACACTTACCGTACAGTCCGGTCCGTTCGTCTGATATGTCGCATATCTTTCCTAGGGGTGGTAAACGTCAGACCCCAGTAGCTCGATAAGTCGTGTCGATATGAGGTCTATAACAGTTCGAGAAGCTACTGGTAACACTTACCAGTAAATCTCAGCAACCCTGGCCAGGGATTTCCGGTTATAGCCAATCGAATACAGCGCAACATCAACTCCCTATACCGGGAGAGACGAATCCCCTCCTATCGCTCATTGCCTCTATGTGATTCGGGACTGTACCCAAAAACCACCATTTTGCATGCCCTCTTGGACGTGGTAAGGGGGAAATCAAAGCACAGTGGGAATCACACAAGACTCTATGACGATCTCGGGTCAACAGACTACTCTGTACCAGTGTCACCAGAGAACTGCCATCTGACGTAAGGTATAATACCATCTGGGAGTTCTCGGCGAGTCCGTCCAGTGTACCCAGTCTCCACCGATCACCCGTATATCATCTTTGATGTCAAACACCAATGGATATGGGATCATCCATCGCCCATCTGTATGGGTCGAGAAGGTATACGCTAGTCTACTCTGGTATATCAATGCCCCGTCTCGATACACCCACGACTAGGGATCTTGAAGGATGTACTAATGGACTACCATGTCCCCACTAGTATGATCCGCATCATAGTCCAGGTAGTCAAGTACACATCCTAAGGGCTTTACCAACATGTAATAGAGAGACAATCATCGTACACGTTAAGGTAAAGAGCAACCAAATAGCATACTATCATGTCGAGCAAGAAAATTCTCTCTATATATGTCCAAGCATCCACTACAATATACATCCTATGTATAGCAATGGCCTCTAGGGCATACATATAACTAACAAACCCGTCACCAATCCCAGCGGTCAAATTCCTGTCATACTGGGACGACCTTTCCTAGCCACATCCAACGCGTTGATAAATTGTCGTAATGGATCCATGAAACTTTCATTTGGAAACATGACAGTTGACCTCAATATCTTCACGCTAGGAAACCAAGCAAGCGAGAAACACGACGACACTTTTGAAGTCAACGCTGTATACGATATGTCTGAGGAGGGGACATTTGACTTCAAAAATGAGTGTCTTGAAGAAACGTTTGAAGAACTATTTTCTGAGGAGCTTCTTTTCCTTGAGAAGCTAAGTCCTGAACAGGCTTCCTACGCACATTAGGGCCCCCAATTTGAACCACTTTGTAACGAACTGGCCCCTGAAGTGCGACCATCTTTGGAGGAGCCACCAAAACTCGACCTCAAAGTTCTTCCTGACCACCTCAAGTATGCGTACTTGGGAAATAAAGAAACGTTTCCAGTTATAATCGCAACCGACCTTGCGCTTGAGCAAGAGTTGGCCCTCATGGGCATTCTGAGAAAGAACATGGAAGCAATTGGGTGGTCAATGGATGATATCAAAGGAATCAGCCCTGCTATCTGCCAGCACAGAATTCATATGACCGATGATTCCAAACCCTTCAAAAATACGCAACGCCGGCTTACCCGGTGATGAAAGAAGCGGTACGGAATGAAATACTGAAGTGTCTCGACAATGGGATCATCTATCCCATAACTGATAGCAAATGGGTAATCCCCATTCACGTGGTACCAAAAAAATCGGGACTCGCTGTAATCACGAATGAAGCAAATGAGCTAATCCCAACCCGCACACAAACGGGATGGAGAGTCTGTATTGATTATAGAAAGCTCAACGTAGCCACTCGCAAGGATCATTTCCCGCTGCTCTTCATTGACCAAATGCTTGAACGCCTAGCCGGACATGCCTACTATTGTTTCATAGATGGATATTCCGGCTACAATCAAATCCCGACTGATCCGGAGGATCAGGACAAAACAACCTTCACTTGTCCTTTTGGTACCTTCGCTTATCGTCGCATGCCCTTTGGGCTATGCAATGCACCTGCAACATTTCAGCGGTGCATGATGAGCATCTTTTCTGATATGGTAGAGCGATTCTTAGAGGTTTTTATGGATGATTTCTCCGTCTTTGAAGATTCATTTTCTGAGCGTTTGAGGCATCTGGAGTTAGTCATGCTACGATGAAAAGAAAAACACCTCACACTCAACTGGGAGAAGTGTCATTTCATGGTCAAACAAGGCATCGTATTAGGCCATATCATTTCTAAAAAAGGTATTGAAGTCGATAAGGCAAAAATCGACATCATTTCAAGCCTCCCACCTCCATGGACTGTCCGTGACATAAGGGCGTTCTTAGGCCACGCCAGTTTTTATAGGCGTTTCATCAAGAATTTTAGCAAACTGGCTAGACCCTTGACTTCTTTGCTGGCTAAAGAAACTCCCTTTGATTTCAACTCTGAATGCCTTCATGTGTTCAAGCTTCTGAAGTCGAAACTCACTTCTGCTCCGATTTTAAGTGCACCAAACTGGACTGAACCTTTTGAGCTAATGTGCGATACTTCTGACTTTGCGATATGTGCTGTCTTAGGACAACGATTTGAAAAGAAGCCACATGTTATCCATTATGCGAGCAGGACGTTGAATGACGCACAGCTGAATTACACCACCACAGAGAAAGAATTCTTAGCTGTTGTGTACGCGCTTGAGAAATTCCGTCCTTACTTGATCGGAACCCACGTCACGATTTACACCGATCACTCTGCGCTTAAGCACCTCTTTGGAAAAAAGGATGCCAAGGCCAGATTGATACGTTGGATTCTCCTTCTTCAAGAATTTGACTTAACCATCAAAGATAAGAAGGGAACCGACAATGTTGTGGCCGATCATTTGTCTCGTTTGCCAAATGAACCAACCGAGGAAGTTCCAATCAATGAGCAGTTCCCTGACGAACAACTTCTCTCCGTATCAGTCAAACCCTGGTTCGCTGATATCGTGAACTTTCTAGTCACCGGAGAAACACCCTCTTTTTGGTCGAATCAGGAAAAGTCTAAATTTCTCTCCCAGGTCAAATTCTTTTACTGGGATGAACCATACTTGTTCAAATATTGTCCTGATCAGATTATTAGACGGTGCATCTCTAACTCTGAGACAAAGAGTGTTCTGTCCTTCTGCCATGACCAAGCTTGTGGGGGCCATTTTGGACCCAGAAAGACGGCCGAAAAGGTTTTGCATAGCGGTTTCTACTGGCCGACGCTTTTTAAAGATGCTTTCGAATACTGCAAAACCTGCAACCGATGCCAACACATAGGAAAGATTGGAAAACGAAATCAGATGCCCCTATAGTCCATTCTGATTATAGAAATTTTTGATTTCTAGGGCATTGATTTCATGGGGCCTTTCCCAAACACTTTTGGGAATTTGTATATTTTGCTGGCTGTGGACTATGTGTCCAAGTGGGTAGAGGCTATCCCATGTCGAACCAACGACAGCAAGGTTGTCGTAAAATTCTTGAAAGAGAACATCTTTTCTTGGTTCATTACGCCTCGCACCATCATCGGTGATAATGGAACGCATTTTTGCAACCGATCTTTTGAATCACTGATGAAGAAGTACTCCATCAGCCACAAATTGTCAACGCCCTACCATCCTCAAACTTGCGGCCAGGTTAAAGTCTCCAATAGACAGATTAAACAGATTCTGGAAAAGACTGTCTGCCATAACCGCAAGGTTTGGTCGTTGAAGTTGAATGACGCACTTTGGGCATTTCGCACAGCCTTCAAAACAAACCTAGGTATGTCCCCATACCGACTCATCTTTGGAAAGGCTTGTCATTTTCCTGTTGAATTGGAACACCGTGCGTTCTGGGCAATCAAACAGATTAATGTCAGCCTAGAAAAGGCCGGCGAGGCAAGAAGACTTCAACTGAACGAACTTGACAAGATACGCAATGATGTGTATGAGAATGCCAAACTTTACAAGGATAGAACAAAAGTTTTTCATGACAGGGCGATTCTCAGAAAGACATTCACCGTGGGGAAAAGGTTCTACTCTATGACTCTCGACTTCATTTGTTTCCAGGAAAGTTGAAATCACGCTGTACAGGTCCGTTTCTTGTGCGCACCGTCTTTCCGTACAGTGCTGTCAATATTGAAGATTGCATACAGGTACCACTTTCAAAGTCAACGGCCAACGTCTCAAGCCATTCTTGGAGTTGCCTGCGGAAACTGGGGAGCTCATGTTTTTACATGAGCCGCGTTATCTTGAATAAATCACGTCCCCTACAAAATCTTGTATATACATTTTGTTTTCCTTTTCCCCTCAAACATTTTGTTGACTCTTGTGTATAGTGTTACAATGAGGACATTGTCAAGTTCAAGTTTGGGGGTGTACTCAGCAAGCTTTCTTTTCTTCGCATTCATTTGTTTGTTTTGGCATTTGCATACTTATTTAAAAACCCATAAAAAATTGAATTTTTTTTACAAAAACATAAAATCTTTGTCGTCAAGTTAGCTAATATGGTAACTTAGAGTTTTTATTCTGAAAGTTTAGTTGATAAGTTAGAGTAACTAAATCCTAGGCCGAGAAAGTTGAAGACCCTAAATATAACCTTTCTTCCGTTCAACCTTGGTAAATATACATCCTTGCTGTTTTATAAAGAGGTAGGTAATCTTGAGTTTAGTTCTTGAGTTAAGTCGAGATGAAGGAAAAGTATTAAAAACTTTATTGAAAGATAAGTCTGAAAAAATAGTTCCTATTCTTGAGTCCAAATTCAGAAAGTATATACCCTACAAATCACACTTACACGCACCTTGAAACTTGAGATAGTAGAGGATACCTAAAAATACTTTTGCCTGAAAGCCTTGTATGAAAGAAAAAACGGTATTTAAAGCTAACCACCAAAAGAGCATCATTGAAAAATATATCCGGTCTTGAGAAAAAAATAATAATAAAAACAAAAAAAAGAAATAAAATCAAGACCTGGAAACTGCTATTTACGCTTTAAGCTCATATATCCAGCAATCGGCTGTTAGTGCCTCAAGAAGCATTAATAATCGCATGAAAGGTGTGTAAGCATCACCGTTCATCCTTAACGAAATGAAGTAGTATTAAGTATTAGGGCAAGGGTACTATAGCTTGAATTGAATTCTTAAGTGTAGAGATGAAAATTTTACACACACGTAAGGGTATACAATCGATATTTAGAGGAAAGATAGGAATAAAGAATAAGACTTATGTTTTCCGTAAAGGTGATAAAAATTCCGGATTGGAGACTGCGTTTTAGAAGGACAACTCAAAAGAAACCGAGATCTTTCTTAAAACTGTCAAAACGTATAGGATCCGAGGTTGAATAAATAGGAGGCGTGAAACGTAAAGGTTGAAAACTTCTAGCTTAAGATAATAGAATTTCTATTGTAGATACTAAACCGTAGGAGTAAAAGTCGATGTTAACTTATGAAACTATCTTAACGGGATTTTATGGGTAGTATCCGCTGAAAACCCTCAGGAGACAACACTCCTCCTACTAGGGACACCTAGAGGTTTAACAGCTTGTTGCACATGCTCAATGCAATCGCGTTCCCTGCGAAAGTGAGGATGGGATTTTTTGTTGTTTTACTCGGGACGAGCAAAAGATAAGTTTGGGGGTATTTGTTCATCATAGGAAACTGTATTTTATTACCACTCATTCGTTATCTATTTTTGTATATATCGGTACTATTAACCAATATCTGCTCAGTAATTTCAGATTACAGGTGTTCGTGATAAAAGACTGGAAACACACTCAAAATCACGGATATCACGTTTGGGAGATGACACTGCAAACGGAACAGAAAAACGATCAATATCCAAGAAGATCTTGTGTAAAAAATATTGTGTACACACATTTTGGTCCAACACATAGCATGTGTGCACATGGACCATGGTAGGCTGCCTAGGCTACATAACATGATGAATTGGTGCAAGTAGGGAACATGTGCATTTAATGCTAAAAGTATTGATGTGATTTCAAGCAACAAGTTTTCCCTCCAAATCTCTGCATACAAACCAGGTTATTTTTGACCAAACAAACAACATTATTATGACTATGGAGAGCACACATACCCACCATATCAACCCGATACCCTACGCTCGGATTTGGACCGGCCACAGCCCTCCAAATACCGAGCTCGCCGACCCCCCTTTGCTCAGTGGTGCCCATCTTTTCTCTGGGCCCCCATTTCTGCCACATCATCTCGTTTTTATTGTTTTTTTATTTTTGTTTTGAGCCTATAAATACCAGACCCTTGGGCAAGTTAGAGGGCACTACTTCTTTTGTGAGAGAAAAGATTGTGAGATTGTAACTAGTGATCTTGTAGCTCTTAAGTGTGAATTCCTTGCCTTCCTCTAGCCTTGCAACCTCTCTTCTTGAGCTTGCATGATTAGATTTTAGTATTTGAATTCACTTGTTTTGTACTTGGATCGATTGTAATCAAGCTTCATTTTTATAAGTTGTTTATTGTATATCTTCTCTTTTTGCTCTTTTCTTCTTCTTGTTATTTCAATTTATGATGTGTGAGTAGTTGTTCATGGGCTATGGTGAGGTAGGTTGTGGAATGACTTTACTTCCAACTCCTCCTTTTTGATTCTTGCATTTTACATTTCTTTTCTTAATTATGTAATTTTATTATGTTTTGCTTGATAGGATATATCATTTTGAATGGTTGCAAATCAACCTATAACATATATTCTATTTCTTCTTTACATTTTATTGTTGCTATATTATGAATTAAAATTGAAATGAATACGGAATTATGTTAAATGTCGCAACTAGCTAGATAGGGTATATAGCACACATTGCATATACTCTATACTTGCTAACTTCACTTAACTAACATTGTATTCATTTCATTCTCAAACTCAAATTTTTAGTTTCCATTTTACTTAACCTTGATATCGTATTCTAACCCGACGCATGTTTCGGATAGATGCGGAATGCTTTCGCAATTCAAATGGAAACTAAAAACTTGAACCTTGAATTAAAACGGAGAGTTGGGGGTAATAGTCGTATTTCACTAATACTAAACCTTAGCCTAAGTTTTCCTTTAAAACCTTTCTTCTTTTAATTTTTGCAATACGTGACAAAATCAATCTCCAACCTCTTGATTTATAACTCAAATTGATGTCGTGATATCCACTCCTTTTGGTTCGACCCGTGCTTGCCGGCTTGCTTGAATGTACCGTGCACTTGTGGTATTTTAAAACTCGAGACTCACATCGTGCACTATTTTCACCAACATAACCGACATATCATAATTAAACTAAAACATGACAAAAGCACGACACCGTGAGTGTCGAACATATATCCATTTCGGACCTATCGATTCCTTTCGTTCCTTCGATCTTGTCACGTCCCGAAAGTACGGAACATGACCGACACTTAAACTACGAAACGTCTCGAGGCGTACGTAATCTAAGTAAGCCAAAAACCCAGAAATCCAAACCAAGGAAAGTAGTAGAGTGAAGGAAAAACCAATTTAAATCAAGTAGTTTTAATAGCATAAGCCGAATTATGCGTTTTTAAAAAACATCAAATATTTCCTGAAAATTTTGGCCAAGTCTCCTTTATAAATACTGGCCCCCAAATGGGATACAACATGAATAGTATACGAAATCAATAAAAGGCATCCCCAAGCGGGAGCTAGCTCTTCGTCAATTGACGGTCACGACCACATAAGCAATATAATATACAACGCTAAGGGCGAGGATCAAAACTCAAAAGGAAACTCAAAAACGACGAGAAATCCACAGAAATATAGCGCGCGACTCTAAGGTCGAAAGAATAACATCACTGGTCTCTATCTCAAAAATAAATACATGTTTGGTTGATGGAACTTCTAGTTACAACAGAGTAATAATATACAAGGTATATAATGGGGGGTACGATACAAATAAACCCACCTACTAGCAAATCACCTAGAAAAGGAAGTAGTGCCAGCAAGCCGTAATGAAACCTGTACGGCAAAACCTGCAAGAAACTGTGGCACAACGGGGGTGAGTTGCCAACTCGTGAGTAGAAAAACATCTACGAACAGAAATCGTAAGAACAACGCAATCCTAGGTCAACAATTATAATATATCCTCAAATATATAACCAGCAGCCTATAACAATGGCTAGGGTAAAAGTCTAACCTAAGTGTAATCCCATGTGTCCGTGTCAGTGCCTCAGGTAGCAATATATTATATGGATGATGTATGAATGCATGAAAACAGAATACATGTACTAAAGAAACTGCTTTCATAATTTAGTGAGATTTCCATTGTATTTTTAAAATGAGGTATCAAAAATGAAATCAGCATAAACAGTGTCTAGTATCGACACAAAACATAAAGCTTAATGTCTCAAATCTCAGGCTCCGGCTATCCGGACTGACCGGTATCATCAAGTCTCAGTACCTCAATATCTCGAAATCTCAATGTCAATATCTAGGACGCCGTCAGTCCAGACCGGCCCCTAACATCCATCTCAAGACTACGACGGTATCCTCCGGATATCCGACGCGTCGGGTAAAATCACCGGTCGGTAGTGCTACCCTGCCAGGCTCAACGCCATCATCTGCGATCCTCTTACCCTGGGGTACCGCACCGGGTCCACTATGTACCCGAAACGGTTCCTCCACTCCTCGAATTCGGGTCTCGAAATCCATCAGCAAACTCATGGCGGACGACTCATACATCATGGGAAAACCGCACTTTTTATTTAAAAGAGAGAGAAGAAGTTTATTTATGTTTTTACGGTTTTCCTCCAAATCCAAGAAATCTCATGAAATCCGAATCCAAATCATCAATAGTACGTAAAACCATGAATATAGGCATGAAAATCTATGAATGCGGCATAACAATGAATAACAGTATGCATGAAGTGACAAGTAAGAACTACATTGTCTAAACTGGCATATAAGGCAGGTACACTAATATCTTGTCAAACTACTAACTAACAAGCTAAGTCAAGAAATAATATTTTCTAAGGTGTACATGACATGACAATTACCGATGAAAATGCGTGTGAGCCAGCAAGTAAGTGTACGTGGTACATACGCATCATCGGTAATGGTGCTGGTGTCCTAACAGCATAATATCAACAATGCAATATGAAATAGCAATGCCAGTGTGCGATGCGGGGCGAACAACAATAATGAGCGGGAGCTAAATACTAAACTCAACGGTAACTAATCTGCATTTAATATATATATATATATATATATATATATATATATGTCATACTATGGTGCCATTTGAAATAACACAAATTGTGGGGTTTTGGAAATAAGGGCTACGGTGTTTTTAAGAAAAGATACGGTTTTTGAAATATCCATAGAATCCCTTGACCTGCCCTTTAAAATACCCACGATCCGTTAGTTTTGAAATAGGTAGGAGTTTAATCTAGTCTAACAACTACACTAAACTAAACAATATGGCTGAACTAGCAAGCTGAATTACAGGTACGGAAACCTCCTAATATCTGAGTCGATACATATACATACCTGTATATATATTAGTCGGTGATCCCGCCTCAATAATATCATATCCGATACTATATCTATAATCAGACATCCCCAGTCAAGAGTGCGGATCAATCATCAATAGATAGCTCGTACGTAAATCCGTCATACGGCATCCCCAAATCTGGGTACGGGTCAATATCATACTCATCACACTGTTCATCTGGTATCCTCTTTATCAAGATCATCATCTGGAGTACTGACCTACGTCTAGTACACTACTAATATCATCAGCACATATCATCAATAAGAAGGATACATCACTCAATGCGACCCACTATAATTATCTTATCATATCATATCATATCTCATATCACGATCACATGTCAACCATTTTATATATATATTACTATTCACATGGCATCGTCATCCAAAGACCTACTATAACATCAGGACGTATCTCAAGTACGAATCCTGTCATATCACCGATCTCACGGCCTCAACTCAAATCTCACCGACTCATCTCAATCCTAAGTATCATCCTCAATCCAGTATGTGAACACCTAGTCCCATACCCAGGTGAACACATAAATATAATCCCATATATGCACTTATAAAAGAAGAATGTATGCAAGTAGGGGTGGGTGTATGCATGTGTGGTGCGACCACTACTCTAGGGTTTCACGACACTAAATCATCCAAGCACACCAAATATCCGTATTTATCATCAATAAACTCAAACAATATATATAATCAATATATGTGTGTATATGTATTCGTATACATCACCACGAACTGCGGGGGTGCTATACACCATCCACCCGACTTATCCCCGTAGATATAAATCTACTCACCTGGTCCTCGCTCGCCGGTGCCGACATCGCCACGCGCTTGATTGTCGTCTCGAAGTCCACATGGGGTACCTACATATCATAACGCACCGTATCGAATTAAAACCAAATTCGAAATCGAAACGGCATACGAAAATCAAATCGGCACGCGTATCACGCATAGGTCAAAACCTTATCGCCTACGCATGCAAGAATAGCCAAACCAACCCTCGATGTCGATGTACAAACGTCAAACCATCGAGAAAAACCCAAACACACTCATTTGCGCAATCATGAACACTAATTATAATATAAAATAGGTTAAAATTCACAAAACCCCCAAATTCACCTTAAAAGCCATTTTTCCGAAAATCTAGCAAGCAAAAATTACCCGTTTTAGTACAAAACTCGACGTTTAAACAAATCTAGCGGCCATAATACTTATTAAATATCTTAAATAAGTCATAAAAACAATTTCCACAATTTAATCTCATTAAATTTCATTAACCCCAAAATTCTAGTTTACAATATACCCAAATTTTAACAATTTTATAGCAAAAATACACAAACAACAATTTAGCTTGGATTTTCATGAACCAAAGACATTAAACCACTCAATATAATATTTATAATGACATGTAACCTTAATTAGAATTTTATCTCACCAAAATATAAATATTATAAAAACCCAGTTTGCAATTTATATAAATATCACAATTTAAATCAATAAAAAGGCAAACTAGCAATTTAATTTGATTTAGCATAACATTGATATGACAATTACATCCCACAACCATAGTCTTACAACACAAAACCCTAACTAGATTTTCACAAACCCTAATCTAAAGCTTCTCTTGCAAACCCACATCTTTCAATTAAACCATAATTAAGCACCTAACAAGCTTCATTAAGGAATTTAAACCAATAATTGAACAATGGGTCAAAAGTTATACCTCACAAACCATGATCAAACTTGAAATCTAGAACTCCAATTAGAAATCCTTGCCCCAAGATCCATGCTAAAGAAGATGAGGGAAAATGGGTAGGAGTCGGATTTGGATTTTAGCTTGATTTTTGATGTATTTTGATGAATTTTTGATGCAAAATGAGAGAAGGAGAAAGAGGGGCTGTTGTTGATGCAGGAAATAGAGGGGCTCAGCCAGAATTGAGGGAAGAGGAGAGAGAGTGAGGTGGGGAAAGTGAAGAAAAAGTCAAAGTCCACCTTACTTCTTTCATTTTCTTTTCTTTTGCAGAACAAGTGGGGAAAATTGAGGGGGGGCTGCTGAATTCAGCCAAGGGGAAGGAAAAATGGCGGTGTGTGAGTGTGGGTATGGGTGTGGAGTGATGGAAAATGATAAATACTATACCCCAAACATCCATTTACACTAAATTCACTAAAAAAGCCTTTTTTCTTCAATAATTTTTAAACCGTTTTGGCAAACCATTTCATTTCAAAAACAACATGTTAAAATTTTGTTTAATGTGTTATGATGCACAAAATTTGTTTCAACTCATTCCAGTTTGTAATTTCCCTAATTAAATGTATTAGTGACGGCTTAAAATAATATTAAAATAATTAATTTCGGAAAATTTTTCAGAAAATTTGAAATTTCACCAGTGGCTCAATAAACACCAAATACTAGCAATTATATAGCTAGAATATTTATATTTAATTTTAAAATAATGATATTTGTATTTTGACTTTTTACAGAAAATCCCCTTATTTTACCGATTTTCCGAAATTTCACCGAAACGATTTTCAAAACGTTACAATCTTCCCCCTTAAGAAAATTCGGTCCCCGAATTTAAATTAAAACTTCCTCCAAATACTGAAACATCTAAGCAAAACCATCAAGTCATCGGGGCTCCGAAATCATAAATACATAAAACAAATCGTAGCGCAATGCACGTGTATGAAAAATGAGCATATAACTCAAAATCAAAACTCCGTCAAGCATCTCGCAATCATCGGAGTCATGGTAAAGACACAGATATCAAATCCAATACAAAACCAATATGATATAACTCGAAACTATACACGTAAATATCATATTTATATATGTAAATATCTGAAGGAAATGTATGCCAAATCTCTTAAAGTCGCCGTGCAATGCGCATAACACTGCACAGTGGCGGACGTCTATCATAAGAAAATAACTATATACATATATACCTTTGTTTGAAATGTACGTTCCGCCGTTTTGGGAAACAATTTAGAAGGGTTTCCTTGTTTTAAACGTTTCGTGTCATCTCAGACACGTAGATAAATACTGAGACTATAGCTCGCTTTTTGAATTCCCTTCGATAGCTATCAATGCATGTAAAATACATTCAGGTACTGTCCTCTGACTAGTCCTACTCAGTACGAAACCACATAGCAAATATCATAAAAATGTACTGCTCCATAAGAAATCAATCCTAAAATATGCATATGAATACTACGTGTGTCTGGTGCGCACGGAAATCAAAATTCCTATATCATGCGCACAGAAACAACATCTAAGTGCATCGGGTGTGCACACAACATTTGTCATAGGCAACGTGTGTGCCTGACAGTAAAATCAGGTGCATCTGACATGCACGAAAAATCTCGATTTAGTGCATCTGGTGTGCACCAAAATCGCATCTCAAACATGCGCTCAACATGCGCGAAAATCCAAGGCACGAAAACTATCTCAAGTGCAACAACTGTGCAAAAATTGTAAATACTCAGTAGGTGCAACCATGGTGCATGAAAACAAATATCGTGAAACTCAATCATCAAAATCAATCATGCGAATAGATCGCCCAAAATACCCAAAATCAAGTATGGCGGAATAGTCCCGCTCAAGCACATCCTCCAAGAATCTCTGGCCAACTGTCGTGGTCACTCATAGCATGTCTCGTCGACGATCCTGAACTCTGGCCTGCCGGTGTGCGTAACATGACCACTCCTGGGTCCAAGTCTTCTCGTAATTCATTCCAGAAAGGTCCTGTCGAAATCTCTCCCAAATCTCGTCTCTGCCGAACTGTCCGGAAGTCATCGTCCTTTACTATATCTGTTTCTTGTTCCGGAACAGCTGCATACTCATCGTGACTTCTTCTGGAAGGTATATCCAAGCACAATGCCTCGGCATGCGTATCACATCTCTGATGTCGGCGGAGTGGAACGTCGTCTCATCAAGATCCCGCATGAACCTCTTACTCCACTTTCTCTAATGTCGACTGCTTCGGACTCGTCTCGTCGTGGCTACATGGACTGAGCTCCAACGGCTATCCTCGTATCTGGAGTTTCCCAAGAAATGCATCTCACCACCTGGCATCTGAATGAAGTCGAACCATTTGATCGATTCGTCAAAACCTCGTAATCCCCCAAGAGCTCAACATCTTGGGTGCAGTTTAACAATATCGAGTACATACCACAACATCGATGGTCCAGTCGTAGAAGGGCAAACCCAGGCCTCACTAATGGCGCAACGGAACTGCCGCAAATGCTAAGATTCAAAGGCTTTCACACGGTCATTAAGTCGAGTTAGGGTTTCATTCTTCTAGAGGGTCCATAGAATTGCCTGCATGTTCTTCCGAATACTTTAAACTTGGAATAATAGGTTTCTGACATTCGATCATCTCTGTCGACTCTCAACATCTCCACGTGAAGTCATCTCTAGCTAGAATCAATCTATCTGATGACCTCGCATCGGGGTAGCGAACGAACCACATGTCCTAGTCATTCATCCTCGGGTGACTAGCGACCTTCTAAAATCTCTTAATACAACTCATACTGCAATAGCTCCAACATCTGGGGCAATATCTCATCGTACGCAGCAATAACTGGCTCACTCGTCTGCACGCTAAACAGTGCCTCAAACATCATGAATAAGCAATACCTCAACGGTCATCAAAATCTGGCTGGCCTCTATCAGTGGCTCGATCCTCTGGTGCTGATCTGCACGTCCGAGTAATCTCATACAGCGATCCATCAAACGCTCGTGGCGCGAAAACACAATAAAAAGACACGTCTCTGCAATCGTGTATCGCCGGAATTACGCCCTGGTCAGTCCTCGTCCGTAACGAGCTCGTGCTGACCGCAACTCTAGCCGTGGCTCTCCCTGCTCGTAATCGTGGCAGCAAAACCATAACTGGTACTGATGTGGCTAGATCAGGAATGAATATAATACTGAATAAAGAAATGTACATCCTAAGGCTTCTTAAGTGGAGCAGCGTATCGTAAGTATGCCGCGGAACATACCCACGGTACGTCACTCTACTTTTGTCACATATTCTATCAACCAAGGGTCATCCTACGCTCCGAAGGTAAAACCTAACACTCTGATACTAACTTTGTCACGTCCCAAAAGTACGGAACATGACCGACACTTAAACTACGAAACGTCTCGAGGCGTACGTAATCTAAGTAAGTCGAAAACCCAGAAATCCAAACCAAGGAAGGTAGTATAGTGAAGGAAAAACCAATTTAAATCAAGTAGTTTTAATAGCATAAGCCGAATTATGCGTTTTTAAAAAACATCAAATATTTCCTGAAAATTTCGGCAGAGTCTCCTTTATAAATACTGGCCCCCAAACGGGATACAACATGAATAGTATACGAAATCAATAAAAGGCATCCCTAAGCGGGAGCTAGCTCTTCGTCAATCGACGGTCACAACCACATAAGCAATATAATATACAACGCCAAGGGCGAGAATCAAAACTCAAAAGGAAACTCAAAAACAACGAGAAATCCACAGAAATATAACGTGCGACTTTAAGGTCGAAAGAATAACATCACTGGTCTCTATCTCAAAAATAAATACATGTTTGGTTGATGGAACTTCTAGATACAATAGAGTAATAATATACAAGGTATATAATTGGGGGTACGATACAAACAAACCCACCTACTAGCAAATCACCCGGAAAAGGAAGTAGTGCCAGCAAGCCGTAATGAAACCTGTACGACAAAACCTGCAAGAAACTGTGGTACAACGGGGGTGAGTTGCCAACTCGTGAGTAGAAAAACATCTACGAACAGAAATCGCATGAACAACGCAATCCTAGGTCATCAATCATAATATATCCTCAATTATATAACCAGCAGCCTATAACAATGGCTAGGGTAAAAGTCTAACCCAAGTGTAATCCCATGTGTCCGTGTCAGTGCCTCAGGTAGCAATATATCATATGGATGATGTATGAATGCATGAAAACAGAATACATGTACTAAAGAAACCGCTTTCATAATTTAGTGAGATTTCCTTTGTATTTTTAAAATGAGGTATCAAAAATGAAATCAGCATAAACAGTGTCTAGCATCGACACAAAACATAAAGCTCAATGTCTCAAATCTCAGGCTCCGGCTATCCGGACTGGCCTGTATCATTAAGTCTCAGTACCTCAATATCTCAAAATCTCAATGTCAATATCTAGGGCGCCGTCAGTCTAGACCGGCCCCTAACATCCATCTCAAGACTACGACGGTATCCTCCGGATATCCGACGCGTCGAGTAAAATCACCGGTCGGTAGTGCTCTCCTGCCAGGCTCAACGCCATCATCGGCGATCCTCTTTCCCCGGGGTACCGCACCGGGTCCACCATGTACCCGAAACGGTTCCTCCACTCCTCGAACCCGGGTCTCAAAATCCATCAGCAAACTCATGGTGGACGACTCATACATCATGGGAAAACCACACTTTTTATTTAAAAGAGAGAGAAGAAGTTTATTTATGTTTTTGCGGTTTTCCTCCAAATCCAAGAAATCTCATGAAATCCGAATCCAAATCATCAATAGTACGTAAAACCATGAATATAGGCATGAAAATCTATGAATGCGGCATAACAATGAATAACAGTATGCATGAAGTGATAAGTAATAACTACAGTGTCTAAACTGGCATATAAGGCTGGTACACTAATATCATGTCAAACTACTAACTAACAAGCTAAGTCAAGCAATAATATTTTCTAAGGTGTTCATGACATGGCAATTACCGATGAAAATGTGTGTGAGCCGGCAAGTAAGTGTACGTGGTACATACGCATCATCGGTAATGGTGCTGGTGTCCTAACAGCATAATATCAAGAATGCAATATGAAATAGCAATGCAAGTGTGCGATGAGGGGCGAACAACAATAATGAGCGGGAGCTAAATACTAAACACAACGGTAACTAATCTGCATTTAATATATATATATATAAATGTCATACTAAGGTGCCATTTGAAATAACACAAATCGTGGGGTTTTGGAAATAAGGGCTACGGTGTTTTTAAGAAAAGATACGCCTTTTGAAATATCCGTAGAATCCCTTGACCTGTCCTTTAAAATACCCACGATCCGTTAGTTTTGAAATAGGTAGGAGTTTAATCTAGTCTAACAACTACACTAAACTATATGGCTGAACTAACAAGCTGAATTACAGGTACGGAAACCTCCTAATATCTGAGTCGATACATATACATACCTGTATATATATTAGTCGGTGATCCCGCCTCAATAATATCATATCCGATACTATATCTATAGACAGACATCCCCAGTCAAGAGTGCGGATCAATCATCAATATATAGCTCGTACGTAAATCCGTCGTACGGCATCCCCAAATCTGGGTACGGGTCAATATCATACTCATCACACTGTTCATCTGGAATCCTCTTTATCAAGATCATCATCTGGGGTACTGACCTACGTCTAGTACACTACTAATATCATCAGCACATATCATCAATAAGAAGGATACATCGCTCAATGCGACCCACTATAATTATCTTATCATATCTCATATCACGATCACATGTCAACCATTTTATATATATATCACTATTCACATGGCATCGTCATCCAAAGACCCGCTATAACATCAGGACGTATCTCAAGTACATATCCTGTCATATCACCGATCTCACGGCCTCAACTCAAATCTCACCGACTCATCTCAATCCCAAGTATCATCCTCAATCCAGTATGTGAACACCTAGTCCCATACCCAGGTGAACACATAAATATAATCCCATATATGCACTTATGAAAGAAGAATGTATGCAAGTAGGGGTGGGTGTGTGCATGTGTGGTGCGACCACTACTCTAGGGTTTCACGACACTAAATCATCCAAGCACACCAAATATCCGTATTTATCATCAATAAACTCAAACAATATATATAATCAATATATGTGTGTATACGTATTCGTATACATCACCACGAACTGCGGGGGTGCTATACACCATCCACCCGACTTCTCCCCGTAGATATAAATCTACTCACCTGGTCCTCGCTCGCCGGTGCCGACGTCGCCACGCGCTTGATTGTCGTCTCGAAGTCCACATGGGGTACCTACATATCATAACGCACCGTATCGAATTAAAACCAAATTCGAAATCGAAACGGCATACGAAAATCAAATCGGCACGCGTATCACGCATAGGTCAAAACCTTATCGCCTACGCATGCAAGAATAGCCAAACCAACCCTCGATGTCGATGTACAAACGTCAAACCATCGAGAAAAACCCAAAAACACTCATTTGCACAATCACGAACACTAATTATATTATAAAATAGGTTAAAATTCACAAAAACCCCAAATTCACCTTAAAAGCCATTTTTCCGAAAATCTAGCAAGCAAAAATTACCCGTTTTAGTACAAAACTCGACGTTTAAATAAATCTAGCGGTTATAATACTTATTAAATATCTTAAATAAGTCATAAAAACAATTTCCATAATTTAATCTCATTAAATTTCATTAACCCCAAAATTCTAGTTTACAATATACCCAAATTCTAACAATTTTATAGCAAAAATGCACAAACAACAATTTAGCTTGGATTTTCATGAACCAAAGGCATTAAACCACTCAATATAATATTTATAATGACATGTAACCTTAATTAGAATTTTATCTCACCAAAATATAAATATTATAAAAACCTAGTTTGTAATTTATATAAATATCACAATTTAAATCAACAAAAAGGCAAACTAGCAACTTAATTTGATTTAGCATAACATTGATATGGCAATTACATCCCACAACCATAGTCTCACAACACAAAATCCTAAATAGATTTTCACAAACCCTAATCTAAACCCTCTCTTGCAAACCCACATCTTTCAATTAAACCATAATTAAGCACCTAACAAGCTTCATTAAGGAATTTAAACCAATAATTGAACAATGGGTCAAAAGTTATACCTCACAAACCATGATCAAACTTGAAATCTAGAACTCCAATTAGAAATCCTTGCCCCAAGATCCATGCTAAAGAAGATGAAGGAAAATGGGTAGGAGTCGGATTTGGATTTTAGCTTGATTTTTAAGGTATTTTGATGAATTTTTGATGCAAAATGAGAGAGGGAGAAAGAGGGGCTGTTGTTGATGCAGGAAATAGAGGGGCTCGGCCAAAATTGAGGGAAGAGGAGAGAGAGTGAGGTGTGGAAAGTGAAGAAAAAGTCAAAGTCCACCTTACTTCTTTCATTTTCTTTTCTTTTCTTTTCTTTTGCAATTTTTTTTTTTTTGTTTTTTGTTTTTTTTTTTTTTGTTTTTTTTTTTTTTTTTTTTTTTTTTGTTTTGATGTTTATTTTTTTTTTTGTTTTTATTTTTTTTTTGAAGCTTTTCTTCAATAATTTCTAAACCGTTTTGACAAACCATTTCATTTCAAAACATGTTAAAATTTTGTTTAATATGTTATGATGCACAAAATTTGTTTCAACTCATTCCAGTTTGTAATTCCCCTAATTAAATGTATTAGTGACGGCAACTCATTCCAGTTTGTAATTCCCCTAATTAAATGTATTAGTGACGGCTTAAAATAATATTAAAATAATTAATTTCGGAAAATTTTTCAGAAAATTTGAAATTTCACCAGTGGCTCAATAAACACCAAATACTAGCAATTACATAGCTAAAATATGTATACTTAATTTTAAAATAAAAATATTTGTATTTTGACTTTTTACAGAAAACCCCCTTATTTTACCTATTTTCCGAAATTTCACCAAAACGATTTTCAAAACGTTACAGATCTATCTTCATCGATATTTTCTTGAAGTTCCTATCACCATGTGTAGAGAGAGCTGCTGCTAGATATGCGGTCAGAGCGAGATCGTCACGGACATGGACTGCTCATGATGTTTTCTGGTGACATAGAAACGTATCAGTGTATTGTTTGTGTTGAGATCTCTCGTTTGAGACGAGTGTTCAGATCTATACTGGATGATCGGGCCATTGATAGCGGCTACCAAATTGAGAGGATTGTTGATGTACAGCCTACCCCAGAGATCGCGATGTTGTCTACCGTGCAGACAGATGACCCAGCTGTTGTTGAGATTGACGGGATGTCGCCTCCAAAGTTTATAAGCTGAAACCAATGGAGCTTTCAGATAAAGATATGACAGTAGACCACTAGTCCATCTTCAATAGAGTGACTGGGTTGATTCTCTTAATTGGATGCCGACGCAGGCTCAGTTAAGTTGAAAAATTCCAGTTTGAAGGATCTTACTCAGATCTAGAGTTAATCGAGCAAAAGAGAACATTGTTCGTTGGATGATCCAATATGAGATCATTATGTTGACCAGCTTTAGATAGAATGACCGCACTTAGACGCGTTGTGTGTTGATCGAGAACGGACGGCTGAAGCGTATTTTTCTGAAGTTTTGCACGAGTTCCCGAAGATGTAATCGACTAGATGTCTTCCACAGAGTGGTAAAGTTACCCGAGTTTGTATTTCGAGTCCGTGTGAGGGACTCCAGATTAACTGTAGTCGAGAATGAATTGCAGTACTTAACTAGCAAGTTATGACGTCGAAGTGGATGATAATAAAGACGAGTGGAACAATAGGTTCGTGCGAGATATTAACGAGCTGTTGTTACTCCCCGTTGATACCTGAGGACGGATATGTATGCAGAGGTGCTGGTTACGGCTAATTCTAGAGGAAAGCCGTGCTGAGGACGCAGCTGTCCGAAAATGACAAAAAGATTAAGTAAAGAGTTCTAACCTCCGTATAGTTCAGCATAGGTAAGATCGGAAGAGACCGTAAGCAGGTTCTTTCCACGATACCATAGCGATAAATATTTGCACCCAGGATCAATTGCATCTCTCGTATTCAGAGGGCCAGATGCCGCCATCAGTAACGTGCCGTTTTGCGAGTTGTCATGTTAATTGTTTAAGAGAGGATCAGCAGAGTGCTAGAGCGATATTGTTCCACCTAATTGGGCCGACGAGCAGAAGATTTTGGGATTGGTAATCCACAGAGAAAACAAGGACCCAGAGACAGAAGACGCAAGATCGTGAGCAAGAGGCAAGAGGATGTTCTTGCTCTGCCATCCTTGGGCGCACAGGCATTTTTCGACATTAAAGGAGGTGTACATCAATATTATTTATTGTGATTTTTATTTTTTGATCTGAGTATCATACTTTTATCGTTTGGACTTTGAGTTTCGATGATTGGGTTTCGTGATATTTGTTTTCGTGCACCATGGCTGCACCTACGGGATATTTTCATTTGTGCACAGTGGTTGTCATGAACCGGAAAAGGCACGTGACTGCCACTTGAATCATGTGAAATCTATAGGACCCCACCTGATTCAAGTAAGCCAAAAGCCCAGAAATATAAACCTTTTAGGGAAAATAGTGGAGGTGCAGTTTTGAAATAAGGTTTTACTAAAATCAAGTTTTTTCTATAAAACATAGATAATAGTATATGAAAACACATTGTCTATATTTTACTTGAAAATATTTTCGTCATTGAAAATTTGGGCAGCACCTCCTTTATATAACTTAACCTGAAAATGGTACAAACAATATAATGTAAGGCATCCCCAAGCGGGAGCTAGGTCTTCGCTAAATGGTGGAAATAACCACGCAAGTAATGTAAATATAAAACACCGAAGGGCTAGTATCAAAACTCACAAAGAATGCAAGAAAACTAAACATCATCAAGAAAACCAGAAACAATAATAAATACATAATCACGACTCTAAGGCTGAAAGAATATACAAACTGTGGTTTTCTAAGTCCCACCTATCAAGAAATGTGTCCCACCTATCAAGCAATCACCCGGAATAAATGATGTGCCAGCAAGCCGCAACTGAACCTGTTCGGCCAAACCTGCAAGAAACTGTGGCACAACGGGGTAAGTTGCCAACTCATGAGTAGAAGACATCACCGAGTAGAAACCGAATGTATGACGATCTCCAAGGTCATACAGTAATATACTAATGATATGGTAACATCTAGTGGTGGCAAGGGAAATAATATAAGCATAAGCATAATACAAAGTATTCGTGTCCGTGTCATAAAGTAACTATCTGTCATGAATATTATGTATGAATGCAACATCAGATGAGTGTGCCCAGCATCGACACACAAAATCATCAGAAAATCTGAGTGCCCAGCATCGACACTCGAAAACTTTATGATAACCATGTCCATTAGCGACACATCATCCTCGTAAATCTCGGGCTCCGTCAGTCCGGATCGGCCCAAATCATTTAATCACACGACTACAGTCGGTATCCTTCGGATATCCGCCGCGTCAAATATCACCGGTCGGTAGTGCTCCCCTGCCGGGCTCAACGCCTTTCTATACGATCTTCTTGCCTCAGAGTACCGCACCGGGTCTACCATGTACCTGCAGACGGTTCATCCCCCTCCTTGAATTAGGAATGTGTACACACGTGGCTTAAGAACCGAGAAAACTCATGGTTGACGCCACACACATCATATCACGAGAAACCGCATTTTCTTTTAAAAATTATAATCATGGGTTTATAAATATCACTTGCGGTTTCCCCAAATCCAGAAATCACATGAATACGGAAATCTCCAAAAGAATCACAATCTATGAGTATACAATGAGATAATAAATACTGACAAAAATCCAATGATCAGTTCATAACTAGAATGCATGGATGCAAATGCATGTGGCATGTATGTAAGAGATACAATATCAACACTAGCATTTAAGATCATGAATGAAAAACAATACTACTTCTATAGATTGTCAGATTATATGAATGGAGTAAAGGTTCTTTAGTGTGTACGTGGTATGGTAATTACCGATGATGATGTGTGTGAGCCATCAACCAAGTGTACGTATAACATACGCATCATCGATAATAGTGCAGGTGTCCTAGCAGACGAGATCATAATGGCTAAAGAAAACATATATATATATATATGCAATGCAAAGAGAACAATATGAGTATAACGGAAAATGAATAGTAAATGCAACATTAGAGAATATACATATCTGTATACGAGTCATACAGTTTTTAGTGTTTGAAAAAGCACGAATCATGGTTTTTTTGAAAAGTAGGGGGATATGGTGATTTTGAGAAAAGATATGTCTTTTGAAAGTCCGTAGCATACCTTGAATTGTATTTTGAAAATACTCACGATTCGTTTGTTTTGAAAATAAGTATGACTCGAGCCTAGTCTAGCATCTACCTAAACAACTAAAAGACTAAACTAAGAAACTAGTCGGAATGATAAGAAAATCTAAATATATCCCGAGTCGATATATCTAATAGTCGGCAATCCAGCCTCATAGCATCACGTATGGTAATATCTAATGTACTACATCCTCGAGTCAAGAGTGCAGATCAATCATCATAAGTACCTCGTACGGTAAAATCCATCGTACGACATTCCCAAAATCGAGGGTACGGGTCAAATATCATATATACATTATCATTCGTACGATATCATCATCGTACAATATCATGATCATGGACGGATCTAAGGTCTCGTACAATCTATTATCTCATCAAGTAAACAGTGTCTTGACTCAATCACACATAATAACCTCACGGCATCATGCCCGATCATATCGACTCATATCCATTCAACATCTTGTATCCTCATCTTATCCGCATATGTATACTATATATATATATATCAACGCATCCATATATATATATATATATATATATATATAAACATATATACATATACACCCATATCCTAACACGTGTGTGTGTGTGTGTGCGCGCGCTGCGCGCAACAATATAAACTAACGGGTCTCAACTATAGAAAGTGGACTAAGAATAAGCATTTCCTACAAGTATACATATTCTAACCTAGAGTCTCCTAGAGCCTTACTTGCTAAGTATCCGCATCTCATAATATATAACACACACGCGCGCGCGCGCGCACGCACACACACATAATATACGCATCCTAATCTACGAAATTGCGGGGGTGCTATACTCCATCCACCTGATTTCCCCCGTAGATATACATCTACTCACTTTCAATCCTCGCTTGCTGAAATTGATGACGCCTTGCTCTCCTTGTCGTCCTGAAGTCCATGCAGAGGTAACTACAGTTTTCAAGCACAACGTAACAAGAATCAAATGAAAGAAAAGCCGATACGGCATACGAAACACACATAGGTTAAAACCTATGGTCCAAGCATGCAAGAATAGCCAAATAACTCTCAATATCGACATACGAACGTCAATCGACCGAGATAAAACACAAATACCAAAATTCAAGTCATTAAAAGTCGTAAAACGAAATCAGCAACTCAAGAAAACACCACCAGATTTTGCCTCAGGTCAAATTGGGACATTTAGCATATAGAATAGGACTAATTAACTAATGTAGGAGCCACAGACCAAGCACGAGGCATTTTCCTCGTACCTAGGCCGCAATTTGCGGCCAAAAGAAGATTATTTGCGGCCAAGATTAGGAGTTGGGTTCTCGGGTCTTCGGGATAGCTTCTAGGTTGCCTGCACACCTCTCAGTGATTGCTAAATATTTTTCAGGTCCTCCGTGCCATAGCAGATTCTCATAACACATCTCAAATTCTCACAAAACCCGATATTGGTAAATCTAAAGTTCAAGTATTGGGGTTTACTCTCAGGTTTTGTCCTTAATACTAACACTACAGGGGTTGTAGTCACTGAAAACACCTCAATTGCACTTTTCCAATACACAGAAACCCTAAACCTCATCTTTAAATATTCTAGCATCACTAAACCACAAAAGTTTTACTCCAAACTGCATTAGGAGGTAAGGAAACTAAAATTCTAAATTAAGGGTGTAGGATTATATCTCATATGGCAACTCAAGAATTTTCTTGAGTTGCTCAAAGTCTTCAAAGTCCAAACTTGATTGATCGAAATGGTTTGTAGTGAGGCTGTGAAGAATTCTTGTGAAGGGAGCATGGTGTTTTGGCTAAAACTTGATGGTGATTGTGGGAGGTGGAGGAGGTAGAGGATGAGAAGGGAGTTGAAGAAAGAGATGAGGGAATGAAATAAGAAAGAAGAGTTAAAGCCAAGGTAGAATGTTGTAGAAGTTTCTTCTTCTTCTTCTCTCTCTCTAACCATGCCTCCATGCCATGCCACATATTCTTTATTCTTTTTCTTTTCACTCTTTTTTTAAAGACAAAACAAAAACCATACATAAATGAAAATAAAGGAATTAAGCCATGGTTCAAAAATATGTTACAAGTGTTGCAACATGTCATTTTGCATGTCATAACACATAACAAGATTAATGCATAATTAGTAAATATTAAACATGTTTAGTATTAACATAGAATATAAATAATTATTTAAAAATCCATAAATGTTCAATTCACATAATTTCTTTCAAAATCAATAATTCTTGTTAATTTTTTCCAGACTATCGGTATATAATTATACCCCTTCGATTAAAACTAATTCTCATACTTAATAATATTCATGAAATTTATTATTTTAAATTATTTAAATTCCCAAAAATAATATTTTATTTTCTGAAATATTACAATCTTCCCCTTTTAAATAAATTCGGTACCCGAATTTAAATTTATACCCCCCAAATACTTAAACATTTAAGTCAATAAATTAAGTTAACGGGGCTCCGAATATCATGAATACATAAAACATATCCTAGCGCAATGCGTGCGTATGAAAACGAGCGTAA
Source organism: Agapanthus africanus (assembly GCA_030015575.1). Taxonomy (NCBI): domain Eukaryota; kingdom Viridiplantae; phylum Streptophyta; class Magnoliopsida; order Asparagales; family Amaryllidaceae; genus Agapanthus; species Agapanthus africanus. Next base: position 494,610,994 of record JASDDO010000026.1, read on the forward strand.
AACTCAAATCAAAACTCCGTCAAGCGTCATGCTATTTTGGGAGTTAATGTGGAAACACTATTGTCAAAAATCATTACGAAAATCAAATATGATATAATTAGGTTTATAACATATATATAGTATGCATCTTGTAAAATCATCGAGACTACTGGAATACAGTGCATGCAAAAATCACTTTTCAAATCGCCGTGCGATGCGCAAATCACGGTACAAATAGCGGACGTTTCTTTAGAAGGAAATAGCCATATATATATATATATATATATATATTTATCTTTTGTTTAACATATACATCCCGCCCTTCGAAAATAATTTAGAAGGGTTTTTTCGTAAAGTTTTCGTGTCACTGAGGACACGTAGGAAAATATCGAGACTATAGCTCTTTTTTGAAAATCCCTTTAGTAAATATCGATGCTTACAAAAATACTCAGGTACTGTCCTCAGACTAGTCCTGTTCGGTTTCTAAACCGTATAGTATATACCGTAAAAATCATGATGCTCGAAATGAAATCAATCTCAAATAGAATATACAAAAAAAATTCACGTGCATCTAGCGTGCACCGAAATCAAGATCAAATACAATGCCACGAATGTGCACAGAAACAAAATTAAGTGCAACGGGTGTGCACGAGAACATCTGCCAAGTGCAACGGATGTGCCTTACAACAATATCTAGTGCATCTGATTTGCACGAAGAATCTCGATTTAGTGCATCTGGTGTGCACAAAATCACATCAAGTACTCTAGGTGTGCGCAAGAATCTCAATCAAGTGCACAAGGTGTACGAAAACATAATCTCGCGCACTAGGGTGCACAAAAATGAATATCGAATATCAAAATTGAAATCAACGGATACGACATACACCAAATCAAATCAAGTATACCATGGTATTTAAACTCATAAACATATGCAACTACGTGCACAAAAACCCATATCAAGTACTGAAAGCTCGTATAAACTACACCGAAAGCATAAGTCAAATCATGTGCAAACTACATGCATGAAATCAAATCAAATATATCGGAGTGTACGAAATCAAAATCAGGTGCAATGGGTATGCTCTCACTCGACTCAGATAATGATGAAGCTCGAGCTCATCTCTTTCTTACCAAGCTAACACAGAACGAAAATTAATACAACTGATACATGAGAATACAAATCAAATGCAACTGCAGTGCACATAATAAATATCAATCATGAAATTAAATCCTCGAAATACCAGAATAAAAAACAACGGAAATTTGATATTCGAATCACCAAATCTCAAATCGTAAATAACATTCGTCGATGTGCCCTTCCTTTAATGTCGAAAGGTGACGTTGAATCCATGACTGTCAGAGCAAGATATCTACTTGCCTCCTGTTCACGGTCTGTTACCTTCTGCCTTTTGGGTCCTTGTTTCTCTCTGCGGATTACCAGTTACATGACTCCTCGGCTCGATAGCCTGATACGAAGTAATGATGGAAACAGTTCTGCTCTGGCGCTTCTCTGACGATCTCCAGACCAATTATCATAGTCACTTGTATCATATCACGTCAATGATGGAAATCCCTGACCCACTAAGTATGTGCGGTCTAATCGATCCTGGTTCAAATCTTTATTGCGACGTGCTTCTAAAAGATCCTGTCAGGGTCTCTGTCCAATCCCATCTCTGCCGGACTGCCTGGAAGTTAGCACTCTTTACTTAATCCGTTTCTTATTCCGGGACAGCTGCATTCTTATCATGACATTCTTCTGGAACGGTGGTCGTAACCAACTCCTCTGCATACGTAGTGAATCTCTGACATCAATGGAGTAGAACGACAACGCGTGAAAATCTCGCATGAACTTCTTACTCCGCTTCCCTTCGGTATGGACCAATTTGGAATCATCTCTTCATAGCTGTGTAGACTGCGCTCCTATTAGTTGTAGTCACATCCAGAGTCTCTTTTTCTAAAGCTACGAACTCGGCATCTCTAATATCCTGTAAAAGGCATCTGGCCAATTACGTCCTCGGAAACTCGTCCAAGTCATCGAAGTAATGCGCCTTCACTCGTCCTTTCTCGATCGACACTCAAGACGTCTGAGTGAGGTTCCTTTCTAACTGAAGCTTATTGATCTGATGTTCTCGCATCAGAGTATCCAAATGAACAACATATCCTAGTCATTCATCCAGAGGTGACTAGCGATCTTCTATCATATCCCCAGGTATAAACTCATGCTGTAATAGCTTCAATGGTCTGGGGATGACATCTTATCAACAGTAGTAACAGCTGGCGCATCTGTCCCCACGGTAGAAAACGTCTCAATCATCTGGAGTATATGGTACATCAACAGTCTTCGCATTCTGGCTGGCCTCTAGCAGTGACCCGATCATCTGGGATGGATGGTACCTTAATAGTCGTCGCAAATTGACTGGATTCTAGCAATGGCCCGATCAACTGGTGCAGATCTGATCCTCTGCATCCATGAGAAATCTTAGCAAAACAACACATCGAAGCGTTCACGTCAATGGAAAATCTTAATAACATAATAAATCAATGCGTTCATATGTATCCGAAATAAGCCTTGGTCAGTCCTCATCCATGACGAGCTCATATTTACCGCATCTCCAGCCGTAGCTCTCTCTCTCTCTCTCTCTCTGCTCGTGTAACCATGGTAACGGAAACCACAATCCGATATCGATGAGAATAGATTATAGGAACGAATAGAAATACGGTGCATAAGAAATGTACATCCTAGGGCTAGTTAAGCGGAGTAGCCTATCGTAATTATGCTGTGAAATATACACACAATACGTCACTCTACTTAAGTTACCTACTCTATCAACCAAGGTCAACCTACGCGACGAATGTTTGGGTCTAATACCCCCTTGGCCAAGTCTAAGTTCCGTAAAGTCAAGCCTAGGTTCCGAGAATACACACACACACAGACACACACACACACACACACACACGCCCTAGACTCCGCATAGTCAAACCCAGACTCGAACCAAGGTTAAACATAACGCTCTGATACCAAATTTGTCACGACCCGGAAAAGTCACGTGATGGAACTTGAATCATATGAAGTATATAGGACCCCACCTTATTCAAGTAAGCCAAAAGCCCAGAAATCTAAACCTTTTATGGAAAACAGAGGAGGTGCAGTTTTAAAATAAGGTTTTACTGAAATCAAGTTCTTTCTACAAAACATAGATAATAGTATATGAAAACACATAGTCTATATTTTACTTAAAAACATTTTCGTCATTAAAAATTTGGGTAGCACCTCCTTTGTATAACTTAACCCGAAAACGGTACAAACAAGATAATATAAGGCATCCCCAATCGGGAGCTAGCTCTTCGCCAAATGGTGGAAACAACCACGCATGTAAATATACAACGCCGAAGGGCGATGATCAAAACTCACAAAGAAAGCGAGAAAACTAAACATCATAATAAAAACAGAAAAAATAATAAATACATAAGCACGACTCTAAGGCCGAAAGAATATACAAACTGTGGTTTTCTAAGTCTACTAATTATACAAGTCTGGTTGATGGAGTTTTAACTAGATATAACAAAATAAATATACAATTATAAAATGGCGGTCATGAAGCAATGTGTCCCACCTATCAGGAAATCTCCCGGAAGAAATGATGTGCCAGCAAGCCGCAACAGAACCTGTACGGCCAAACCTGCAAGAAACTATGGCACAACGGGGGTGAGTTGCCAACTCGTGAGTAGAAGACATCACCGAATAGAAACCGAATGTATGACGATCTCCAAGGTCATACGGTAATATACTAATGATATGGTAACATCTAGTGGTGGCAAGGGCAATAATATAAGCATAAGCACAATACAAAGTATTCGTGTCCGTGTCATAAAGTAACTATCTGTCATGAATATTATGTATGAATGCAACATCAGATGAGTGTGCCAAGCATCGAAACACAAAATCATCAGAAAATCTGAGTGCCCAGCATCGACACTCGAAAACATTATGAAAACCGTGTCCATCAACGAAACATCATCCTCACAAACTCGGGCCCCGTCAGTTCAGATCGACCCAAATCATCTGATCACACGACTATGGTTAGTATCCTCCGGATATCCATCGCGTCAAATATCACCGGTCGGTAGTGCTCCCCTGCCGGTCTCAACGCCTTTCTATACGATCTTCTTGCCCCGGGGTACTGCACCGGGTCCACCATGTACCTGCAAACGATGCATCCCCCTCCTCAAATCGGGTATGTATACACACGTGGCTCAAGAACCGAGAAAATACATGGTGGATGCCACACACATCATATCACGAGAAACCGCATTTTCTTTTAAAAATTGTAATCATGAGTTTATAAATATCACTTGTGGTTTTCCCAAATCCAAAAATCACATGAATACGGAAATCTCCAAAAGAATCACAATCTATGAGTATACAACGAGATAATAAACACTGACATAAAGCCAATGATCAGTGCATAACTAGAATGTATGGATGCAAATGCATGCGACATTTAAGTAAGAGTTACAATGTCTACACTAGCATTTAAGATCATGAATGAAAAACAATACTACTTCTACAGATTGTCGGATTATATGAATGGAGTAAAGGTTCTCTAGTGTGTATGTCGCATGGAAATTACCGATGATGGTGTGTGTGAGATGGCAAGCAAGTGTACGTGCAACATACGCATCATCGGTAATGGTGTAGGTGTCCTAGCAGACGAGATCATAATAGCTAAAGAAAACGTATGTATATATGCATTGCAAAGAGAACAACATGAGTATAATGGAAAATGAATAGTAAATGCAACATTAGAGAATATACATATTTCTATACGAGTCATACAGTTTTTAGTGTTTGAAATAGCACAAATTATGGTTTTTTTGAAAAGTAGGGGCTACGGTGTTTTTGAGAAAAGATGTGTCCTTTGAAAATCCGTAGCATCTCTCGGATAGACTTTTGAAAATACTCACGATTCGTTAGTTTTGAAAATAAGTATGACACGAGCCTAGTCTAGCATTTACCTAAACAACTAAAAGACTAAACTAAGAAACTAGTCGGAATGATACGAAAATCTAAACATATCCTGAGTCAATATATCTAATAGTCGGCGATCCAGCCTCATAACTTCACGTACGGTAATATCTAACGTATGGCATCCTTGAGTCAAGAGTGTAGATCAATCATCATATGTATCTCGTACGGTAAAATCCATCGTACAACATCCCCAAAATAGAGGGTACGGGTCAAATATCATATATACATTATCATTCGTACGGTATCATCATCGTACAATATCATGATCAGGGGTACGGATCTAAGGTCTCGTACAATCTATTATCTCATCAAGTCACATGTTATCGCATGTTTGCATACACACACACACACACACACACACACACACACACACACAACACCCAACGGTCCTTTATTATATCATATCATAAACAGTGTCTCGACTCAATCACATATAATAACCTCACGGCATCATGCCCGATCATATCGACTCATATCCATTCAACATCTTGTATCCTCATCTTATACGTATATGTATACTATATATATATATATATATATATATATATATATATATATATCAACGCATCCATATATATATATATATACATACATATACACATATATACAAATACATCCATATCCTAACACGTGTGTATGTGCGCGCGCTCGCGTAACAATATAAAGTAACAGGTCTCAACTATAGAAAGTGGACTAAGAATAAGCATTTCCTACAAGTATACCTTTTCTAACCTAGAGTCTCCTAGAGCTCTACTTGCTAAGTATCCGTATCTCACAATAACACACAAACGCACACGCACACACACACCCACATATATAATATACGCATCCTAATCTATGAAATTGCGGGGGTGCTATACCCTATCCACCTGACTTCCTCCGTAGATATACATCTACTTACCTTCAATCCTCGCTTGCTGAAATCGATGACGCCTTGCTCTCTTTGTCGTCCTGAAGTCCACGCAGAGGTACCTATAGTTTTCAAGCACAACGTAACAAGAATCAAATGCAAGAAAAGCCGATACGGCATACGAAACACACATAGGTTAGAACCTATGGTCCAAGCATGCAAGAATAGCCAAATAACTCTCGATATCGACGTACGAACGTCAATTGACCGAGATAAAACAAAAATACCAAAATTCAAGTCAATAAAAGTGTAGGGTTCCTAGGCACACACTAGAGGTTCTACAAACCATCAAACATGGCCAATTCAAAAATTTTCATGTACCTACAAACCCTAATACGGATCTTTAACTAGATAAAGAGGCGATGGAAGCAAGTAAACTATTTTATTGCTAAAGGAAAGTGACTACAACCTTTGTAGATCCGGTCCTCCACCTCCTAGGCTCCGTGATGACGTCCCTCCCCTGTCCATATCGGATCCCGGACTCTAGCATCGGCTTCATCGGAGAAATGGGCGGGCTAGGTCGTCGACTTCGATACCGAAGATGATCTACGTCGAGGCAACTCAAGATCAAACTCCAACTTCACCAAGTCATGAAACATGTGAAGAAAACACACTATACTACTTGGCAAGTGGTAGAGGATGAAGAAATAGGAAGTGGGTTCACTTTAGAATTGGATTTCTCACTCTTTTTCTCAAGTTGCCATTGATGGAGGCAAGTTTTTCTTCTTGTTGATGAAGAAGAAGAAGAAAGAATATGATAAGTCTTTTTCAAAATAGAAAATAAAATGAATACTTATCATATAGCAACCATGGTTAGGTGTAGAGAATAAACTATGGTTAGGTTGAATGGTTAGGGTTAAGCATGAGACAAAAATGGTGAACTTGTTCAAAGCTTCATGAAGCTTCAACAAGCAAATAAAGAAAGCCACCATGACTTATTTTGCAAAAATGAATAAATAAATAAATGAATAGATAAGTAAACAAAACCCTAACCATTCATATAACCATGGTTTAATCATACACACAAACTCAAGTTAGCATGTATCATCAAACATGATACATACAAGTGCACAAAAGTATATCACATATACAACTTGTGTACTTCAAGTGAGAAAATCCATTTAAAGTGCACAAATACTAGTTAATGCAAAGTAATATATCAAATATATAATTATGCATTAAATCATTAAATCAATACTTGATTTAACGATCCGGTCATATCGCATATAACCGACTAATATCCAATATATCGGCTTATCGAATCAATCCTTGATTCGATAACTAGGTTATATCACATACAACCATTCGATACATTCATCGCGAGAAAAGAATACGGTATTACATACACGCATTATTCTCGGTCCTGCACATATCTCATATGCGCTCCTATTTCGTTTCGCTTGAGCCAGGAAACCTCTGTGTAGGACTCTAAAGACTCGTCAATACGCCGGCAGCAGGTGATGATCATATCAAACACCCACAAGCCGCAAGCGGTCTGCTAAACGTAACGGCCACCCGGGTATTGAGCGATCAGAAGATCGACGAGCAAGCCCGCTCACACTCCTGTGAATCCAACCAGTAACACTTGCCGTACAGTCCGGTCTGTTCGTCTGATATGTCGCATATCTCGCCTAGGGGTGGTAAACGTCAGACCCCAATATCTTGATAAGTCATGCCGACGTGAGGTCCATAACAATCGTGAAACTACTGATAACCCTTACCAGTATATCACTGCAACCCTGGGCGGGGATTTCCTGTTATGGCCAGTCGTGCATAGCGCAACATCAACCCCCAATACTGGGAGAGACGAATCCCCTCTTATCGCTCATTACCTCCATGTGAATCGGGACTGTACCCAAAAATCACCTGTTTGCACGACTCAGTAGAGCCGTGGTAGGGTGGAAATCAAAGCACAGTGGGAGACACACAAGACTCTATGACGATCTCGGTTCAACAGACTAAGCTGTACCAGTGTCACCAGAGAACTGCCATCTGACGTGAGGTATAATACCATCTGGGAGTTCTCGGCGAGTCCGTTCAGTGTACCCAGTCTCCACTGAGCACCCACATACCATCTCTGATGTCAAACACCAATGGATATGGGATCATCCATCGCCCATCACATGGGTCGAGAAGATATACGCTAGTCTACTCTGGAATATCGATGCCCCATCTCGATGTTCCCACGACTAGGAACATTGAAGGATGTACTCATGGACTATCCAGGCCCCACTAGTATGATCTACATCATTGTCCTGGAAGTCGAGTACACATCCTAAGGGCTTTATCAACATGTAACAGAGAGACAGAAAGTATACATGTTAAGATAAAGAGCAACCAGATAGCGTACTATCATGTCGAGCAAGAAAGTCCTACCTATATATGTCCCAGCATCCACTACAATATACATCCAATGTACAGTAATGGCCTCTAGGGCATACATATAACTAACAATCTCCCACTTGCACTAGGGCCATCTGTAGCAGTGGTTGCAGTATCACATACTCAACCATCCCATATAAGTCTCTCTCTGGGAAAAGGCCTTTGTGAGTGGATCCGCCGTGTTGTCCTCTGAGTCTACTCTCCTAACCTCGATCATCCTGGAGATCATCTATCTCCATAATCAAGTGATGCTGCCTCAGAATATGTCTGGGTCACTGATGGGACCAGGGTTCCTGGGCCAAAGCCACACTTTCATTGTCATACAATGATAGGAACCTAGTTCATCTCATGAACCAATATACACCCAAACTTCCTCTTTGGTAGTATCTTTAATAGCGATGTTACCAGCCTTTATCGTCTAGTTTGCCACGGTATCTAGCTTGAAACTCTTCCAACACACCGTCCCTTCAATGAGGGTAAAGACAATGCCTGTGACTGACATTCAGTCGTCTTTATCACCCTGGAACCCTTCCAGTGATTCTCCCCAGGATCAACTGATACCATCTCACTACAACTAGTGAGAATCCTAACATCCATTTAGATCTATCTCATAGATCCAAAACCCAGGATTTAGGAGGTATCATTTTGATCCTATATGGAGAATCTATGTGATAAGAGGAGATCGACCGATCGTAGCATAGGAAACTCCTTTCCTATCAAGAGTATGTTGTCCACGTACAATACGAGGATGACCACCTTACTCTCTACTACCTTTTTGTACATACAAGGTTCATCTACCATTTTGATGAAGTCAAACACTTCGACTACCACATCAAAACAGACGTTCCAACTCCGCGATGCCTGCTTTATCATGTAAAGCAACTTGCACACGTTTCCGCTGCGCCCACTGTTTACGAAGCTCTCTGGCTGTGTTCTTATAGACGTTCTCTTCTAAATCATAATTTAGAAAAGTAGTCATGGCACCCAACCACCAGATATCGTAGCCATGGTATGTAGCAATGGCAAGTAGGATCTGAATGGAATTAAGCATAGTCCCTGAAAAGGTTTCATCATTATCCACGCCTGGTCGATGACGAAAAACTTTAACAAGTCTAGCTTTGAAAGTCTCAACTTTTCCATCTACACCAAGTAATCTTCTCAAGATATACTTGCTCCTGATGGGGATTTAACCCTTCAGATATAGCAGCTAAAGTCCATACTTTGCTGGTGTACATGGATTCCATCTCAGATCGCTAAGCATCCAGCCATTCTTACAGAGTCCCTACTCTTGATGACCTGCTCGAATCTAGTTGGGTCATCATCTGATGATGCAGTCCTCGCTCCTACTGTCATCGAGAAACCGAAGTATCTCTCAGGCAGGTGAGGAACCCTACCAGATCGGCGGAGAGGCTATGGTTCGTCGGGGATTATTGAATCCTTTGGTTCTGTCAAATCATCAGCTGCAGTTTGTATAGCTGGAACCTTTCCAGTTCTACAGAACTGACCTTGCCTCGATCTTGCCCGGATTTTGCTTTTGACACAGGCCGGACAATCCCAAATCTTAACTTACTTAAGAGATAGGCTCTTCCCATACCATATCTTATATGGAGTGGTAGGCACTGATTTGAATCGAACCCTATTCAATAGGTATGCAGCTTCTCAAGCGCATAACTCCCAAAAGGAAATAGGAAACTCAGTAGTACTCATCATAGAGCACACCATATCTAATATTGTGCGATTGCTCCACCCGATACACCGTTGTGCTGTGGTGTATTCAGAGGAGTAACACTGAGAGAGAATCTCATTCTCCTTTAGAATAGTCCAGGAATGCCATGCACAAGTATTCTCCTCCCCGATCTCATCATAGGACATAATACTTATACCTATATTGGTTCTCTACTTCTAGCTTATATTCTGTGAATATCTCAAAAGGTTCGGACATGTGTTTCAACAGGAACATATGTCTGAATCTTGAGAGATTATCAGAGAACGTAATGAAGTATAAAGAACCAGTCCTGGCATGTGTAGACAGGAGACCTTACATACTTCATCATGTATCAGTCCCAAGAGTTCATTAACTCTTTCTCTGTTTCCAATAAACAGGGCTATGGTCATCTAATCTTTGTGACATGACTGGTAAGTTTCACAAGATGTAAATTCAAACTGATTTAAATATGCATCTAGAATGTAACTTAAGCTAGTCGGGTCACATTGATATGACCTAGTCAACAATGCCTCAAGAAGGATTCGTTCATATTTGAACTCTTCCTCTAGTATGTGTTTTGTATACGAGGAACTGTAGTTTGATTTAGAACATCAATGCTTTTAGATAACGTGCCTGAACCGATCAACTTTTGATATAGGAAATGTTCAAAACATTATCCATCAATACAAAATTATATCCTTTCTTTACTAATAAAGAGACTGATATGATTTTGTATATCAGGTTCGGTATCTAATAACATTCGTTCAGAATCAATGTACTGGTCATACAGGGTGACACTGACCAACAGACTTGGCTGCAACACTTGCCCCGTTTTCTGTCTCATGAAACTTATCACCCGTTCTCAATTTCTCTACCTTTTTGTAGCCCTATGTAACAGATTACATATCTGGGATCCTGATCCGGTATCAAATACCCAGGATGCAGAGGATACTGAGAAACAGCTCTTTGTAATGAACACACCTGAAGGAGATGCATCATATGCACTTTCTTCGTTTGGGCGGCATAGGAATTCTGGTATTCCCCTATTTCCTGCTCTGTCTTATAACAATTATAAGTTGGAGCGGGACCAACGTTCCCCAGCTCAGTATAACAAGCGGGTTCGGTCAATACATCCATATTATTATCTTGATTAAGGCGTGATATGGTCGCTACCTGGAGAGAGAGAGAAGAAAACACTCTGCGTGCGCTCTTGCAAGATTAGATTGGTTATTTATTTTATCTAATCAGGATGGCTCCCACTGTTTTTATCAAATCTTCCTTCAAACCTTAAAAGGAAAGACTAGCCGGGATTAATTACACTCTATAAGTTCGCCAATCTTTCAGCCAGGCCAGTGTCGGTACTTTGAGGGAGGTTCCCCGTGCTTTCGCACGGACCTAATTACAGTAAACCTCATTTTCCCAGAGGCGTAACCCCATTGACACCTTTCTAGACACCTACTTGATTGGCTAATTGCAAAGTGCAAAACTCTCCCAGGAGTAACAATTACTCGCAGTGGGTATCGGGATCCAACTATCATATAGAAGGTATGCAATCTCATCGCAAATTTCAACACTTGAAACTCCCGATAATGGTTTTTAACCCTAGCACCTATGACCTTGGCTAAGGTCAACAAATCATAGGTACTAGTCAAGTTCTACCCATCATTTCATGATTAATTAGACCCACCCACATGACCCTTGGCTAAGGTCAACAAAGCCACATGACTTTCCTAACTAATCGCATCATATGCTGTGTAGGAAGACATCACTTAGTTACCGCACACTACGCCTCGGCTATGGTCGACAAACGTTGCATGAATACTAAGTACTCTACTTCCTAAAATGACGGAGGGTTGCGAATGGTTTTTAAGAAAACCTTTAACGCTTTGAACTTGATCTCGTTGCGGAATCAAATGGTTTTTAAATGGAATGTTTTTGAGGCATTTCTAGTTTTGCTAAAGGGGTCACTCCCGGTGAAGGGATCGTCGGCCCTTTACTCGTCGAATGAGGTGCGGGATATATCATATATATCACTATGCAAAGTAGAAACTATAGAAGCAATCAAAAGACAAACCGAGTGTGTAGCATCTGCCAGTTATTGCTAAAGGAGTCACTCCCGGTGAAGGGATCTCGGTCCTTTCCTCATCGAATAAGGTATAGGATGTTCTACAATGAACACCGCGATGCAAAGCAAGAACTGTAGCTACCTGTTTTATTTTTGAAATTCGATTCCACAACATCAATTAGGTTTATTTTCTTTCATTAATCTCATTAATGAATATCCCATCATTTAAGTCCACCTAAACATCACAGATAAATATAACGTGCGCTTATGCTATCCGCATTCGCCTCGATGTCCCATCTGCACCGTTAGGTTAGGTAACTAACGGCAGAGCGAGGCAGGGCTAGCGCGGGTGTAAAACATAAGCAACATCTATATAATATATCATATATACTATATACTATATTTATCTGAACAAATCACATGATCACATCACAGATAACGCAGCAGAAAATATTATATGAAATATTGGATATACTAGGACGTCCGTGTTTTCAATACGAGCCAGTATAAAATACGGATTCCACGGTCCTGATGAATAGCCAATCCCACACCCTTAGACCCCTACGAGAGTGGCAAACAACCCTACCAATTCTAGGGTTAGGAGACCCGGACTCGACTCCTCGAGATGGTCTCCCACTGGACCCTAGAACCCGGTTGCTTGTGCTCCCCTCCTTGGGTCTGTCCTAGTGCGGAAAAGGAAATAATATACAAAGGGTGACAGCTTCCGCAACCTGGAAGTGCCCCAATAAAAGAATATTACATACAAGTTTTTACATGAATGAAAATGAAAAAACACTCATCACACATAAAAAAACCCCGGCTATTCAAACACGAAGATCCAATATAACATATCCAGCAACACATAACATCACATGTCATCAACGTAAGTAAATATGCGCATCCCAATTGTCGTTGACATATAGAAACGAAACCGGCGATATCACATATTACACTTACGGTCACAGAAAAGAAAGTGTAAAACTACAACAGTTGGAATCCGCATCCCTTTTAGACATCGCATGCCTAATCAAATGAAATACTTAGACATCACATGCCTAACAATTATAAACCCCGCATTTTAGTCTCATTATCGAAAACTCTTTTCAATATCAAGTCGGGCAATTCAACAAGATTCCTGACATTTTGATCGAATGCTCGTCGCAAACTTTAGCAGGCGGCCGCACCCCCGACGCCGACGACGAAGTGCAGCAAGGCGGAACACCGCTGCCGCGAGCACCCGAACGGATGCTTTCGGCGACGGGGTTCTCCTACAGTCACTTGGTCGGGGCTATGGGGTGAGGCTGTCTATTAAGTTTACCCGGAGAGTATCCGCGTACGCTACGTGATTGCGACGGAATTTTGATCACATCAAAATTCCGTGGCAACCGATCAAGTGAGACTAAACCACTATGTTTATAACATTCATTCAGTTATCTCATAACTACTTGTGGATTCCAAATATTGTATCACATTCCGGATAAATAGAAAATGTTAAACTTTCCGATCAAACAATCGAATACCCAAGTTTTCCCGATACAGCTCAACACATGATATAAGTTTAAAAACATTCAGTTCATGCCTCAGTACCAACGGTCCAGCCGTAGAAGGGTCAAGCCAACGCCTCACATGTGGCACGCCGTACTGCCCCAAACCCTAAGGTTCAAAGGGCAGTTCAAGACGGTCACATAATCGAGTTAAGGTTTGTTGTCTACTAGAGGGACCATCGCGTTACTTGCACTACTTGGAACGTCATTAAACTACGGAAAAATCCAACAATTGGAATTTTCCCGGCAGGGGAAAAAGTGGGTATTTATATCTGGTCGAACTTTTTAACATATTCTAAAATTACCCGGAAAAACACATAGACAAAGTTTGATAATCCGATCGAATTTACGAACTCCCAATAAAACCCAGAAAACTCAACTCTTGAGTGATATTTAAAAAATCCCAGAAAATCCAAAACCAAAATATAGGAATTACTGTGCAAAAATTATTGGGCAATGTAACCATACGGCCGCGGAACCGCCGCAGAAGCCATGCTTCTGCCGCTGTTCCGCGGCGGTTTAGATGATTCAGGAGCTCGTTTTGCAAAATAATTCTTAGATCTTCCTGCAGAATTTTTTAAGAATTTTTAATCTGGAAAAAACCCAGTTTTGGAAAAATGTACAGAGAGCAAATTTGAATTAGGGTTTCGGTTCGATCGGACTTCTAACTCCGTCTACATATCGCCTAAGGCTCTAGCTAGGCTCTGATACCACTGTAGGGTTCCTAGGCACACACTAGAGGTTCTACAAACCATCAAACATGGCCAATTCAAAAAAATTCATGTGCCTACAAACCCTAATACGGATCGTTAACTAGATAAAGAGGCGATACAAGCAAGTAAACAACTTTATTGCTAAAGGAAAGTGACTACAACCTTTCTAGATCCGGTCCTCCACCTCCTAGGCTCCGTGATGACGTCCCTCCGCTGTCCATATCGGATCCCGGACTCTAGCATCGGCTTCATCGGAGAAATGGGCGGGCTAGGTCGTCGACTTCGATACCGAAGATGATCTACGTCGAGGCAACTCAAGATCAAACTCCAACTTCACCAAGTCATGAAACTTATGAAGAAAACACCCTATACTACTTGGAAAGTGGTAGAGGATGAAGAAATAGGAAGTGGGTTCACTTTAGAATTGGATTTCTCACTCTTTTTCTCAAGTTGCCATTGATGGAGGCAAGTTTTTCTTCTTATTGATGAAGAAGAAGAAGAAGAAAGAATATGATAAGTCTTTTTCAAAATAGAAAATAAAATGAATACGTATCATATAGCAACCATGGTTAGGTGTATAGAATAAACTATGGTTAGGTTGAATGGTTAGGGTTAAGCATGAGACAAAAATGGTGGACTTGTTCAAAGCTTCATGAAGCTTCAACAAGCAAACAAAGAAAGCCACCATGACTTATTTTGCAAAAATGAATAAATAAATAAATGAATAGATAAGTAAACAAAACCCTAACCATTCATATAACTATGGTTTAATCATACACACAAACTCAAGTTAGCATGTATCATCAAACATGATACATACAAGTGCACAAAAGTATGTCACATATACAACTTGTGTACTTCAAGTGAGAAAATCCATTTAAAGTGAACAAATACTAGTTAATGCAAAGTAATATATCAAATATATAATTATGCATTAAATCATTAAATCAATACTTGATTTAACGATCCGGTCATATCGCATATAACCGACTAATATCCAATGTATCGGCTTATCGAATCAATCCTTGATTCGATAACTAGGTTATATCACATACAACCATTCGATACATTCATCGCGAGAAAAGAATACGGTATTACATACACGCATTATTCTCGGTCCCGCACATATATCATATGCGCTCCTATTTCGATTCGCATGAGCCAGGAAACCTCTGTGTAGGACTCTAAAGACTCGTCAATAGGCCGGCAGCAGGTGATGATCATATCAAATACCCACAAGCCGCAAGCGGTCTGCTAAACGTAACGGCCACCCGGTTATTGAGCGATCAGAAGATCGACGAGCATGCCCGCTCACACTCCTGTGAATCCAACCAGTAACACTTACCGTACAGTCCGGTCTGTTCGTCTGATATGTCGCATATCTCGCCTAGGGGTGGTAAACGTCAAACCCCAATATCTTGATAAGTCATGCCGACGTGAGGTCCATAACAATCGGGAAACTACTGATAACCCTTACCAGTATATCACTGCAACCCTGGCCAGGAATTTCCTGTTATGGCCAGTCATGCATAGCGCAACATCAACCCCCAATACCGGGAGAGACGAGTCCCCTCCTATCGCTCATTGCCTCCATGTGAATCGGGACTGTACCCAAAAACCACCTGTTTGCACGACTCAGTAGAGCCGTGGTAGGGTGGAAATCAAAGCACAGTAGGAGACACACAAGTCTCTATGACGATCTCGGGTCAACAGACTAAGCTGTACCAGTGTCACCAGAGACTGCCATCTGACGTGAGGTATAATACCATCTGGGAGTTCTCGGCGAGTCCGTTTAGTGTACCCAGTCTCCACTGAGCACCCGCATACCATCTCTGATGTCAAACACCAATGGATATGGGATCATCCATCGCCCATCACATGAGTCGAGAAGATATACGCTAGTCTACTCTGGAATATCGATGCCCCATCCCGATGTTCCCACGACTAGGAACATTGAAGGATGTACTCATGGACTATCCAGGCCCCACTAGTATGATCTACATCATAGTCCTGGAAGTCGAGTACACATCCTAAGGGCTTTATCAACATGTAAGAAAGTCCTACCTATATATGTCCCAGCATCCATTACAATATATATCCAATGTACAGTAATGGCCTCTAGGGCATACATATAACTAACAAAAAGTCGTAAAACGAAATCAGCAACTCAAGAAAACACCTCCAGATTTTGCCTCAGGTCAAATTGGGATATTTAGCATATAAGATAGGTCTAATTAACTGTTGTAGGAGCCACAGACCAAGCACGAGGCAATTCCCTCGTACCTAGGCCATGATTTGCGGCCAAGATTCGGAGTTGGGGTCTCGGGTCTTCGGGGTAGCTTCTAGGTTGCCTGCACACCTCTCAGTGATCGCTAAATATTTTTCAGGTCCTCCGTGTCATTGCAGATTCCCATAACACATCTCAAATTCTCACAAAAACAGATATCGGTAAATCTAAAGTTCAAGTATTGGGGTTTACTCTCAAGTTTTGTCCATAATACTAACACTACATGGGTTGTAGTCACTGAAAACACCTCAATTGCACTTTTCCAATATACACAAACCCTAAACCTCATCTTGAAATATTCTAGCATCACTAAACCACAAAAGTTTAACTCTAAACTACACTAGGAGGTAAGGAAACTAAAATTCTAAACTAAGGGTGTAGGATTATACCTCATTTGGAAAATCAAGAATTTTCTTGAGTTGCTCAAAGTCTTCAAAGTCTAAACTTGATTCATCCAAATGGTTTGTAGTGAGGTTGTGAAGAATTTTTGTGAAGTGAGCATGGTGTTTTGGCTAAAACTTGATGGTGATTATGGGAGTTAGAGGAGGTGGAGGATGAGGAGGGAGTTGAAGAAAGAGATAAGGGAATGAAATAAGAAAGAAGAGTTAAAGCCAACGTAGAATGTTGTAGAAGTTTCTTCTTCTTCTTCTCTCTCTCTCTCTAACCATACCTCCATGCCATGCCACATATTCTTTATTCTTTTTCTTTTTTCTCTTTTTTTTAAAAACAAAACTAAAACCATACATAAATGAAAAATAAGGACTAGACATGTGACTTATGATATGTTGTCCTTCGTCAAGGTCATAAGAGCATGAGGCAAAAATCCACATCGGGAGTTTCTAAAGAAACTGAAACTTGCTGGTGCTGCATACCAGTTGGAGTGTGATAATGTTGGTAGGATTCCTTCAGGATTATCACACAATGATATTTGGATCACGATCCTACTGTGAGTATCCGCTACTCCTTAGGAGATTCTTCACTTAACGATCAATGCTATAAACCAAGTAGGTGTCTAGAACAGTGTTAGCGGAGCTACATCTCTATGGAAAAGAAGTTATTTAATTAAGGAACTTCGCGAAAGCGTTGTAAAACCTCCCTCGAAGTACCGACACTAGCCTGGCTGAACGGTTAAGCAAGTATTGTACGGTGAGACTAATCCTGACTAATTCTTCTTTTATGATTTGAGGAAGGATTCGAGAAACAGTGGGAGCCATCCTGTTTAGTTAAATTAAAAACCAATCTAAATTTGCAAGAGCATCATGCTGGGTGTTTTCTTCTCTCTCTCCTAATTGCAGCGACCAGGTGACCAGATTAGGTTACTGATAGATAATAAAATGACTGAGTTATACAATATTAAATGGCAAAGGTTTGTCCAGATGTCCATGTTGGGTTCCCTAGGGTGGCAGCGAGGTTTCGGAAGGCATCGTCCAAGCCGTTTTCAAATATTTGACGTACTAAAGAACCCTAACCCTAAAATCTTAACTAGAGATTTAGATGAAACAACAATGTAAACAACTTTACATCTAAGTGAATGAGGAATACAACCTTTGTAGACCGGTCCTTCACTTCTAAAGCTCTGTGTAGTATTCCATTCGCTCTAAGTAGTGAACACCCGAACTCTAATAAGGATTCACATGAAGAAATGAACAAGCTTGCTCGAAGTCTTCGAGGCCGAAGGTGATCTACGTCGAGGAGACTCAAGCCCATGCTACATCTTCACTAATGGTAGATTAAACAAGCTAAACTAAATGGCTAATATAGTAGAGGATGATGAAGTAGGAAATGGGCTCACTTTAGATTTAATTTTCTCACAATATTTTCTCACTTAGAAAAAAACTAGCAAGCTTTTTCTCATGAGGAAGAAGATGAAATGATGAAGAGAAAATGAAACTCATAAGGTGAGAATAGCAACCATGGGTGAGTTAGTGTCATACACTAACTCATGTAGAGAATAAACCATGGCTAAACAATAATGGTTAGGTTAATAAATATCTACAAGTAAAACAAAATTAGTGGACTTGGTCAATGGTTCAACAAGCTTCAACCATGTGACTAATTACCATTAATTTTGATTAACTTTAAATAAACAAAACCCTCACATTATTATAAACATGGTGTTAGTCTCATACACCCATGTAGAATGTGGCATCTAGCATGACACAAAAGATATACATTAATATATATCACATATATACCAAGTGTACACTAGTGAGAAAAAGAATTCTTAAGTGAACTAATATTAGTTAATATAAGTTAATATATCAAATATATAATTATACATTAAATTATTAAATCAACACTTGATTTAATAATCCGGCTATATCACATACAACCGACTAATATCAAATGTAGCAATCTATCAAATCAACACTTGATCCGATAACCCGGCTATATCATATATAACCGACCGATATCACATATCGCGAGAATAGAATGCAGTATCACATACGCGCACTAATCTCGGACCCAAACATATCACATATGCGCTTCTACTTCGTTTCGCATAAACCAGGAAACCTCTGTGTAGGACTCTAAAGACTCGTCAATACGTCAGCAGTAGGTGATGATCATATCAAACACCCACAAGCCGCAAGCGGTCTGCTAAACGTAACGGCCACCCGGGTATTGAGCGATCAGAAGATCAACAAGCAATCCTGCTCATACTCCTGCAAATCCAATCAGTAACACTACCGTACAGTCCGGTCTCTTCGTCTGATACGTCGCATATCTCGTCTGGGGGTGGTAAACGTAAGACCCCAATAGCTTGATAATTCATGCCAATGTGAGGCTCATAATGGGTCGAGAAACTAATGATAACACTTACCGGTAAATCTCAGAAACAGCCCTGGCCAGGGACTTCCTGTTATAGCTAATCGAGCACAACGCAACATTAACCCCCAATACCGAGAGAAACAAAATCCCCTCCTATTGCTCATTGCCTCCATGTGACTCGGGACTGTACCCAAAAACCACCATTTTGCACGTTCTCTTAAACGTGGTAAGGTTGAAATAAAAGCACAGTGGGAATCACATAAGACGCTATGACGATCTCGGGTCGACAGACTGACCTGTACCAGTGTCACCAGAGAACTGCCATCTGACGTGAGGTATAATACCATCTAGGAGTTCTCGGCAAGTCTGTCCAGTGTACCCAGTCTCCACTGAGCACCCGTATATCATCTCTAATGTCAAACACCAATGGATATGGGATCATCCATTGCCCATCTACATGGGGTCGAGAAGGTATACGCTAGTCTACTCTGGTATATCGATGCCCTGTCTCGATACACCCACGACTAGGGATATTAAAGGATGTACTCACGAACTACCTTTGTCCCACTAGTATGATCCGCATCATAATCCAGGTAGTCAAGTAAACATCCTAAGGGGTTTATCAACATGTAATAGAGAGACAATCAGTGTACATGTTAAGATAAAGAGTAACCAGATAGTATACTATCATGTCGAGCAAGAAAGTCCTCCCTATGTATGTCCAAGTATCCACTATAATATACATCATATGTACAATAATAGCCTCTAGGGCATACATATAACTAACAATCTCCCAGATGCACTAGGGCCATATGTTGTAGTATCTAATACCCAACAATCAGCAGTGGTTGTAGTATCTCATACTCAACCATCCCATAAAAGTCCTTCTTGGGAAAAGGCCTTTGTGAGTAGATCCGCCGTGTTTTCCTCTTAGTCTACTCTCCTAACCTCGATCTCCCTGGAGATCAACCATCTCCATGATCAGGTGATACTGCCTTAGAATATGTTCGGTTCACTGATGGGACGGGGGTTCCTAAGCATAAGCCACAACTCCATTGTCACACAATGGCAGGAACAAAGTTCATCTCATGAACTAATATACACCCAGACTGCCTCTTTGGTAGCATCTTTGGTAGCGATGTATCCAGCCTTTATCGTCTATTTTGCCACGGTATCTAGTTTGGAACTCTTCCAACATACCCTCCCCCAATGAGGGTAAAGACAATGCCTGTGACTGGCATTCAGTCGACCTTACCACCCTGGAAGCTATCCAATGATTCTTCCCAGAATCGATTGATACCATCTCACTACACCTAGTGAGAATCCTAACATCTACTTAGATCTATCTCATAGATCCAAAACCCAGGATTTAGGATGTATCACCTTGATCCTTTATGAAGAATCCTTGTGATAAGAGGAGATTGACCGAGTGTAGCATAGGAAACACCTTCCCTATCAAGAGTACGTCATCTACGTACAATACGAGGAAGACCTCCTTACTCTCTACTACCTTTTTGTATATACAAGGTTCATCTACCATTTTGATGAAGTCAAACGCTTTGACTACCACATAAAAACAGATGTTCCAACTCCGCGATGCCTGTTTTAATCCGTAAAGCAACTTGCACACGTTTTCACTGCTCCCACTGTCTACGAAGCCCTCTCGCTATGTACTTATACACGCTCTCTTCTAAATCGCTATTTAGAAAATCAGTCATGACACCCAACCGCCAGATATCATAGTCATGGTATGTAGCAATGGCAAGTAAGATACGGATGGACTTAAGCATAACCACTAGAGAAAAGGTTTCATCATAATCCACACCTGGTCGATGAAAAAAACCTTTTACAACAAGTCTAGCTTTGAAAGTCTCAATTTTTCCATCTACACCAAGTAAACTTCTCAAGATATTCTTGCTCCTGATGGGGGTTTAACCCTTCAGATATAGCAACCAAAGTTCATACTTTGTTGGTGTGTATAGATTCCATCTCAGATCGCTTAGCATCCAGCCATTCTTATAGAGTCCCCACTGTTGATGGCCTGCTTGATACTTAGTTGGGTCATCATCTCATGATGCAATCCTCGCTCCCACTATCATTAAGAAAACCGAAGTATCTCTCAGGCGGCTGAGGAACCCTACCAGATCGGCGAAGAGGCTGAGGTTCGTCGGGAGCTATTGAATCCTCCGGTTCTACCAAATCATCAGCTGTAGTTTGTATAGATGGAACTTATTCCAGTTCTACCTCATGACCACTAATTTCTTCTATAAAAAATTCCTTTTCTAAAAAGGTGGTATGCCGAGAAATAAAACACCTTTTGTTCCTCGGTACGATAGAAGATATTCCCTTGCGAATGCTTGGGATATCCAACAAACTTCCACAGAACTGACCTTGCCTCGAGCTTGTCCGGATTTTGCTTTTAGATATAGCCCGGACAACCCCAAATCTTAACTTACTTATGACATGGGCTCTTCCCATACCATACCTCATATGGAGTGGTAGGCACCTGATTTGGTTGGAACCTTATTCAATAGGTATGCAACTTCTCAAGTGCATAATTCCCAAAAAGAAAATAGGCAACTCAGTAGTACTCATCATAGAGCGCACCATATCTAATAGGGTGAAATTGCTCCGTCCCGATACACCATTGTGTTGTGGTGTATGCGGAGGAGTAATGCCGATAGAGAATCTCATTCTCCTTTTGAATTGTTCAGGAACTCCGTGCTCTCCTCCCTGAACACATCAAAAGACATAATACTTATACCCGTTTTGGTTCTCTACTTCAGACTTATATTCTTTGAATTTCTCAAAAGCTTCAGACTTGTATTTCAACAGGAACATATCTCTGAATCTTAAGAGATCATCAGTGAATGTAATGAAATACAAAGAACCGGTCCTGGCATGTGTAGACAGGGGACCTACATACATCATCATGTATCAATCCCAAGAGTTCACTAACTCTTTCTCTGTTTCTAGTAAACGAAGCTATGGTCATTTTATCTTTGTGACATGACTGGCAAGTTTCATAAGATGTAAATTCAAACTGATTTAAATATACATTTTAATGTAACTTAGCTAGTCAGGTCGGTTGATATGACCTGGTCTATAATGCCTCAAGAAGTATTCATTCATTTCTGAACTCTTTCTCTTGTGTGTGTTTTGTACGTTAAGAACTGCAGTTTGATTTAGAACGTATATGCCATTAGATAACGTGCCTGATCCGATCAACTCTGGATATAGGAAATGTTTAAAACATTATCCATAAATACAAAATTATATCCTTCTTTACTAAATAAAGAGACTGATATGATATTGTATATCAGGTTCGGTATCTAATAACATTCGTTTAGAATCAATGTATTTGGTAATACAGGGTGATAACTGCCAACGACTTTGGCTGCAACAATTGCACCATTTCCAACTCTTGAAACTTATCACCCATTCCCAGTTCTCTACCTATCTGTAGCCCATGTAACAGATTATATATGTGGGATCCTGATCCGGTATCTCATATCCAGAACGTAGAGGATACTAAGAAATAGTTCTCTGTAAAGAACACACCCGAAGAAGATGCATCATCATGCACTTTCTTTGTTTGGACGGCACGGGAATCCTAGTAATCCCCTATCTCCTGCTCGGTCTTATAACAATTATAATGTAGAGCGGGAAACGTTCCCCAGCTCAGTATAGCAAACGGGTCCGGTCAATACATCCATATTATTATCTTGATTAAGGCGTGACATGGTCTCTACTTAGAGAGAGAGAGAGAAGAAAACACTCTGCGTGTGCTCTTGCAAGATTAGATTGGTTATTATTTTATCTAATCAGGATGGCTCCCACTGTTTTTATCAAATCATCCTTCAAACCCTAAAAGGAAAGAGTAGCCGGGATTAATTACACCCTACAAGTTCGCCAATCATTCAGCTAGGCCAGTGCCGGTACTTTGAAGGAAGTTCCCCGTGCTTTTGCACAAACCTAATTAAAATAAAACTCGTTTTTCCAGAGGCGTAACCCCGTTGACACCTTTCTAGACACCTACTTGATCGACTAATTGTAAAGTGCAAAACTCTCTCAGGAGTAACAATTACTCGCAGTGGGTATCGGGATCTAACTATCTCATAGAAGGTATGCAATCTCATTGCAAATTTCAACACTTGAAATTCCCGATAATTTTGCCCCTAGCAACTTATGACCTTGGCTAAGGTTAACAATTCATAAGCGCTAGTCAAGTTCAACCTGTCATTTCCTGATTGAATTAAACCCACCTGCACGACCCTTGGCTAAGGTCAACAAAGTCGTACGACTGCCCTAACTCAATCGCATCATATGCTTTACGAATAAGCATTAATTAGCTACCGCACACTACGCCTTGGCTAAGGTCAACAAACGTAGCATGAATACTAACTAGTACTTATCTGAAATGACGGAGGGCTACGACAGGTTTTTAAGAAAACCTTTTGCGTAATGAACTTGATATCGTTGTATAATCAAATGATTTAAATGGAGTGTTTTTGAGGCTTTTGCTAGCTTCGCTAAAGAGGTCACTCCCGGTGAAGGGATCTCGGCTCGAATGAGGTGCAGGATATTGACAATACCACTATGCAAAGCAAAAACTAGAAAAGCAATCAAAATACAAAACTGATGGTTGTAGCATCTGCCAATTATTGCTAAAGAGTTCACTTCCGGTGAAGGGATCTCGGCTCTTTCCTTATCGAATAAGGTGCAGGATATTCTACATGGAATACCATTATGCAAAGAAAGAACTAGAGCTAACAATTTTTGAAAGTTCGATTCTACAACATCTTTAGGTTTATTTTCTTTCATTAATCTCATTAATAAAGTCCCATCATTTAAGTTACCTAATTATCACAGATAAATACAACGTACGCTTATGCCATCCGCATTCGCCTTGAAGTCCCGTCATGCACCGTTAGGTTAGGTAACTAACGGCAGAGCGGGGCAAGGTTAGCGCAGGTGAAAAACATAAGCAACGTCTATAATATATCACATATATTATACACGGTATCTATCTCATCATATCAAGTGATCACATCAAAGCATATCCGAAATAGAAATTACATATGAAATATTGGATATACTAGGAGTTCCGGGTTTTAAATTAAGCCTGTATAAAACACGGATTTCACGGTCGTGATGAATAGCCAATCCCACATCCTTAGACCCCTAAGAGAGCGGCAAGCAACCCTACCAATTCTAGAGTTAGGAGATCCGGACTCGACGCCTCGAGCTGGTCTCCCACTGGACTTTAGAACCCGGTTACTTGTGCTCCCTTCCTTGGTTCTATCCTAATGCGGAAAAGTAAATAATATACATCAACGGTGACATCTTCCTCAACCCGGAAGTGCCCCAATAAAAGAATATTACATACAAGTTTTTACATGAATGAAAATGAAAAACTCTCATCTCACATAAAAAAATCCTCGGCTATTCAAACACGACGATCCAATATAACATATCCCAGCAACACATAACATCACATGTCATCAACGTAAGTAAATATGTGTATCCCAATTGTCGTTGACATATAGCAATGAAACCGGCGATACTCCACATATTACACTTACGGCCGCAGAAAAGAAAGTGAAAAACTACAACAATTGGAATCCGCAACCACCTTAGACATCATAAACCCAATGTATCACATACATTGGATTTCATGCCCAACCAAATGAATTCCTTAGACATCACATGCCTAACGATTATAAACCCCACATTTTTGTCTCGATATCGAAAAAACTTTTCAATAACAAGTCGGGCAATTCAACAAGATTCTCGATATCCTGATCGAATGCTCGTCGGAAACTTTAGTAGACGGTCGCACCCCCGATACCGTCGACGAAGTGCACTTAGGCGGAACACCGCGGCAGCGAGCACCCGGACGGATGCTTTTAGCAACGGGGTTCTCCTACAGTCACTTAGTCGGGGCTATGGGGCATGGCAATCTAGTAAGGTTACCCGGCGAGTATCCGCGTACGCTACATGATTGCGACGGACTTTTGATCACATCAAAATCCCGTGGCAACCGATCAAATGACACTAAATTGCTAGATTTATAAAATTCAAATCAGTTTGGATTCCAAGTATTATATCACAATCACATATAGCTAGACGATGTTAAACTTTTCGATCGAATAAACAAACACCCAAATCTTCCCAGAGAGCTCAACACTTGAGCGGAGTTCAAAAAGTACCCAGAACATGCCACAGCTCCTGTGAACCATCCGTAGAAGGGTTGACCCATGCCTCACTCATGTCGCCACGGAACTGCGGCAAACCCTAGGGTATGTTCACGGTTCCGCGATCCAAAAAGTCGAGTTTGGGTATTATTCTTCTAGAGGGTCCACAAAATCGCTTGCATGATTTTCTGAAGATTTTAAACTTGAAAAAAATCCAACTCTTGGAAAATTTCCAGTGAGAGAAAATATGGGTTATTGATATCCGTTCGAACTTTTTAATGTCGTCTAAATAACTCGAATACATGTTAGAATTACGATTACGAAACACTCTGAATTGCCTTTGTAGAAAGTTAACATCACATGCAAATTTAGCTAAAACAAGCAACACAAGAAACACAAAAACCCAGAGACTAGAACACACTAAAAAATTCAACCCTTTACCTCATGATTGGGCCGAGCATGCCGGTTTTCTAAGGTGTCTGGCCGACCAAATTCCGGCGAGGAGGGGTAAATTTTATACTGTGTTCATGTTATATCACATAAAACATTCTGCGGTTGCTAAAAAAAATTTTTAGAGGCCATTTAAAATTCGATAGAAACTAGGAATTTGTATCGGGTGTTTCGGAGTTGTTTCAGTTTTGTAATCTAACAAACATCTTTTAAATCTCTAGCTTGGCTCTGATACCACTGTTGGGTTCCCTAGGGCGGCAGCGAGGTTTCGGAAGGTATCGTCCATGCCGTTTTCAAATTTTTGCCGTACTAAAGAACCCTAACCCTAAAATCTTAACTAGAGATTTAGACGAAACAACAATGTAAACAACTTTACATCTAAGTGAATGAGGAATACAACCTTTGTAGACCGGTCCTTCACTCCTAAAGCTCCATGTAGTAGTCCCTTCTCTCCAACTAGTGAACACCCGAACTCTAGTAAGGATTCATATGAAGAAATGAACAAGCTTGCTCGAAGTCTTCGAGGCCGATAATGATCTACGTCGAGAAGACTCAAGCTCATGCTACCTCTTCACTAATGGTAGATTAGTGGAGAAAACACCCTAAACTAAATGGCTAATATAGTAGAGGATGATGAAGTAGGAAATAGGCTCACTTTAGATTTAATTTTCTCACAATATTTTCTCACTTAGAAAAAAGCTAGCAAGCTTTTTCTTATGAGGAAGAAGATGAAGTGATGAAGAGAAAATGAAACTCATAAGGTGAGAATAGAAACCATGGGTGAGTTAGTGTCATACACTAACTCATGTAGAGAATAAACTATGGCTAAACAATAATGGTTAGGTCAATAAATATCTACAAGTAAAAAAAAATTAGTGGACTTGGTCAATGGTTCCACAAGCTTCTACAAGCTTCAACCATGTGACTAATTACCATTAATTTTGATTTATTTTAAATAAAAAAAACCCTCACATTATTATAAACATGGTGTTAGTCTCATACACCCATGTAGCATGTGGCATCTAGCATGACACAAAAGATGTACATTAATATATATCACATATATACCAAGTGTACACTAGTGAGAAAAAGAATTCTTAAGTGAGCTAATATTAGTTAATGTAAGTTAATATATCAAATATATAATTATACATTAAATTATTAAATCAACACTTGATTTAATAATCCAGTTATATCACATACAACCGACTAATATCAAATGTAGCAATCTATCGAATCAACACTTGATCCGATAACCCGGCTATATCATAAATAACCGACCGATATCACAAATCGCGAGAATAGAATGCGGTATCACATACGCGCATTAATCTTGGTCCCGCACATATCACATATATGCTCCTACTTCGTTTCGGATGAACCAGGAAAGCTCTTTGTAGGACTCTAAAGACTCATCAATGCGCCGGCAGTAAGTGATGATCATATCAAACACCGACAAGCCGCAAGCGGTCTGCTAAACGTAACGGCCACCCAGGTATTGAGCAATCAGAAGATCAACAAGCAAGCCTGCTCATACTCCTGCGAATCCAATCAGTAACACTACCGTACAGTCCGGTCTCTTCATCTGATACGTCGCATATCACGCCTGGAGGTGGTAAACGTCAGACCCCAATAGCTTGATAAGTCATGCCTGTGTGAAGCGCATAACGGGTCGAGAAACTACTGATAACACTTACCAGTAAATCTCAGAAACAGCCCTGGCTAGGGACTTCCTGTTATAGCCAATCGAGCACAGCGCAACATCAACCTCCAATACCGGGAGAGACCAAATCTCCTCCTATGCTCATTGCCTCCATGTGACTCGGGACTATACCCAAAAATCACCGTTTTGCACGTTCTCTTGAATGTGGTAAGGTGGAAATCAAAGCACAGTGTGAATAATACAAGACTCTATGACGATCTTAGGTTGACAGACTAACCTGTACCAGTGTCACCAGAGAACTGCCATCTAACTTGAGATATAATACCATCTAGGAGTTCTCGGCGAGTCCGTCCAGTGTACCCAGTCTCCACTGAGCACCCTATATCATCTCTTGTTAGTTATATGTATGCCCTAGAGGCCATTACTATACATAGGATGTATATTGTAGTGGATGCTTGGACATATATAGGGAGGACTTTCTTGCTCGACATGATAGTATGCTATCTGGTTGCTCTTTACCTTAACGTGTACACTGATTGTCTCTCTGTTACATGTTGGTAAAGCCCTTAGGATGTGTACTTGACTACCTGGACTATGATGCGGATCATACTAGTGGGGACATGGTAGTCCATAAGTACATCCTTCAAAGTCCCTAGTCGTGGGTGTATCGAGACGGGGCATCGATATACCAGAGTAGACTACCGTGTACCTTCTCGACCCATACAGATGGGCGATGGATGATCCCATATCCATTGGTGTTTGACATCAGAGATGATATACGGGTGCTCAGTGGAGACTGGGTACACTGGACGGATTCGCCGAGAACTCCCAGATGGTGTTATACCTTACGTCAGATGGCAGTTCTCTGGTGACACTGGTACAGGTTAGTCTGTAGACCCGAGATCGTCATAGAGTCTTGTGTGATTCCCACTGTGCTTTGATTTCCACCTTACCACGTCCAAGAGGGCATGCAAAACGGTGGTTTTTGGGTACAGTCCCGAATCATATGGAGGCAATGAGCGATAGGAGGGGATTCGTCTCTCCCGGTATAGGGAGTTGATGTCGCGCTGTGTTCGATTGGCTATAACCGGAAATCCCTGGCCAGGGTTGCTGAGATTTACTGGTAAGTGTTACCAGTAGTTTCTCGAACTGTTATAGACCTCATATCGACACGACTTATCGATCTATTGGGGTCTGACGTTTACCACCCCTAGGCAAGATATGCGACATATCAGACGACGAGACCGGACTGTACGGTAAGTGTTACTGGTTGGATTCACAGGAGTGTGAGCGGGCTTGCTCTATGATCTTCTGATCGCTCAATACCCGGGTGGCCGTTACGTTTAGCAGACCGCTTGCGGCTTATGGGTGTTTGATATGATCATCACTTGGTGCCGGCGTATTGACGAGTCTTTAGAGTCCTACACAGAGGTTTCCTGGCTCAAGCGAAACGAAATACGAGCGCATATGAGATATGTGCGGGACCGAGAATAATGCGTGTATGTGATACCGTATTCTATTCTCGCGATGAATGCATCGATTGGTTGTATGCGCTATAACCTAGTTATCGAATCAAGGATTGATTCGATAAGTCGATACATTGGATATTAGTCGGTCATATGCGATATGACCGGATCGTTAAATCAAGTGTTGATTTAATAATTTAATGTATAATTATATATTTGATATATTACTTTTCATTAAATAGTATTTGTTCACTTAAGATGGATTTTCTCACTTGATGTGCACTGGTATATATGATATAGTTTTGTGCACTAGTTTGTATCATGTTTGATGATACATGTAAACTTGGGTGTGTATGATTAAACCATGGTTATGTTAATGGTTAGGGTTTTGATTTACTTATTTATTTATTCTCTTTATTTATTTTGGCAAAGGAAAATGAAATGGTGGCTTGCTTTGTCTTTTGTTGAAGCTTCATGAAGCTTTGAAGAAGTAACCATTTTGTTTCTTTCCTTTAACCTAACCATTCAACTTAACCCTAGTTAATTCTCTACACTCACCCATGGTTACAAAATGATAACCATCACTAGATTTTGCTTTAATGGATTTATTCTTTTTCATTCTTTTTCTTCTTCTTCTTCTTCAAGAGAAAAAGAAAAGCTTTGCTTGAAAAATATCAAGTGTTGAAATCAAGTGAGAAATCCAAAACCAAAGTGAACCCACTTCCTATTTCTTCATCCTCTACCACTTGCCATGTAGTATAGGGTGTTTTCTTCACAAGTTTCATGACTTGGTGAAGGTGGAGCTTGATCTTGAGTTGCCTCGACGTAGATCATCTTCGGCATCGAAGTCGACGACCTAGCCCGATCATTTCTTCGACGAAACCATCGCTAGAGTCCGGGATCCGATGATCGCAGCGGAGGGACATCATCATGGAGCTAAGGAAGTGGAGGACCGGATCTACAAAGGTTGTAGCCCCTTTCACTTTGCAGTTAAGTTGTTAACTAGTTGTAGTTTCGCCTTAAACTCTAGTCAACGATCGCATTAGGGTTTCTCGGCGCCGGAAATTTTTGAATTTGGCATGGTTGATGGCTTGTGGAACCTCCTTAGAGTGCCTAGGAACCCTATAGTGGTATCAGAGACTAGCTAGAGCCTTAGGCGATGCGTAGACGATATTAGAAGTCCGATCGAACCCGAAACCCTAATCCAAGACCCTTCTCTATACAATTTTTCAAAACTGGGATTTTTTGAATTAAAAATATTCAGAAAAATCAGCAGGGTTTTATAAGGGTTACTGTGCAAAACGAGCGTCTGATTCTACTAAAACGCCGCGGAACCGCGGCAAGAGCATGGCTCATGCAGCGGTTCCGCGGCCATATAGTCCCATCATTTAATGATTTTTGCATAGTAATGTCTATCTAAAAGTGCTGTATTTTCTGGGAATTTTTAATATTTACTCAAGAGTTGAATATTCTGGGTTGTATTGGGAGTTCGTAGATTCGATCGGATTGTCAAACTTTGTCTATGTGTTTTTCCGGGTATTTTCATAATATGTTAAAAAGTTCGACCGGATATAAATACCCAATTTTTCCCCTGCCGGAAAATTTCCAAGTGTTGGATTTTTCCATGGTTTAAGAACATTCTAAGTAGTGCAAGTAACGCGATGGTCCCTCCAGAAGACAACAAACCTTAACTCGATTATGTGACCGTCTTGAACTGCCCTTTGAACCTTAGGGTTTGGGGCAGTACGGCGTGCCACATGTGAGGCGTTGGCTTGACCCTTCTACGGCTGGACCGTTGGTACTGAGGCATGAAGTGAATGTTTTTAAACTTATTTCAAGTGTTGAGCTGTTCTGGGAAAACTTTGGTGTTTGAATGTTCGATCGAAAAGTTTAACATTTTCTATTTATCTGGAATGTGATACAATATTTGGAATTCACAAGTAGTTATGAGATAACTAATATGAATGTTATAAACATAGCACTTTAGTCTCAATTGATCGGTTGCCACGGAATTTTGATGTGATCAAAAGTCCGTCGCAATCACGTAGCGTACGCGGATACTCGCCGGGTAAACTTAATAGACAGCTACACCCCTTAGCCCCGACCAAATGACTGTAGGAGAACCCCGTCGTCGAAAGCATCCGTCCGGGTGCTCGCGGCTGCGGTGTTCCTCCTTAGTGCACTTCGTCGACGGCATCGGGGGTGCGGCCGTCTACTGAAGTTTGCGACGAGCATTCGATCAGTTTTTCGGGAATCTTGTTGAATTACCCGACTTGATATTGAAAAGAGTTTTCGATAATGAGACTAAAATGCGGGGTTTATAATTGTTAGGCATGCGATGTCTAAGGAATTCATTTGGTCAGGCATGCGATGTCTGAGGAGGTTGCGGATTCCAACTGTTGTAGTTTTATACTTTCTTTTCTGTGACCGTAAGTGTAATATGTGATATCGCCGGTTTTGTTGCTATATGTCAACGACAATTGGGATGGGCATATTTACTTACGTTGATGACATGTGATGTTATGTGTTGCTAGATATGTTATATTGGATCGTCGTGTTTGAATAGCCCGGGGGTTTTTATGTGAGATGGGTGTTTTTCATTTTCATTCATGTAAAAACTTGTATGTAATATTCTTTCATTGGGGCACTTCCAGGTTGCAGAAGATGTCACCTTTTGTATATTATTTACTTTTCCGCACTAGGAAAGACCCAAGGAGGAGGGCACAAGTAACCGGGTTCTGGAGTCCAATGGGAGACCAACTCGAGGAGTCGAGTCCGGGTCTCCTAACTCTAGAATTGGAAGGGTTGCTTGCCGCTCTCATAGGGGTCTAGGGGTGTGGGCTTGGCTATTCATCGCGACCGTGGAATCCGTGTTTTATACTGGCTCGTATTGAAAACACGGACGTCCTAGTATATCCAATATTTCATATGATATTTTCTGCTGCGATATCTGTGATGTGATCATGTGATGTTCTGTGATAAATATTGTATATAGTATATATGATATATTATATAGACGTTGCTTATGTTTTACACCCGCGCTAGCCCTGCCTCGCTCTAGCGTTAGTTACCTAACCTAACGGTGCAGACGGGACATCGAGGCGAATGCGGCTGGCATAAGCGTACGTTATATTTATCTGTGATGTTTAGGTGACTTAAATGATGGGACTTCATTAATATGATTAATGAAAGTAAAAGAAACCTGAAGATGTTGTGGAATCGAATTTCAAAAATAAAATAGGTAGCTACAGTTCTTGCTTTGCACAGCGGTATATATGATATATCCTGCACCTTATTCGATGAGGAAAGGGCCGACGATCCCTTCACCGGGAGTGACCCCTTTAGCAATTACTGGCAAATGCTACACACTCGGTTTGTCTTTTGATTGCTTCTATAGTTTCTGCTTTGCAAAGCGATATATATGATATATCCCGCACCTCATTCGACGAGGAAAGGGCCGACGATCCCTTCACCGGGAGTGACCCCCTTAGCAAAACTAGAAAAGCCTCAAAAACACTCCATTTTAAAATCATTTGATTCTACAAGGATATCAAGTTCATTACGCAATACGTTTTCAGAAAAACCTGTCGTAGCCCTCCGTCATTTCAGATAAGTAGTAGTTAGTATTCGTGCTACGTTTGTTGGCCTTTGTCAAGGCGTAGTGTGCGGTAGCTGACTGGTGCTTATCTGCTTATGCATATGATGCAGATTGGGTTAGGGTAGTCATGCAACCTTGTTGACCTTTGTCAAGGGTCGTGCGGGTAGGTTTAATTCAATCAGGAAATGACGGGTTGAACTTGACTAGCATCCTATGGTTTGTTGGCCTTTGTCAAGGTCATAGGAGGTTAGGAGCAAAATTATCGGGAATTTCAAGTGTTGAAATTTGCAATGAGATTGCATACCTTCTATGAGATAGTTGGATCCCGATACCCGCTGCGAGTAAGAGTTACTCCTGGGAAAGTTTTACACATTACAATTAGCCGATCAAGTAGGTGTCTAGAAAGGTGTTAACGAGATTACGCCTATGGGAAAACGATGTTTACATTAATTAGGTTCGTGCGAAAGCATGGGGGACCTCCCTCAAAGTACCGACACTGGCCTGGCTGAAAGATTGGCGAACTTGTAGTGTGTAATTAATCCCGGCTAGTCTTTCCTTTTAGGGTTTGGAGGAAGATTTGATAAAAAACAGTGGGAGCCATCCTGATTAGATAAAATAATAACCAATTTATTCTTGCAAGAGCGCACGCTGAGTGTTTTCTTCTCTCTCTCTCCAGGTAGCGACCATATCATGCCTTAATCAAGATAATAATATGGATATTGACCGAACCCGCTTGTTATACTGAGCTGGGGAACGTTGGTCCCGCTCGAATTTATAATTGTTATAAGATAGAGCAGGAAATAGACGAATACCAGAATTCCTATGCCGCCCAAACAAAGAAAGTGCATATGATGCATCTCCTTCGGGTGTGTTCATTACAAAGAACTGTTTCTCTGTGTCCTCTACGTCCTCGGTATTTGATACCGGATAAGGATCCCAGATATGTAATCTGTTACATAGGGCTACAGAAAGGTAGAGAACTGAGAACGGGTGATAAGTTTCATGAGACAGAAAACGGTGCAAGTGTTGCAACCAAGTCTGTTGGTCACTATCACCCTGTATTCCAAATACATTGATTCTGAACGAATGTTATTAGATACCGAACCTGATATGCAAAATCATATCAGTCTCTTTATTAGTAAAGAGATGATAAAATTTTGTATTGTTGGATAATGTTTTGAACATTTCCTATATCAAAAGTTGATCGGTTCAGGCACGTTATCTAAAAGCATTGCAGTTCTAAATCAAACTACGGTTCTTAGTATACGGAACACACACAAGAGGAAGAGTTCAGAAATGAACGGATCCTTCTTGAGGTATTGTAGACTAGGTCATATCAATGCGACCCGACTAGCTAAGTTGCACATAGATGCATATTTAAATCTGTTTGAATTTACATCTTGTGAAACTTGCCAGTCATGTCACAGAGATAAGATGACCATAGCTCTGTTTACTGGAAACAGAGAAAGAGTTAGTAAACTCTTGGGATGATACATGTTGATGTATGTAGGTCCCCTGTCTACATATGCCAAGACCGGTTCTTTGTACTTCATTACATTCTCTGATGATCTCTTTAGATTCAGACATATGTTCCTGTTGAAACACAAGTCCGAACCTTTTGAGATATTCACAGAATATAAGTTAGAAGTAGAGAACCAAAATACGGGTATAAGTATTATGTCCTATAATGAGATCAGGGAGAAGAATACTTGTGCATGGAATTCTTGGACTATTCTACAGGAGAATGAGATTCTCTCTCAGTGTTACTCCTCTGGATACACCACAGCACGTCGGTGTATCAGGGCGGAGCAATCACATCGTATATGATATGGTGTGCTCTATGATGAGTACAACTGAGTTTCCTATTTCCTTTTAGGGTTGTGCACTTGAGAAGATGCATACCTATTGAATTAGGTTCGAATCAAATCAGTGCCTACCACTCCATATAAGATATGATATGGGAAGAGCCTATCTCTTAAATAAGTTAAGATTTGGGATTGTCGGGCCTATGTCAAAAGCAAAATCCGGACAAAATCGAGGCAAGGTCTGTAATGTAGAACTGGAAAGGTTCCAGCTATACAAACTACAGCAGATGATTTGATAAAACCAAAGGATTCAATAGTTACCAACGAACCTCAGCCTCTCCGCCGATCTAGTAGGGTTCCTCACCCACCTGAGAGATACTTCGGTTTCTCTATGACAGTGGGAGCGAGGATTGCATTATGAGATGATGACCCAACTAGTTTCGAGCTGGCCATCAGGAGTAAGACTCTGTAAGAATGGCTGGATGCTTAGTGATCTGAGATGGAATCCTTATACACCAACAAAGTATGGACTTAGGTTGCTTTATCTGAAGGGTTAAATCCCCATCAGGAGCAAGTATATCTTGAGAAGATTACTTGGTGTACATGGAAAAGTTGAGACTTTCAAAGCTAGACTTGTTAAAGGTTTGCATCATTGACCAGGTATGGATTGTGCTGAAACCTTTTCTAAGGATCTATGTTTAAGTCCATCCAGATCCTACTTGCCACGGCTACATACCATGACTACGATATCTGGTGGTTGGGTGTCATGACTGCTTTTCTAAATGATATTTTGGAAGAGAGCATCTATAAGTACACAGCCAGAGGGCTTCGTAGACAGTGGGAGCAGCGGAAACGTGAGCAAGATGTTTTATGTGATAAAGCAGGCATCGCGGAGTTGGAACATCTGTTTTGATGTGGTAGTCAAAGAGTTTGACTTCATCAAAATGGTAGATGAACCTTGTATATACAAAAAGGTAGTAGGAAGTATGGTGATGATCCTCGTAGAGTACGTGGATGACATACTCTTGATAAGGAAGGAGTTTCCTATGCTACGCTCGGTCAATCTCCGCTCATCACAAGGATTCTACAAAAATTGCATCAAAATCAAGGAAACCCCCTCCCCCCCCCCCCCCCGCCACAAACTCCTAATTAAACCTTACCCATTATTCCTTATCCAAACAAGCATGAATCTTGGAGCATGGTAGAAAGTTTGGGAGGCTAAGTTGCAAGCTAGATCCTTTGAATTGTGAGGTATAATCTTGCTCAAATTGTTACCTTGTTAATATTTGTTGTAATCAAACTTAATTAGGTATCTAAATGAGTTTAAATTCCAAGTTGGAAATTGTCAAGATTAGGGTTTGGAATTTCAAGAATTGGGTTTGGATCAAGATAGGGGTTTTGATCATTTGATTGTAGTTGTAAGATGTAGTTTAACACTTCAAGCATGTAAAACCTAATCTAGTTGCTAGTTGCAAATTGTTAATTTAAATTTGTACTAATTAAGCTATTTTGCAAACTAGGTTTTTAGAATTTAATTAAAAATGTGAGATTTAAATCTAGTTAGGGTTTTCATCACATCATTAACATTATAATGTGTAGTTTAACACTTTAGGTCATGCAAAACCTAGTATAGTTGTTGATTTGTGTATTATTGCTTTAAAATTGTTAAAATTGGAAAATTTTGCAAACTAGAATTTTGGGTTAATGATAATTAGTGGGATTAAAATATGGTAATGGTTTGTATGACCTAGTTATGATACTTAGTGAATATTGTGGCCACTAGTTTTGTTAAAACATCAAGTTTTGAAGTAAAACGGTAATTGAATGCCTTCTAGGTTTTCGGAAATAAATCGATTTGATTTATTTTAAGGTTTTAATGAATTGCACCCTATTTCATATTATAATTAGTGAGTTTTAAAACCACGATTAGTACGTTTGGGTTTTATCTCGATCAATCGGCATTTGTATGCCGATGTCGAGGGTTATTTGGTTCTTTTTGCATGAGCGGGTCATAGATTTTAACCTATGCGCGTTTCGTGTGCCCTTTTAGTTTTGTCCGCGATTTTGGTTTACGATATTATATATGTTTGGATATAGGTACCTCTCACGTGGACTTCGGACGATGAAGAAGAGGATAGCGGTATCGACATCGGCAGACAAGGACCAGGTGAGTAGATATATATCTGCGGGAGAAGTCGGGTGGATGGCGTATAGCACCCCCGCGGTTTCATAGTATAGAACGCGAATGTGTTATGAGATACACACACACACACACACTTATGGGTTTATGAGATATGCATACTTAGCAAGAAATGATTATGTGACTTTGGGTTAGTTTCGTGTAATTAGAAGTAACTTAGTTTAGCTTCTTAGTCGCGAAACCCTAGATTAATGATTTGCATACACGCACACACATACACTCGCGTACATTTTATTTCTTATGCGTATATGGGGATATGTATATATATACACATAGGTATGGGGCTATGTGTGTGTGTGTCTCTACACACACACACACACACACACATGGATGATGAGGATAGTACATGGTATTTGGAGTTGAGTCGATAAGATTGGGTATGGTGCCACGAGATCGGTGATATGATTTGGTTCGTATTATAAGATATGACATGATATCATAGCGAGTCTTTAGGCGATGTGTTTTCATACATACGCATATATATATGTAGATGGTATCAGTATGTAGTAGACTTTAGGTCAGTACCCTAATACAGGATATGATGATAAGGATACCAGATGAATAATGACATAAATGTGATATTTGACCCGTACCCAGATTTGGGATGCCGTACGATGGATTTACCGTACGAGATGAATATCGATGATTGATCCGCACTCTTAGATCGAGGATGTCATATTATATATTGTATCGTATGGGATACTATTGAGGCGGGATCACCGACTATTATATATATATATATATATATATATGATCCACCCGAGAGATGTAGCTCATGGCTCTAGCTCCACA
The DNA here is from genome assembly GCA_030015575.1 of Agapanthus africanus. Taxonomy (NCBI): domain Eukaryota; kingdom Viridiplantae; phylum Streptophyta; class Magnoliopsida; order Asparagales; family Amaryllidaceae; genus Agapanthus; species Agapanthus africanus. The sequence continues at coordinate 494,648,551 of JASDDO010000026.1, forward strand.
CTAAGAATCTAGTGAAGCAATTAGGGACTCTAGGTTGCTAATCTAGAGTGAGATGTAGTAAGTTGCTCTAAGTTTGTATCTATCTTTCTTCTACCATTGATTCTCAACACATGAGATGGTAGGGTAGATGATGAAGAAGAAGGAGGAGGATCTCAAGAAAGGTAGTGAAGAGAAGAAGAAAAATGGTGAGAGTCTTTTTCCAAATGACCATCCAAGAGAGAGAAAACCATGAAGCATGGTTTTGTAAAATAATTTTTTCAATAAACATAATGCAACTATACTTGAATAGTTTGCACAAATGAATTAACAATTCATTTGTCAACACTATTTAAGCATGATTCTCACCATTCTCTTTTCTTTACCTTTATACCTCATTTCCATTTAATTTAATAAATGGATAAACCAAAATTATGTGTCCACCTTCTAGAATGTTTTCTGTATAAATACGGATTACACTCTACTGTATATACATACTTGTATTCATACCAAAATACCAATACCCAAAGAGATAGAATAACACAAAGAACATAATACTAGAATATACATATCGAAAAATATATACGTAAATTAGTAAATCAATACCTAATTTAATAATCCGGCTCAAACTCGAGCTGTCTAGTATTATCAACCGTCCGATCGAAAGTCCGGGTAACTAGTACAATCATTCGATCGGAACCCTGCACATATCAAAATACGGCTACTACATCATTTCATCTGAACCAAGGAAACTCTCTGTATGGGACTCTAAAAACTCATCAATATGCTGGCGGCGGGTTTAACCACAAGCACGTCAGCGGCACTAGCTGTACATAACGGCTATCCAAGTATTGAACGAAAGGAAGGCCGACGAGCAAACTCATCTAAACCCTTACAGAGCCTGTCTGTGACAATCTCCATATAGTCCGGTCTGTTCGTCTAAGAGTATCGCATATCAGGTCTAAGGGGTAGATAAAGTCAGACCCCTAATAATGCGATATTTCGTGTCGGTGTGAAGCCCATCACCCATTGAGAAACTACTGATCCAAATCAGTAATTCTCGTCTACCTTGGCCAAGGATTTCTGGTAATGGTCACCCGTGCACAGCGCGACATCAGCCCCCAATACGGGGAGAGACGAATCCCCGATGATCCGCTCACTGCCTCTATGTGGCTCAGGACTGTACCCAACTAAAACTTGTTTGCACGACTCCTTTGAGCCGTGGTAATGTAGTAATCAAAGTACAGTGGGAACTCACACGAGACAAATGACAATCTCAGGTCGACAGACTGACCTGTACTCATGTCACCTGAGAACTGCTATCTGACAATACATATAATACCATCTATCATGTTCCCGGCGAGTCCTTCTAATGTAACTCATAACCCAATGAGCACTTGTATACTATCTTAGGTGACTAACTGTCACCAATGGATTATGAGACCGGCCACCGTCCCTCGTCGGGGTCTCGAAAAGTATACACTAGTCTACTCCGGAGTATCGATGTCCAGTCTCGATACTCTCTCGACCAGGGACATTTAAGGATGTGCTTATAGACCACCCAGCTCCCACGTATATGATCGCCATCATAATGTTGGTAGTCCAGCAAGAATCCTATAGGCTCTATCAACATGTAATAGTGATCTGTAATACCACATAATGCATGTACATAATGATAAAGAAAAACTAAATAGCATACTATCATTTTGAGTAAGACTATTCTAACCATATAGGTCCTCCCTCAATCATCACAATTGCGTGCCTGCGATTACAATAATGACTTGATGGCACTATAGCTAACAATCTCCCACTTGCACTTAAGGCTAATTATTGTGGTGTCGCATACTCATAGCCCGTGTGATACCGAACACCCAACTTCTCTACTAATCAGTTTCGCAAAGCCCGTTTGTGAAACTATTGCGTTCGAGAAATAGCCTCAGTGAGTGGATCCACTCTAATTCTATCTTTATCTATCTATATTTCAACTTCGTGGAGAAAGACCATCTTCTAAAATAAGCGATACATGTCTTAGAATTTGTCTGGATATCTGATGGGTAAATGAACTCCAAATCCAACAAACTTCTTAGACCGTATCTTCCACTGAATTTAATCAGTATCATGCGCCATGCTTTCCTCAGTTTCCGTTTGGAACTCCTGTCCAACATACTGCCCCTTAAAAGAAGGAAAACTATAATTCTGACAGTCACTCAGTCATTCAGGTCATCTTGGAAGTCTGAAATGATAACCACCTCCTGAAAGAGGCTGCCGTTACCATATACCAAGAACATCCACTTATATTCATAACTGCTTCCCAATGTTTCTCCACGATTAGATTAATATATACTTATTGCAGCCAGTGCAAAAGCAATATCTGGTGTGGTACTTGACATTTCATAATTAACTCAATTGTCTAAGAAAATGATATGCCAATCATGCAAATCCCTCTTCTCATTAGTCTAGAAGACATCTCTTTGGAGAGGGTGACTCCATCACCTGCGGGTACACCACCACGTTAGGAGTCGTCCATTCTAAATCACTTTAGAATAGTGTCAAAGTACCCAAATAGTGACACTTCCCAAATCTAGATCTAAAACCATTGATCTAGTGACCAGAATTCCTGATATTTTATCCAAATCCTATGTTGAGAAATACCCTGTGACAACCACAGTATAAACGATCGTAGTATAGGAATATCACTTCCGATCAAGAGCATGTCATCCAAATACCAGGACATCACTCCCAACTCCCTTCTTACCAGGTCCATCTATTATTCTGATAAAGTCAAACTCTATGATTGTCACATCAAAAAATAGACGACCTATATCCGCTGTACTTGCTTTAGTCTATAAAAAGACATAAGCTACTTGCCCATCATACTTCCACTGCTCTTACTGACTACAATAACCCTCTGGCGGAGTCATATACACGTGCAATTCTAAAGCTAATTTAGAACGACGTTATACTCATCCAATTATTAGATCTCATAGTCTAGAACAGCAGCAGTGGAAAGCTTGGGTCATCAAAACCTCCCTGTCACCATCTTTGAGGAGACCCAAGTACCTCTCGGGTGGCTGAGGTTACCCACCAAATCTGCGAAGTGGCTAATGGATTGTCGAATCTAATTGAATTTTTAAGTTCTACTAAATTTTCAATAATCGTTTGTAGTTCTGGAATCACTTCCAGTTCCATACTCCCACCAATGTTTTCTGAAAAGGATTCATTTTACAAAAGAGGTGGCGAGTCAAGAACAATATATCTATTAATCCTCCAAATGGTAGAATGTTAACCCTCGTAAAAGCCTGGGATAACCCACAAACAGCCATCACTGAAACGTGTCTAGAGTTTATCCAGATTCTGGTTATAAGCATAAACCGGACAACTCCATATACCTTAACATCATTAAGATATGAATCCATTTTATATCTAATATAGAAACAAAGGCACTAATTTAATTAGAACCAGATTCAAAATACATGCAGTCGTTTCCAGTGCATATCGACTAAATGGAAGAAGGCCAAGCAGCATTACTCATTAAGGAGCGTACTCACGGATGAGTAACCTGAGAGAGAAACAAGTTCTCAAATATATTACTTACAACGGAATACCTAGCATAAGTATCTACATTTTCGATCACCTCGAAAAATCCTAATACTCGTAACATATGGTTCTCTACTTTATTCTTATACCTATAATTTCTCAAAATTTGGATCATGTATTTCAACGAAATACTTGTCTAAAACCAGAGAAGTATAAGTAAACGGAATATAGTACAAGTACCAACCCCTTTGTCCTAACGGATATCGGACAACATACAATACTTTGTATAAGTCCTCTGAGTTTAATGACTCAAACCCTGTGCGTCGTAGATTGAAAACTGTGCTATGGTTAAGAAGAATTACACCGCTGTTGAATGCACCTTACGTAACCATCAACTGATATAAATAAATGTCATAGATATAATTTCAAAAAGTTATATCTCACTTTATTAAATAAACGTATAGATATATCAGTTTGAAATTGGTGCATAACAACGGATATTCAAAACCAAATAATTGATGTTAGGCAAAACCTAGGTGATTTCCTCAAATATCACCAATTATAAAGAATTCTGATATATTGAGGATCTAATCACCCAATTCCTAATATTCTACTCACACTCAGCATCGGTAGCGCCATACAGATGTGAGAATCAAATCTGGTAAATACATACCCTGGAGTCAGAATCTAATTGGAAAAACAGTTTTCAATTAACACCGCACAGTAAAATTGAAACATGAAAATGTTTCGAAGGGGTGACCGGGTATTCCTAGTAATATCTCTTCCACTATCCAGATTCATGACAATAACTGTATATTTCTTTGCCCATACTCCAATCCCGTTATATGTCTTTACTTATTACCTCCTGTACACCATGCTTAGGCTAATTGGTTTTCTTCCTTCCCTACCTTTCGGCACCTGCCTAAGGTTTGGAAGAAATTATCCAATAAGCGTAATAAGTGTACTCTCCTAATACTAGGAACTCTCGCAACCTGAGAGAAGGGAAAAAGAAAATACAACCAAATAATTTTATTCAATTTCTCCATAACCGGAAACCATCCTCGAATTGAAACAAGTTTCTTCGAGTTCGTATGTAACTATACGATAGCATACCTAAGCAATATGGATCTTCATAAGGATACGGAGTGTCCTGGAGAAATGCAAATGTGGAGTAGGAGTTGCAGGGATATACGCGGTTTCGTCATGAATGACAGTAGTCATAATTTCCTTTGCCCTCACTCTAATCTCTTCATATGTCTTTACTTATTACCTTCTGTACACCATACTTAGGCTAATTGGTTTTCTTCCTTCCCTACCTTTCGGCACCTCCCTATGGTTTGGAAGAAGACTATCCAATAAGAGTAATAGGTGTACTCTTCTAATACCAGAAGTCCTCGCTGAGAGAAGGTAAAAAAAAAAAGACAACCGAATAATCCCATTCAATTTCTCCAGAACCGGAAACCATTCTCGAACTGAAACAAGTTTCTTCGAGTTCGTATGTAACCATACGATGGCATATCCAAGCAATATGGATCTTCGTAGTGATATGGACTGTTTCGGAGAAATGCAAAGGGAAAGTAGAAGCGGCAGGGATATATGTGACTATGACAATCCAAAAGCCAAAATGTTTAAGAAGGTCCGGTTAACTTGGTTTATGAGTTTTAGTTTAGGGTTAGGTCATGGTCGCTACTGAAGAGAGAGAGAGAAAAGAAACACTCAGCGTGCACTCTAACCTAAATTAGATTGTTAACCATTTTATCCAATCAGGATGGCTCCCACTGTTTCCTCGAATTCTCCTTCAAACCCTAAAAGGAGAATTAGTCGGGATCATCTACAAATCACCCGAGGAGTAACACCTACTCATCAGTGGGAATCTGGACCCAACTATCATTGCATGATAACTTGATGGAAGCCACTCAAGTCACTACACTCCAAAAGGTATGAGCATGTCTGGCAGGTTTCCTGTATATTAGAAACTCCCGATGTGGTTTTTTCCCCTAGGATCCAAGTGACCTTGACATTGCCAGCATATCAAAGGGTCCTAGTCAAATTTAACCCGCCATTATCTTGATTGCATTAAACCCACACCGTACGAGTCCTTAATAATGCCAACATGACCGTCACTACTACAAATAAGGGTTGCCCCTACGGATTTACCCATAGGGGCAAACCACTGCCCCTACGGATATATCCGTAGGGACAATAAAATACCCTGTAGGTACAAACGCCATAGGTGCAAGTTGAAGCCCTGAACTTGCCCCTACGGACAAAAACTTGCCCCTACGGAGTTCTGTGTAGGTCCCGTTTCACCTACGGAGTAGGCCGTAGGAGCGAAAAAATTATTTTATTTATGGGTTTTAAAAAAATATTACTTGTAACTACGGATGAATCCGTAGGGCCAAGTAATAGCCCCTACGGATACATGCATAGGTACATATCCGTAGGGGCAAAATATCAGAAATCCTGATATTTTGCCCCTACGGATAACTCCGTAGGGGCTTTTTTTTGCCCCTATGGATATATCCATAGGGGCACTCCCAACCCCTTGATACTGAGATCGGGGGGGGGGAAATATCAGTTATTCTGATATTTTGCCCCTACGGTTTAATCTGTAGGGGCAACATGTGTACCTACGAATTAATCCGTAGGTACATATTATCTGTTTTTTTTTTAAAAAAAGGGCTGCCTGATTTTTTTCTCGCCCAGTGCACAATAATATATACATCAATCAAATATAAAATTAATCATCACACAACATATATCGCAGTATTCATAATCACATCTCATGCATATAATATACAAAAGAAACCAAAAAACTGAATATGATATAAATATAAACCAATATCAATATCGTCCAAAATGTTTCAAAATGTAGTACAATATGTATCATATAAATAAATACATGTTTCAAAAAATAAGAATCAAAAATCTACCCTAGCTCGGTCCAGCTCCACCTCTGATAAACGCTAGAATCTGGCGCGCCTGCTCCTCAGTCAATAAACCATGCAATTCGGCGCGTGCGGGAGTCTGAGCGGGCTGTGGAGCTGGCGATATGGTCTGCGCAGCCGCCGTCGAGGTAGTGGCTTACGGAGACGCGGCTGCGGGAGTCTGAGCGGGCGGTGGAGCTATAGGAGCTGTCTGCGGAACCGCAGCCGATATAGTGGCTTGCGGAGCAGCAGCCGAAGGAGATGCATGTGGAGGCTCGGCCGATGTACCCTGTCGCGTCTGGACCAAACGTGTGTAATAAGCGTGTAAGAACTGTGTATTATTCAAATTCGTATCATTATCAAGTTATTTCGAAACCCCATTTGGATATCTAGTGTTTAATAACCGTAGTTTATTTTAATTAGATATGTATGTATGATTAATCAAACCTAAGTCTACAACCAAATAAGCTCAGGCTACGTACTAATTATGGATATGTTGATATTTATAATATGACATGATATTTTACTATAAAGTAGTATACATACTAGCATCTCCTTCAACTCCTGAATGGTGGCCTTCAAGCTCTCCAGTTCCTGCTGGACACGTCGCTCACTGGAGACGGAGGAAGTAACCGCCGGGGTGGAGTCCAACCTCATATGGGCCCTGCTAGGGCCCAGTCCCTGGCCTCTCTCCCAACCTCCGTGGTGCCCTCCGTGTGCGACGTTCAGGACTAGGGTCAGCAGCCTCGGATCGCTCTGTCCAGTAAAATCGATCCCCGAGGTCTCGGCCTGCTCAATCACCCGCTCCTATACCCACATTAAGCAGTAAAGTATAAGTATAAAATTTAAATTTGAACCTTCCAAAACTAAAATTTCAAATATGGGTAGAATAAATATTAACACTTACGCAATACTCCTGGGTAGCGACGTCGGGATATCGAAGCTCGCCCGTGGCGGGATCTGTCGAGGTGCCGTGGACGGCAAGATATGCGGACATCACGCTCGGTGTACCGCCTTGCGTCAGGGTCTGAGCTGTCTACAATATTAGAAAATAACTCTTACTATTAGATATATTAGAAAATAACTCTTAATATTGCAGAATATCACAAAGGTCGGTCTATTGTAATTTATCGATAACTCCATGGCTCGAGTAATATTCCTCGAGCCACCTGTGTAAGTGGGGCGACCCCTCTTCGCCGACTTCCTGTTCTCTGTATTCTGAGAGGCCTGTTTCTACACAACGCATAACATTTAGTTTTCTAATTAAGGACAAAAAAATAAATTATATCCTAAACAATGAATTACATTTAAAATACATACCTGTTTGCGTTGAGAGTCGAAATATTCGCACAATAGAGGCCATGTCTCTACGTCGACTCTCGCAAACACCGGAGTAGATAGGAGGGCCGCTCTCTCTTCCTCGGGGGTCGCCATCCACAGGGAGTAGTAGTCGGCCTTCAGCTCATTCCTGTTGTATCGGACCTTGGTCTGCATGTTCTTCATCAGGCCATTGTACAGAGCATGAAGGTCGAGCACCCTCCCAGGGTGATCAGGGTCGGGTACAGGCTGAAAATCGTAATCCGACTGAAAATACAAAAAAACATTGTTATTAGATTGCAAGTGTTAATAATAAATATATTGGATAAATCAAATGAAAATATATATTAATACGTACCCGAGCCTGATCAAAGAAGAGGGCGAATGAGCGCCGGTGCTGCTCGCCCCACTCAACGTGAAGTGGATAGTTCTTCACGAGCCGGCTCCCGTCCCCCATATACCGGCCGAACCTCTCGGCATGAGGACCGGTATAGCGATAGTCAAGGGTAAAAAAATAGGGGGAATGCTGCCTCCCCCCTAGCTCTGTCAGGCCTCAGCCTATGGGACTGATTCGGGCCTCGAGTCCCCCTCTGGGGATGGAGAGGCCCTGCCTCTGCAAGAAATATCAAGACAATCAGTATTAAGACAAATTTGTATTAAGAAATTAAGGTTAAATGAAAATTGAAGTGTGATATATACCTCCAGTGACTAAAGCACGAGCCTGGGCCCGGGCAGCAGCACGAGTGGAACGATAGTTCCTCCGGTGAGGAACAGCCGGGGTCCCGGATGCGGACGCATCCCCTCCAACTAGAAAATAAACATTGACGCTAAATTTTCATGAAGTTCATATTTATTCTATAGAGCATATGTAAAATGAATAAATATTTTATATTTATTCATACTAACCTGCAGACGATGCAGAGGGTATGGAAGTGGCAGGAGTGGCCCCTGCGTCAGATGTGGACGCACCACCTATAATTAGACAATTAAAAATAGATTATATAAGTAATTGCAAAAAGAATGTGTAGATCAATATTATAACATTCTAAATCAATATGCATGCACTATAGGATATATAAAGATACCCGCAGGTGCGGTGGTGTCACCACCTACAGCTAGACAATAATAAAAATTGCTAAGTAAGAGCAAAAGGAATGTGTGTATATTTATGATATAGTATTCTAAATCAATATACATGCACTATATGATATATAAACATACCTGGAGGAGCGGAAGTGGCCTCTGTCCCAGATGTGGACGCATCACCAACAACTAGACAATCAAACATTGACAATATAAGTAATTTTGACATAAACAGGCATGAATATCTGTAATATTACATTCAAAATGGATATGCGTGCAGTATACCTGGAGGTGTGGCAAAATCCACACGGAAGGAAGCATCCGAAGAGGTCTCCGATCTGGGTGCAAGACCAGCCTTCTGAAGCTCCCTACGGAGCTCTCCGGGTGGCAGAACCGCCCTGCCTCTGCCTCTGCCTCTGCCTCTGCCGCGGTTGGAGCTCCTGCCGCCCCCCGCTGCTCCCGACATCGTCATCAAATCTAGATAAACGGTTCGTGGACGCATTAGACAATCATTAAAAGTATTGACTATATATGTATAGATCGTAAAATGTGAAGTAATAATATAACATTATTGATAACCTTTTTTGTTTCGTGGGCGCATTATACATATCTACTTGGATTTCATCATCGATGTCATTTCTAACCGACGTAACTTCATGATCGGCCGAAGACAATCCGTCCTTCGAAACAGACGGTCAGAGCACTCTAAGCCTTCTCTCTTCTTCATCCTCATTGCTGTCCTCGAATTCTGGGACATCGTAGACATCTTTGGGTTTCCATCGGCATACAACACTCCATCCCGGATGGTTCAAACACTATGAGTAGTATACTTGGAACGCTTGGTTCGGAAAGATAAACGGATCTTCCTGACCGTAAAATCGAAGTGTGTTCACACTGGTCAATCCATATTCATCTTTCGAAGTCTAAGATTGCTTCTCCACTTATCCGTATCGGTTCGCATATCGTACCAAGTACACTGGAATATATAAAAGGGTTCTGATCGTCCGGAATAGTGGATGCCGAGTATACAATTTAAGTACCCATAATAAATCACACCGTCCGATCCTACCGTCGCAATCCCACTATTCTGAGGGGTTCTATATGTTTCTATGTCCTTAATTTCGAATTTGTATCCAAGGACACCAAATCCTTTGTAATATGCAACCTCCATACTAGGAAATTGAGCTAAACATCTTGAATCACTCTCAAATGATGCAGACAAGTACGGATCGTGGATCTAACAAAAAAATTTTTACGAAAAATACATAACGATACAAGTTTAGATTAAAACTGATAGCAATAAAATGTTATTCGAATAACTTACATGATCTGTGACCCAATCACAAAAATTATCCTGATGATATTTTTCCAATTGTTCTTCGTTCCAATCAGGATGCCCCTAACGTACCTCGTTAAAATGAATTCTGTTTTCAATAAATAATGGTGACATTAATATTATATCATTTCATACACACACAAACACAGATATAACAATTAATCCAAAAAAAACTTACTCTCTAATTTATTCAAGACATGCGCAATTAAGCAAGATAAACTGGTATATCTTGTTGATAAATATAGTGTCTACCCTCTTATACTCGGCTTTACCATATGGCCCGTCTTGAATTCTTCGAGGCCGGTTAAGTCTTGTCTCAATGTTCTCATCCAGATAGCGGGAACAAAATGTGGTTGCTTCATCAAGAAGATAATCTTGCATGATAGAACCCTCTGGTCGATTTTTATTGCGTATATACTTTTTAAGAGTGTAGAGATACCTAATGAAAATATGTTAAATAAATAAATACGAGCATACAGGACAACAATAAATTTATAAATTGCGCGAAACGAAAAATTACACGTACCTCTCGATGGGATACATCCATCGATATTATACCGGTCCGGCTAACTTAGCCTCAGTTGCAAGATGAACCGTCAAGTGTATTATGATATCGAAGAATGACGGTGGGAAAATATGCTCAAACTTGCAAAGTATCAACGCAATAGAATTTTCTAGTTTATCCAGCGTCACAACCTCCAGTGTTTTAGCATACAACTCTCTAAAAAAACAACATAGGTCGTTGATTACTAGACCAACCGATTCGGGGAGAGAAGTCCTGAGGGCTAATGGAAGAAGGTGCTCTACGATAACATGGTGATCATGACTTTTCAGCCTATCGATCTTACCCTTCACAATTTTTATTTTCTTGCTGAATGATCCTGAGAAACCTGTGGGAACTTTCAAATCATGCAACACTTGTAGGAATCTTTTCTTCTCCGGTTGTGACATATGATAAGCGGCATTGGGAAGTACAAACTTGCCCGGTTTACCCGATACCGGTCTAGGGTGCAATTCACTTCTTATTCCCCACTCTTGTAGATCCATCCGAGTATTCAGGTTGTCTTTCGATTTCCTGTCTTTATAAAGAAGCAAGTTAAGTATGTGCTCTGATACTCCCTTCTCTATATGCATGACGTCCAGACAATGACGCACTAAATTTGTTGACCAGTACGGAAGCTTGAAGAAAATGCTTAACTTGTTCCAAAATGGTGGTTTGACCTATTTCGTCGGATCCATCCCGAAGGTCACATTATTGTAACCATCCCATTTAGCAGTCGCATCCTCTCCGGACAATGGGGATGGAGGTCCAAGAAGCTCCTGATGACCATCAAAGTGAACCGTGTCTAACCTATAGGAGTGGTCTGGAGGCAGGAAACGTCGATGGCCGCAATAACAAACCTTCCTGCTAAAATTCAAGAATTTTGATGTTGTGTGTTCATGGCAATGAGGACATGCTTTGTGACCATGTACGGACCAACCTGATAGCATTCCATACGCAGGAAAGTCATTAATTGTCCACATTAAAGCCGCACGCAGTATGAAGGTTGTATTTGTGTTTGCATCATATGTCTCTACACCATCAATAAACAAAGATTTCAACTCCTCGATCAGAGGTCGGAAATAGACGTCGATATTGTTCCCCGGTGAGTTTGGTCCGTCGATAAGAAGAGGCATCATAAAGTATGATTGGTCCATAGCCAACCAAGGCGACAGATTAAAAATTATCATTACAACGAGCCATGTGCTGTGACTTCCAGCCATATAGTTGAATGGGCAGAAGCCATCAGTAGCCAGTCCGAGCCGGACATTGCGAGGATCGCTACTGAATATTGCGTGCCTCCCATCGAAATCCTTCCATGCCGGTGAATCTCTTGGATGGCTCATTTTTCCATCTTCACTTGGAGGAGCACGGTGATGCTAAATCATTGCCTCGGCTGTTTTCTTGCACCTGAATAGCCTCTGTAACCTCTGTGTTATGGGAAAGTATCGTGCTATCTTGACAGGTATATCAGGCTTCTTATCAGAATCTTTCGGCTTATACCTGGCCTCTCCGCATGTTGGACACTCTTTCAAATCTGAATTCTCTTTCCGGTACAACACGTAATTTTTAGGACATGCTTGAATCTTCTCGCACTTTAGACCCAAATCAGACATCATCTTCTGGGCTCCGTACCAGCTGTCGGGCACGTTATTTTCCGGGGGCATAGAATCTTTCAAGAACGAAAGAAGTATTGTGAATGACTTGTTGCTCCATCCATTTAGGTACTTAATCTGGAAAAGTTGGACAAACCATGAGAGGGTGGAATAATTCGCATTCTCATAAATTGGTTTTCTAGCATCATTCATGAAATTTTCATATTTATCCGCACACGGTTCTTGACCGGAAGGAATGTCATCTTCGGTACGAATAGATTCACCTAGGGCAGCCTCTGCCATATCCTCCATTTCTTCTGATGGAAATAAATTACCGTCTTCTCCTTCTGCCGCATTACCGAATTCTTCTTCTTCTCCTGCCGCATTATCGTGTTCTCCTTCTTCTTCTGCCGCAGTACTGCATTCTTCTCCTTCCGCGTGATATTTCCAAGTTGTATAAAGTCTAGTAAACCCATATTTTACAATATGAAGCTCTACCAATTCTACTTTCTGCCAGTACTTATTGCCACATCTATCGCACGGACAGAAAATCTTCTCTATTATGATCTTATTATGTGCGCGTACAAATTCAATGAAAGCAGCAACTCCTACGAGAAAAATAAGGTTGTATACGTTGTTGCCAATCCACATACATCTAGTTCTTAACTCTGACATACTCATGGGCCAGGTTAGACTGTATAACATATAAATTGTAGGTTATGGTGACTATATTAAGAAATATAAGAACGGGATAGTTACTGGCAAAGGAGAAAATCCGTGTATATGCTTTGTGTGTGCGTTTGTCGTTGAAAAGAATAAATTATCGAACGTATGTTAACCGATAGACGGGGACTAAGTGGTGCTTTTAGTTTCATATATGAGTATCGATGAGAATATGAAGGTTTCATATTATCATCGAGTATCATATATTGGTTTTAACTTGAACATCTCGAATCACTCTCTAATTATGCGTTTGTTGTGTATTCTTGTTGTATGTGTGTGTTCCGCCTGTCGGGGGTAAGGCTTCTATCCCATTAAGAATGTATAGAGCGAACACCCATCACTTGTGCTTTCAACCGTTTGGAGTAAATTTCGTCAGAACCTCCCCGCTGTTCTCCGAGTACACTGTAATAGAATAGATAATCATTTCAAAGCTGTGAAAAAACGTTGAAATGAACATCTAATCTATCTTTGTACACGGAGAACCAGCGGAAAGGTACCGACAAAATATCTCAAAACGGATGAAAACACAAGTGAATGAAGGTGTTTGCTTTATACATTCTTAACTTGTCCACACGGGACAAATCTATCGGTTACCATACGATTGAATTTTCTCGTCGCATAGACTATACGACGGTTGTTAGTATCGAGCTATACCATCCGATATCTAACAACCTTCATATAATTCTATGTCACGATGAACATCGCACGTATGTTAACCGATAGACGGGGACTAAGTGGCACTTTTAGTTTCATATATGAGTATCGATGAGAATATGAAGTTTTCATATTATCATCGAGTATCATATATTGGTTTTAACTTGAACATCTCGAATCACTCTCTAATTATGTGTTTGTTGTGTATTCTTGTTGTATGTGTGTGTTCCGGCTGTCGGGGGTAAGGCTTCTATCCAATTAGAATGTATAGAGCGAACACCCATCACCTGTGCTTTCAACCGTTTCGAGTTAATTTCGGCAGCACCTCCCCGCTGTTCTCCGAGTACACTGTAATAGAAAAGATAATCATTTCAAAGCTGTGAAATAACGTTGAAATGAACATCTAATCTATCTTTGTACACGGAGAACCAGCGGAAAGGTACCGACGAAATATCTCGAAACGGATGAAAACACAAGTGAATGAAGGTGTTTGCTTTATACATTCCTAACTTGTCCACACGGGACAAATCTATCGGTTACCATACGATTGAATTTTCTCGTCGCATAGACTATACGACGGTTGTTAGTATCGAGCTATACCGTCCGATATTTAACAACCTTCGTATAGTTCTATGTCACGACGAACATCGCACGTATGTTAACCGATAAACGGGGACTAAGTGGCGCTTTTAGTTTCATATATGAGTATCGATGAGAATATGAAGGTTTCATATTATCATCGAGTATCATATATTGGTTTTAACTTGAACATCTCGAATCACTCTCTAATTATGTGTTTGTTGTATATTCTTGTTGTACATGTGTGTTCCGGCTGTCGGGGGTAAGGTTTCTATCCCATTAGAATGTATAGAGCGGACACCCATCACTTGTGCTTTTAACCGTTTCGAGTAAATTTCGGCAGCACCTCCCCGCTGTTCTCCGAGTACACTGTAATAGAATAGATAATCATTTCAAAGCTGTGAAACAACGTTGAAATGAACATCTAATCTATCTTTGTACACGGAGTGTAAGTCTACAGTAGCGCCTCGGCCGTCTATAGACGCCAAATGCGGAACAAAAACTTTTTAACTGGCACTATCGTATACTTTAACCCGGATCTACCATTATTGCTAAACTAACAAACTGTAAAGAGTGTAGAAAGGTTATACCGAACGATCCGAGTCCTTCGTTCTTTAACCATCATCCCACGCTCCGTTGCGGCTGCTCCGATCTCGTCGATCTCCGATCTGCTCGTCCAGGTGGCACCACGTCAACGATTCTTTAAACGGGCTCCCGCCTCTGACTCGAGGCAACTCGGTCGTCAAGTTTGCTAAAAGAGACGACCAAGATTGATGTAGAGAATGAGTAGAAGATTTTGTCTCGTTATGTTCAAAGTTATGGACGAACGGTTAATGAAGTTGCCACTCGAAAATGAAATGGAATGAGAAATGAGTTATCAAATTTCCATGTATCCAAAACCATAGTCTTTTTTCCAAAATCAAATCAATCTCTCTTTCTCTCTCACAATGGGGGGGCCGGCCAAATAAATAGGAAGAGGGAGGTGATGGTAGGAGCAAAGAGGGTGACCACAAGGATAAATATCATGAACAAATATCCTAAGGTTAAACAAGAATCATTAATGTTAAAGCATGAGTCATTAAAACCTAGTCATCATATAATAAATGCAAAGAAAGATGCATGAATCTAGTCACCAATCTAGAAGCTTCTAGAAGCACGACTCACCCTCATCACTCACCCGAGTGACGGAAAGATAAATCCGTCTTTAACCGAATGTTAAAAGACGGGCGATAGAAAACTGGAAACTGGCAACTTCCAAAAGTGATCCCGAAACGAATTTCAGGATAACCCCGTAACTGTATAAATATACCCGTATTTGTATTACGACCGAATACAAATGCAACTGAGACAAAGATATTATATCTACTCAATATAATACTCGGATCCGGCTTAAACCAAAGCCGACCAGTATCATCTGCCCGAAATCTGACACGTGCGTAAACGCACGAGCATTTTCCGAACCCTGCCATAAAACCATACGGCCTCTACAACGTTTCGCCCGAACTTGGGAAACTGTCTGTAGGGGACTCTAATGACTCGTCAGTACCCTGGCAGTGGGTTTAACCACAAACCGTCAGCGGCACTAGCTATGCATAACGGCTGCCCATGGACTGACCTCAAGGGAGGCCGATGAGCGAACTCACCCGGAAACCCTACTGAGCCTAACAGTGACAATGTATATACAGTCCGGTCCGTTTGCCTATGAGTATCGCATATCTGCCTAGGGGGCTAGTAACGTCAGACCCCCAATAGCAGTATAAGTCGTGTCGGAGTGTAGCCCAATAACACCCTGAGATACTACTGGAGTACCTACCAGTAAATCTCCTGCCACGGCCGTGGGCTATGTGTAATGCCTCTCCTAGACACAGCACGATCTCACCCCCAATACCGGGAGAGACGAATCCCCTGCCGATCCGCTCACGTGCCTCCATGTGGCTCGGGACTGTACCCAAAAACTACCTGTTTGCACGACTCCTTTGAGCCGTGGTAGGGTAGAAATCAAAGCACAGTGGGAACTCACACGAGACAAATGACGACCTCAGGTCGAGGAACTAACCTGTACACATGTCACCAGGGAACTGCTATCTGACGATATGTAGAATACCAACTAGCAGGTTCCCGGCGAGTCCTGTCCGGTGTACTCATAACCCAATGAGCACCTGTATACATCTTAGGTGATCCAACTGACACCAGTGGCTTGTGAGACCGGCCACCGCCCCTCATCGGGGTCTCGACTGTATACACTAGTCTACTCCGGAGTATCGATGCCCTGTCTCGAAACTCCCACGACTAGGGAAAACAATTAAGGATATGCATATAAACTGCCCAACTCTCACGTATATGATCGCCATCATACTGTTGGTAGTAAAGCAAGATCCTAATGGCTCTATCAAAGTGTAACATGTAATCAGTCACCTGAACATGTACACAACTAATAAAGGCAAATCAGATAGCATACTATCATCTCGAGTAAGACTGTCCTACTGGTATAGGTCGTCCGCAATCATTGCAATCACGTACCTGCGATCCAATAATTGACTCTGAGGGCACTATCACCAACAATCTCCCACTTGCACTTAAGGCTAATTATTGCGATGTTGACTACTCACAGCCCGTGTGAAACCGAACATCCAACTCCTCTACTAATCAGTTTCACAAAGCCCGTTTGTAAAACTATTGTGTTCGAGAAATAGCCTCAGTGAGTGGATCCGCTTAGATGTTTCTTTATATATCTCTCTTAATCTTAAGTTCGCGGAGAAAGCCATCTCCCGAATCGAGTAATACCTGTCTTAGAATATGTCTGGATATCTGATGGGACCCAGTTCATAAATGAACTCCAAATCCAAACTTCTTAGACTGTATCGATCACTGAACCTAATCAGTATCCGGTACCATACCACCCACAGTATCATCTTGGACTACCTGTCCATAATACTGTCCCTTGTCAGAGGGAAAACTATAACTCTGACAATCACTCTATCATCCATGTCACCTTTGAAGCCTGGAATGATAATCGTCTCCCGAAGGAAGCTGCCGTCATCAAATCCGTAGAACATGTACTTATGTTCTAAAACTGCTTCCTTATATTTCTCCAGGATTGGATTAATACAAACTTATTGCATCTAGTCCAAAAACAACATCTGGTGTGGTACTTGACATCTCATGATTGACTCAGTTGCCTAAGCAAGTGATCTGCCAATCATGCTCATCCCTCTCCCCTTTAGTCTGTAAGACACCTTTAGAGAGGGTGACTCCATCACCTGCAGGTACACCACCATGCCAGAAGTCATCTATTCTAAAAACCATTAGAATACTGTCAAAGTACCCACATTGGGAAACTACCCAAATCCATATCTAAAACCATAGATCTAGAAACCAGAATGTCAAATATTATATCCATATCCTGTCTGGAGAAACAACTGTGTGACGACCACAGTACAACCGATCGTAGTATAGGAATTTTACTTCCTACTCTGTGTATGTCATCCAAATACCATGACATCACACCCTACTACCTTCTTAACAGATCCATCCCCTATTCTGATTGAAGTCAAACCCATGATTCTCACATCAAAAATAGATGATCTATCTCCGCTATAACTGCTCAAGTCTATAAATAGACATAAGCTACCTGCCCACTATGCTTCCGATGCTCCCACTGACTATGAAAACCCTCCTACCAGGTCTTATAGCCTGGAATAACAGTAGTGTCAAGTTTGGGTAGATAAGAACCTCCCTGTCACCGTCCTTGAGGCTACCGGAGTACCTCTCGGGTGTCTGAGGTTACCCACCAAATCTGCGGAGTGGCTATTGGAATGTCAAACCTGATTGAATATATATAGGTCCTATTAAATTTTCCGTAATCGTTCGCGGTTCTGGAATCACTTCCAGTTCTACCATACTCCCACTACTGTTTTCTGAAAAAATCTATTTTACTAAAACTGTGGCGAGTCAAGAACAATATCACTATTGATCTTCCAAATGGTAGAATATCAACCCTCGTCATAACCAGGGTCAACCCACAAACAGCCATTACAGAAACGTGCCCTGAGTTATCCAGAGTCTAGTTTTAAGCATAAGCTGGACAACTCCCCATACCTTAAAATCTTTTAAGGTATGAACCATTCTATATCCAATATAGAAACTTTGGCACTTATTTAATTGGAACCAGATTCAAATCATGCAACTGTCTCCAGTGCATATCACCTTAATGGAAAGAGGCTAATCAGCATTACTCAACTTAGGAATCCATCCAATTATGAGTAACCTGAAAGAGAAACACGTTTTCTCAAAACCATCACTATCATCTGAATACCAATCACAAGAATCTACATCTTCGATCTCTTTGAAGAATCCCGATACTTGTGACACCTGGTTCTTACTTTATTCTTATACCCACAACTTCTCAAAACTTAGACCTTGTATTTCTACGAAACACTTGTCTAAATACTAGAGAAGTTATAAGTAAACAGAATATAGTACGAGGACCTACCCCTTTGTCCTGATGGACACTGGACAACATACAATACTCTGTATAAGTCCGCTGAGTTTAAGCAACTCAAAACCTGTGCGTCATAGGTTGAAAACTGTACCCTGGCGATTTCCTCAAATATCACCAATTACAACGAATTCCGATATAATGAGGATTATCACCTAATTCCCAAAAACTTACTCCCACTCATCATCTGTAAAACCATACAGATATGAGAATGAAACCTGGTAAATACATACCCATGAAGTAAGTATCTAATAGGGAAAACAGCTTTTCTTTAACAATGCACTGAAACATGAAAATGTTTCGTAGGGGTATCCTGGTATTCATAGCAATGCCTCTTCCATAATCCAATTCATGACTTCAACCGTATGTTTTATTGCCATCTCTCCAAATCCCTTTATTTGTCTTTAGTCGTTACCTTCTGTACACCATTTTTAGGCTAAATGGTTTTCTTCCTTCCCTACCATTCGGCACCAGCCTTTGGTTTGGAAGAAGACTATCCAGTAAGCATAATAGGTGTACCCTCCTAAACCAAGGAGTACTCGCAACTGAGAGAAGGTGATGATAAAAGACAACTGAATAATACCTTATTCTTTTTAAAGGTGAAATAGGAGTGGCGATGAAGTACGCGGTTTGGTCGTAAATGATAACAGTCGCAACTTACTTTGCCCTCTTTCTAATCCCTTTATTTTGTCTTTACATATTACCTTCTGTACACCCTACTTAGGCTAATTGGTTTTCTTCATTCCCTACCTTTCGGCACCTGCTTATGGTTTGGAATAAGACTATCCAATAAGCGTAATAGGTGTACTCTCCTAAACCAAGGAGCCCTCGTAACCTGAGAGAAGGTGATAATAAAAGACAACTGAATAAACCAATTCTATTTCTCCTGAACTTTGATCCATCCTCGAAGAAGTCCCTTCGAGTTCATATATAACCATACGATGGATCTATCCAATGGAAGTGGATGTCCGTAGTAATACGGGGTGTTCTGAGAAATTCAAAGGGTAAAAGAATGAGTGGCAATGACTTATGCAACTCAGACAATCCAAAAGCCAGTATTTTAAGAAGGTTCGGTCAACCTGGTCACTGAGTCATAGTCTAGGGTCGGTCAAAGGTCGCTGCCAAAGAGAGAGAGAAAAGAAACACTCTGCGTGCACTCTAACCTAGATCAGAATGGATATCACTTTATCTAATCCGGAAACCTCCCACTGTCCTGTCAAATTCTCCTCCAAACCTGAAAGAAGAATCAATCGGGATCACCCGAAGAGTAAACCAACTCATCAGTGGGAATCGGGATCCAACTCTCATCGCATGATAACGTGATGGAATGCATCCACATTACTCATACTCCAGAAGGTATGCGCATATTTAGCAAGTTTCAGTTTCTTTAGAAACTCCCGATAAGATTTTTGCCCCATGCTCTTATAACCTTGGCTTTGGTCAAAATGTCATAAGTCACATGCCAAGTTCTACCCGTCACTATCTTATCAATTTGAACCTACCCGCACATGCCCCTGGCTTTGGCCAAATGGCAGAACGACTGTCCCAAACCAACTCATCTATCTATGCAACAAATGAATACCCAGCAGCTACCAAACACTATGCCTTAACTTTGGCTAAAATGCATAGCTTGAATACTACTAAATACAAAGAAGTGACGGAGGGCTACGGCTGGTTTTTGGCGAAAAACCTTTAACGTAACGAACTTGATATCGCTGAAGGAACCTGATAGCTTTTTAAAATATAGTGGCGAAAACCTTTTGCTAAAGAGGTCATTCCCGGTGAAGGGATCTCGGCTCTTTCCTCGTGGAATGAGGTGCAGGATATTCCACTGAATACCGCGATGCAAAGCAACTTGTAATCGACTATAGTGAAGTTATTACCCTGACGTAAACTTCTGCCCAAGGGGTCAGTCCCGGTGAAGGGATATCGGCCCTTGCCCCGTCGAATGAGGTGCAGGATATTCCACTGAATACCGCTATGCAAAACAAAAGGAAACGTCTTTGTAATAACACTTTTTAAATTTGTTCCAACAACTGCCAAATAGGTTTCCTTTCCTTTGCATTGATCAGAATCAACGCAGTCCCATCATCAATCACACCAGAAAAGAACGAAAATAAAATGTACGTATATGCCATCTGCATTCGTCACTGGGTCCCGTCATCATCCGTTAGGTTACTTAACTAACGACAGAGCGGGGACTGGACTAGCGCGGGTGCAAAACATATACAACATCTAATAGTATATATACCAATATACAATAATTGCTCCAGGCATGATAATATGCAACATTACAGAAAAGTAATAAGCATCACAGAACAATACAGATAATCTGGGATCCCCGGGTTTCACAAAGCCGCTGCTGAAACCCGACGTTCCCCTAGTCGTGTGGATAGCCTGTGCAATGAAACCTAGACCCCTTACGAGTGCGGCAAGTTACCCGCCAAAACCTGAAGTGAGGTAGTCCCCCACAGCATAGTGAATGGAACACCCGGCACTTCACGAAATCCGGTAAGTTGAGCACCCCTCCTTGGGTCAACCTGAACCCCCTACGAGTGCGGCGAATAGTCTGCCAATTCTAGAGTGAGGTCCCTCTGCCTCTCAAAGCCATGAGATGCGGACCGGTTTCCCTCCCGAACCCGGCTATCCGTGCACTCCGTCGCGGGGTAAACCTAGTACAGAAATAAATAATAGTACAACAAGTACATCGACCGCAACCTGGTCGTGCCCCAAAAGAATATTATACAACAGGCAGTGACGGCAGTCCACAAGTTGGACGCTCTCCCCGCAATATCAAAAGTACAAATAAATCCAAACTGCACTATCATTGCACACTGCTATCCACCACGATAAATCCGCAACATCACAGCACAACACAGAACATCATCGCGAATGTCACGTTCGCAAACCCGTCTAAAAGAACTATAGCAATCAGACGCGGTTTACCGATCAAATGACATTCCCGGTCGGAAATATAATGTAAGTACTGTAAACTAACATATTTAAATTTCGATCGACTAAATATCACGAAGTGGGCCCCACGAACATCTGTTGAACAGTAACAAAATCTGGGCCCAAAAGATATATACCAAAAACCCCAATTTCCAAAGATAAAGCTACTGTGAAAATTTGGGCTCATGAACTCACATAATGGCCGCGGATGCGCAGTCAAACCCTGGGTTTGACCGCAATTCCGCGGCCATTTTGTTGAGTCACGTGCTCAAATTTTCACCACTTGCTTAAAACACCCTGCACAGCTTTCTGTGATATGTAAAATAATTTTTTGACTTGATTTAAAATCGACAAAAACTGTGAATTAGAAAAATTGTGGTTTTCGATATCCGGTTCGATCGATATTTTAAACACGTTAGAACAAGTTAGTAATGCAAAATGGTGAGGCTCTGATACCACTGTAAGTCTACGGTAGCGCCCCGGCCGTCTACACAAGCCAAATGCGGAACAAAAACTTTTTAACTGGCGCTATCGTATACTTTAACCCGGATCTGCCATTATTGCTAAACTAACAAACTGTAAAGAGTGTAGAAAGGTTATACCGAATGATCCGAGTCCTTCGTTCTTTAACCAACATCCCACGCTCCGTTGCGGCTGCTCCGATCTCGTCGATCTCCGATCTGCTCGTCCAGGTGGCACCACGTCAACGATTCTTTAAACGGGCTCCCGCCTTTGACTCGAGGCAACTCGGTCGTCAAGTTTGCTAAAAGAGACGACCAAGATTGATGTAGAGAATGAGTAGAAGACTTTGTCTCGTTACGTCTAAAGTTATGGACGAACGGTTAATGAAGTTGCCACTCGAAAATGAAATGGAATGAGAAATGAGTTATCAAATTTCCATGTATCCAAAACCATAGTCTTTTTTCCAAAATCAAATCAATCTCTCTCTCTCTCTCTCTCACAATGGGGGGGCCGGCCAAATAAATAGGAAGAGGGAGGTGATGGTAGGAGCAAAGAGGGTGACCACAAGGATAAATATCATGAACAAATATCCTAAGGTTAAACAAGAATCATTAATGTTAAAGCATGAGTCATTAAAACCTAGTCATCATTTAATAAATGCAAAGAAAGATGCATGAATCTAGTCACCAATCTAGAAGCTTCTAGAAGCACGACTCACCCTCATCACTCACCCGAGTGACGGAAAGATAAATCCGTCTTTAACCGAATGTTAAAAGACGGGCGATAGAAAACTGGAAACTGGCAACTTCCAAAAGTGACCCCGAAATGAATTTCAGGATAACCCCGTAACTGTATAAATATACCCGCATTTGTATTACGACCGAATACAAATGCAACTGAGACAAAGATATTATATCTACTCAATATAATACTCGGATCCGGCTTAAACCAAAGCCGACCAGTATCATCTGCCCGAAATCTGACATGTGCGTAAACGCACGTGCATTTTCCAAACCCTGCCATAAAACCATACGTCCTCAACAACGTTTCGCCCGAACTTGGAAAACTGTCTGTGGGGGACTCTAATGACTCGTCAGTACCCTGGCAGTGGGTTTAACCACAAACCGTCAGCGGCACTAGCTATGCATAACGGCTGCCCATGGATTGACCTCAAGGGAGGCCGATGAGCGAACTCACCCGGAAACCCTACTGAGCCTAACAGTGACAATGTATAAACAGTCCGGTCCGTTAGCCTATGAGTATCGCATATCTGCCTAGGGGGCTAGTAACGTCAGACCCCCAATAGCAGTATAAGTCGTGTCGGAGTGTAGCCCAATAACACCCTGAGATACTACTGGAGCACCTACCAGTAAATCTCCTGCCATGGCCGTGGGCTATGTGTAATGCCTCTCCTAGACACAGCACGATCTCGCCCCCAATACCGGGAGAGACGAATCCCCTGCCGATCCGCTCACGTGCCTCCATATGGCTCGGGACTGTACCCAAAAACTACCTGTTTGCACGACTCCTTTGAGTCGTGGTAGGGTAGAAATCAAAGCACAGTGGGAACTCACACGAGACAAATGACGACCTCAGATCGATGAACTAACCTGTACACATGTCACCAGGGAACCGCTATCTGACGATATGTATAATACCAACTAGCAGGTTCCCGGCGAGTTCTGTCCGGTGTACTCATAACCCAATGAGCACCTGTATACATCTTAGGTGATCCAACTGACACCAGTGGCTTGTGAGACCGGCCACCGCCCCTCGTCGGGATCTCGACTGTATACACTAGTCTACTCCGGAGTATCGATGCCCTGTCTCCAAACTCCTACGACTAGGGACAACAATTAAGGATATGCATATAAACTACCCAACTCTCACGTATACGATCGCCATCATACTGTTGGTAGTAAAGCAAAATCCTAAGGGCTCTACAAAGTGTAACATGTAATCAGTCACCTGAACATGTACACGACTGATAAAGGTAAACCAGATAGCATACTATCATCTCGAGTAAGACTGTCCTACAGGTATAGGTCCTCCGCAATCATTGCAATCACGTACCTGCGATCCAATAATTAACTATGAGGGCACTATCACCAACACGGAGAACCAGCGGAAAGGTACCAACGAAATATCTCGAAACGGATGAAAACACAAGTGAATGAAGGTGTTTGCTTTATACATTCTTAACTTGTCCACACGGGACAAATCTATCGGTTACCATACAATTGAATTTTCTCTTCGCATAGACTATACGACTGTTGTTAGTATCGAGTTATATCGTCCTATATTTAACATCCTTCGTATAGTTCTATGTCACGACGAACATCGCACGTATGTTAACCGATAGACGGGGACTAAGTGGCGCTTTTAGTTTCATATATGAGTATCGATGAGAATATGAAGGTTTCATATTATCATCGAGTATCATATATTGGTTTTAACTTGAACATCTCGAATCACTCTCTAATTATGCGTTTGTTGTGTATTCTTGTTGTATGTGTGTGTTCCGGCTGTAGGCGGTAAGGCTTCTATCCCATTAAGAATGTATAGAGCGAACACCCATCACTTGTGCTTTCCACCGTTTCGAGTAAATTTCGGCAGCACCTCCCCGCTGTTCTCCGAGTACACTGTAATAGAATAGATAATCATTTCAAAGCTGTGAAACAACGTTGAAATGAACATCTAATCTATCTTTGTACACGGAGAACCAGCGGAAAGGTACCGACGAAATATCTCGAAACGGATGAAAACACAAGTGAATGAAGGTGTTTGCTTTATACATTCCTAACTTGTCCACACGGGACAAATCTATCGGTTACCATATGATTGAATTTTCTCGTCGCATAGATTATACGACGGTTGTTAGTATCGAGCTATACCGTCCGATATTTAACAAATTTCGTATAGTTCTATGTCACGACGAACATCGCACGTATGTTAACAGATAGATGGGGACTAAGTGGCGCTTTTAGTTTCATTTATGAGTATCGATGAGAATATGAAGGTTTCATATTATCATCGAGTATCATATATTGTTTTTAACTTGAACATCTTGAATCACTCTCTAATTATGCGTTTGTTGTGCATTCGTGTTGTATGTGTAACATGATTTTAAACCATTGAGATCAAGATTGATAGAACTAATCATCCTACATTGCAATGGTATTCATCTACCAAAAACTATTATTGCAATGTCATTCATCTATAACAATCAACAATTAAAACTAAAAATATAGGATACTGATATCATAAAGCGTTATACGCAACATATGAATTCACATGACTGAAACATGCATCAAAAAAACATGTTCATCCAAAAAAAAGGCCACTGTCAACAAATATAGACAAATACGTCATAAAAACAGTAACCAAATAACAAGTTGATTAGCATCTGGATCAAGAAAATGATAGGAAAAACAATTGACTATGATCTATAATGACAAGTCTATTACCATGACTCTCGACTAACAAAGGTGGCTTTTTGTCCTCGGTAGCTTGATAATTGATGGAGGATATAAACTTTTGACGACACCTAACGAAAAGTGGACCCTCTTTTCTTCATTAATTCATTCCCTGTGTGTGTTTTTTTTTTTTTTGAATTAAAGGTCATTGATTTTAGAAAGACCTGATGATATATATGTTGAATATATGTAGGGTGATATGCATGATCACAAGAGCTTGGTGGAGGCAATAAAGAAAGTTGATGTGGTGATCTCTATGCTGGGCTACAAATATCATGAGCAGTTGGTTGATCAAGTTAAAATCATAGAGGCTATTAAAGAAGCTGAAAATGTCAAGGTAATCAACAAATATATATTTATATTAGGATAAGGAAAACGAGAAATTTGGATTGGATAGTTGTAATATTACATATTGTTATTTTTTCACATCTTTCTTGTTTTCTGTTAATTGCACAAAACCCTCTTTTAGTTTATCCCATATAGCAATATCCCCAGCCCCACCCCAACCGAACCCTAACCCCAGCCCTAGCCCAGCCCCAACCCTAACCGAACCCTAGCCCCAGCCCAGCCCCACCCCAACCGAACCCTAGCCCCAGCCCCAGCCCAGCCCCAACCCCAACCCCAACCAAACCCTAGCCCCAGCCCCAGCCCAGCCCCAGCCCCAACCCCAACCCCAACCCCAACCCCAACCGAACCCCACAACCGAACCCTAACCCTAACCCTAACCGAACCCGATGCCGACGCCGACACCGATGCCAAACCCTCACCCCTACCCGAACCTGGCCTGAACCCTAGACTACAACGTCAAAATTAAAAATTATTTGAGATTTACTTACAAACCGTGCGTGCGGTGGAGGAGACGGTAGAAATTGGTGGTCGACGACGATCAGCGAAGGTGGCGATGAGGCGTGGGAAGTCGACGAAGGTGTGGGAACGACCGACGAAGCTGGCGATGAGGCGCGAGCGCGATGGTGACGAGGTGTGGGAACAGGCGATGAGAGGTGCGGGAGTGAGAGAGAGAAATTTTGGGAACGATGAATAATTTTTCTGTGCTTTTTTTTATTAATAACCTATTTATATGCCCCTACGGACATAACCGTAGGTCCACGGCTTGCGGCTCCATAGGGCCAAACAAAAAATTAGAACGTAAGGCACCGTAGGGACAACGATGTGGTCCTACGGATAAATCCGTAGGGGCAAGAAATATTTGCCCCTACGGATTTCTGAGTCCGTAGGGGCAACCCCATATTGTAGTAGTGCGTACGACTGTCTTAACCAATCACATCTAATGCTACAAACAAGTAATACTCAGCTACCGTACACTACACCTTGACAATGCCAACATACGCAGCACAAATACCGAGCACTATTCATAGAAAATGACAGAGGGCTACGGCTGGTTTTTGGCGAAAAACCTTCAGCGTAATGAACTTGATATCGTTGAAGGAACTTGAGCAGTTTTGAAAAGGAGTGGTTTAGGTTCCGCATTTAAAGACTTGTGATTTTGAAGAAAACCGAGTAATCTACAGTATCATAAACTTTTGCTCAAGAGGTCACTCCCCGTGAAGGGATATACGCTCTTGCCGGATGTTCCTGAACGAACACCACTATGCAAAGCAAAAAAATACAACTATAGAGAAGTTATTACAAAAACGCAAACTTTTGCCCAAGAGGTCACTCCCTATAAAGGGATCTCGTCTCTTGCCTCGTCGAATGAGGTGCTGGATATTCATAACTGAATACTGCTTTGCAAAGAAAAAAGAAACATTTGTAATAACAGTTTTCAAAAATTGGTTCCAACAACATAATTTAGGTTTATTTTTCCTTGCATTAATCAAAATTAACGCAGTCCCATCAATTAAACCATATCACACCAGAAAAGAATGAAAATACAATGTACCTATATGCCATTCGCATACGCTACGAGGCCCGTCATGCACCGTTAGGTTACTTAACTAACGGTAGAGCGGGGGCTAGACTACTGCGGATGTAAAACATATACAACATCTACTAGTGTATATAAATATATATACTATTCATCACATGCATGATATAAGCAGCATCACAGAAAAGAGAGAAGCAACATAGAATAATGGATAATCTAAGAGCCTCGGGTTTCCTTTAAGCCGCAAATGAAACTCGACGTTCCTCGGTTGTATGGATAGCATGTGCAATGTATAACCAAGACCCCTACGAGTGCGGCAAGTTACCCGCCAATCGCAGAAGTGAGGAAACCCCAATCAACAAAGTAAATGGGCCACCCAGCACTTCACGGAATCAGGTAACCTGAGCACCCCACCGTGGGTCATCCTATACCCCTACGAGTGCGGCGAATAGCCCGCCAATTTTAGAGTGAGGCCCCCTCCGTCTCAACGCAATGAGATGCGGGCCCGTTGCCCTCTACAACCTGGCTACTCGAGCACTCCACCGTGGGGTAATCCTAGTACAGAAAAGAAAATTATATATACAATGTCGACATCGACCTCAACTGATTCGTACCCCAATAAATGAATATACAATCTGGCAGAGACGGTTGTCCATATGTCGGACGATCGTCCTGTAATAACAAATATACAAATGAATCCGAACTGTACTACTACCATTGCACCATAGGCTATCCAACACGACAATCCAACCACAATATCAGCACAACACAGAATATCAACGTGAATATCATGTTCGCAAACCCGTCTAGTTGAACATATAGCAACTCGTTGGGTTGTACTGCTCAATGATATTCACGGTCGCAGATATTCTCACTTGCAATGATAAATACGTATTTAAAATTTCGATCGACTAAAACTTTTCCACATTGGCTCCGAATGCAAACCAGCACTCAAACAAATCTGGACCAAAACCAAATATCCCAAAAATCATATTTCCATGTAATAGAGTGCCAGAAGAAATTTGACGCACAGTGGCCACTAAACGACCGCGGAACCGCCGCGAATAGACATGATAAGCGGCGGTTCCGCGGCCAAATTCTTGGCTCAAGTGCTCAAATTTCTTAAGGAGCCCGATAAATGCCTGCACGTATTTTTAAGCCAATATGAATAATTTTTTGAACAGGTTTAAAAATCGACAACAAGCATGGCAAAGTGGAATTATGATTCGGAAAATTTGGTCGATCGACATTTTAATTTTGTGTAAACTAGCTAGTAAAGCTTTATGGTGTGGCTCTGATACCATGTTGGGGTTCCTAACATTCTGGCAGTCGACTGCGGCCGTTGCGGAACGAAAAATTTTGGTGTTTAAAAACATGGCGCTAGAAACAATTATTTAGAATCGAAACCAAACATGAAACTAGCAAACTACAAAGATATTATCTACTGTGATAGAAGTATTATACCGAATGATTCGTGTCCTTCGGTTTTCTACCTTCTTCTTTGGCTCCTTGAGGTCTCCTCGATCAAGCTTGGCCGCCGGTCTTCCTCCGTCGAAGATGATCCACCCGAGAGATTTAGCTCATGGTTCTAACACCGCACTAAAAATCTAGTGAAGTAAGTAGGGACTCTAGATTGCTAATCTAGAGTGCCTGGAGATATAGTAAGTTGCTCTAAGTGTGTATCTATCTCTTGGGTGGCTCTGATACCAATGACTTGTGAGACTAGCCACCACCCCTCATCGGGGGCTTGAAAAATATGCAGTGGTCTACTCCGGAGTATCGATGCCCAGTCTCGATACTCTCTCGATTAGGGACATTTAAGAATGTGCTTATAGATCACCCAGCTCCCACGTATATGATCGCCATCATAATTCTAGTAGTCAAGCAAGAATCATATGACCTCTATCAACATGTAATAGTAATCTGTAATACCATATAATGCATGTACATGATGATAAAGACAAACCAGATAGCATACTTAGTAAGAATGTTATATCCGTATAGGTCCTCTCTCAATCATCACAATCGTGTGCCTGCGATTATAATAATTGATTTGAGGGCACTATAGCCAACAATCTATACGTTTCATTTGAATCGAAACAAACAAGTCCAAACATGTACACAAAAGGTACTGGTTTTAGAATCAATTTTCAGAGCCCTGAACTTTTAATTCGTTATGTCAGCATCACTAGGCATCAAAAGCTCTGCAAGATGGCCGCAAGTGTTCCTTGTTAGCTGTCAGGATTGTTTGCAGTTTTTAGAGCTCCGAAGATTTCTAAGAAATCATTTCTACGTGTCATTTGAACCATAGAACAAATTGTCCAAAATCTAAACGTGTCATTTGCACGGAAACAAGTACAAACAGGTGGTACTGGTTTTGGACTCAATCTTCAGAGCCCTTAACTTTTAATTTGTATGTCAGCATCACTGGGCATCCAAAGCTTTACAAGATGGCCGCAGGTGTTTCTTGTTGGCCGTCGGGATTGTTTCCAGCTTTTAGAGCTCCGAAGATTTCTAAGAAATCATTTTCTTTGGTGTAGTCTCATTAAGCTCGGATTATGTGGACTTATCTAAAATTGCGGAGATTTAGCTTACGGAATTTTTTGTGCTTTGGATCGTTGGGGTTTGTAGGGTTCGACTATTTAAAGACGTTTTGACTTCTTTTGTATTCAATTTTTGAAAACTAAGCGTCCATTGTGCCTCATGTCCGTAAAGCGACATCTACCAATGTCGCGGCTATGTCAGTATATTGCTTACAAAATTCTTACCTCAGAGAAACTCAACATTTACAAGGATAGATATTAAATATAACATCAGGACCTCCTGTACATTAGCATTGTCCTCTAATTTTTTAGGCATTAATAACTTAAACATCCAATTGAAATAAAGGCAGTTTTGCATGAAGCCTCTCCCAATATTGTTTGATAAGATAAAAATTTCTATATTGTGTCATGTATCAATGAATTGCTTAAAATTATCTTTGATCATATCGTTCTTTTGCTCAAAATTGATCCAGAGCAAGGAAAATCTCATGGGTTGGAATTGTGACATCACAAGCTAAACTAATTTTGTTTGTGAACAGCTATTAATAACTGGGATCCACCATCAGCATATTCCTACGTATATAATAATTTTTCAATAATAACTCCCATGTCCCAACCCCTAACTCTTCGCTCAGATTTTGACACTCCAAGAAGATTGATGATAGCTAATCAAGTAATATTAAGAAATTCACAAATTGCATTGAGAGAGAAAGGGACTGGAGACTCTATTTACTTAATTTTATGGGGGTTTTCCATATAAGTCCCTCGCATTAAAGCTATTTTAATTATGGTCTTCCAAATATCCATCATTTGGCTAGGTCCCTTGAATAATGCCCTTCTGAGTTTAACCTTACAGTTAAACACAGAATATAATGAGCAATTATTTCTATTACTTTTGTAACAGCGGCCGGAAAGAAGCAGACAAAGATAAATTATATATATATATTACATATTCATCATTCATACTAGAATAATAAAAGGAATTATATATTGTCTGATAAGATCTTCAACTAAGAAATCAAGCAATCAAATTTCATTTGCATTTGGTTAATTTTGTGGCTTATTTTAATGAACACACATAAATACAAGGTAAGAGAGACCTGCAGTATCTCTGTTAAGTATATATAACCCTACAAAAAAGCTTCCATGTTATGTTTTTCTTAGACTATACATTATAGTTTGCACACTTAAATCCTTCCTCCTATTTCCTGAAATGTAATTAAGGCTAAAGTGCGAACACAGTCCAAAGCCAATAAACACATGTCATATATAGCTCTCTCTGTGATCAGAAGCACCGTATAATCACGCTGTAGGCTCCTTTTATCATAAATGATTTCAGTCAAACAAGAAAATCTTTTGTTAACCCAGATTCGATTGTAATTTGATATGGCTTATTAGATTCCAGGAACCTGAGAGCAAATATCAATAATTCAGGGACTAATGTGTAGATATCTCCATACATTAGACTATGAGAGAGAGAGAGAGAGAGAGAGGGAGAGAACCCAGGGGCATAGTCACAAATTCTTCTTCGGTATAATTCAGCGAGGTTGAAAATTCGGATTCGGAGAACTATTCGAAAAAAATCGGCAGGTATTCGGGAAAGATTCGGTAATTGTTCGGCAAATGTTCGGGAAGGATTTCGAGCAAGAAATTAATATATGAGACCCTAGATTTTGATTTTGTAAATTATTTGCTGTTTTTTAAATTATTCGCAGTTTTTTCACATAATTCGAGAATTATTCGAATAATTCACGAATTATTCGAATAATTCACGAATTATTCGATCCGCCGATTAATTCAGCGATTAAGTCGGTTGATCAAAAATTCACGAATCATTTACGAATTCGGCGAATAATGCATGAATTATGTGACTAGGGAGAGAGAGAGAGAGAGAGAGTTGGTGGAATGAGAGTAACTCAAAGCTTTTAAAAGGGGTGGGAGAAGAGAGCCACCATTTGCATAGAAAGAGAGTAACGTTCACACAAAGCTGAAGAAAATCTTTGATAACAACCCACGAGATAAGATATATAAAAAGGGTTGGCCAACTCTTCTTCTTCTTCTGAAACTTTGCCCAAAGTCTTCTCCCAAACTTTAAGGAGTAGGGAAACTAGAAGCCTATCTTCCCCTCTCTCTTTTTTCTTTCTTTCACAAGGTTTGGGTCTTTGCCCTCTTTTTCCTTCTATCCTTAGATATTGGTTGATTTATTTTATCCATTTCAGAATCATCTCAAGGAGCATTGATCAACATGGATACACCATCAGCTCGTTGGTTCTCTGATCCTGTAAGATTTTCAAACCAAACCCATCAATTAATTTTGACTTGAAAAAGTTAAATCATCATCTTTTTTTCCTTCTAACAGAAAAATTCACAGGGGATGATAGACGATCCTCGCTTCCCTCAATGGGAGCTGAGTTCTTTGGGGCAGTTCACATCCCATAGTTTTTGGGAAGATTTGCAACAATCAGAGAGCTACAGCTCTTTCCCAAATCCAAGATCAAGCATGGCCTCAGTGGGGTCATCTCACGTTGACATCAGGCCTAAAAAGATGCCTAAAATTGAGGACTGGAACCCTCATTGCAGCAGCAACATTGTTGAGGCCAAACCCACGGTGGTGGTGGCTCCTTCAAGAAACGCTACCAAATCAAGCATTCTAACATTTGGGAACCCAGGGTCACCAAGTGATCATAATAACCCTGAGCTTTACAAGGATTTGATCGCCGCCGCCGCCGGCGGATCGAAGAAGAGCTATGATGCAATGGTAGTAGGGCAAGGAGCAAAGAGTTTGGGGAGCTGTAGGCCACCTTCCCATAATCAAGATCATATCATTGCAGAGAGGAAGAGGAGGGAGAAGTTGAGCCAGAGATTTATTGCTCTTTCAGCTATTGTGCCTAACCTAAAGAAGGTATCATCTTCCTTTTGCTAATAATTTACATGAATTTCTCTCTAATAGGCAGAATGTTCATAGGTAGAATCTAACTAATTATCACGGCATGTGATTTGATATGCGGACGGTTGAGATCAGATGAGATAGAAAGAGTCTTTCCCTTAGAAATGGGGATTGGTTGTTTTCTTAAATTTCAGTCGACCGTGTTGTACATTAATAACGAACGATGGATAATCTGCTTCTTCTTTGAAATGTCAAATGGGTACTGGTTAGGAACCTTGCATGTGAAAAAGTAGTCCCACATGAGATGTTGAAATATAATAGTCTTGGTGAACTCAAAATTTAATTATGTCCAGCATTTTTAATTGTGTAGCAAGTGAAGGTTAATAATAGCCTTTTTCATATATTGTCTTTTTTATCTGTTAAGCGTGATGCTGCATAGGAATCGAACCGGAGACCTCTTGGAAAAAGAAAAAAAAAACATTTTTGCGGCAGGACGATACTCTCTGCATTTTTTCAAAAGGGGAAAAAAAAACAAATAAAAACTCCTCTTTAAACTAATCAAGCTCAAGTTTGTAATGCTGCGTTCTGGAAACTATCCTTGTAGATGGACAAGGCCTCAGTCCTTGGTGATGCAATCAAGTACCTCAAACAACTCCAAGAAAAGGTGAACACCCTTGAAAAACAATTAGTGCAAAAAAGAGTCGAATCCGCGGTCCTAGTGAAAAGGTCTCAGCTCTCAGATGATGATAGTTCATGTTGTGATGACGATAGTTCCTCTTGTGACGAGAATCAGCCCGAGATCGAGGCGAAGCTATCGGATAAATCCATTCTCATGAAGATTCATTGCAAGAATCACAAGGGAGTTTTAGTGAAGGCACTCGCAGAGATCGAGAGCTTCAATCTCTCTGTCATCAATACTAATGCCATCCCTTTTGCTAGCTCCTCTCTTGATATCACTATTATTGCTCAGGTAACGATTTTGAGCCCTTTTCTTAAGGCGAAATCACACCCCTTAAGATTCCTTTTAACTATTGTTGTTTTCGCTAAACTACCTTAAACAATGATGCTTGAAGTTATTTTAGTGTAATTTAGCACCTTGATAAAGAGAATATAGTTATTACTTGCTTGTGAGTTCAAATCTACAGCATTGTTTTTTGATTTGCAGATTGAAGAAGGATTCTCAATGACAATGAAGGAACTTGTGAAGGAGCTAAATATAGCATTCAAGAGGTTCATGTGAAGAAGTTGAGAGAAAGTTTTAGCTCTTTTCCCTTATTTTTTCTCGAGTCTTGAGGGGACTAATTAAGGCTAATGTTTTGGTTAAGTGCTGAGTACTATCTAAGTCCTATTTAGATCTTTTCTTGCTTCTTGAAAAACAAGGCCTTTGCTTTAACGATCTCTCCTAAATTTTCCTTTGCTCTCCACCAAATTTTTTGCACGGTTGACTAATCACTTTTCACCATGTTAAGTTTTGGAGAAAAAGAGGTTGCAATTGGAGATATCCATCCTTTTCCCTTTTTTTGTGGCCTCCTTTGTTTGAGTGTGACATTTCAAACCCCAATCTTTTCCCTTTTTCTTTGGGCCCTTTTCTTGGCAATTTTCACGTTTTTCCTATTCTTGCTCGTCTTTTGAGGGGGAAATGGTGATGTTTTTGTTCCTTTTTTTTGTTTTTGGGTGAAAAGGCCTTGTTCTTGGAGTTTGCTAGTCTTCTTTTTTCATTAAGGGGTTTAATGAATATTTGCTAGTGGTTTCCTTTTTTGCCCTTTTATGTTGGTCTCTAATGTGAAGGAAATCTGTTTGTTGCATCTTTATTTGTAAAAATTAAATAAATGTTGGTTTGTTTTGGGTAGATGACTATGGAGTTGGTGGATCCTTCTGTTGGTGGCAGTGATACTTTTTGTGTTGCTTTATGTCTTTTTGTTTGGTATTCTTGGCTCTATTTTGGCTCTTAGCTCTCAGAAGTCAGATGATTTCTGAAATTTGTAGTGAGGTTGAAGATCTCTATGAAAAATTTATGCTGATTTTTTCTCATCAGTTTAAGGAAATAATATTAATTTGTGGACAAATTCAAATACCATCTCTTTCAATTCCCTATCAAAGATATCATGAAGTTGTCCTTCATATGTTATCGACTATGCATGTCATTATTATTTTTTTATTGTTATTGTTATTATCTTGTGGTTTGATTTGGAAAGTGGTTTTAGAATGATTGGATTTAGATATTTTTTTCTTGAGTTTCCTAATCAATATCCAAAGTGATAAAAACTGATTTAACAAAAAGAAGAAAATCAAGACAAAGAGGGGAGGAAATGAAAATCAATATTTAGATTTAACTCAGTCAACCATCAGGCTTAACATACCGAAAATGATCATGCCACCAATTTTGGATATTTCTATGCCTCAACCTTGTTGGGAAAAATCCCATAAACAACTTTCAAGCGCGCAAAGAAAGCAATCCAAAAGAAAAGGGAACCTAAGGGTTCACTGTGATTCACCCAAACTAGACCTAATCATGGAGCAAAATATGAGGATTCTTTATCACCAAGAAGTATAAATTACACCACTCAATTTTCACGGAACATCCCATCTCTTGATCATATCTCTAGATAAGGGATTTACAACATTAGAGACTACATTTTTTTTGTAACTATTTTTCCATGATTAAAACACCTCACTATGTATAGCATAGAGTAAGCCTTCTGCTAGTTAAATAAATATTACATTTCTTAACTAAAGTAGGACTTTTTTTGCCTTTATCTATGTTAACCATTAGGCCCGATCCGGCTCAATACCTGCACATATGAGTGGGTACCCTATATATACTCATATAGGGGTTAGGATTTCACAAGAGAGACATATGCATATAATATATAGAGTTTTCTAGAGAGAGAACTAAGACGGTCGTCATCTCTTTTTCTCATCCTATTCTACTTTGGATTGGTTTGCGTGGTGATCGAAAGAGATATTCTCTTTTTCTTTCAAAGTGTGGTTTTCCTTCGTCCGTTGCTTGGAGGTGTCTAACATCATATCTTCTACGTGACGTGGTCAGAGTGATCTGTTGTAATCAATCAGATCAGGTATATCGTAAATCTTTGCATCGATAGATTGTATTTCCGCTGCTAAGTATTTTTGTTTTGTTTATACGCACCATAAGTGAACATTGGTACCAGATTCATACATCCCACGTTCGTAGATTAATATAGATCTATTATTTTTAAATTATTTGCAACTTAAAAGTTGGGTTTTTTATTCTAAACATAGATCAATTTTTAATAATATTATGACATATCTATATTTTAAGGTGATCGTTTTGATAGATCTTCGAAGATCTATCTTTTTTTTTTTGTATCAGTATATGTCACCATAGATTAGATCTATAAATCATTATGACGCTTATGATGTAGTTTTAATTCGTTGAAGTGGAGTTACCCATGGAACAATATGTGAGAAAATTTATTTTTTTATGATTGGATCTTATGTATGTGAAGGAAAAAAGGGGATTTTTTTCTCTTTTGGTATGACGATAATGTCGGCTAGGTTACATTTTTTCAAAAGCCTAACACTAATTTATTTTTTGATGAAAGGAAACTTGTGAATTTGTTTCGGGATCTTAGTGATAGCACCAAATTTTTTTTGGAATTTTACATGGACACAAAAATATTTTTTGGAGATATGGTTTGACTCAAATATATTTTGTTGGACAAAAAATATTTTTGGGATTTTGGTAGATGATAAAATATTTGTTTAAACTAAAATAACATTTTTGAATATTTTTTTCTTCTCAGATTTTTTATAAAAAATTCGGTCAAAGAGGGTGACACAGGACCCGAGCAGGGCTCAAGCCCGGCACTTAGGACCCGAGATGGGTTCGGGCCCGGCACCAGGGCCCCAAGCTGGGCTCTATTAATTATATGTATGCCTGAGAGGCCATTACTATACATGTGATGTATATTTTAGTAGATGCTTGGACATATATAGGGAGGACTTTCTTGCTCGACATGATAGTATGCTATCTGGTTGCTCTTTATCTTAACATGTTGATTTGTATTGTGATACTGTCTTTCTCTCACATGTTGATAAAGCCCTTAGGATGTGTACTTGACTACCAGGACTATGATTGAGATCATACTAGTGGGGCCAAGGGTAGTCCACAAGTACATTCTATAATTGTTCCTAGTCATGGGAGTATCGAGACAGGGCATCGATACTCCGGAGTAAACTAGCGTATGCGTTTCTCGACCCATATGATGGGCGATGAATGATCCCATATCTATTAGTGTTGGACATCAGAGAAGGCATACGGGTGCTCAGTGGAGAATGAGTACACTGAACGGACTCGCCGAGAACTCCTAAATGGTATTATACCTATCGTCAGATAGCAGTTCGCTAGTGACACTGGTACAGGTTAGTCTGTCGACCCGAGATCATCATAGAATCTTGTGTGATTCCCGCTGTGCTTTGATTTCCACCTTACCACGGTTAAGAGATCGTGCAAAACGGTAGTTTTTGGGTACAGTCCCGAGTCACATG
Organism: Agapanthus africanus; assembly: GCA_030015575.1. Classification (NCBI taxonomy): domain Eukaryota; kingdom Viridiplantae; phylum Streptophyta; class Magnoliopsida; order Asparagales; family Amaryllidaceae; genus Agapanthus; species Agapanthus africanus. Next base: position 494,686,052 of record JASDDO010000026.1, read on the forward strand.
GAGGCAATGAGCGATAGGAGGGGATTCGTCTCTCCCGGTATTGGGCGTTGATGTTGTGCTATGCTCGATTGGCCATAACAGGAAATCCCTGGCAAGGGTTGCTAAGATATACTGGTAAGTGTTATCAGTAGTTTCTCGAACCATTATGGACCTTGCATCGGCATGACTTATCAGGCTATTGGGGGTCTGATGTTAGACCACCCCCAGGCTGTGATATGCGACATATCAGACGAAGAGACCGGACTGTACGGTAATGTTACTGATTGGATTTGCAGGAGTATGAGCAGGCTTGCTTGTTGATCTTCTGATCGCTCAATACCCGGGTGGCCGTTACGTTTAGCAGTGTAACAACCCTAATTTTCTTATACACTTTTTCCTATACAAATTTTTAAATTAATTTTTTCAAAAATCCATAAAGGGGTATTTATTGCCTGAGCACAAGATTTAAGTAATTAATTAGCAATTTAATTATAAGAAGAAGCTTGTAGCTCATTGGTAATACCTTGCACTGCAGAACCAATCCACCACAGTTCAAATCCCCTGCCCCACATTATTTTTGTATTTATTTTGTTTAAAATTCTTTGGAAGCCCAACAGTCCATACACCATAACTTTCAAAACTCCCACCACACATAGAAAACTGAAAGTACCAGTGAGCATCCAAGGAGACCCCCCACCCTCTGGCACCTTGATTCGGCCGGGATCGGCCGAGTCGGCCGGCGGACCGGCCGACTCGGGCCGGCTCCACCGGCCGGACGGCCGAGTCTCCAACTAGGGTTTTGTGCCTTTTCACCGACCCTACCCCCCTGTATACTCCAAATTAATGGATCGGTTCCCAAGACTTCAATATACCATATTTACTACAATTTTTAATGAATTTTCTATATTTTTACATTTTTTTATCAAAAACCCTTCACCTACCCTACCCCTAGCCTACCCTATAAATACACCCCCTACCCTTTAGCCTCTCATCCCAAAATTCTGAGCCCACTCTCTCAAAATCTTCTCAAAAATTGTGTACTTTGAAAACAAACTCGCGGCGAAGCTCCGACGAAATTCCGGCGGAAATTCCGACGACGTTTTTAGGAAATACCGGCGACGACGCAACGCATCGACAATCCCTTTAGTCCCCCCTCACTCCTTTGCTTAATCGAAATCCGTAAGTCCCATTCTATCCCTCTTTCTTATTCTCTAAAATACGAAATTACAAAACCCGACGGAATCGGAACAAATCCGATTTCCGATTCGGTTTTCTATAAAATTTTACTTCTCACCAATACATTCATGCTTAAACATTTTTATGTTGACTATTAAACATTTAACAAACAATTTGAACAAGTTTCATCACATGAAATGATAGCCTTTTTAATTTATCGTATTTTTCACTTAAATACCACAATATTTCGATTTCACATTTAATCCCTTAACTTTGCTATACATTTAAAGTAGAACACGAGGTAATGACCTACCTCCACACATACGCATATACAACCCTAAACGATATCATCAAAACTTAGAATACGATAAAACAATACTTTCATTTAAATATCATATTCTTAATAAAACCATTTCTAAAAGTTTTAGTTTTGATACACTTTTAAATAAATACCTCTTATTAGGAAAACACGATAAGTGGTAAACATCGATCGTTTATCTAAACCTGACTTTGTGGTGTCTAGGCTAAGCAAGTGAGAAAGGTAACTTTAAAAGGCCCGTCTCACGGTGATTCGTGAGCGGATCCCTCCTTTCCTCATTTGTACTTAGCTGGCAACAATTGGCGGTGAAGAGGCGATTTGAGGCATCTAACGACTTGTCGTTTAGACCATTTAGAAATAAGCTAGTTGACTTAGGAAACCCTAGAATCTAAAATACGGAAAATTTACACTTTTGCAAATAAATACCTTTTACTTTATAAAACCGTTTTCTAAAGGATTTAGTATTTTACAATCTTTACAAAGCACCGCTACAACCCATTTTTGGGGAACCCATTCGGGATGGTGCGGATTATCGCACATCCTCGGGCTTAGTAGTGCGGGATTCAGACCTCCGCAAGGAGCATTCGATCTCGAAAAATTTAAAATACGATATCTTAAGAAAATGAGATTTTTAGAATATAAAATATTTATTAAAATTATTTTTGTATAAATATATGTATATTTATCATTAAAACATTTATTTTGTTATGATATAAATATTCCACTTTTTTCTAAAAATCACAAGAATAAATTTACACTAAAATACCATGAACTTCAAATAAATCAATATTACAGATAAATATCTTTATTTATAAAACTAGGATGTTTTCACCAGAAATTGCACAATATAAAATCCACATTCATTACAACTCTACAGACGAATAAAGAATACTTGAGGTGTATTTTGAAAAGTATATACAACTATTTTTACATAAAACCCCCTCAAATTTATAAATTACCCTAAGAACCCTAGCAATTATAGGACTTCGATTTACATTTCTAACTGTCTGACTCGGGTTTGAGTCTGATCTATCTGACTTGAATATGATTCAGGTCAATCTACAATCTACAATATTCCAATTCAATATGAACACATGAATCCATGAATTCAATTATCAATCTATACAACTTGACCGAACCGAACCATTGATATACATATTCATTTTACATGATTCTCAGTTATTCCATTTACATGACTCTATGGTTACAACCGTTTACTGATATCATGATTTCGGTCAGTCAATCAATCTTACAATCAATACAATTTACAAGACAAACAATACAATCAAAACACTGCGGGGTTTAAGGGGTAGACCGGTACGGAATATGTTAAAGGTGGTACGAGGCGTTCACTTAAGACGTAATTACATCCATGCCGTTGTTCCGTGGTATTATCGATGGAGTCTTGTACTACAGGTTACCAAGGCCCCCGGTGTAAGTGAGACTCCCCTCGTATACACTGGCATCTTCTGTACCAGGTTACAAACAACAGCGTTAATGCAACATTACAATATTATAATACAACATTAAAAGCTACTCACTCTCTCTCTCTCTCTTACTCTCTGTCTATTCTACTTTCCTCTTATCTTTGGGACTTACCGAGCGACCTGTTCGCTGACGACATTCAATTTCTTTTTTATTTGAATGTCGTCAGGTGATTCGGACCCGGCAGAGATCGAGCCATCTGCAGAAGACTTGGAGTAGTTTGCCGAAGATCCAGCACTCTAGTTTCATTGTACACTTTTCTTTTCAGTACTTTTCATTTCCTGTTATGCCACTGTTTAAGCATCTTTTATTTCAGTTGTATTTCCTTTTCATGTATTGTACAAAAGAATGTTAATAAATAAAAGTTGCTGTTTTTTTTATATCTTGTCTCTTGTGTATTTATTTTATATTGCTTAGATACGCTCAGCGTATGTACTTCTGAGTATATACGTAGCGGGCCTCGTCGCGTCCCCTTCGCCGTATAATGGAAAGCGGGGCGTGACAGGTTTTGTTGGTGGCCCATGCAGGTCCGAGCTGTATGAAACCCTATCATACAGTTCTGTTCTGCTTGAACAAACCTAAGCAATATAACACAAGAACCAGCAACTAAAATATTCTTTACAATTCATGTTTCTTGAATCTTACAATTTCATATTCCTTGAATCTTATCATTTCATTTGAATCTGTTCTAACCCAAATTTTTCTCCAGGGTTATGGATTCCCCGAACAACACCAGCACCAATGTCAACAACACACCTCCACCACTACCACTCACACCTGCCGTTCCTGCTCCACTCAACGAGCAAACGGTTCTGCTTGAGACAATCCGTAGCCTCCTAGAAGGACAGCAGCAGCTCTTAAACCGTACCGAGGCTGAAGCACCTGGGGTGAAGCAATTCAGAGCTTTACATCCCAAACAGTTCTCAGGAAAGGAAAGCCCACTGGAAGCTGAGGAATGGGCTCAAAGTATCGAGGATGATCTGGCAGCAGCACAAGTGCCAGAAATAGCTTGGGTCCGAGTTGCAAAGCTGCAACTCACGGACAATGCACGGAACTGGTGGAAGGCGGAAGAAAGCCGTCTTGATCAGCCCATTGAATGGAAGACTTTTCGCGAGAAGTTCGACGCGAAGTACTTTCCTGTGACTGCCAGGTTTGCCATGGAGCAGCAGTTCATTCATCTACAACAAGGTTCAATATGGGACAAGTCAATGAATGAATATGATGCTGAATTCACCATGCTAAGCCGGTAAGATATGCCACAATAGTTCAATTTTTATATCACATACTACACAACTAACACAAGACCGTAACAGATTTGCGGCACACCTGATACCGACGGATGAGATCGGAGCCCGTCGATTTCAACAAGGTTTGGACACGGAAATCCAGGCTACACTAGCCACAGGGAAATTTCCGACTCACGAGGATGCTCTGGAAGCTGCCCGCCGTTATGAAGCAGTGATAAAGGTAAGGGGCAAACCTCAATCTGCAGGAGTGAAACGCCCTGTCACTCAAATGGCAGGAGTGGCCTCTTCAAAGCCAGCTGTTGAACTCAGAAGACTGGAAGAAGTCAAGGATCGGCCAAGACACGATTTTTGTTTTTATTGCAAGAGAGAAGGACACTTGTGGAAGGACTGGAGGCGCGCAAAAGGCCTATACTTGGTTTGTGGCGCGACCAATCACGGAATTGGAAACTGTCCTTATAGACGCAACCCAGCACACACACCCGTCAACTACCCGCAGCAGCCAGCTATCCAGGCTCCTACAACTCGTCCTGCACTCCCAGCACCACCTCCACGTGGATTCCCTGCTCAGCCAAATCGCCAATTCCATCAGGCAGTGAGAAACATGCCTCGGGTACAGGGGAATATGCCTCCAGCTAGGTTGAACGTGCCGAGATGCCAGGCTAACAATTTGGCGGCCGTAGAAGCTGATACGGTTGGTCAGGATAACCCTGGTAATTCTCTTCAACCATTTCACACCCTTGCATCACTTTGTCATTCTTCACATACTCTCACCAAAATTTCCTTGAATCTGTTACACTCTCCTTTTACAAATTTCGAGGACGAAATTTTTATAAGGAGGGTAGAATGTAACAACCCTAATTTTCTTATACACTTTTTCCTATACAAATTTTTAAATTAATTTTTTCAAAAATCCATAAAGGGGTATTTATTGCCTGAGCACAAGACTAAAGTAATAAATTAGCAATTTAATTATAAGAAGGAGCTTGTAGTTCATTGGTAATTCCTTGCACTGCTGAACCAAGCCACCAGAGTTCAAATCCCCTGCCCTACATTATTTTTGTATTTATTTTGTTTAAAATTCTTTGGAAGCCCAATAGTCCACACACTATAACTTTCAAAACTCCCACTACACATAGAAAATTGAAAGTACTAGTGAGCACCCCAGGAGACCCCTCACCTTCTGGCACCTCGACTCGGCCGGGATCGGCCGAGTCGGCCGGCGGACCGGCCGACTCGGGCCGGCGCCGCCGGCCGGACGGCCGAGTCTCCAACTAGGGTTTTGTGCCTTTTCACCTACCCTACCCCCCTAAATACTCCAAATTAATGGATCGGTTACCGAGACTTCAATATACCCTATTTACTACGATTTTTAATGAATTTTCTATATTTTTACATTTTTTTTATCAAAAACCCTTTACCTACCCTACCCCTAACCTACCCTATAAATACACCCCCTACCCTCTAGCCTCTCATCCCAAAATCCTGAGCCCACTCTCTCAAAATCTTCTCAAGAGTTGTGTACTTTGAAAACAAGCTCGCGGCGAAGCTCCGACAAAATTCCGGCGGAAATTCCGGCGACGTTTGTAGGAAATACCGGCGACGACGCAACGCATCGACAATCCCTTTAGTCCCCCCTCACTCCTTTGCTTAATCGAAACCCATAAGTCACATTCTATCCCTCTTTCTTATTCTCTAAAATACGAAATTACAAAACCCGACGGAATCGGAACAAATCCGATTTCCGATTCGGTTTTCTATAAAATTTCACTTCTCACCAATACATTCATGCTTAAACATCTTTATGTTGACTATTAAACATTTAACAAACAATTTGAACAAGTTTCATCACATGAAATGATATCTTTTTCAATTTATCGTATTTTTCACTTAAATACCACAATATTTCGATTTCACATTTAATCCCTTAACTTTGCTATACATTAAAGTAGAACACGAGGTAATGACCTACTTCCACACACGCGCATATACAACCCTAAACGATATCATCAAAACTTAGAATACGATAAAACAATACTTTCATTTAAATACCATATTCTTAATAAAACCATTTCTAAAAGTTTTAGCTTTGATACACTTTTAAATAAATACCTCTTATTAGGAAAACAAGATAAGTTGTGGACATCGATCGTTTATCTAAACCTGACTTTGTGGTGTCTAGGCTAGGCAAGTGAGAAAGGTAACTTTAAAAGGCCCGTCTTACGGTGATTCGTGAGTGGATCCCTCCTTTCATCATTTGTACTTATCTGGCCACAATTGGCGGTGAAGAGGCAATTTGAGGCATCTAACGACTTTTCGTTTAGACCATTTAGAAATAGGCTAGTTGACATAGAAAACCCTAGAATCTAAAATACGGAAAATTTACACTTTTGCAAATAAATACCTTTTACTTCATAAAACCGTTTTCTAAAGGATTTAGTATTTTACAATCTTTGCAAAGCGCCACTACAACCCATTTTTGGGGAATCTGTTCGGGATGGTGCGGATTATCGCACATCCTCGGGCTTAGTAGTGTGGGATTCAGACCTCTGCAAGGAGCATTCGGTCTCGAAAGATTTAAAATACGATATCTTAAGAAAATAATATTTTTAGAATATAAAATATTTATTAAAATTATTTTTGTATAAATATATGTATATTTATCATTAAAACATTTATTTTGTTATGATATAAATATTCCACTTTTTTCTAAAAATCACAAGAATAAATTTACACTAAAATACCATGAACTTCAAATAAATCAATATTACAGATAAATACCTTTATTTATAAAACTAGGATGTTTTCACTAGAAATGACACAATATAAAATCCACATTCATTACAACTCTAAAGACGAATAAAGAATACTTGAGGTATATTTTGAAAAGTATATAAAAATATTTTTACATAAAAACCCCTCAAGTTTATAAATTACCCTAAGGACCCTAGCAATTATAGGTCTTCGATTTACATTTCTAACTGTCTGACTCGGGTTTGAGTCTGATCTATCTGACTTGAATATGATTCAGGTCAATCTACAATCTACAATATTCCAATTCAATATGAACACATGAATCCATGAATTCAATTATCAATCTATACAACTTGACTGAACCGAACCATAGATATACATATTCATTTTACATGATTCTCAGTTATTCCATTTACATGACTCTATGGTTACAACCGTTTACTGATATCATGGTTTCGGTCAGTCAATCAATCTTACAATCAATACAATTTACAAGACAAACAATACAATCAAAACACTGCGGGGTCTAAGGGGTAGACTGGTATGGAATATGTTAAAGGTGGCACGAGGCAGTCACTTAAGGCGTAATTACATCCATGCCGTTGTTCCGTGGTATTATCGACGGAGCCTTGTACTACAGGTTACCAAGGTCCCCGGTGTAAGTGGGACTCCCCTCGTATACACTGGCATCTTCTGTACCAGGCTACAAACAACAACGTTAATACAACATTACAATATTATAATACAACATTAAAAGCTACTCACTCTCTCTCTCTCTCTCTTACTCTCTGTCTATTCTATTTTCCTCTTATCTTTGGGACTTACCGAGCGACCTGTTCGCTGACGACATTCTATTTCTTTCTTTTTTGAATGTCGTCAGGTGATTCGGACCCGGCAGAGATCGATCCATCTGCAGAAGACTTGGAGCAGATTGCCGAAAATCCAGCACTTTAGTTTCATTGTACACTTTTCTTTTCAGTACTTTTCATTTCCTGTTATGCCACTGTTTAGGCATCTTTTATTTCAGTTGTATTTTCTTTTCATGTATTGTACAAAAGAATGTTAATAAATAACAGTTGCTGTTTTTTTTATATCTTGTCTCTTGTGTATTTATTTTATATTGCTTAGATACGTTCAGCGTATGTACTTCTGAGTATATACGTAGCGGGCCTCGTCGCGTCCCCTTCGCCGTACAATAGGAAGCGGGGCATGACAAGCAGACCGCTTGCGGCTTGTGGGTGTTTGATATTATCATCACCTACTGCCGGCGTATTGACGAGTCTTTAGAGTCATACACAGAGGTTTCCTGGTTCATGCGAAATGGAGTAGGAGTATATATATGATATGTGCGGGATCGAGATTAATACGAGTATGTGATACAGTATTTTATTCTCGCGATATGTGATATCAGACGGTTGTATGATATATAACCGGGTTATCGGATCAAGTGTTGATTCGATAAGTTGATTCATATAATATTAGTCGGTTGTATATGATATAGCCGGATTATTAAATCAAGTGTTGATTTGATAATTTAATGTATAATTATATATTTGATATATTAACTTACATTAACTAATATTAGCTCACTTATGATTTCTTTTCTCACTTGATTGTGCACATAGTATATATGTGATATATATTAGTGTACATAGTTTTGTGTCATGCTTGATGATACATGATATATGGGTGTATGAGACTTACACTATAGTTAGGATAATGTAGGTTTTTTTTATTTTTCAAGGTAATTCAAAAATGGTGAATATTTGGCATGGCTATAAGCTTGTAGAAGCTTGTAGACAACCATTAACCAAGTCCACTCTTTTTGTTTTCCTTGAGATATTTATAAACCTAACCATTATCCTCAACCTTAGTTAAGTCTCTATATTGGTTAGTGCATGACACTAACTCACCCATAGTTTATATTCTCACCTCATGAGTTCATTCTCTTATTCTTCACTTGAGCTTCTTCTTCCTCATGAAAAACTTTCTAGCTTTTGAAAATGGTGAGAAAATATTGTGAGAAAAAGAAAAATAAAGAGAGCCTAATTCCTACTTCATCATACTCTACTATTAGCCATTTAGTTTAGGGTGTTTGCTTCATTAAACCCTAATTTAGTGAAGAGATACCATGAGCTTGAGTCTCTTCGACATAGATCATCTTCGACCTCGAAGACTTCGAGTAAGTTTGCATCTTTCACCTTGTGGAGCCTCTCAAAAGTTCGGGAGATTCTTACTCGCAGCGAAGGGATTTTTACACGGAGCATTTGAAGTGAAGGACCGGTCTACAAAGCTTTTATTCCGCATCGACTTGACTTGCAAAGTTGTTTGCATGATGTTTTGTTTATATCTCTAGTTAAGATTCTAGGGTTAGAGTTATTTAGAACAACAAATTTTTGAAAATGGAATGGACGATGCCTCCCGAAAGATTGCTGCCAGCGTTAAGTAACCCTACAGTGGTATCAGAGCCAAGCTAAAGATTTAAACGATATTTGTTAGATTACGAAACCGAAACTACTCCGAAACTTGAAACCCTATGATCTAGTTTCTATCGAATTTTTAAAGGCCTCTAAAATTTTTTTAAACAAGTGCAGAATGTTGTATGAGATATGACATGAATACCATGAAAATTTGAGGGGGCTTTGTGAAATTTTGGCCGGCCACATAGGGCTAAAAACCGGCGAGCTCGGCTCGTTTTAGGAGTTCAGGCTTCAAATTTTCAGGGTGTTCCAGTCTCTGGGCTTTGGTGTTTCAGGTGTTGTTTGTTTTTGCTAAATTTGCATGTGATGTTAAATTTATGCAAAAGCAACTCAGAGTGTTTCGCAGTCGTAATTCTAACATGTATTCGGGTTATTTAGACAATGTTAAAAAGTTTGAACGGATATCAATAATCCAATTTTTCCCCGCTGGAAATTTTCCAAGAGTAGGATTTTTTCCGAGTTTAAAATTTTAAGAAAATCATGCAAGCGATTCTGTGGACCCTCTAGAATAACGATACCCATACTCGACTTTTTTGGATCGCGGAACCGCAGTCATACCCTAGGGTTTGCTACAATTCCGTGGCGACATGAGTGAGGCATGGGTCGGTCCTTCTACGGATGGTTCATAGGAGCTGTGGTATGTTCTGGGTACTTTTTGAACTCCGCTCAAGTGTTGAGCTTGTAGGGAAATTTTGAGTGTTTGCTATTTGATCGAAAAGTTTAACTTTGTCTAGCTGTCTGTGATTGTGATACAATATTTGAAATCCACATAATTAGTTATGAGATAACTAGTTTGAATTTTAAAAATCTAGCAGTTTAGTCTCGTTTGATCGGTTGATGTGGATCAAAACTCCGTCGTAATTATGTAGAGTACGCGGACACTCGCCAGGTAACCTTACTAGATAGCCATGCCCTATAGCCCCGACCAAGTGACTGTAGGAGAACCCTATCGCCAAAAGCATCCGTTCGGGTGCTCGCGGCAGCGGTGTTCCGCCTTAGTGCACTTCGTCGACGGCATTGGGGGTGCGGCCGTCTACTAAAGTTTCCGACGAGCATTTGCTCAGGTTATTGGAAAGTATTTTCAATATCGAGACTAAAATGCGGGGTTTATAATTTTTAGGCATGTGATGTCTAAGGAATTCATTTGGTTAGGCATGAAATCCAATGTATATGATGCGTTGGGTTTATGATGTCTAAGGAAGTTGCGGATTCCAACTGTTGTAGTTTTTCACTTTCTTTTCTGCGACTGTAAGTGTAATATGTGGTGTATCGCCGGTTTCGGTGCTATATATCAACGACAACTGGGATATGCATATTTACTTATATTTATGACATGTGATGTTATGTGTTGCTGTGATATGTTATATTGGATCGTCGTATTTTGAATGGCCGGGTTTTTTTTTATGTGAGATGAGAGTTTTTCATTTTCATTCATATAAAAGCTTGTATGTAATATTCTTGGGCACTTCCGGGTTGAGGATGATGTCACCATTGATATATATTATTTACTTTTCTGCATTAGGATAGACCCAAGGAGGAGAGCACAAGTAACCAGGTTCTAGGGTCCAGTGGGAGACCATCTCGAGGAGTCGAGACCGGGTCTCCTAACTCTAGAATTGGTAGGGTTGCTTGCCACTCTCGTAGGGGTCTAGGGATGTGGGTTTGGCTATTCATCGCGACCGTGGAATCCGTATTTTATATTGACTTAATTAAAATATGGAATTCCTAGTATATCCAATATTTCATATGTGATTCTTCTGCTGCTGATATTCTGAGACGAATGCATATATTATATATATGATATATAATAACTATTGATGCTTTCGTTTCTTCTGTGATGCTTAGGAAGCATAATTTGATGGGACTTCATTAATGAGATTAATGAAATAAAAGAAACCTAAATATGTTGTAGAAACTTGTTTCAAAAACTGGTAGCTCTAGTTTTCCCTTTGCATAGCGGTATTCATTTTAGAATATCCAGCATCTTATTCGATAAAGAAAGAGCCGAGATCTCTTCACCGGGAGTGACCTCTTTAGCGAAACTAGTAAAAACCTCAAAAACACTCCTTTTCAAAATCACTCGATTCTACAACGATATCAAGTTCATTATGCAAAGGGTTTTCTTAAAAACCTGTCGTAACCCTCCGTCATTTCAGATAAGTACTTCATAGTATTCGTTCTTTGTTTGTTGGCTTTCGTCAAGGCGTAGTGTGCGGTAGCTATTTATGCTTATCTGCAAAAGCATATGATGCGATTGAGTTAGGGTAGTCATGCGACTTTATTGGCTTTCGTCAAGAGTCGTGTGTGTGGGTTTAATTCAATCATGAAATGTACTGGTTGAACTTGACTAGCGGACTATGATTTGTTGGCTTCGTCAAGGTCATAGGACGCTAGGGGCAAAAAGATTATCGGGAATTTCAAGTGTTGAAATTTGCAATAAAATTGCATACCTTCTATGAGATAGTTGGATCCCGATACCCACTGTGAGTAAGAGTTACTCCCGGGAGAGTTTTACGCATTACAATTAGCCGATCAAGTAGGTGTCTAGAAAGGTGTTAACGGGGTTATGCCCCTGGGAATATGAGGCTTATTTTAATTAGGTCCGTGCGAAAGCACGGGTAAGCTCCCTCAAAGTACCGACACTGGCCTGGCTGAAAGATTGGCGAATTTGTAGGGTATAATTAATCCCGGCTAGTCTTACCTTTTAGGGTTTGAAGGAAGATTTGATAAAAACGGTGGGAGCCATCCTGATTAGATAAAATAATAACCAATCTAATCTTGCAAAGAGCGCATGCAGAGTGTTTTCTTCTCTCTTTCTCCTGGTAGTGACCATGTCATACCTTAATCAAGTTAATAATATGGATGCATTGACCGAACCTCCTTATTATACTGTTCTAGGGAACGTTGGTTCCGCTCTATCTTATAATTGTTATAAGTCCGAGCAGGAAATAGGAGAATATCCAGATTCCTATGCCACCCAATCGAATAAAGTGTATGTTGATGTATCTTCTTCGGGTGTGTTCATTACCGAGAACTGTTTCACGGTATCCTCTACGTCCTGGGTATGTGATACCGGATCAGGATCCCGTATATGTAATATGTTACATGGGCTACAGAAAGGTAGAGAACTGGGAATGGGTGATATGTCTCTAAGTGTAGATAATGATGCAGGTGTTGCAGCCAAATCAGTTGGCAAATATCACCTTGTATTAATACATTGATTTTGAACGAATGTTATTACATACCGAACCTGATATACAACATTAAATCGGTTTATTTAATGAGTTAAAGAAGGATATAATTTTGTATTGGAGGATAATTTTGTGAACATTTTTTTTGAATCAAGAGTTAATTCAATCAGGCACGTTATATAATAGCATATACGTTCTAAATCAAACTACAGTTCAAAGTATATAGAACACACATGAGGAGTAGTTCAGAAATTAACCAATCCTTCTTGTGGAATTGTAGACTAGGTCATACCAATGCGACATGACCAGCTAAGTTATATAAGGATGAATATGAGAATCTGTTCGAATTTTCATCTTATGATACTTGCCAGTCTTGTCTCAAAGGAGATATGACCAACACTCCGTTACTAGAAACAGAGAAAGAGTTACTGAACTCTTGGGACGCATACATGATGATGTATACGGTCCTATGTCTACAAATGCCAAGGTTGATTCTTTGTACTTCATTATATTCACTGATCATCTCTCAAGATTCGAATATATGTTCCTGTTGAAACACATGTCTGAAATTTTTGAGAAATTCAAAGAATATAAGATTGAAGTTGAGAACCAAATGGTTAGAAGTATTAAGTCCTACAATGTGATCGAGGAGGAGAATACTTTGGCATGGAGTTCCTGGATTTTCTAAAAGGAGAATGTGATTCTCTCTCAACTTACTCCTTCGAATACACCACAGCACATTGGTGTATCGGGGCGGAGGTATCACACCCTATGAGATATGGCGCGCTCTATGATGAGTACTGCTGAGTGACCTATTTCCTTTTGGGTGTTATGCACTTGAGAAACTGCATACCTATTGAATGGGGTTCCATCCAAATCAGTGCCTACCATTATATATGAGATATGCAATGGGAAGAGACCATATCTTAAACGAGTTAAGATATAGGGTTGTCCGGGCTATGTTGAAAAGCAAAATCCGGACAAGCTCGAGACAAGGTCAGTTCTGTATAAGTTTGTTGGATAACCCAAACATTTGTGAGGGAATATCTTCTACCACTCTGAGGAGCAAAAGGTGTTTTATTTCTCAGCATACCACCTTTTTAGAAAAGGAATTTCTTGTGAAGAAATTTGTAGTCATGAGGTTGAACTGGAAGAAGTTCCAGCTGGAAAAACTAACAGATGATTTGGTGAAACCAATGGATTCAATAGTTTCCAACGAATCTCAGCCTCTCCGCGAATCTGGTAGGGTTCCTCATCCACTTGAGAGATACTACAGTCTTCTCGGTGACAGTGGGAGTGAGGATTGCATCATGGTTGATGATGGCCCAACTAGGTTCAGGCAGGCCATCACGAGTGGGGACTCAGTAAAATGGCTGGATGTTATGCGATCAAAGATGGAATCCATGTACACCAACTAAGTATGTCTTTGCATGTTGCACCTGAAGGCGTAAAATCCATTGGGAGAAAATGGATCTTGAGAAGATTATTGGTGTAAATGGAAAAGTTGAGACTTTCAAAGTTATGCTTAAGTCCATCAGGAACAATGCAAGCATCGCGGAGTTGGAACATCTGTTTTGATGTGACAGTCAAAGAGTTTGACTTCATCAAAATGGTAGATGAACCTTATATATACATGAGGGTTGTAGAGAGTGAGGTTGTCTTACACGTATTGTACGTAGATGACATACTCTTGATAAGAAATGGTTTTCTATGCTACACTCGGTCAAGCTCCTGTTATCATGAGAATTCTGAAGGGTCCCGGCAGCGCCCCGACCGACGAAACGCGGCCAAAATACGGAACAAAAATTTATTAAACTGGCGCTACCGCTACCCGATTTACAGATCGACCTTAAACCCTAAACTAGCAAACTAACTAAGAGTTAGAATCATTATACCGAGTTGATCCGTGTCCTTCGGTCTTCATTCCAAGCTCCTAGTGGTCCTTTGACGATATTTGGTTACTGGTCTTCCTTCGTCTCCGATGATCCACCCGAGGGAAACAGCACAAGCTCCAAGCTCGACGAACGAGGTAACCGACGCTCCAAAGTCGCTAGCGATGGAGAGTGGGGGTGTATGAAAGTGTCACTATAATTTTCTCTCAACTCTTGTGCTCATGAGAGAAACCATAGAAGAAGAAATGAGGAGATGAGGAAAACTTGGCATGAGCAAAATGGTTAAGGGTTTTATGTGAACTTGAGAGAGTGAGAGAGAGAGAGAGCTAGCATGTTGATTAATTAACCAAATGAAATGAACACCCCAATATCTTGGCCGGCCCCCCCTTTTCTCCCTCTCGCTCATTATCCAAAAGGAAAATCTTTTTCAAAGTCAAATTACAATAAACAAAGCAAACTATGCTTTGACCCATGCCACTTACATGTCCATGACCATACCTCCTTTTCCACCTCATTTAAAAAAAACAAATGAATTTCCATAAATGGAAAATCATATAAATGAGGTGGCATCTTCTTCTAGAAGCTATTCCATAGAAAATACGGAATACTTCCCGGTACATGTATCGAAATACACATACGCGTATTCGTACTAAAATACGAATAGCCGAGAGAGAAAACGAATAGTGAACAATAATACTAGAATACATATATACAAATACATATGTGAATTATTAAATCAAAACCTGATTTAATAAACTGGCTTAATCCTAAGCCGCTAGTATTATCAACCGTCCGATTAAAGTCTGCGCAGCACTTGCACATATTTAATGGGACACATGTATGTATCAACATACCTCATGTACACCATATCGCCTGAACCGTGAAATCCCTCTGTGTGGGACTCTAAAGAATCGTCAATACACTGGCAATGGGTTTAACCACAAGCACGTCAGCGGCATTAGCTGTACGTAACGGCTACCTAGGTATTGAGCGAAAGGGAGACCGACGAGCAAACTCATCCTGAACCCCTACTGAGCCTGTCAGTGACAATATCCGCACAGTCCAGTCTGTACTTCTAAGAGTATCGCATATCGAGTCTAGGGGGGTGGATAAAGTCAGACCCCCAACAACGCGATATTTAGTGTCGGTATAAAACCCATCACCACCTGAGAAACTATCGATCCTGGATCGGTAGTTCTCGTCCACCGTGGCTACGGATTTATGGTGATGGCCATCCGTACACAACGCGACATCAACCCCCAATACCGGGAGAGACGAATCCTCGATGATCCGATCACTGCTTCCATGTGGCTCGGGACTGTACCCAACTAAAACCTGTTTGCACGACTCCTTTGAGCCGTGGTAGGGTAGTAATCAAAGCACAGTGGGAACTCACACGAGACAAATGACGATCTCAGGTCGACAGACTAACCTGTACACATGTCACCTGGGAACTGCTATCTGACAATAGGTATAATACCAACTAGCAGGTTCCCGGCGAGTCCGCCCAGTGTACTCATAACCCAATGGGCACATGTATACTATCTTAGGTAAACAAACTAACACCAATGGATTGTGAGACCTGGCCACCGCCCCTCGTCGGGGTCTCGATCAGTATACAGCAGTCTACACTGGAGTATCGATGCCCGGTCTCGATACTCCTACGACTAGGGACATTTAAAGATGTGCTTATAAACCCCAGCTCCCACATATATGATCGCCATCATAATGCCGGCAGTCAAGCAAGAATCCTAAGGGCTCTATCAACATGTACATGATGATAAAGACAAACCAGATAGCATACTATCATCTTGAGTAAGACTGTTTTATCGGTATAGGTCCTCACTCAATCATCATAATCACAAGTCTGGGACTATGATAATTGCCTTGAGGGCACTATAGTCAATAATCTCCCATTTGCACTTAAGGCTAATTATTGCGATGTCGCATACTCACAGCCCGTGTGATACCGAACACCCAACTTCTCTACTAATCAGTTTCGCAAAGCCTGTTTGCGAAAATGATTGTGTTCGAGAAATAGCCTAAGTGAGTGGATCCGCTCCAGTGTTTCTTTCGGTATCTCTCTTAATCTCAACTTCACGGAGAAAGCTATCTCCCGAAATGAGCAATACTTGTCTTAGAATTTGTCTGGATATATGATGGGACCCAGTTCATAAAAGAACTCTAAATCCAGCAAACTACTTAGACTGTATCATCCACTGAATTTAATCAGTATCCTGCGCCATGCCTTTCCTCGGTATCCGCTTGGACCACCTGTCCAACATACTGTCCCTCAAAAGAGGGAAAAACTACAACTCTGACAGTCACTCTGTCATCTAGGTCACCTTGGAAGCCTGATATGATAACCGTCTCCAGAAGGAGGCTGCCGTAATCATTTCCCAAGAACATTCACTTATGTTCAATAACTGCTTCCCAATGTTTCTCCAGGATTGGATTAATATATCTACTTATTGCATCTAGTGCAAAAGCAATATCTGGTGTGGTACTCGACATTTCATGATTAACTCAATTGCCTAAGCAAGTGATATGATAATCATGCAGATCCCTTTCCCCTTTAGTCTGTAAGACACCTTTAGAGAGGTTGACTCCATCACCTGCAGGTTCACCACCATGCCAGGAATCGTCTATTTAATGTCAAAATACCCAGATTAGGATACTTCCCAAATCTAGATCTAAAACCATAGATCTAGTAACCAGAAACCCTTATATTACATCAATATCCTGTGTGGAGAAACAACTTTGTGACAACCATAGTACAATCGATCGTAGTATAGGAATATCTCTTCCTATCAAGTGCATGTCATCCCAATACCTGGACATCAGGTAGATGCCGACAAGGTGGAGAAACAACTTTGCGACCTCTACTCATTTTGCCTAAAGGCGAATAACTCTCTGTGTGGGACTCTAAAGACTCGACACTACGCTGGCAGTGGGTTTAACCACAGACCGCAAGCGGCACTAGTTGTACGTAACGGTCCCCAGGTAGATGCCGATAAGAAGACTGACGAGGTAAACTCATCTGAACTCCTACTGAGCCTGAATGTGACAGGCTCCGTACAGTCCGGTCTGTTCGTCTGATACATCGCATGGCGGGCCTAGGGGGGCGGTAAACATCAGTCCCCTAATAGCGGTACAAGTTCGTGTCGGAGTGTAGCCCAGAACACCCTGAGATAACACTGGAAACCTACCGGTATATCTCGCTTGCCCTGGCCAGGGACTACTTGTGTAATGGCTCTCCTGGACACAGCGCGATGTCAACCCCCAATACCGGGAGAGACGAATCCTGTCTAACCGTCGCTGCCTCCAAGTGCTTCGGGACTGCACCCAACTACTACCTGTTTGCACGACTCCTTTGAGCCGTGGTAGGGTAGTAATTAAAGTACAGTGGGAACACACTCGAGGCGAAGTGACAGTGTCAAGTCAGCGGACTAAGCTGTACTCATGTCACCTGGGAACTGATAACTGACGATAGGTATAATACCAACCAACAGTTCCCGACGAGTCCTGTCCAGTGTACTCGTAACCTAACAAGCACCCGCATACTATCTCAAGTACGACGTACTGACGGCTGTGGGACAGACCGTCTCCCACGCTGGGATGAAAAGCGCATACGCTAGTCTACTCCAGAGTATCGATGTCCTGTCTCGATAGTCCTACGACTAGGGACCTGTATAAGGATGTGCTTATGGATTACACCCCACGAGTGTGAGCGCCATCACAACGCTGGTAATCAAGCAAAGATCCTAAGGGCTCTACTAATGCGTATAGGTGATATAATAAAAGAAACACATGTACACATTAAAGCAGAGACAAACAAGTAGCATACTACCATTTCGAGCAAGATTGTATATACAATTGTGAATATCCCAAGCTTCCATCAAGTAATATACATACTAGTATGATACAGTAATGCCTCTAAGGCATATACACTAACAATCTCCCCCTTGCACTAAGGCCATGTACTGGCGTATCGAAGACCTATCATCTCAATCAGCCGCTCGAACTGAGTCTGGGGTAAGGCCTTCGTGAATGGATCTGCAGTGTTATCTTCTGAAGCAACCTTCCGAACCTCGATCTCCTGGCGATCCACGATCTCCCTGATCAGGTGATACTGCCTCAAGATGTGTCTGGATTTCTGATGGGACCTGGGTTCCTTCTCTAAAGCTATAGCCCCGTTGTTGTCGCAATACAGAGGTATTGGATCAACAATGGACGGAACCACCTGAAGTTCTTTCAAGAATTTCCTCATCCAGACAGCTTCTTTTACGGCATCAGATGCAGCGATGTATTCCGCTTCCATAGTCGAGTCAGCAACGGTTTCCTGTTTGGAGCTCTTCCAACACACCGCCCCTCCATTGAGGGTAAAGACAAAACCCGACATGGACTTGGAATCAATCTTGTCACTCTGGAAGCTGGAGTCAGCAAAGGCCTCAATCTGGAGGTCTTTTCTGCCATACACCAAGAACATCTCCTTAGTCCTTCTCAGGTACTTGAGAATGTTCTTTACCGCTATCCAATGTTTCTCCCCAGGGTTTGACTGATACCTTCTTACCATACTCAGTGCATAAGCCACATCTAGTCTAGTACACAACATCGCATACATTATAGAGCCTACCACAGAAGCGAGGGTATAATAGACATGCGATCCCTATCCAAATCAGTCTTGGGAGACATCTTTTTGGAGAGGGTGATCCCGTGACAAGCCGGTAGATTACCGCGCTTGGAATCTTCCATACTGAATCTTTTCAGTCTGGTGTCGATGTACCTGGACTGTGAGAGTCCTAAAATCTTCTTGGATCTGTCACGGAAGATCCGGATCCCCAGAATGTATGAGGCATCACCCAGGTCTTTCATGGAGAACCTGTGTGACAAGAACCCTTTGACAGATTGTAGCATAGGAATGTCATTTCCTATTAAGAGAATGTCATCCATGTATAAAACGAGGAATACTACAGTACTCGCTACAAATCTACAATAGATGCATGGTTCATCTGGATTTTTGATAAAGCCAAATTCCTTGACCGTCTCATCAAAACAGATGTTCCAACTCCGCGACGCCTGCTTTAGTCCATAAATGGACTTGAGCAACTTGCACACCTTTCCGCTGCTCCCACTCTGAATGAAACCCTCTGGCTGGTCCATATAGACACACTCCTCTAAATGTCCATTTAGAAAAGCGGTCTTTACGTCCATCTGCCAAATCTCATAATTGTGGAAGGCAGCAATGGCAAGAAGGATCCGAATGGATTTCAGCATAGCCACTGGAGAAAAGGTTTCGTCATAGTCCAAACCAGGTCTCTGACGAAAACCCTTCGCAACCAGTCTAGCTTTATAGGTCTCAACCTGTCCATCTACACCAATCTTCCTTTTGAAGATCCACTTGCATCCTACGGGTTTTACCCCATCTGGAGCAATATCCAACGTCCATACTTTGTTGGTGTACATGGACTCCATTTCGGTCCGCATTGCATCCAGCCATTTTACCGAGTCAAAGCTCTGAATGGCTTGCTGGAAGCTAGTAGGCTCATCACAATCTATGATGCAATCCTCTCTATCCCCGTCTATGAGAAAACCGTAGTATCTCTCGAGCGGATGAGACTGCCTACTACTCCTGCGGAGTGGCGTGGGAATGTCCTGATCTTTCGAACCCTCTGGTTCTACTAAGCTTTCAGTAATAGCTCGTGGTTCTGGAATTTCTTCCAGTTCTATTGCGCTCCCACTTATTTCCTTTTCTAAGAACTGATGTTCCAGAAAATGGGCATTACGAGAAACAAGGACTTTTTGTTCTTCTGCGTAATAGAAAAGATACCCCCTGGTGTTCTTTGGGTATCCCACAAACTTGCACAGTACTGAGCGTGCCTCGAGTTTGTCCGCATGCAGCTTTTTGACAAAAGCTGGACATCCCCAAATCTTCAGGTATTGAAGATAGGGTTTCTTCTCACTCCATAACTCATATGGTGTGGTAGGCACAGTCTTAGTGGGAACTCGGTTCAAAAGGTATGCAGCTGATTCTAGCGCATATCCCCAGAATGATCGCGGTAACTCAGCGTTACTCATCATGGACCGTACCATATCCAATAGGGTTCGGTTCCGTCTCTCCAATACATCGTTATGTTGCGGAGTGTATGGCGGAGTAAGATGAGAGAGAATTCCATTCTCTTTTAAGTAATCCAGGAACTCGGCACTCAAGTATTCACCACCTCGATCAGATCTCAGTGCCTTGATACTTTTGCCTGTTTGTTTTTCTACTTCATTCTTGTATTCATGGAACTTTTCAAAGGCTTCAGATTTATGCTTCATTAAGAAGACATGTCCGAACCTTGAAAAATTATCCGTAAAAGTAATGAAGTAAGAATAACCGCTTCGTGCATGTGTAGACATTGGACCGCACACGTCGCTGTGTACGAGTCCCAAGAGCTCGCTCGCTTCTACTCCATGTCCAGTGAACGGAGTTTTTGTCATCTTTCCTTTGAGACAGGATTGACAAGTTGCATACGATTGATATTCGAACGGATCCAGATATCCTTCTGTATGTAACTTCATCAACCTTCTCTCATTAATGTGACCGAGTCTACAATGCCATAAGAAAGCCTGATTGATTTCAGGAGACTCTCTTTTGTGTGTATTCTGGACATTGAAAATCTGTGGTTGGTTTAATACGTATATACCATTACTCAATGTACCTGACCCAATCAGAACTTGATTAAGGTGAATGTTTACAACATTACTTACAAACGCAAATTCATAACCTTCTTTAGAAATCAAAGATACAGAAATGATATTACAAGTTGCGTTGGGTACAAAATAGCAATTACGTAAAACCAAAACATGTCCATCTGACATTCCCAGGTGATAGTCCCCCACGGCCTCAGCATCCATGCTAGCTCCGTTTGCATCTTTGAGGGTCATGTCACATGCCTTCAAAAACCTACGCTTTCTCAACCCCTGCAAAGAATTATAGATATGAGATCCTGATCCGGTATCCAATACCCAGGAAGTAGAGTTCATTGATAGACAGTTTTCAATAACATACACACCTGAAGCTGAAGCCGCAACTTGCTTCAGATCCTGTGTTCTGGCCTTCCAAGCCCTGCAATCTTTCTTCCAGTGTCCACTCTTATGACAGTAAAAGCACTCTTCTTTCCCCACAAGCTTCCCCGCTACCTTTGTTGCTTTTGCCTTTCCCTTCGTATCCACTTTACTAACACCGCCCCTTGGTTTGGCGGGGGCTTTCTTCTTCTTTCCCTTGGCTTTCTCCCTGGACTTAGAAGAGGAAGATCCTCCTACAAACAAAGTGGATGTTTCCCTACCTTTCTGTAGGGTTCCCTCTGCACTCCTCAGCATGTTGAGAAGCTCTGAAAGTTCAACTTCATTTTCCTGTAAGTTGAAGTTCAGGATGAACTGGGCGTAAGTGGAAGGAAGGGACTGGAGAATCAAGTCCATATAGAGCTCATTCTCCAACGTGGTCCCAAGTTCCGCGAGCTCCTCTATGTAGCCAATCATCTTAAGCACGTGTTCCGCTGCCAATGATCCGATGACCAATCTTGCCGAAAATAGCTTCTTCGACACTTCGTATCTAGCGATACGAGACTGCTCTCCATACAGTTCTTTTGTATGGAGAAATATGGACTCTAGGTCCATATTCTCATGCCTCCTCTGATGTTCGTTGTCCATCGAGGCAAGCACGAGACATTTGGCCTTCTCGCAATCTATTTCCAAGGTCTTATAGATTTCCCTATCTACGACACTGGTTTTGGGACCTGGGACAGAGGGAGCTTTGGTGGTAAGAAGATACCCCAACTTGTCATGAGTGATTGCCATCTTGACATTCCTGAGCCAATCTTTGTAGTTTGGCCCTGTCAGTATGTTTTTATCTAGTAATAACTTAAGTCCGGTCATCTTGATTGGTCGCTGCAATTAGGAGAGAGAAAAGAAACACTTTAGCATGATGCTCTTGCAAGTTTAGAGTGGTTTTTAATTTGTCTAAACGGGATGGCTCCCACTGTCTCTCGAATCCCTCCTCAAACCATAAAGGAAGAATTAGTCGGGATCAATCTCACCGTACAATACTTGCTTAACCGTTCAGCCAGGCCAGTGTTGGTACTTCGAGGGAGGTTTTCCAACGCTTTCGCGAAGTTCCTTAATTAAGTAACCTCTTTTCCCTGTGGGCGTAGCCCCGCTAACACCTTTCTAGACACCTACTAGGTTTATAACATTGATCGTTAAGTGAGAAATTTCCCGAGGAGTAGCACATACTCACAATAGGATCGGGATCCAAATATTATCACGTGATAAAACTGAAGGAATCCTACCAGAATCATCACACTCCAAATAATATGCAGCGCTAGCAAGTTTCAGTACTTATGAAACTCCCGATGTGGATTTTTGCCCCATGCTCGTATGACCTTGGAGTGAGGTCAAAATGTCATAAGTCACATGTCAAGTTCTTCCCATCATTATCCAGGTTAATTTGAACCCACCAGCACCTACCCTTGACGTAGGCCAAAATGGCACTACGACTGTCTCAAACCAACGCATTCTATCTATGCAACAGATAAATATCCGGCAGCTACCAATCACTATGCCTTGGCGTGAGGTCAAAATACATAGCTTGAATACTACCGAATATTTAACTGAAATGATGGAGGGCTACGAATGGTTTTGGCGAAACCGTAAACGTAGTGAACTTAATATAATCGATGGAACGAGATAGCTTTTAAAAGGAGTGGTTCAAGCTCCGCATTTAAAAGTTTGGTTTTCAAAAGAACCGAGTGGTTTTCAAAGTGTTCCAATCGACTTTTACTTGGTTTATTTTCTTGCATTAGTTCTTTTAATGCGTCCCATCATTTAATCCTACCATTGCAGAAAACAACCAAAATATGGTGTACGCTTATGCCATCCGCATTCGCCACGGGGTCCCTTCATCAACCGTTAGGTTACTTAACTAACGACAGAGCGGGGGCTGGACTAGCGCGGAAGCAAAACATAAGCAACACCTAAATAGATATCATATATAGATATATAGCAATGATAGTCAATCCAGATCACAGATGAACACTTTGGATATACTAGGAATCCGCGATTCGTTCGAGCCTGCAACGAAAAGCGGATTACACGGTCACGATGAATAGCCAATACCCCACCCAAGACCCCTACGGGTGCGGCAAACTACCCGCCAAGTACCCGAAGCGAAGCAACCTCCCTCAACGACGTGAGTAGGCCACTCGGCACTTCAAGATACCCGGTAGTTTGTGCACCCCACCATGAGTCTATCCTAGGAGCAAAAATAGTAAAAAGAAATTATACAATGACGGCTACAACCCCGACCCGGTTGTGCGGCCAAATAAATAATATTACATCAATTTACATATTACATGAATGAAAGAAAAAGAAACTCTCATCTCACACCCATTCCCGGCTATTCATCCGCGACAATCCACCGAGTTCATATACACAAACCAACAAGCATTACAGATCACAGATATGTATAACCCCCACTAATCGACGTATAGCGATTAGCAGACGTTCAATACATATAAACATCACAGATATAACCCAATAGTCAAAGTACAGTGAAGTTCGATAAAAAAAATATGGATTTATAGCCACCCAAATACAAATTTCTATTCTGGAAAATCTGGGCAGAAATAAAATGTCTTAAAAATCCTAAAACCATTACAGAAAAACACTGCACCAAACTCGGTCCAGAACCGAGTCAAATCGGCCGCGGTTCAGCGGCAATAGCATGCTATTGCCGCGGAACCGCGGCGCTTTGAACGATTGACTGGATCGTTTTTGGTGTGCTTCTTAACAAAACCCTGAGCCGATTTTTGAAGTATGATTTATTATCTTTAGAGCAGAAAAAAAAATCAACAGAAACTTAGGGTTTTGAAATTTTGGTTTTGCGATTTTTACCGATCGAACTTCTATACACATTACTAACTAGCTAGTATATGTTTAGTTAGGCTCTGAAACCACTGTAAGTCCATGTTGCCCACCCCGGTGCTTGCGGGGAGGCGGAAAACGGAATAAAAATCGGATTTTTATCGAACTAGGCAACATGGACTAACTAAAGGAGGATCTTTGCTAAACAAAAACTAACTACAAGCTAACTAGTCTTAGCTACATGGAAGAAAGGTTATACCGTGGGCTTTATGTCCTTCTCTCCTTGCCCCTTGGAGTGAAAGAAAGTGTTCACCTTGTCGTCTTCTCTAGTCGAAGAAGGATCCACCCGAGAGCCTCAACCTTTGGCTTCAACTTCAAGCTAGAAGTAACTAAGGTGCTAGAAGTGCTAATCCTAGAACCTTAGATGAGAGTAGAGATTACTTTAGAGAGGTTTATCTCAAGCTCATGTGTTTCTCAACTCATGAGAGGGGAGAGCTTGAGAGAGAGGAAGAGGAGGAGAGAGAATCTATATGATAGA
Source organism: Agapanthus africanus (assembly GCA_030015575.1). Taxonomy (NCBI): domain Eukaryota; kingdom Viridiplantae; phylum Streptophyta; class Magnoliopsida; order Asparagales; family Amaryllidaceae; genus Agapanthus; species Agapanthus africanus. Next base: position 494,711,016 of record JASDDO010000026.1, read on the forward strand.
ATGAGGAGAATAATGAACCATTCTCACATATATGTGTGAATTATGTAAATTAGATAATTAGCTAGATAATTGTCATGGTCAATCAAGAATTGACCATTATCATTTCACATTAAATGCAAATTGCAAGGATCAAAGAGCATCTTTTATATGGAATGATGATGGTCAACATGTCAACCTAAGTCAACAAGTCAAGATAGTCAAATGGTCAACAACCCTAACCATGCACAATTATATGTAACTAATATCAATTAATCATAATACACACATAAGCATTAGGGTTAAGAAAATGACAATGGTCATTAACCCTAATCAAAGTCCTCTCCCTCTGTCTCAGTCAACTGTGCATACGCACCCGCATCCGTGATCCGAGGAACACGAATACAATGAGATAAAACCAATCCTAAATCATATATTAGAATCCGGCTTAAACCAAAGCCCGCTAGTATAAGCTGTCCGGACAGCAAACGTGCACAAGTGCGCGGATGTGAACGAACCCTGTCGCAAAACCATGCGACCTCTAATCATTTTGCCTAAAGGCGAATACCTCTCTGTGTGGGACTCTAAAGACTCGACACTACGCTGGCAGTGGGTTTAACCACAGACCGCAAGCGGCACTAGCTGTACGTAACGGTCCCCAGGTAGATGCCGATAAGAAGACTGACGAGGTGAACTCATCTGAACTCCTACTGAGCCTGAATGTGACAGGCTCCATACAGTCCGGTCTGTTCGTCTGATACATCGCATGGCGGGCCTAGGGGGGCGGTAAACGTCAGTCCCCTAATAGCGGTACAAGTCATGTCGGAGTGTAGCCCAGAACACCCTGAGATAACACTGGAAACCTACCGGTATATCTCGCTTGCCCTGGCCAGGGACTACTTGTGTAATGGCTCTCCTGGACACAGCGCGATGTCAACCCCCAATACCGGGAGAGACGAATCCTGTCTAACCATCACTGCCTCCAAGTGCTTCGGGACTGCACCCAACTACTACCTGTTTGCACGACTGCTTTGAGCCGTGGTAGGGTAGTAATCAAAGTACAGTGGGAACACACTCGAGGCGAAGTAACAGTGTCAAGTCAGCGGACTAAGCTGTACTCATGTCACCTGGGAACTGATAACTGACGATAGGTATAATACCAACCAACAGTTCCCGACGAGTCCTGTCTAGTGTACTCGTAACCTAATAAGCACCCGCATACTATCTCAAGTACGACGTACTGACGGCTGTGGGATAGACCGTCTCCCACGCAGGGATGAGAAGCGCATACGCTAGTCTACTCCGGAGTATCGATACCCTGTCTCGATAGTCCTACGACTAGGGACCTGTATAAGGATATGCTTATGGATTACCCAGCCCCCACGAGTGTGAGCGCCATCATAACACTGGTAATCAAGCAAAGATCCTAAGGGCTCCACTAATGCGTATAGGTGATATAATAAAAGAAACACATGTACACATTAAAGAAGAGACAAACCAAGTAGCATACTACCATTTCGAGCAAGATTGTATATACAACTGTGAATATCCCAAGCTTCCATCAAGTAATATACATACTAGTATGATACAGTAATGGCCTCTAGGGCATATACACTAACACTGAGGTTACCCACCAAATCTGCGGAGTGGCTAATGGAACGTCAAAACCAATTGAATCCTCAGGTTCTATTAAATCTTCAGTAATCGTTTGTGGTTCTGGAATAACTTCCAGTTCTACCATACTCCCACTTGTGTTTTTCTGAAAAAGTCCATTTTACTAAAACTGTGGCGAGTCAAGAACAATATAAATACTGATCTTCCTGATGGTAGAAAGTTAACCCTCGTCAAATCCCAGGATAACCCACAAACTGCCATTACTGAAACGTGCCTAGAGTTTATCCGAATCCTGGTTTTAAGCATCAGCCGGACAACTCCATATACCTTAACATCGTTAAGATATGAATTGATTCTATATATATCTGATATAGAAACAAAATCACTAATTTAATTGGAACCAGATTCAAAATCATGCAGCTGTCACCAGTGCATATCAACCAAATGGAAAGAGGACAATCAATATTACTCATCTAGGAGTGCATCCACATATGAGTAACCTGAAAAAGAAGCAAGTTCTCAAAACCATTACTATTAACTGAATACCAAACACAAGTATCTACATCTTCGACTTCCTCGAAGAATCCTGATACTTACAACAAATGGTCATCTACTTTATTCTTATACCTATAACTTCTGAATATCTGGACCTTGCATTTCAACGAAATACATGTCCAGAACTGGAGAAGTCATAAGTGAACAGAATATAGTACGAGTACCAACCCCTTTGTCCTAACGGACACTGGACAACATACAATACTTTGTATAAGTCCCCTGAGTTCAATAACTCAAACCCTGTGTGTCGTAGGTTGAAAAACTGTAGTATGGTTAAGAAGAATTATACCGCTGTTGAATGCACCTTACCTAATCACCAACTGATATAGGTAACTGTCACAGACATAATATCAAAAAGTTATATCTCACTTTATAAAATAAATGTACAGATATATCAGTTTGAAATTGGTGTATAACAACGGATATTCAAAACCAAATATTTGTCATCCGGCAAAATCCAGATGATTTCCTCAAATATCACCAATTACAACGAATTCCGATATAATGAGGATCTAATCACCCAATTCCCAATATCTTACTCCCACTCACCATCCGCAGTAACATGCAGATGTGAGAAACTGATCTGGTAAATACATACCCTGGAGTTAGATTCCAACTAGGAAAACAGTTATCAATTAATATCGCACAGTGAAACTGAAACATGAAAATGTTTCGAAGGGGTTTACGGGTATTCCTAGTAACGCCTCTTCCACTATCCTGAATCATGACAGTAACCATATACTTATCTGCCCTCACTGCAATCCCTTTATTATGTCTTTACTTATTACCTTCTCTGCATCTCCTTTACGCTAATTGGTTTTCTTCATTCCCTACCCTTTGGCACCAGCCTAAGGTTTGGAAGAAAACTATCCAATAAGTGTAATAGGTGTACTCTCCTAATCCTAGGAGCCCTCGCAACCTGAGACAAGGTAAAAAGAAATGACATCTGAATAATCCTATTCTTTTTCTCCTGAACCAGAATCCATCCTCGAAAAAGTTCCTTCGAATTCGTATGTAACTATACGATGGATTTATCCAATAAAGGTAGATATCCGTAGTGATACGGAGTGTTCTAGAGAAAAGCAAAGTGGATGTAGGAGTGGCAGGGGTATACACGGTCTTTGTCGTGAATGATGGTGATCGCAATTTCCTTTGCTATTATTCTAATCCCTTTTTATGTCTTTACTTATTATCTTATGTACACCACACTTAAGCTTAATTGGTTTTCTTCCTTCCCTACCGTTCGGCACCTGCCTATGGTTTAGAAGAAGACTATCCAATAAGCTCAATAGGTGTACCCTCTCCTAATCCTAGGAGCCCTCACAACCTGAGAGAAGGTAAAGAGAAAAGACAACCGAATAATCCTATTCAATCTCTGCAGAACTAGAATCCATCCTCGAAAAAGTTCCTTCGAGTTCGTATATAACCATACGATGGATTTATCCAATGGAAGTGGACGTTCGTAGTGATACGAGGTGTTCTGGAAAAATGCAAAGGTGATATAGAAGTGGCAATGATGTATGCGACACCGTGACATTCCAAAAGCTAAAGTGTTTTAAGAAGGTTCGGTCAACTTGGTTCATGAGTTTTAGTTTAGGTCGGGTCATAGTCGCAGCCAGAGAGAGAGAAAGAAAAGAAACACTCAGCGTGCACTCTAACCTTGATCAGAATGGTTAATCATTTTATCTAATCTGGATGGCTACCACTGTTTCCTCGAATTCTCCTCCAAACCTAAAAGGAGAGTTAGTCGGAATCACCCGAGGAGTAATCCTACTCATCAGTGGGAATCGGGATCCAACTATCATCGCATGATAACTTGATGGAAGCCACTCAAGTCACCACACTCCAGAAGGTATGCGCAAGCCTGGCAAGTTTCCTGTATGTTTGAAACTCCCGATATGATTTTTACCCCAAGCGGCTTATGACCTTGACAGAGGTCAACATATCATAAGTCGCAAGTCAAGTTCAACTCGTCATTGTCCTGGATTAACTTAGACACACCCGCACGAGCCCTTGACCGAGGTCAACATGACCGTGCGACTATCCTAAATAATCGCATTTCTATGCAACAAACAAGCATTACCCAGCTACCAAGCACTGTGCCTTGACAGAGGTCAACATACACAGCATGAATACTAAGTAATACCTGTAAGAAATGACGGAGGGCTACGGCTGGTTTTTGGCGAAAAACCTTTAACGTAATGAACTTGATATCGTTGAAGGAATCCAAGTGGTTTTATAAATATATAGTGGCGAAAACTTTTGCTAAAGAGGTCACTCCCGGTGAAGGGATCTCGGCTCTTTCCCCGTCAAATGGAGTGCTGATTGGTATCTCAAAAACTATCTATTACCGTAATCAAGAACGGCGTCGCATGAAGCTAGCCGGTGAGTACGGGTCGGTCCACAGGGATGTTGTGAATCTCCTAATCGCGCTAACGAGTTAATTCCGAAGGGTGTTCGGATTGATTATTAAATCTAAAATCTAAATCTATCTATCTAAGATTATCTAGATCTAGTCTTGCTAGGGTTAGGTTTAGGGATGGTTTGGAAATGCTAGTAAATCTCAACGCTTTCTATACCCGAATGAAGATCTATGAGGAGTTATGGTAATTATCAATAAAGAGGATTAGATCCATTCGGGAAGGTGTTCCTTCCTCTAGGTTCTTATCCTTCCTTTAGAGATCCTTACCCTAACCTCCATGGAAAACGCGCACAACCGGGCCTTTATACTACGGTATCACCGCTACCTCGAGGGATAGGGTGCCGTAGGGCGCGGTGTGTGCGTGTATGCATGGAGTCCTATTGAAAATATATAATGGGTAAAAAAAGGGATGAGAGATCTCATCTCTCAAAAGCCTTCCCCAAAGCTAACTCTAAACAATTATCTACGGTAAGGAATTAAATCTACCTAGGGCAAAGAATTAAAATCTAAACTAGAGCAATTAAATAAAACTACTTACAGATGGCTCTTTTCAAACATCAACGCAGGTTGTCAGATCTGAATTCATGAATTGAAAAGAGGCACCGATGCTCTCCATAAAGAAATCTGTATTTTATTATTAAAAGGAGGCATAAGAAATTACAATGATTTGGGTTCTATTTATAGGAGATAGAAACCTTAGGTTTACAATTGATTCGCATGTCTGCAATTTACAAATTTGCCCTTAGGTTAACTAGTCAGCGCCGCCAAAACAATTGGTGAAAATTTCACGAACCCCGGGCTCCATACGGCCGCGGAACCGCGGCCTGGGTAGGGTTTGGGCCGCGGTTCCGCGGCCCATTGGTCGGTTCATGTTCTGGGGTTTTGTGGGCTTCTTCTGATATTCTTGGGCTTTCTGATTATTTAGTTCTTTTATCAATTAGGCTTCTACGTTGGTTCCAGATTTCCAGTGAACAATTTGCAGTGGACTTTTCACCGTTCGCTTGTAATCTTGGACCTTGCGTTGCCTTGTACGTTTTGAACTGTTCTTCGTCTAGGCTTGACTAGGATCCTTCTATTTATTGGTCAAAAGTCCTTTTTTTGTATCGTCTTTTGTCTTTTTTCACTATTTTCGCTCCAAGAACCTGTAACCTGTAATATGTAGCAGACATGCGTCAAAAGAACCTGTTTATTTATAAAACGAATAAGAATGGGGAATATAATAATGCAATATTATGGTATGAACAAATACCCCCAAACTTATCTTTTGCTCGTCCTTGAGCAAACTTATTTTTTTATTCTCAACAAAAACCTAAGCTCACTTTCGCATGGAAACGCGATTGCACTGAGCTCGTGCAACAAGCCGTTAAACCTCTAGGTGTCCCTAGTAGGAGGAGTGTTGTCTCCTGAGGGTTTTCAGCAGATACTACCCACAAAATCCTATCAATTAGGCTTTTCGACTTTAATTCTCCAATTAGGTTTTCTAACAAGGAATTCTATTATCGTCGACTCGTAAATTATCCACCCATATTCTTCACACTTCCTCATCATTTAACTTAAGATTATATATGTTCTGCAGACCTACTTAGCTTTCGGCATCTCTTAAGTTTTCCTTCTAGGGTTCCATCTCCACTTAGGAATTTTTATCAACTCTACTAAAGATACAAGTTCTATTCTTCACTCCTTTCCCTCATCTAAATTCCAATCACATATCCCCACGTGTGTGTATAAATCACTCCTACACTTGGAAATTCAAATCAAGCAATCATACTCTTTTCCTTTTGTCCAAATCGCTTATTAATTGGTGAATTTTTAATTGAATTTTGCTTACACATCCTTCATACGACCGTTAATACTTCTTGAGGTACCAACAACCGATTACAAGATGTGTTTGCACATTAACGCATAATTCCTAGTCTTGCAACACCTAAGGCTTTTAGCAGTGACTCCCAAACCAGTTGGTCCAAGGCACTAGGTGATGAAGCACCCTTGCTAAATATTTTTCTATTTTTGTAGCCTTAAGTAATCACAAAAACCTGTGTTCATTTTTTTTCTTTATTCACACTTGAATTCTTTTCTTTTATTTACTTCGTACTAAGGACTTTAAACAAGAGCATTTCAAGGTCTCCTCTACTATTCCAAGTTTCAAGGTGTGTGTTAGTGCAATTTGTAGGGTATACATTTTCAGAATCTAGACTTAAGCTAGTAATTATTTTTCAAACTTATACTTTTATAAAAATATCAATACTTTTCCTTTGTTTTAACTTAGCCCAAGAAGTGAACCCAAAATTTGCCTATTTCTAAATAAATTACAAAGACATATACTTTCTACCGTTAAACTTTAAGGAAGGTTATTTTTAGGGTTTTTAATTTACTAAGTCTAAGATCTAGTTGTTCCTAGCTAGTTAACCTATCTGTCAAACTTAAGTCAAGTAAGGCCAAAATTGAATACATTAATTTTTATAATTTTTGAAAATTTTCAATTTTTATGGATTTTAAAATAAGTATGCAAATGCAAAAATATGTACAAATGAATGCGAAGGAAGAAGACGTACCGAGCATACCCCCAAACTTAAACTTGACAATGTCCTCACTGTCATGCCACACCAAGAGGGTCAAAATGTCTGCACTCCCCTGTTTATTATTGATAAATTTTTTTTTAATGTTTTGAATTTTATTTTTATTTTTTTTTATAGAAAAAGAAAACAAAAATATATATACATATATACAACAAGGTTCCCCCCAAACTTAAGCTTGGCCTTACACAAGCCAAAGGTTAGCACCAACCATTCAAAAATCTAATCGTGGTAATGGACGAGTTGGTGAAATAATGGGGTGTAGATGAAAGAAATGAGAAACAAACGAGACCGTGTGGAAAGAAAGGGAGAATATGGTCTCGGTGGAGGAGAAGAAGGGCGAAAAGGAGAAAGAAGTGTAGCACGATCTTGAGGGTGTAAATCGAGTGAATAAATTAGCACAATATGAGATGACCGATGTGTTAAAAGCGATTGCGCTAACCTATCAACCCGTCGAGAAATGGGGTCAAATTCCTCAAGATTCGCAAGAAAGCATGGGTACGCCGAACTTGGTATAGGAGATGAAAGCGTAACGGTCTCTTGCACGGTCGGAACGATAGGAAGGACGAAAGGGAGTGAATTAGGGATAGTCTCATTCTCACCGTAGTAAACTATCTCGAACTTAAAAGATTCCATCAATGGTTCGAAACTACTGTAAGCAACCGTGTCTGATGGTTCAACTAACTCATCTGAAAATGTAAATGACTCAAACTCGGGCGGGGAGACATCAACATCGTCTGAAAAAGTGAAACGCTCGTCTGTGAGAACTGTGTCAGACTCAAAGGAAAAAATTTCAAGCTCACAGTCTTCAAGCGTGATATTAGGCATGGTCGGAACGATGGAAAGGAGGGAGGGTGATATAACAGTTAAAGGTTCAGGAGGATGAATTGGAAAATCAGACACATCAAAGAAAAATGGCTCAACCTCAATATGATCCTCAAAACTCTCTTCAATACTATCCTCATAATTCTCCTCAAAATTTAGCTCATCCATGCTATTATCATCAAAATCAAGACGCATATGAGGTTCGGGAGAAACATCTAATGACTCGGGATGATGAGTTGAACATAAAATTTCAATCAAATCGACAGGTTCATCATCTGAAATATTCCCGGCGTCTATATCCTCAATCAAGTGAAAATCAATATTTTTTGACACCTCATCAAAAGCATGGATATTTATCATTTTCGGTTCTAGAGTGGAGGTGTAAAGATCAAAAGGATTAAGTGTGGTTTCACTCGAAAGGGGTTCTTCACAATCTGGCAAATCAAACACTACAAAATCGCACAACTCATCATTTTGGACACATGTTTGAAACTTGGAGTTGTTGGATTCAATAGGGTATGGGTAGGTTTGATTTGGAAATCCTCTCACATTCTCACTCTGTCCAACCGCCTCCTTATACATTGAAAAATTTGGAGCTAGCGGGAAACTAGCTACCGGTTCACTAGGTTGCATAAGGGCGGTAATGGACGCTTCCACATTCCTAACCATTTTGTTTGTTGCAGAAATATAAGCCTCCAACGACTCTTCCAAACTAGACTTGGGTGGTAAGGGGATTTCGGTAAAAGATTCGAAATTGTTTGGATACGTGAAACTCCAAAAAGGCTGTGTCGAAACAGTGCCTAGTGAAGGTGGGAAAGTCGGGTAGGACCGGTAGGAAGTGGGTGGTTGGACAGGGATAGGGTCAACATGTGGATAAAAAGGTGAATAGTCTTGTTGATCCCTAGAACTAGATGTGTGGAGAGGGGTGAAAGATCGGCTACGAGATTGAGCAATATGCTCAGAAATGGACATCGGTTTAGGAGTTACAGTGGGACTTGAAAAAGTGGTATCAACATATGGAGGTGGTAAAGGTTGATTTGGTTGACACAAAGTGGATTGAAAAGTCAAACTGTTTCTCCTAGACGCTTCTATTTGATCTTTCAAAGAAATTTTTGGCACGGAGGGATCTTCCTTAAATCGACCGAAACAATTGACGTACGACGCAAAGTTAGGTTCGAGATACCAAAGTTCGGCAAGTGATTTATTATGTGGGGTACCCATGTTGTAAGAAGAAAGGGTGAAAGTAAGAAAGTTGGGTGGTGGTGCAAGGATTTATTTGCGGCAAAGGTTTGCAAGTTTTCTAATAAAAATATTCCATTTTCTTTTTATCTTTATTTGATTTGTTGCAAAAAGATTTTTTTCAAGAAAAGATATGCAACAACAAAGATTACTTGCAATCTAATTTAAGCGAGGTGCAAAAATCCTGCACAAGATTGTTATATGGAAGGGAATATATTTTTAAAGCGCACCAAATTCTGCAGGAATTTTTCAGAATATATATAAAAATATTTGCAGAGAAAGAACAGGAGAGCTTACAGAGGAAATTCCACGAGATGATGTCACATTGGCGCCGCCTTTCCGCGGTCTAAACGCGTTCGTGCCGCGTTTTCGCGGCGGGGTCGTCAGTAAGAGTCCCCCAAAAAAATTGTGGGTCTTGAGTCTGCTAAAGGACCGCGTTTTCGCGGTCTGAGTATGGTTACAGCGGCGGAATCGCGGCGCGGTGGAGGCTTCAGGGTGTGGGAAAAATTCCACTGTTCTGTTTTGAAAATCCTTTTCTGTTCTGATCTTCTGATTTCGGTTTCGCTTTCTGGAAATTTCCAGATCCGTCTCGATTGTTCCTACAAGATTCACACAACAAAGTACCCTTTCCAGAAAATAACAATTGATATATTTTTATATTTTTTTGTGATTTTTCAGATTTTTCAGATTTTTTTAATTTTAGATTAACCCAAAATTGCAAAAAGGAAATAACACGCCATCCCCGGCAACGGCGCCATTTGATTGGTATCTCAAAAACTATCTATTACCACAATCAAGAACGGCGTCGCATGAAGCTAGCCGGTGAGTACGGGTCGGTCCACAGGGATGTTGTGAATCTCCTAATCGCGCTAACGAGTTAATTCCGAATGGTGTTCGGATTGATTATTAAATCTAAAATATAAATCTATCTATCTAAGATTATCTAGATCTAGTCTTGCTAGGGTTAGGTTTAGGGATGGTTTGGAAATGCTAGTAAATCTCAACGCTTTCTATACCCGAATGAAGATTTATGAGGAGTTATGGTAATTATCAATAAAGGGGATTAGATCCATTCGGGAAGGTGTTCCTTCCTCTAGGTTCTTGTCCTTCCTTTAGAGATCCTTACCCTAACCTCCATGGAAAACGCGCACAACCGGGCCTTTATACTACGGTATCACCGCTACCTCGAGGGATAGGGTGCCGTAGGACGCGGTGTGTGCGTGTATGCATGGAGTCCTATTGAAAATATATAATGGGTAAGAAAGGGATGAGAGATCTCATCTCTCAAAATCCTTCCCCAAAGCTAACTCTAAACAATTATCTACGGCAAGGAATTAAATCTACCTAGGGCAAAGAATTAAAATCTAAACTAGAGCAATTAAATAAAACTACTTACAGATGGCTCTTTCCAAACATCAACGCAGGTTGTCAGATCTGAATTCATGAATTGAAAAGAGGCACCGATGCTCTCCATAAAAAAATCTGTATTTTATTATTAAAAGGAGGCATAAGAAATTACAATGATTTGGGTTCTATTTATAGGAGATAGAAACCCTAGGTTTACAATTGATTCGCATGACTGCAATTTACAAATTTGCCCTTAGGTTAACTAGTCAGCGCCGCCAAAACAATTGGTGAAAATTTCATGAACCCCGGGCTCCATACGGCCGCGGAACCACGGCCTGGGTAGGGTTTGGGCCGCGGTTCCGCGGCCCATTGGTCGGTTCATGTTCTGGTGTTTTGTGGGCTTCTTCTGATATTCTTGGGCTTTCTGATTATTTAGTTCTTTTATCAATTGGGATTCTACGTTGGTTCCAGATTTCCAGTGAACAATTTGTAGTGGACTTTTCACCGTTCGCTTGTAATCTTGGACCTTGCGTTGCCTTGTACGTTTTGAACTGTTCTTCGTCTAGGCTTGACTAGGATCCTTCTATTTGTTGGTCAAAAGTCCTTTTTTGTATCTTCTTTTGTCTTTTTTCACTATTTTCGCTCCAAGAACCTGTAACAAGTAATATGTAGCAGACATGCGTCAAAAGCACCTGTTTATTTATAAAACGAATAAGAATGGGGAATATAATAATGCAATATTATGGTATGAACAGGTGCAGGATATCCCAAACTGAATACCACGATGCAAAGCAAAAATAATCGACTATAGTAAAGTTATTACGTTGACGCAAACTTTTACTCAAGGGGTCACTCCTGATGAAGGGATCTCGGCCCTTGCCTCGTCGAATGAGGTGCAGGATATTCCAAATGAATACCATGATGCAAACGAAAAGAAAACGTCTGTAATGTCAGTTTTTAAAAACTTGGTTCCAACAACATCATATATATAGGTTTGTTTTATCCTTGCATTGATAAGAATCAACGCAGCCCATCAATTAATCACACCAGAAAAGAACGAAAATAAAATGTACGTATATGCCATCCGCATTCGCCACTGGGTCCCGTCATCACCCGTTAGGTTACTTAACTAACGACAGAGCGGGGACTGGACTAGCGCGGGTGCAAAACATATACAACATCTACTAGTATATTTATAAATATATAACAATCGTCCTAGGCATGATATAAAGCAACATCACAGAAACATCACATAATGGTGGATAATCTGGAGCCCCGGGTTTCACTTGAGCCGCAAGTGAGACCCGACGTTCCCTGTCGTGTGGATAGCCTGTGCAATGAAACCTAGACCCCTACAAGCGCGGCAAGTTACCCGCCAAAAGCAGAAGTGAGGCAGCCCCCTTCAGCAACGTGAATGGACCACCCAGCACTTCACGGAATCCGGTAACTTGAGCACCCCTCCTGGGTCAACCTATACCCCCTACGAGTGCGGCGAATAGCCCGCCAATTCAAGAGCAAGGTCCCCTCCGTCTGAATGCCTTGAGATGCGGACCAGTTGCCCTCTAGAACCCGGCTATTCGTGCACTCCACCTCGGGGTAATCCTAGTACAGAAAATAAAATAATATACAAGGGTGACATCGACCTCATCCCGGTCGTGCCCCAAAAGAATAATATACAAACTGGCAGTGACGGCAGTCCACATGTCGGACGCTCGCCCCGCAATATCAAATGTACAAATGAAAATAAACTGTACTAACATTGCACCACAGCTATCCACCACGACAATCCAACCAACATCACAGCACAACACAGAACATCAACGTGAATGTCACGTTCGCAAACCCGTCTAAAAGAACATATAGCAGTTAGACGGGTTTACCGATCAAATGACATTCACGGTCGCAGAATATAATGTATGTACTGTTAAACGCCCACTTAAAATATCGATCGACTAAATTTCCAAATTAGCCCCAATAACAAAATAACACTTTACTGAAACCTGGGCCAAAACAGAATATCACAAAAATCACAATTCCAAGTCTCTAAGCTACAGTGAAAATTTGAAGGCCCGTCGCCAATAAATGGCCGCGGATCCACCGCAAAAATGGGGTTAGTACGGTGGATCCGCGGCACTTTAGTGGCATCACGAACTCAAATTTTTTCTGTAGCCTTTTATTTGCCTGCACGGATTTTTAAGCTACTGCAAATAATTTTTTGACTACTTTTGAAAATCGACAGCAAACTGAAGAATGAAATCGTGATTTCGGTAAAATCCGTCGATAGATCTTTTAAGCACGTCTAAACATGCTAGTAAGGGGTTTAAAGGGTGGCTCTGATACCATGAAGGGTCCCGGCAGTGCCCCGACCGACGAAACGCAGCCAAAATGCGGAACAAAAATTTATTAAACTGGCGCTACCGCTACCCGATTTACGGATCGACCTTAAACCCTAAACTAGCAAACTAACTAAGAGTTAGAATCGTTATACCGAGTTGATTCGTGTCCTTCGGTCTTCTTTCCAAGCTCCTAGCGGTCCTTTGACGATATTTGGTTGCCGGTCTTCCTTCGTCTCCGATGATCCACCCGAGGGAAACGGCATAAGCTCCAACCTCGACGAACGAGGTAACCGACGCTCCAAAGTCGCTAGCGATGGAGAGTGGGGGTGTATGAAAGTGTCACTACAATTTTCTCTCAACTCTTGTACTCATGATAGCAACCATAGAAGAAGAAATGAGGAGATGAGGAAAACTTGGCATGAGCAAAATGGTTAAGGGTTTTATGTGAACTTGAGAGAGTGAGAGAGAGAGAGAGAGAGAGCTAGCATGTTGATTAATTAACCAAATGAAATGAACACCCCAATATCTTGGCCGGCCCTCTTTTTCTCCCTCTCTCTCATTATCCAAAAAGAAAATCTTTTTCAATGTCAAATTACAATAAACAAAGCAAACCATGCTTTGACCCATGCCACTTACATGTCCATGACCATAACTCCTTTTCCACCTCATTTAAAAAAAAAATGAATTTCCATAAATGGAAAATCATATAAATGAGGTGGCATCTTCTTCTAGAAGCTATTCCGTAGAAAATACGGAATACTTCCCGGTACATGTATCGAAATACACATACACGTATTCGTACCGAAATACGAATAGCCGAGAGAGAAAACGAATAGTGAACAATAATACTAGAATACATATATATAAATACATATGTGAATTATTAAATCAAAACCTGATTTAATAAACTGGCTTAATCCTAAGCCGCTGGTATTATCAACCGTCCGATTAAAGTCTGCGCAGCACTTGCACATATTTAATTGGACACCTGTATGTATCAACATACCTCATGTACACCATATCGCCTGAACCGTGAAAACCCTCTGTGTGGGACTCTAAAGACTCGTCAATACGTTGGCAGTGGGTTTTGTTGGAGATAGTGCCCTCAGAGTCAATTATTGGATCACAGGCACGTGATTGCAATGATTGAGGGAGGACCTATCCCGGTAGGACAGTCTTACTCAAGATGATAGTATGCTATCTGGTTTATCTTTATCATCGTGTACTGCTTTAGGTGACCTGACAGGTCGCTATTACACGTTGATAGAGCCCCTAGGATTCTTGCTTGACCACCAGCAGTATGATGGCGATCATATACGTGGGAGCTGGTAGTCTATAAGCACATCCTTAAAAGGTCCCTAGTCGTGGGAGTTTCGAGACTGGGCATCGATACTCCATTAGTAGACTAGTGTATACAGTCGAGACCCCGACGAGGGGCGATGGCCGGTCTCACAAGCCACTGGTGTCAGTTGGTTCACCTAAGATGTATACAGGTGCTCATTGGGTTATGAGTACACTGGACAGGACTCGCCGGGAACCTGCTAGTTGGGATTATACCATACGTCAGATAGCAGTTCCCAGGTGACATGTGTACAGGTTAGTTCATCGACCTGAGATCGTCATTTGTCTCGTGTGAGTTCCCACTGTGCTTTGATTACTACCCTACCACGGCTCAAAGGAGTCGTGCAAACAGGTTTTAGTTGGGTACAGTCCCGAGCCACATGGAGGCAGTGAGCGGATCTGCAGGGGTTCGTCTCTCCCGGTATTGGGGGTGAGGTCGCGCGGTGTCTAGGAGAGCCATTACACAAAGCCCTCGGCCGAGGCAGGAGATTTACTGGTAGGTATTCCAGTAGTATCTCAGGGTGTTCTGGGCTTCACTCCGACACGACTTGTACCGCCTTTGGGGGTCTGACTTTTACCAACCCCCTAGGCCCGCCATGCGATGCTCATAGACGAACGGACCGGACTGTACGGATATTGTCACTGACAGGCTCAGTAGGGTGTCAGGATGAGTTCGCTCATCGACGTCCCTTTTGGTCAATAGCAGGTGGCCCGTCATGTATTGGCTTATACCTCTGACGTGCTAGTGGTTAAATCCACAACCATAGTATTGACGAGTCTTTAGAGTCCACCACACTTTCAGTTACTCAAGCTTTCGGGCGAAACGCTGTAGAGGCCGTATGGAGATATGGCAGGGTCCGATCAGATACGTGCGGTATTGCACGGATCAGGATCGGACGGTTAGTACTAGTGGCCGTATAGATATATGGCAAGGTTCGATCGGATACGTACGGTATTGCACGGATCAGGATCGGACGGATATTACTAGCCGGCTTTGGTTTTAAGCCGGATCCTAGTATAGTACAGTGTAGATTTTGTCTCTTTGCATTTGTATCCGGACGGAATACAGATGCGGATGTGTATGCACAGTATGGGGGTTTTCCTGTAATTTATTACGGGACCAGTTTTCTGGAGTTGCCAGTTTGCATTCCGTTCCGGCCGGTTTTCCTTTGTTCTTTCCCGGCCGGACTTTTCCGATGGTGGGGGTTATTTGCAATTGTGCAAATAACATTTGTGGAGGGGGTTTGTTGCAAATGTATTCATTGTGATAAGCATGGTTGATGTTTCTTTGCTTTATGATATGGTCACCTTCTCTTTCTCCTACACTCACATCCCTCTTGATTTTTTTTCATATCCCTCCACCATTCTGATTTTGAAGGGGCCGGCCACTATGGTTGGAAAAGAGAGAAATTTCCATTTTTGGTGTGACACAAATTTCTTCATCTCATTCTTCTAGTTTTGGGAAAAATGAAAGAACCATTTTCCCTTAACCTTATTCCTCCATCACCAATGGCAACTTCACTACTCCAAAGAGACATAGACTCTACACTACTTCTACAGCATATCTTGGGCGCGTCGGCTAGCCAACTTCGCGCCCGAGTTGCCTCGGTATTGAGGTGGGAGCCCGTAAAAGATACAGACGATGTGGTGCCCTTCCGGCAAGGAGGCGACGACCGGAGTTTCCGCGGGAGATCGGGACGATGACGAGAAGACCGGAGGACTCGGATCACTCGGTATATCTCTCACCCTTTCTCTTGTTAGCTAGTATCGGTTAATGGTTACGATCCGGGTTTATTGTCCGCGGTAGCGCCAGTATAAAGGTTAAGAAAATTTTGATTCCGCATTTTGGCCTCGGATAGACGGCCAGGGCGCTGCCGTGGCGCAACATGGTATCAGAGCCACGCCATTAACCTTGCCTAGCTTGTTCTAATGTGTTTTGCTTATCCGATCGACCAAAATTCCAAAATCCGCGTTTTGCATGCATCAGTTTTCTGTCGATTTTTTCCGGGCTCGAAAAATTTTTCAGGTTATTGCAGAATGATGTACAGAGAATCCTAAGAACACTGAAAAAATTTGGTAACCCAATTCTTCCGTACGACCGCGGAACCGCGGCCTTAACCCCTCTTTGGCCGCGGTTCCGCCGCAGGAAGTTGGGATCACTTCGCCATATTTTTACAGTGGGCTTGTGGGCTGAAAATAAGGGTTTTGGTATATTTTGTTTGGGCCCAGATTTTCTGCAAGTGCTACAGTATTGCTTGGGGGCCCACTTGTTTTTTTTTGATCGATCGGATATTTTAAACACATTATTTCACAGTATTTACATTATATCTGCGACCGTGAATGTCACTCGATCGGTAAATCCTGTCTAACTGCTATAGCCCGGTTAGACGGATTTGCGAACGTGATTTTCACGTTGATGTTCTGTGTTTATGCTGTGTTGTTGCGGATCGGTCGTGGGGGATAGCCTGGATGCAATGCTAGTACAGTTGTGGTTGTATTATGTACATTTGATATTGCGGGACGAGCGTCCGACATGTGGACTTCCGTCACTGCCTGTTTGTATTATTCTTTTGGGGCACGACCTGGTTGCGGTCGATGTACCCGGTGTATGTATATTTTACTTTCTGTACTAGGATTGCCCCGTGGTGGGATGCACGGATAGCCGGGTTCTGGAGGGCAATAAGCCCGCATCTCATGGCATTGGGACGGAGGGGGCTTCACTCCAGGATTGGCGGGCTATTCGCCGCACTCGTAGGGGGTACAGGTTGACCCAGGAGGGGTGCCCGAGTTACCACATTCCGTGAAGTGCTGGGTGGTCCATTCACGTTGCTGAAGGGGGCTGCCTCGCTTCAGGTTTTGGCGGGTGACTTGCCGCGCCCGTAGGGGTCTAGGTTTTCATTGCACAGGCTATCCACACGACCAGGGGAACGTCGGGTTTCAGCAGCGGCTCTGTGAAACCCGGGGATCCCAAATATCTGTATTGTTCCTTGATGCTGTACATTTCTGTGATGTTGCATTTTATCACGCCTTGAGCGAATATAATATATTGGTATATATATTAGTAGATGTTGTATATGTTTTACATCCGCGCTAGTCCAGTCCCCGCTCTGTCGTTAGTTACCTAACCTAACGGTGATGACGGGACCCAGTGGCGAATGCAGATGGCATATACGTACGTCAGTATATTTTCGTTCTTTGTGGTGTGATCAATTGATGGGACTGTGTTGATTCGGATCAATGCAAGTTAAAACAAACCTATTCTGATGTTGTTGGAACACTTTTCAAAAAGCTGTTATTGCAAGGACGTTCACTTTTGTTTTGCATCGTGGTATTCATTTGGAATATCCTGCTCCTCAGTCGACGAGGCAAGGGCCGAGATCCCTTCACCGGGAGTGACCCCTTGGACAGAAGTTTGCGTCAGGGCATTAACTTCACTATAGCCGATTACTTTTGCTTTGCATCGTGGTATTCAGTTGGAATATCCTGCACCTCATTCTACGGGGAAAGAGCCGAGATCCCTTCACCGAGAGTGACCTCTTTAGTAAAGGTTTTCGTCACTATATTTTCTAAAAAGTTATCCAGTTCCTTCAACGATATCAAGTTCATTACGTTAAAGGTTTTTCGCCAGAAACCAGTCGTAGCCCTCCGTCATTTCAGATTAGTATTACTTAGTATTCGTGCTGCGTTTGTCGTGCATTGCCGAGGCGTAGTGTTCGGTAGCTATGTAGTGCTTTTCTGTCACATGGATAAGTGGATTGGTTAGGACAGTCGTACGGTCTTGTTGGCATTGTCAAGGACTCGTACGGGTGGGTTTAACGCAATCAAGATAATGACGGGTAGAACTTGACTAGGACTCTTTGATTTGTTGGCATTGTCAAGGTCACTTGGGTCCTAGGGGTAAAAACCTACATCGGGAGTTTCAAAAGAACTGAAACTTGCCAGGCATGCGCATACCTTCTGGAGTGTGGTGACGTGAGTGGATTCCGTCATGTTATCATGCGATGATAGTTGGATCCCGATTCCCACTGATGAGTTGGTTTACTCTTCGGGTGACCCCGACTAATTCTTCTTTCAGGTTTGGGGAAGAATTTGAGGTTACAGTGGGAGGTTTCCAGATTAGATAAAGTGATAACCATTCTGATCTAGGTTAGAGTGCACGCTGAGTGTTTCTTTTCTCTCTCTCTTTGGCAACGACCATTGACCCGACCCTGGACTATGACTCAGTGACCAAGTTGACCGAACCTTCTTAACACTGGCTTTTGGATTGTCAGAGTTGCAAACCTCATTGCCACTCCTACTTTTACCCTTTTCTCCAGGACACCCCGTATTACTACGAACGTCCACTTCCATTGGACAAAACCATCGTATGGTTATATACGAACTCGAAGGACTTCGAGGATGGTTTCTGGTTCTAGAGAAAACGAATAGGATTATTCAGTTGTCTTTTCTTTTTACCTTCTCTCATTGCGAGTACTCCTTGGTTTAGGAGATAGTACACCTATTACGCAAATTGGATAGTCTTCTTCCAAACCGTAGGCAGGTGCCGAACGGTGGGGAATGAAGAAAACCAATTAGCATAACGATGGTGTACAGAAGGTATTAAGTTAAGACAAAGCAAGGGATTAGTAAGAGGGCAAAGTAAATTGCGACTGCTATTCACGACCGAACCAAGTATTTCTTCGCCAATCCTAAATCACCTTTGTATTTCTCCAGGACACTCCGTATCACTACGAAGATCCCAAGTTTATTGGATAATCCATCGTATGGTTATATACGAACTCGAAAGGAACTTGTTCCAGTTCGGGGATGGATTCTGGTTCAGGAGAAATAGGAATAAGGTTTATTCGGTTGTCTTTTATCTTCACCTTCTCTGGCTTTGCGAGTGCTCCTAGGATTAGGACAGTACACCTTTTATGCTTATTGGATAGTCTTCTTCCAAACCATAGGCTGGTGCCGAACGGTAGGGAAGGAAGAAAACCATTTGGCCTAAAGGGGTGTGCAGACGGTAATGACTAAAGACATATAAAGAGATTTGGACAGATGGCAAAGAGATATACGGTTACAGTTATGAATCTGGATAATGGAAAAGGCATTACTAGGAATACCAGGATACCCTATCGAAACATTTCAATGTTTCAGTTCCACTGTGTACTGTTAAAAGAAAACTGATTTCCTGATTAGACACTTGCTCCAGTGTATGTATTTACCAGGTTTGATTCTCACATCTGTATGGTTTTACAGATGATGAGTGGGAGTAAGTTATTGGGAATAGGGTGATCATCCTCATTATATCGGGATTCGTTGTAATCGGTGATATTTGAGGAGATCACCTGGGCTGTTTGCCGGTCGGCAAATATTTGGTTTTGAATATCCGCTGTTGTGCACCAATTTCAAATTGATATATCTGTACGTCTATTTTCATAGAGTGAGATATACCTTTTGATATTATGTCGATGACATTTACCTATATCAGTGGATGGTTAGGTAAGGAGCATCAAACAGCGGTGTAATTCTTCTTAACCATAAGTACAGTTTTCAACTTACGACGCACAGTGAAAGAGTTGTTAGACTCAGCGGACTTATACAGAGTATTGTATGTTGTCCAGTGTCCATTAGGACAGAGGGGTTGGTCCTCATACTATATTCTGTTTACTTTTAACTTCTCTAGTTCTTAGACATGTGTTTCGTAGAAACACAGGGTCTAAGTTTTGAGGGGTTATAGGTATTTGAATAGAGTAGAGAACCAGGTGTAGCAAGTATCGGGATTCTTCAAAGTGATAGAAGATGTTGATACTTGTGTATGTTATTCAGTTGATAGTAATGATAAAGAGAAATTGCTTCTCTTTCAGGTTACTCATAATTGGAAGCATTCCTAAGTTGAGTAACGCTGATCGGCCTACTTCCATTTAGTTGACATGCACTGGAGATAGCTGCATGATTTGAATCTGGTTCATTTAAATCAGTGCCTCTGGTTCTATATTGGATATAGAACAGTTCATATCTTAACGATGTTAAGGTACGGGGAGTTGTCCGGCTTATGATTAAAACCAGACACTGGACAACTCAAGGCACGTTTCTGTAATGGCTGTTTGTGGGTTGACCCAGGCTATGACGAGGGTTGATTTTCTACCATCTGGAAGATCAATAGAGATATTGTTCTTAACTCACCACATTTTAAAAAGAAATGGTTATTTTTCAGAAAACAGTAGTGGGAGTATGGTAGAACTGGAAGTGATTCCAGAACCGCAAACGATTACTGAAAATTTGATAGGAACCTGAAGATTCAATCTGGTTTGACATTCCATTGGCCACTCCGCAGATATGGTGGGTAACCTCAGGCACTCGAGAGGTACTTCGGTATGCTCAAGGACGGTGGCAGGGAGGTTCTTGTTTACCCAGACTTACCATTGCTGTTGTTCCAGACTGTGAGACCCGGCAGGAGGATGAGTATAGCGTCGTTCTAAACTAGCTTTAGAAGTGTACGTCTATATGACTCTGCCAGAGGGTTGTCGTAGTCAGTGGGAGCAGCGGAAGCATTGGTGGACAGTTGGCTTATGTCTATTTATAGACTAAAGCAGATATAGCGGAGATAGATCATCTATTTCTGATGTGAAGTCATAGGTTTGACTTCATCAGAATAGGGGATGGATCTGTTAAGAAGGTAGTAGGGTGTGATGTCCTGGTATTAGATGACATACACAGAGTAGGAAGTGATATTCCTATACCATGATCGGTTATACTTTGGTTGTCACACAGTGTTTTCTCCACACAGGACTTGGATATTATATCAGACATTCTGGTTACTAGATCTATAGTTTTAGATCTAGATTTGGGTGGTTTCCTAATCTGGGTACCTTGACAGCATTCTATGAGTATTTAGAATGGACGACTCCTGGCACGGTAGTACACCTGCAGGTAATGGAGTCACCCTCTCTAAAGGTGTCTTACAGACTAAAGGGGAGAGGGATACGCATGATTGACAGATCACTTGCTTAGGCAATTGATTCAATCATGAGATGTCAAGTACCACACCAGATGTTGTTCTTGCAGTAGGTGCAATAAGTTGATATTAATCCAATCCTGGAGAAACAGACGGAAGCAGTTTTAGAACATAAGTTGATGTTCTAGGGAGTGATAACGACAGCCTCTTTTAAGAGACGGTTATCATTCCAGGCTTCCAAGGTGACATGGATGGCAGAGTGGCTGTCAGAGTTATAGTTTCTCCTTTTGACGAGGGGCAGTATTTTGGACAGGTGGTCCAAGGCAATACTGAGGGAGGCATGGCGCTGGGTACTGATTAAGTTCAGTTATTGATACAGTCTAAGAAGTTTGGATTTGGAGTTCATTTATGAGCTAGGTCCCATCAGATATCCAGACATACTCTAAGACAGGTATTGCTCATTTCGGGAGATGGTTTTCTCCGCGAACTTGAGATATAGAGAGACATAGAAAGAAACATCACAGCGGATCCACTCACAGAGGCTATTCCTCGAACGCAATAGTTTCGCAAACGAGCTTTGTGAGACTGACTAGTAGAGGAGTTGGGTGTTCGGTATCACACGGGCTGCGAGTATGCAACATCGCAATAATTAGCCTTGAGTGCAAGTGGGAGATTGTTGGAGATAGTGCCCTCAGAGTCAATTATTGGATCACAGGCACGTGATTGCAATGATTGAGGGAGGACCTATCCCGGTAGGACAGTCTTACTCAAGATGATAGTATGCTATCTGGTTTATCTTTATCATCGTGTACTGCTTTAGGTGACCTGACAGGTCGCTATTACACGTTGATAGATCCCCTAGGATTCTTGCTTGACCACCAGCAGTATGATGGCGATCATATACGTGGGAGCTGGTAGTCTATAAGCACATCCTTAAAAGGTCCCTAGTCGTGGGAGTTTCGAGACTGGGCATCGATACTCCATTAGTAGACTAGTGTATACAGTCGAGACCCCGACGAGGGGCGGTGGCCGGTCTCACAAGCCACTGGTGTCAGTTGGTTCACCTAAGATGTATACAGGTGCTCATTGGGTTATGAGTACACTGGACAGGACTCGCCGGGAACCTGCTAGTTGGGATTATACCATACGTCAGATAGCAGTTCCCAGGTGACATGTGTACAGGTTAGTTCATCGACCTGAGATCGTCATTTGTCTCGTGTGAGTTCCCACTGTGCTTTGATTACTACCCTACCACGGCTCAAAGGAGTCGTGCAAACAGGTTTTAGTTGGGTACAGTCCCGAGCCACATGGAATGCAGTGAGCGGATCTGCAGGGGTTCGTCTCTCCCGGTATTGGGGGTGAGGTCGCGCGGTGTCTAGGAGAGCCATTACACAAAGCCCTCGGCCGAGGCAGGAGATTTACTGGTAGGTATTCCAGTAGTATCTCAGGGTGTTCTGGGCTTCACTCCGACACAACTTGTACCGCCTTTGAGGGTCTGACTTTTACCAACCCCCTAGGCCCGCCATGCGATGCTCATAGACGAACGGACCGGACTGTACGGATATTGTCACTGACAGGCTCAGTAGGGTGTCAGGATGAGTTCGCTCATCGACGTCCCTTTTGGTCAATAGCTGGTGGCCCGTCACGTATTGGCTTATACCTCTGACGTGCTAGTGGTTAAATCCGCAACCATAGTATTGACGAGTCTTTAGAGTCCACCACACTTTCAGTTACTCAAGCTTTCGGGCGAAACGCTGTAGAGGCCGTATGGAGATATGGCAGGGTCCGATCAGATACGTGCGGTATTGCACGGATCAGGATCGGACGGTTAGTACTAGTGGCCGTATAGATATATGGCAAGGTTCGATCGGATACGTGCGGTATTGCACGGATCAGGATCGGACGGATATTACTAGCCGGCTTTGGTTTAAGCCGGATCCTAGTATAGTACAGTGTAGATTTTGTCTCTTTGCATTTGTATCCGGACGGAATACAGATGCGGGTGTGTATGCACAGTATGGGGGTTTTCCTGTAATTTATTACGGGACCAGTTTTCTGGAGTTGCCAGTTTGCATTCCGTTCCGGCCGGTTTTCCTTTGATCTTTCCCGTCCGGACTTTTCCGATGGAGGGGGTTATTTGCATTTGTGCAAATAATATTTTAGGAGGGGGTTTGTTGCAAATGTATTCATTGTGATAAGCATGGTTGATGTTTCTTTGCTTTATGATATGGTCACCTTCTCTTTCTCCTACACTCACCTCCCTCTTGATTTTGTTTCATATCCCTCCACCATTCTGATTTTGAAGGGGCCGGCCACTATGGTTGGAAAAGAGAGAAATTTCCATTTTTGGTGCGACACAAATTTCTTCATCTCATTCTTCTAGTTTTGGGAAAAATGAAAGCACCATTTTCCCTTAACCTTATTCCTCCATCACCAATGGCAACTTCACTACTCCAAAGAGACATAGACTCTACACTACTTCTACAGCATATCTTGGGCGCGTTGGCTAGCCAACTTCGCGCCCGAGTTGCCTCGGTATTGAGGTGGGAGCCCGTAAAAGATACAGACGATGTGGTGCCCTTCCGGCAAGGAGGCGACGACCGGAGTTTCCGCGGGAGATCGGGACGATGACGAGAAGACCGGAGGACTCGGATCACTCGGTATATCTCTCACCCTTTCTCTTGTTAGCTAGTATCGGTTAATGGTTACGATCCGGGTTTATTGTCCGCGGTAGCGCCAGTATAAAGGTTAAGAAAATTTTGATTCCGCATTTTGGCCTAGGATAGACGGCCGGGGCGCTGCCGTGGCGCAACAGGTTTAACCACAAGCACGTCAGCGGCACTAGCTGTACGTAACGGCTACCCAGGTATTGAGCGAAAGGGAGGCCGACGAGCAAACTTATCCTGAACCCCTACTGAGCCTGTCAGTGACAATATCCGCACAGTCCGGTTTGTTCGTCTAAGAGTATCGCATATCGAGTCTAGGGGGGTGGATAAAGTCAGACCCCCAACAATGCGATATTTAGTGTCGATATGAAACCCATCACCACCTGAGAAACTATCGATCCTGGATCGGTAGTTCTCGTCCACCGTGGCCACGAATTTATGGTGATGGCCATCCGTACACAACGCGACATCAACCCCCAATACCGGGAGAGACAAATCCCCGACGATCCGATCACTGCCTACATGTGGCTCGAGACTGTACCCAACTAAAAGCTGTTTGCACGACTCCTTTGAGCCGTGGTAGGGTAGTAATCAAATCACAATGGGAACTCACACGAGATAAATGACGATCTCATGTCGACAGACTAACCTATACACATGTCACCTGAGAACTGCTATCTGACAATAGGTATAATACCAACTAGCAGGTTCCCGGCGAGTCCGTCTAGTGTACTCATAACCCAATGAGCACCTGTATACTATCTTAGGTGAACAAACTAACACCAATGGCTTGTGAGACCTGGCCACCGCCCCTCGTCGGGGTCTCGATCAGTATACACCAGTCTACACTGGAGTATCGATGCCCGGTCTCGATACTCCTACGACTAGGGACATTTAAGGATGTGCTTATAAACCCCAGCTCCCACATATATGATCGCCATCATAACGCCGGCAGTCAAGCAAGAATCCTAAGGGCTCTATCAACATGTACATGATGATAAAGACAAACCAGATAGCATACTATCATCTTGAGTAAGACTGTTTTATCGGTATAGGTCCTCACTCAATCATCATAATCATAAGTCCGCGACTATGATAATTGCCTTGAGGGCACTATAGTCAACAGATTCTCCATGGAAGATCTGGATGCTACCTACTACATCTTGTGGATTATGATCTATGATGATAGATCTAAGTGGATGTTGGGAGTGTCCCAAATCCAAGTACATTAACACCATACTAAAGGGATTTAGTATGGAAGATTCTAAGCGTGGTGGTTCGTCCACTTACTCAGGAATCACTCTCTCCAAAAAGATGTCTTCCAAGACGGATTTGGAGAGAGCTCGCATGCAAGGGATACCCTATGCTTCGGCAGTAGGCTCTATCATGTATGCGATGTTATGTACGAGACCAGATGTAGCTGACTCACTAGGTGTAGTGATCAGGAATCAATCGGATCTTGGGAGAATCACTGGACAGCTGTGGAGGACATTCTTAAATACTTGAGAAGCACTAAAAGAATGTTCTTGGTTCGACCTTCCATAGTGATAATGAAGACTGAAAGTCAGTCACAGGCATTGTCTTTACCCTCAGTGGAGGGACAGTATATTGGAAGAGTTCCAAGCTAGATACAGTGGCATACTAGACGATAAAGGCTGGATACATCGCAACCAACGATACTACCAAAGTGGCTGTCTGGACATTTCTTGTTCATGAGATGAACAAGGTTCCAACCATTGAGTGTCCAATAACTGTTATTGTGACAACAATGGAATTGTGGCTTTAGCCTAGGAACGCCGGACCTATTAGCGATCCAGACATATTCTAAGGCAAGTATCTCCTGATCAGGGAGATAGTTAATCTCCAAGGGATCGAGGTAAGGAGAGTAGATTTTAAGGATAACTCGGCGGATCCACTCACTAAGGCCTTCTTCCCCAAATAATATTTGAGATTTTTTAGGTTGGTTGAGTATGGGATACTACAACCATTGCTATATCGTTGAGTATGAGATACTGCAACAAATGGACTTAGTGTAAGTGGGAGATTGTTAGTTATATGTATGCCCTAGAGGTCATTACTGTACATGTGATATATATTGTAGTAGATGCTTGGACATATATAGGGAGGACTTTCTTGCTCGACATGATAGTATGCTATCTGGTTGCTCTTTATCTTAACATGTAGATTTATATTGTGATACTGTCTTGCTCTCACATGTTGATAAAGCCCTTAGGACGTGTACTTGACTACCAGGACTATAATTAAGATCATACTAGTGGAGCCAAGGGTAGTCCACAAGTACATCCTATAATTGTTCCTAATCGTGGGAGTATCGAGGCAGGGTATCGATACTCCACAGTAGACTAACGTATGCGCTTCTCGACCCATATGATGGGCAATGGATGATCCCATATCATTGGTGTTTGATATCAGAGAAGGTATACGGGTGCTCAGTGGAGACTGTGTACACTGAACGGACTCGCCGAGAACTCCTAGATGGTATTATACCTATCATCAGATAGCAGTTCTCTGGTGACACTGGTACAGATTAGTCTATCGACCCGAGATCATCATAGAGTCTTGTGTGACTCCTGTTCATACCATAATTTTGCATTCTTATAGACCCCATTCTTATGTTTTTTACAAATAAACAGGTGCTTTTGACCCATGTCTACTACATAGTTGAAGGTTACAGGTTCTCGGGACAAAAACAGTGAAAAAGACAAAAGACGATACAAAAGTGAGACTGCGACCGATAAATGGTGGAATCTTGATCGTGCCCACATCTTGAGGAAAATTGAAGATCAATTAACAAGTTCACAAAGAACAAAGGCAGCGCAAGGTTCAAGACTTCGTCACGAAGCAACGGTAAAAGTCCACTACAATTATTCGCTGTGGAGATCTGGAAGAAATATAGAAGCCAATCTGAGAAAACAACTAAAGAAATTAGAAGAAAAAATGCAACAGAAGAAACCCAGAAAAAATGAAGCATCAAGCCCCCTATACGGCCACGGTTCCGTTGCCAAACCATGCTCTTGGCCGCGGTTCCGCGGCCATGTGTCACCCGTACTAGTGGAAAATTTCTATGGCGTGTGCGAGGCGCGTGCCGGTGGTGTCGGTGCGTCGGTGCAGCAAATAGGGTTTTCTTAGGGGGTAAAATTGTAAATGCAGACGTGAATCAATTGTAACCCTAGGGTTTCTATGATCTATAAATAGAAACCCTATACCTCTTTTGGAGGCATGCCTCTTCTTGTGCCTCATTTTATATCTAAAATTCAGATCTGTAATTTTCTGTAAAGAATGAAGAGTGCATCAAATTAGAGTAAGTTTTCAATTCTTGCCCTAGTTAATTTTATTATCTGCCCTAGTATAATTTTCTTTTCTTGCCCTAGTTTAGATTTAATTCTCTGCCCTAGATAGATAGTTTAGAAATGTGTTTCAATTCCCTAATGTGTGAGTAGTCTCCTCGCTTGTTAGGGTTAGATTTGGGGAAGGCTTGAGAGATGAAGATCCTCACCCCTTTCTTGCCCATCACACGTTTTTATAGGACTCTATGCATACATGCACACACCGCTCCCTACGGCACCCTATCCCACGAGGTAGCGGTGATACCGTAGTATAAAGGACCGGTTTAGCGTGTCTTCCATGGAGGTTAGGGTAAGGATTAAGAAAGGAAGGACAAGAACCTAGAAGAAGAAACACCGTTTCTTCCCGATGGTACTAATCCACTTTATTAATAATTACCATAACACCTAATAGATCTTAATATGGGCATAGAAAGCGGTGAGGAATATTGACTTTCCAAACTTAACCTAAACCTAACCCTAGCAAGATTTAGATAAACTTTAGTTTTTAGATTTAATCAATCCATTCACACCATTTGGAATTAACTCGTTAGACCAAATTAGGAAATACACAACATCCCTGTGGACCGACCCGTACTCACCGGCTAGCTACCAAGCGATTCCGTTCTTGATTGCGGTTTATAAATATTCTTTGAATAAATCAAATGGCGCCGTTGCCGGGGATGGCGTGTTATTTTCTTTTTGCAATTTCGGGTTAATATAAAATTGAAAAATCATAAAAACTGAAAAATTAAAAAATATAAAAATTTATCATCTTTTATTTTGTGAAGGGTATTTTCGTGTGAATTTTGCAGAATCGACGAAGAAGTTCCGATCTGGAAAAATCCAGAGATCAAAATAGAAAACGTCAGATCTGAACAGTAGAGGAAAATAAAAACAGAGCAGCAGAAAAAATCTCGGGGTCTGAACCGACCACGTGACCGCGGAACCGCCGCAGTTGACCCCCTCCGACCGCAGAAACGCGGCATGATGATGATGTCATCACGTGGAATCTTCACTGTAAGCTCCTTTTTTCTTCCACTTCAACCCCTGATATCTCCTCTGTAAATTTGGCTGCAGGATTCTTTGCGCTAAAAAATCTCTCCCCCTTCCAATAAATGATCTTGTGCAAGATTCTTTGCGCCGCGTTAAAAATAAATTTTTTTTTATTGCAAGTGGTTGTTTACTATTTTGCATATATTTAATCGGACTTTAAGGGGCTTGAGTGTAAGGGCACGGCGGCGCCCCGGCCGTCAATCCGACGCCGGAAGGCGGAAACGGTGATAAACTTAAATTTTGCGGACTTTGCAAACCGGCACCACCGCGCACTAAACACCCGGATCGTAACCATTAACTAGTCTAAGCAATCTACAAGAAGGGGAATAGAGATATACCGACGATCCAAGTCCTCCGGTCTTCTCGTCATGGTCCCGATCTCCTGCGGAAAGTCCTGTCTCCTTTTCGTCGCCGGACGTGCACCACATCGCCTACTTTGTTTACGGGCTCCCACCTCAATGCCGAGGCAACTCGGGCACGAAGCCGGCTACTCGACGTGCCCAAGGTTCGCTGTAGAATGTGTAGTAGAAGAATATCTCTTTTGGGGTTAAAGAGGTTGCCAAGTTGGAGGAATAAAGCACAAGAATTTTTCCATGGATGGATGCTAAGAGAAAAGAGCATGCACTCTCAAAAGGAGCTCGGCCAAGAAGAATTTTTTGCTCACTGGAAAATTCTGTGAAGAGTGAATATATATGTGTGTTCCATTAAACAATAACCAAGCTCAAATGAAAAAGCAACTCACAGCACACACACACAGGATGGGGGGGGCCACAAAAAACAAAATAATGCAATCACCCATCACATTAAACAGTGGCCGGCCCCAAAATCAAACCCAATTTCCAAAATCACAAACCCATACCTTATCAAGTCTTAATTAATGCAAGAATGGTCCAAAAGAAAAGATGCAATCATATCAATCCTTTTGCAAGAAACCCCCTCAACAAAATGTTAATTGCAAACTTGCAATTAACACCCTCCAACGAAAAGTCCGACCGGGAAGGAAAAAGAGAAAACCGGCCGGAACGGAATGCAAACTGGCAACCCCAGAAAACTGGTCCCATAATAAATTACAGGAAAACCCCGATACTGTGCATACACACCCGCATTTGTATTTCGACCGAAATACAAATGTAAAGAGACAAAACTACACTATCAAATACTAAGATCCGGCTTAAGCCAAAGCCGGCTAGTAAAAAACCGTCCGATCACGATCCGTGCAATACCGCACGTATCTGATCGAACCCTGCCATATCTCCATACGGCCTCTACAGCGTTTCGCCCGAAAGCTGAGTAACTGAAAGTGTGGTGGACTCTAAAGACTCGTCAACATCTTGGTTGTGGATTTAACCACTAGCACGTTAGAGGTATAAGCCAATACATAACGGGCTACCAGGTACTGACTAAAAAGGACGTCGATGAGCGAACTCATCCTGACACCCTACTGAGCCGTCAGTGACAATATCCGTGCAGTCCGGTCCGTTCGTCTATGAGTATCGCATGGCGGGCCTAGGGGGTTGGTAAAAGTCAGACCCCCAAAAGCGGTACAAGTCGTGTCGGAGTGTAGCCCAGAACACCCTGAGATACTACTGGAATACCTACCAGTAAATCTCCTTGCCTTGGCCAAGGACTTTGTGTAATGGCTCTCCTAGACACAGCACGACCTCACCCCCAATACCGGGAGAGACGAACCCCTGAAGATACGCTCACTGCCTCCATGTGGCTCGGGACTGTACCCAACTAAAACCTGTTTGCACGACTCCTTTGAGCCGTGGTAGGGTAGTAATCAAAGTACAGTGGGAACTCACACGAGACAAATGACGATCCCCAGGTCGATGAACTAACCTGCACACATGTCACCAGGGAACTGCCATCTGACGTCTGGTATATGACCAACTAGCATGTTCCCGGCGAGTCCTGTCCGGTGTACTCATAACCCAATGAGCACCTGTATACATCTTAGGTGATCCAACTGACACCAGTGGCTTGTGAGACCGGCCACCGCCCCTCGTCGGGGTCTCGACTGTATACACTAGTCTACTAATGGAGTATCGATGCCCGGTCTCGAAACTCCCACGACTAGGGACCTTTTAAGGATACGCTTGTAGACCCCCAGCTCCCACTTATATGATCGCCCTCATACTGCTGGTGGTCAAGCAAGAATCCTAGGGGCTCTATCAACGTGTAATAGCGACGTGTCAGGTCACCTAAAACAGTACACGATGATAAAGGTAAACCAGATAGCATACTATCATCTCGAGTAAGACTGTCCTACCGGGATAGGTCCTCCCTCAATCATTACAATCACGTACCTGTGACCTAATAATTGACTCTGAGGGCACTATCCCCAACAATCTCCCACTTGCACTCAAGGCTAATTATTGCGATGTCGCATACTCACAGCCCGTGTGATACCGAACATCCAACTCCTCTATTAGTCAGTCTCACAAAGCTCGTTTGCGGAACTATTGCGTTCGAGGAATAGCCTCAGTGAGTGGATCCGCTTAGTTGTTTCTTTCTATGTCTCTCTATATCTCAAGTTCGCGGAGAAAGCCATCTCCCGAAATGAGCAAAATCAGTCTTAGAATATGTCTGGATGTCTGATGGGACGTAGCTCATAAATGAACTCCAAATCCAAAATTCTTAGACTGTATCGTCAACTGAACTTAATCAGTATCCTGCGCGCCATGCCTCCCTCAGTATTGCCTTGGATCACCTGTCCAAAATACTGCCCCTCGTCTGAGGGAAAAATATAACTCTGACAACCTCCTTGTCGTCCATGTCACCTTGGAAGCCTGGAATGATAACCGTCTTCTGAATGAGGCTGTCGTTATCATCTCCCTAGAACATCCACTTATGTTCTAAAACTGCTTCCGACTGTTTCTCCAGTATTGGATTAATGTCAACTTATTGCATCTAGTGCAAGAACAACATCTGGTGTGGTACTTGACATCTCACGATTGACTCAATTGCCTGAGCAAGTGATCTGCCAATCATGCCCGTCCCTCTCCCCTTTAGTCTGTAAGACACGTTTGGAGAGGGTGACTCCATTACCTGCAGGTACACTACCGTGCCAGGAGTCGTCCATCCTAAATACTCTCAGAATGCTGTCAAGTACCCTGATTGGGAAACCACCCAAATCTAGATCTAAAACCATAGATCTAGTAACCAGTATGTCTGATATAATATCCATGTCCTTTGTGGAGAAACCACTGTGTGACGACCAAAGTATAACCGATCGTAGTGTAGCAGTTTCTTTTCCTACTCTGTGTATATCATCCAAATACCAGGATATCACACCCTACTACCTTCTCAACAGATCCATCCCCTATTCTGATGAAGTCAAACCCATGACTGTCACGTCAGAAATAGATGATCTATCTCCGCTACATCTGCTTTAGTCTATAAATAGACATAAACAACCTGTCCACCAATGCTTCCGCTGCTCCCACTGACTACGACAACCCTCTGGAAGAGTCATATATACGTACACTTCTAAAACTGGTTTAGAACGACGCTATACTCATCCTCCCGCCGGGTCTCATAACCTGGAACAACAGCAATGGTAATTGTGGGTAAACAAGAACTTCCCTGTCACCGTCCTTGAGGCTACCGTAGTGCCTCTCGGGTGCCTGAAGTTACCCACCTTATCTGCGGAGTGGCCAATGGAATGTCAATCCAGATTGAATCTTTAGGTTCCTTATCAAATCTTCAGTAATCGTTTGTGGTTCTGGAATCACTTCCAGTTCTACCATACTCCCACTACTGTTTTCTGAAAAAGTCCATTTTTAATAAAACTGTGGCGAGTCTAGAACAATATCGCTATTGTTCATCCAGATGGTAGAAAATCAACCCTCGTCATAGCCTGGGTCAACCCACAAACATCCATTACAGAAACGTGCCTTGAGTTGTCCAGTGTCTGGTTTTAATCATAAACCGGACAACTCCCCGTACCTTAACATCGTTAAGATATGAACTGTTCTATATCCAATATAGAAACAGAGGCACTGATTTAATTGAACCAGATTCAAATCATGCAGCTGTCCCCAGCGCATGCCAACTAAATGGAAGGAGGCCGATCAGCGTTACTCAACTTAGGAATACTTCCAATTATGAGTAACCTGAAAGAGAAGCAAGATCTCTTAATCATTACTATCAACTGAATACCATATACAAGTACCTACATCTTCGATCTCTTTGAAGAATCCCGATACTTGCTATACCTGGTTCTCTACTCTATTCAAATACCTATAACTTCTCAAAATTCGGACCCTGTGTTTCCACGAAACACTTGTCTAAAAGCTAGAGAAGTCATAAGTAAACCGAATATAGTACGAGGACCAACCCCTTTGTCCTGATGGACCCTGGACAACATACAATACTCTGTATAAGTCCCTTGAGTCTGAAAACTCATTCACTGTGTGTCGTAGGTTGAAAACTGTACTTATGGTTAAGAAGAATTACACCGCTGTTTAATGCTCCTTACCTAACCATCCACTGATATAGGTAAATGTCGTAGACATAATTTCAGAAAGGTATATCTCACTCTATGAAAATAGACGTACAGATATATCAATTTGAAATTGGTGCATAACAGCGGATATTCAAAACCAGATATTTGCCGACCGGCAAACAGCCCAGGTGATTTCCTCAAATATCACCGATTACAACGAATCCTGATATAATGAGGATAATCACCCAATTCCCAATAACTTACTCCCACTCATCATCTGTAAAACCATACAGATGTGAGAATCGTACCTGGTAAATACATACCCTGGAGTAAGTATCTAATCGGGAAATCAGTTTTCCTTTAACATTACACAGTGAAACTGAAACATTGAAATGTTCCGATGGGGTATCCTGGTATTCCTAGTAATGCCTCTTCCAGATTCACGACTGTAACCGTATAATTCTTTGCCACCTCTCAAAATCCCTTCATATGTCTTTAGTCTTTACCTTCTGCACACCCTTTTAGGCCAAATGGTTTTCTTCCTTCCCTACCGTTCGGCACCAGCCTATGGTTTGGAAGAAGACTATCCAATAAGCATAATGGGTGTACTGTCCTAGTCCTAGGAGCACTCGCAATGCGAGAGAAGGTGAAGATAAAAGACACCTGAATGTACTTTATTCCTATTTCTCCTGAACCAGGATCCATCCCCGAACTGGAACAAGTTCCTTTCGAGTTCGTATATAACCATACGATGGATTATCCAATAAAATGGGATCTTCGTAGTGATACGGAGTGTCCTGGAGAAATACAAAGGTGATTTAGGATTGGCGAAGAAATACTTGGTTCGGTCGTGAATAGCAGTCGCAATTTACTTTGCCCTCTTACTAATCCCTTGTTTTGTCTGAACTTAATACCTTCTGTACACCGTTTAGGCTAACTGGTTTTCTTCATTCCCTACCGGTCGGCACCAGCCTATGGTTTGGAAGAAGACTATCCAATTTGCGTAATAGGTGTACTACTCCTAAACCAAGGAGTACTCGCAACCTGAGAGAAGGTGAAAAGAAAAGACAACTGAATAATCCTATTCGTTTTCTCCAGAACCGGAAACCATCCTCGAATTCCTTCGAGTTCGTATCTAACCATACGATGGTTTTGTCCAATGGAAGTGGACGTTCGTAGTAATACGGGGTGTCCTGGAGAAAAGGGTAAAAGTAGGAGTGGCAATGAGGTCTGCAACTCTGACAATCCAAAAGCCAGTGTTAAGAAGGTTCGGTCAACTTGGTCACTGAGTCAAAGTCTTAGGGTCGGGTCAATGGTCGCTGCCAAAGAGAGAGAGAAAAGAAACACTCAGCGTGCACTCTAACCTAGATCAGAATGGTTACCAATTTATCTAATCTGGAAACCTCCCACTGTACCTCAAATTCTCCTCCAAACCTGAAAGAAGAATTAGTCGGGGTCACCCGAGGAGTAAACCAACTCATCAGTGGGAATCGGGATCCAACTCTCATCGCATGATAACGTGACGGAATCCGCTCACGGTATCACACTCCAGAAGGTATGCGCATATCTGGCAAGTTTCAGTTCTTTTGAAACTCCCGATGTAATTTCTGCCCCATGCTCTTATGACCTTGGCGTGAGGTCAAAATATCATAAGTCACATGTCAAGTTCTGCCCGTCATTATCCAGGTTAATCTGAACCCACCCGTACATACCCTTGACGTAGGCCAAAATAGTAGTACGACTGTCCCAAACCAACGCATCTATCTATGCAACAGATAAATACCCGGCAGCTACCAATCACTATGCCTTGGCGTGAGGTCAAAATACATAGCTTGAATACTACCGAATATTTAACTGAAATGACGGAGGGCTACGAATGGTTTCTGGCGAAAACCTTTAACGTAAAGAACTTGATATCGTTGAAGGAACGGATAGCTTTTTAGAAAATATAGTGACGAAAACCTTTACTAAAGAGGTCACTCCCGGTGAAGGGATCTCGGCTCTTTCCCCGTAGAATGAGGTGCAGGATATTCCAAATGAATACCACGGTGCAAAGCAAAAGTAATCGGCTATAGTGAAGTTAATGCCCTGACGCAAACTTCTGTCCAAGGGGTCACTCCCGGTGAAGGGATCTCGGCCCTTGCCTCGTCGACTGAGGAGCAGGATATTCTAATGAATACCACGATGCAAAACAAATGTAAACGTCCTTGCAATAACAGCTTTTTGAAAAGTGTTCTAACAACATCAGATTAGGTTTGTTTTTAACTTGCATTGATCCGAATCAACGCAGTCCCATCAATTGATCACACCACAAAGAACGAAAATAAACTGACGTACGTATATGCCATCCGCATTCGCCACTGGGTCCCGTCATCACCCGTTAGGTTAGCTAACTAACGGCAGAGCGGGGACTGGACTAGCGCGGATGAAAAACATATACAACATCTACTAATATATATACCAATATATAGTATTTCGCTCAAGGCGTGAATAAAATACGACATCACAGAAATGTACAGCATCACAGAACAATACAGATATCTGGGATCCCCGGGTTTCACAGAGCCACTACTGAAACCCGACGTTCCCCTGGTCGTGTGGATAGCCTGTGCAATGAGAATCCTAGACCCCTACGGGCGCGGCAAGTCACCCGCCAAAACCTGAAGCGAGGCAGCCCCCTTCAGCACCGTGAATGGACCACCCAGCACTTCACGGAATCCGGTAACTTGGGCACCCCTCCTTGGGTCAACCTGTACCCCCTACGAGTACGGCGGATAGCCAGCCAATCCTGGAGTGAAGCCCCCTCCGTCCCAATGCCATGAGATGCGGGCTTGTTGTCTTCTAGAACCCGGCTATCCGTGCACCCCACCGCGGGGCAATCCTAGTACAGAAAGTAAAATATACATACAACGGGTACATCGACCGCAACCAGGTCGTGCCCCAAAAGAATAATACAAACAGGCAGTGACGGCAGTCCACATGTCGGACGCTCGCCCCGCAATATCAAATGTACATAATACAACAGCACAGTACTAGCATTGCATCCAGGCTATCCCCCACGACCGATCCGCAACATCACAGCAAATACATAGAACATCAACGTGAAAATCACGTTCGCAAATCCGTCTAACCGGGCTATAGCAGTTAGACCGGATTTACCGATCGAGTGACATTCACGGTCGCAGATATAATGTAAATACTGTGAAAAATGTGTTTAAAATATCCGACCGATCAAATTATATCAAGTGGGCCCCAAAACAATACTGTAGCAGTTACAGAAAATATGGGCCCAATATAAATATTCCAAAAGCCCTAATTTAAGCCCAGAAGCCCACTGTAAAAACCCAACCCACTGATTCCTGTAGGCTGCGGCGGAAGCGCGGCCAAACGTGGGTTTTGGCCGCCCTTCCGCGGTCAAGTGAGAGGATCAGTGCGTCGAATTTGAACAGTGTTCTTAGAATTTCTAGCACAGTACTTTTATGCAACCTGAAAAAATTTTGGAGACAGAAAAATTTCAACAGAAACTGTCGTGGGTATATTGGGGTTTTCGGACATTTCGATCGATCGGAACAGAAAAACACATTACACAAAGCTAGACTAAGTTAATGGGGAGGCTCTGATACCACTGTAAGTGCACGGCGGCGCCCCGGCCGTCAATCCGACGCCGGAAGGCGGAAACGGTGATAAACTTAAATTTTGCGGACTTTGCAAACCGGCACCACCGCGCACTAAACACCCGGATCGTAACCATTAACTAGTCTAAGCAATCTACAAGAAGGGGAATAGAGATATACCGACGATCCAAGTCCTCCGGTCTTCTCGTCATGGTCCCGATCTCCTGCGGAAAGTCCTGTCTTCTTTTCGTCGCCGGACGTGCACCACATCGCCTACTTTGTTTACGGGCTCCCACCTCAATGCCGAGGCAACTCGGGCACGAAGCCGGCTACTCGACGTGCCCAAGGTTCGCTGTAGAATGTGTAGTAGAAGAATATCTCTTTTGGGGTTAAAGAGGTTGCCAAGTTGGAGGAATAAAGCACAAGAATTTTTCCATGGATGGATGCTAAGAGAAAAGAGCATGCACTCTCAAAAGGAGCTCGGCCAAGAAGAATTTTTTGCTCACTGGAAAATTCTGTGAAGAGTGAATATATATGTGTGTTCCATTAAACAATAACCAAGCTCAAATGAAAAAGCAACTCACAGCACACACACACAGGATGGGGGGGGCCACAAAAAACAAAATAATGCAATCACCCATCACATTAAACAGTGGCCGGCCCCAAAATCAAACCCAATTTCCAAAATCACAAACCCATACCTTATCAAGTCTTAATTAATGCAAGAATGGTCCAAAAGAAAAGATGCAATCATATCAATCCTTTTGCAAGAAACCCCCTCAACAAAATGTTAATTGCAAACTTGCAATTAACACCCTCCAACGAAAAGTCCGACCGGGAAGGAAAAAGAGAAAACCGGCCGGAACGGAATGCAAACTGGCAACCCCAGAAAACTGGTCCCATAATAAATTACAGGAAAACCCCGATACTGTGCATACACACCCGCATTTGTATTTCGACCGAAATACAAATGTAAAGAGACAAAACTACACTATCAAATACTAAGATCCGGCTTAAGCCAAAGCCGGCTAGTAAAAAACCGTCCGATCACGATCCGTGCAATACCGCACATATCTGATCGAACCCTGCCATATCTCCATACGGCCTCTACAGCGTTTCGCCCGAAAGCTGAGTAACTGAAAGTGTGGTGGACTCTAAAGACTCGTCAACATCTTGGTTGTGGATTTAACCACTAGCACGTTAGAGGTATAAGCCAATACATAACGGGCTACCAGGTACTGACTAAAAAGGACGTCGATGAGCGAACTCATCCTGACACCCTACTGAGCCTGTCAGTGACAATATCCGTGCAGTCCGGTCCGTTCGTCTATGAGTATCGCATGGCGGGCCTAGGGGGTTGGTAAAAGTCAGACCCCCAAAAGCGGTACAAGTCGTGTCGGAGTGTAGCCCAGAACACCCTGAGATACTACTGGAATACCTACCAGTAAATCTCCTTGCCTTGGCCAAGGACTTTTTGTAATGGTTCTCCTAGACACAGCACGACCTCACCCCCAATACCGGGAGAGACGAACCCCTGAAGATACGCTCACTGCCTCCATGTGGCTCGGGACTGTACCCAACTAAAACCTGTTTGCACGACTCCTTTGAGCCGTGGTAGGGTAGTAATCAAAGTACAGTGGGAACTCACACGAGACAAATGACGATCCCCAGGTCGATGAACTAACCTGCACACATGTCACCAGGGAACTGCCATCTGACGTCTGGTATATGACCAACTAGCATGTTCCCGGCGAGTCCTGTCCGGTGTACTCATAACCCAATGAGCACCTGTATACATCTTAGGTGATCCAACTGACACCAGTGGCTTGTGAGACCGGCCACCGCCCCTCGTCGGGGTCTCGACTGTATACACTAGTCTACTAATGGAGTATCGATGCCCGGTCTCGAAACTCCCACGACTAGGGACCTTTTAAGGATACGCTTGTAGACCCCCAGCTCCCACTTATATGATCGCCCTCATACTGCTGGTGGTCAAGCAAGAATCCTAGGGGCTCTATCAACGTGTAATAGCGACGTGTCAGGTCACCTAAAACAGTACACGATGATAAAGGTAAACCAGATAGCATACTATCATCTCGAGTAAGACTGTCCTACCGGGATAGGTCCTCCCTCAATCATTACAATCACGTACCTGTGACCTAATAATTGACTCTGAGGGCACTATCCCCAACATTGAGACCAATCCAGATTGGGTGGGGATTTCATCACCCTTTCCAGGTCCCTAGAAATCACATAAGTTATATTGTATTAACCATTATTTAATTAAAAAATACTAGACTCAGCCCTAAGGACTTCGCGCTCAATAGGACAGACGACTAGTTGTAGGCATCGACCGTTGATCCTAACCTGACTTTGTGGTGTCTAGGCAAGTGTGACTAAGGCGAGTGGTTACTTAATTAGGACCACTACTTTCGTAGTAGGGAGCCTCTCACTCACATGGCACTTACCTGGCCATAATTGGCGGTGAAGAGGCGGGTTGAGGTCCTACTTCTTGCCCTTTGGAACAGTTAGGAGCTGTCTAGCTGACCTAGGTGTTAGTGTATATGCCCTAGAGGCCATTACTGTATCATACTAGCTTGTATATTACTTAATGGAAGCTTGGGATATTCACAATTGTATATGCAATCTTGCTCGAAATGGTAGTATGCTACTTGGTTTGTCTCTACTTTAATATGTGCATGTGTTTCTTTTAGCATATTGCTGGTATACATATTAGTAGAGCCCTTAGGATCTTTGCTTGATTACCAGCGTTGTGATGGCGCTCGCACTCGTGGGAGCTGGGTAATCTATAAGCACATCCTTATACAGGTCCCTGGTCGTTGGACTATCGAGACAGGGCATCGATACTCCGGAGTAGACTAGCGTATGCGCTTCTCATCCCAGTGTGGGAGACGGTCTGTCCCACAGCCGTTAGTACGTCGTACTTGGGATAGTATGCGGGTGCTCGTTAGGTTACGAGTACACTGGACAGGACTCGTCGGGAACTGTTGGTTGGTAATATACCTATCGTCAGTTATCAGTTCCCAGGTGACATGAGTACAGCTTAGTCCGCTGACTTGACACTGTCACTTCGCCTCGAGTGTGTTCCCACTGCACTTTGATTACTACCCTACCACGGCTCAAAGGAGCTGTGCAAACAGGTAGTTTTTGGGTGCAGTCCCGAAGCACTTGGAGGCAGTGACGGTTAGACAGGATTCGTCTCTCCCGGTATTGGGGGTTGACATCGCGCTGTGTCTAGGAGAGCCATTACACGAGTAGTCCCTGGCCAGGGCAAGCGAGATATACTGGTAGGTTTCCAGTGTTATCTCAGGGTGTTCTGGGCTACACTCCGACACGACTTGTACCGCTATTAGGGGACTGACGTTCACCGCCCCCCTAGGCCCGCCATGCGATGTATCAGACGAACAGACCGGACTGTACGGAGACTGTCACATACAGGCTCAGTAGGAGTGCAGATGGGGTTCACCTCGTCAGTCTTCTTATCGACATCTACCTGGGGACCGTTACGTACAGCTAGTGCCGCTTGCGTTCTGTGGTTAAACCCACTGCCAGCGTAGTGTCGAGTCTTTAGAGTCCCACACAGAGAGCTATTCGCCTTTAGGCAAAACGAGTAGAGGTCGCATGGTTTTGCGACAGGGTTCGTTCGCATCCGCGCACTTGTGCACGTTTGCTGTCCGGACAGTTTATACTAGCGGGCTTTGGTTTAAGACGGATCCTAGTATATGATTTGAGATTGGTTTTTCTCAGGGTATTCGTGTTCCTCGGATCACGAATGCGGGTGCGTATGCACAGTTGCTTGAGATTGGGGGAGAGGACCTTGTTTAGGGTTAATGGCTTTTGTCATTTTATTAACCCTATTGATTTTGTGTGGATTATTGTTAATTGATAATTAGCTTAATTATTGTGCATGGTTGTTGTTGACAATTTGACTTCATTGACTTGTTGACCATGTTGACAACTTGACCATAATCATTTCATTTGGAAGATGCTCTTTGATCTTTGCAAAAATGAAATGATAATGGTCAATTCATGATTTATCATGACAATTTTCAAGCTAATTATCTAATTAAAATTATCCTCACATATTAGTGAGAATGGCTCACTATTTTCTCATTTTTCTCTCATTTCATTTCTCTCTCTTGCTCATCCTCTCCCTCAAGCTCTCTCCCTCTCATGTGTTGAGAAACAAAAAGCTTGAGAAAAACCCTCTCTTGATCTTCTCTTCTCACTTCTAGGGTTCAAGTCTTAGCATTTCTTGCACTCTAGTTACTCCTAGCTTGGAGTTGAAGCTAAAGGTGGTGGCTTTCAAGTGGATCCTTCTTTGACGGGAGAAGACAAGCAAGGTGAACTCTTTCTACCATACCTAGGAGCAAGGAGAGAAGGACTAAAGACCAAAGGTATAACCTTTCATCACTTAGCTACTTTGTAGTTAGGGTTAGCTAGTTTATGTTTAGCAAAGATCCTCACAAGCATAGTCCATGTTGCCTAAGTCATTAAAAATCCGATTTTTATTATGTTTTCCGCCTCCCCGTAAGCACCGGGGTGGGCAACACGGACTTACAGTGGTATCAGAGCCTAACTAAACCTAAACTAGTTAAGTAGTTAAGTGTAACGAAGTTCGGAACCGGAAAAATCACAAAACCAAACTTTTACAAAATCCAAGTTTCTGTTAAAATTTTTCCTGCTCTAAATGAAAAACTTTATACATGTAAAATCGTCTCAGGGTTTTGTGAATACACCCAAGAAAAACGATACTCTAATTCCCTCAAGTCGCCGCCCTTCCGCCGCATGAAGGAGGTATATGCGGCGGAACCGCCGCGGATTGTCGTGATCGGCGCATCGTTTTTCGTGCAGAGTGTGTTGTTGTTGGTTTTGGGATTTTTAGGATATATTATATGTACCCAGATTTTACAGAAAAGAAATTTCCTTTTGGGGTCCTATAATTCCGTATTTTTCCGAACTTCACTGCACTTTAACTATATCGGTTACATCTGTAATGCTTGCATGTATTGAACGTCGGCTAATCGCTATAAGACGATTAGTCGGGGTTATACATGATCTGTGATTGTTATTGGTTTGTGGATATGAATGGATTGGATTGTCGCGGGTGAATAGCCGGGTTGGATGTGAGATGAGCGTTTTTTTTTTCTTTCATTCATTTGTAACATGTAAATTGATGTAATAATGTTCTTTGTATGGCCGCACAACCGGGTCGGGGTTGTAGCCGTCATTGTATAATTCTTTTTACTGTTTTTGCTCCTAGGATAGACCCATGGAGGGGGTGCACGAAC
Organism: Agapanthus africanus; assembly: GCA_030015575.1. Lineage (NCBI taxonomy): Eukaryota > Viridiplantae > Streptophyta > Magnoliopsida > Asparagales > Amaryllidaceae > Agapanthus > Agapanthus africanus. The sequence continues at coordinate 494,752,626 of JASDDO010000026.1, forward strand.
TACCGGGTATCTCGAAGTGCCGAGTGGCCTACTCACGGTGGTGAGGGAGGTTGCTTCGCTTCGGGTGCTTGGCGGGTAGTTTGCCGCACCCGTAGGGGTCTTGGGTGGGGTATTGGCTATTCACCGCGACCGTGTAATCCGCTTTGCGTTGCAGGCTCGAACGCATTGCGGATTCCTAGTATATCCAATGTATTCATCTGTGATCTGTAATGTCTATCATTGCTATATATTTATATATAATAACTATTTAGGCGTTGCTTATGTTTTACAGCCGCGCTAGCCCAGCCCCCGCTCTGTCGTTAGTTAAGTAACCTAACGGGTGATGACGGGGCCCCGTGGCGAATGCGAATGGCATAAGCGTACGTCATATTTTGGTTGTTTTCTGCAATGGTAGGATTAAATGATGGGACGCATTAAAAGAACTAATGCAAGAAATAAACCAAGTAAAAGTCGATTGGAACACTTTGAAAACCACTCGGTTCTTTTCAAAACTAAAACTTTTAAACGCGGAGCTTGAACCACTCCTTTTAAAAGCTATCTCGTTCCATCGATTATATCAAGTTCACTACGTTCACGGTTTCGCCAAAACCATCCGTAGCCCTCCGTCATTCCACATGAATGGTCAAAAGTATTCAAGCTATGTATTTTGGCCAAAGTCAAGGCATAGTGATTGGTAGCGTTTGGGTATTCATGTGCAGCATAGATAGATGCGTTGGTTTGGGACAGTCGTGCTGCCATTTTGGCCAAAGCCAAGGGTAGGTACGGGTGGGTCCAAATTAACCAGGAGAATGACGGGTAGAACTTGACATGTGACTTATGATATTTTGGCCAAAGTCAAGGTCATAAGAACATGGGGCAAAAATCCACATCGGGAGTTTCATAAGTACTGAAACTTGCTAGCGTTGCATACCATTTGGAGTGTGATGATTCTGGTAGGATTCCTTCGGTTTTATCACGCGATGATATTTGGATCCCGATCCTACTGTGAGTATATGCTACTCCTCGGGAAAACTCTCACTTAACGATCAATGCTATAAACCTAGTAGGTGCCTAGAAAGGTGTTAGCGGGGCTACGCCCACAGGGAAAAGAGGTTACTTAATTAAGGAACTTCGCGAAAGCGTTGGAAAACCTCCCTCGAAGTACCGACACTGGCCTGGCTGAACGGTTAAGCAAGTATTGTACGGTGAGAATGATCCCGGCTAATCCTTTTCTTTATGGTTTGAGAAGGGATTCGAGAAACAGTGGGAGCCATCCAGTTTAGACAAACTAAAAACCACTCTAAACTTGCAAGAGCATCATGCTAAAGTGTTTCTTTTCTCTCTCCTAATTGCAGCGACCATTCAAGATGACCGGACTTAAGTTACTATTAGATAAAAACATATTGACAGGGCCAAACTACAAAGATTGGCTCAGGAATGTCAAGATGGCTATCACTTATGACAAGCTGGGGTATATACTTACCACCAAAGCTCCCCCCGTCCCAGGTCCCACCTCCAGCGTCGCGGATGTAGAAATCCGTAAGACATGGGAGATAGATTGCGCGAGGGCCAAATGCCTCGTACTAGCCTCGATGGACAATGACCATCAGAGGAGGCACGAGAATATGGACCTAGAGTCCATATTTCTCCATACAAAAGAACTGTATGGAGAGTAGTCTCGTATCGCAAGATACGAAGTGTCGAAGAAGCTCTTTTCGGCAAGGTTGGCCGTCGGATCATCAGTAGCGGACCACGTGCTTAAGATGATCGGCTACATAGAGGAGCTCGCGGACCTTGGGACCACGTTGGAGAATGAACTCTATACTGATCTGATTCTCCAGTCCCTTCCTTCCACTTACGCCCAGTTCATTCTTAACTTCAACATGCAAGGAAAGGAGGTTGAACTTGCCGAGCTTCTGAACATGTTGAGGACTGCTGAGGGCACCCTACAGAAGGGTAGGGAGACATCCACTTTGTTTGTAGGAGGATCTTCCTCTTCTAGGTCCAGGGCGAAAGCCAAGGGCAAGAAGAAGAAAGCCCCCGCCAAACCAAGAGGCGGTGTCGGTAAAGTGGATACGAAGGGAAAGGGTAAAGCAACAAAGGTAGCGGGGAAGCTGGTGGGGAAGGAAGAATGCTTCTATTGTCACAAAAGTGGCCACTGGAAACAAGATTGCAAGGCTTGGAAAGCCAGAACACAGGATTTGAAGCGAGTTGCAGCTTCAGCTTCAGGTGTGTATGTTATTGAAAACTGTCTATCAATAAACTCTACATCCTGGGTATTGGATACCGGATCAGGATCTCATATCTGTAATTCTTTGCAGGCGTTGAGAAAGCGTAGAGTTTTGAAGACAGGTGACATGACCCTCAGAGTTGCGAACGGTGCTAGCATGGATGCAGAGGCCGTGGGGGACTATCACCTGGGATTATCAGATGGACACTTTTTGGTTTTGCGTAGTTGTTATTATGTACCAAATGCAACCTGTAATATCATTTCTGTATCTTTATTATCTAAAGAAGGTTATGAATTTGCATTTGTAAGTAATGTAGTGAACATTCACCTTAATCAAGTGTTGATTGGGTCAGGTACATTAAACAACGGTATTTACGTTTTAAACCAACCACAGGTTTTCAATATCCAGAATACACATAAAAGAAAGTCTCCAGAAATTAATAAAACTTTCTTATGGCATTGTAGACTGGGTCACATCAACGAGAGAAGATTGACTAAGTTACATACTGAAGGATATTTAGATTCGTTCGAATATCAATCATATGCAACTTGTCAATCCTGTCTCAAAGGAAAGATGACAAAGGCTCCGTTTTCTGGACACGGAGAAAGAGCGAGCGAGCTCTTGGGACTCGTACACAGCGACGTGTGCGGTCCAATGTCTACACATGCGCGAAGCGGTTTTTCTTACTTCATAACTTTTACGGATGATTTTTCAAGGTACGGTTATGTCTTCTTAATGAAACATAAATCCGAGGCTTTTGAAAAATTCCAGGAATATAAGAGTGAAGTAGAAAAACAGACCGGCAAAAGTATCAAGATCCTAAGATCGGATCGAGGAGGAGAATACTTAAGTGCCGAATTCCTGAATTACTTAAAAGAGAATGGAATTCTCTCTCAGCTTACTCCTCCATACACTCCGCAACATAACGGTGTATCGGAGAGACGGAACCGAACCCTATTGGATATGGTACGGTCCATGATGAGTAACGCTGAGTTACCGCGATCGTTCTGGGGGTATGCGCTAGAAACAGCTGCATATCTTTTGAACCGTGTTCCCACTAAGACTGTGCCTACCACACCATATGAGTTATGGAGTGGGAAGAAACCCTATCTTAATCACATTAAGACATGGGGATGTCCAGCTTTTGTAAAAAAGCAGCATGCGGACAAGCTCGAGGCACGCTCAGTACAGTGCAAGTTTGTGGGATATCCAAAGAACTCCAAGGGATATTACTTCTATTACGAAGAGGAACAAAAAGTCCTTGTTTCTCGCCATGCCCACTTTCTAGAACATCAGTTCATAGAAAAAGAATTAAGTGGGAGCGCAATAGAACTGGAAGAAATTCCAGAACCACAAACTATTACTGAAAGTTTAGTGGAACCAGAAGGTTCAAAAGAACAGGACATTCCTACGCCGCTCCGCAGGAGTAGTAGGCAGTCTCATCCGCCCGAGAGGTACTACGGTTTCCTCATTGACGGGGATAGAGAGGACTGCATCCTAGATTGTGATGAGCCTACTAGCTTCCAGCAAGCCATTCAGAGCGTCGACTCGGTAAAATGGCTGGATGCAATGCGGACCGAGATGGAGTCCATGTACACCAACAAAGTATGGACGTTGGACATTGCTCCAGACGGGGTAAAACCCGTAGGATGCAAGTGGATCTTCAAAAGGAAGATTGGTGTAGATGGACAGGTTGAGACCTATAAAGCTAGACTGGTAGCAAAGGGTTTTCGTCAGCGACCTGGTTTGGACTATGACGAAACCTTTTCTCCAGTAGCTATGCTGAAATCCATTCGGATCCTTCTTGCCATCGCTGCTTTCCACGATTATGAGATTTGGCAGATGGACGTAAAGACAGCTTTTCTAAATGGTCATTTAGAGGAGTGTGTCTATATGGACCAGCCAGAGGGTTTCATTCAGGGTGGGAGCAGCGGAAAGGTGTGCAAGTTGCTCAAGTCCATTTATGGACTCAAGCAGGCATCGCGGAGTTGGAACATCTGTTTTGATGAGACGGTCAAAGAATTTGGCTTTATCAAAAATCCAGATGAACCATGCATCTATTGTAGATTTGTAGCGAGAACTGTAGTATTCCTCGTTTTATACGTGGATGACATTCTCTTAATAGGAAATGACATTCCTATGCTACAATCTGTCAAGGGGTTCTTGTCACACAGGTTCTCCATGAAAGACCTGGGTGATGCCTCCTACATTCTGGGTATCCGGATCTACCGTGACAGATCCAAGAGGATATTAGGACTCTCACAGTCCAGGTACATCGACACCATACTGAAGAGATTCAGTATGGAAGATTCCAAGCGCGGTAATCTACCGGCTTGTCACGGGATCACCCTCTCCAAAGAGATGTCTCCCAAGACTGATTTGGAGAGGGATCGCATGTCTATTATACCCTACGCTTCTGCGGTAGGCTCTATAATGTATGCGATGTTGTGTACCAGACCGGATGTGGCTTATGCACTGAGTGTGGTAAGCAGGTATCAGTCAAACCCTGGGGAGAAACATTGGATAGCAGTAAAGAACATTCTCAAGTACCTGAGAAGGACTAAGGAGATGTTCTTGGTGTATGGCGGAAAAGACCTGCAGATTGAGGCCTTTGCTGACTCCAGCTTCCAGAGTGACAAGGATGATTCCAAGTCCATGTCGGGTTTTGTCTTTACCCTCAATGGAGGGGCGGTGTGTTGGAAGAGCTCCAAACAGGAAACCGTTGCTGACTCGACTATGGAAGCGGAATACATCGCTGCATCTGATGCCGCAAAAGAAGCTGTCTGGATGAGGAAGTTCTTGAAAGAACTTCAGGTGGTTCCGTCCATTGTTGACCCAATACCTCTGTATTGCGACAACAACGGGGCTATAGCTTTAGCGAAGGAACCCAGGTCCCATCAGAAATCCAGACACATCTTAAGGCGGTATCACCTGATCAGGGAGATCGTGGATCGCCAGGAGATCGAGGTCCGGAGAGTTGCATCAGAGGATAACACAGCAGATCCATTCACCAAGGCCTTGCCCCAGACTCAGTTCGAGCGGCTGATCGAGATGATAGGTCTTCGATACGCCAGTACATGGCCTTAGTGCAAGTGGGAGATTGTTAGTGTATATGCCCTAGAGGCCATTACTGTATCATACTAGCTTGTATATTACTTAATGGAAGCTTGGGATATTCACAGTTGTATATGCAATCTTGCTCGAAATGGTAGTATGCTACTTGGTTTGTCTCTACTTTAATATGTGCATGTGTTTCTTTTAGCATATTGCTGGTATACATATTAGTAGAGCCCTTAGGATCTTTGCTTGATTACCAGCGTTGTGATGGCGCTCGCACTCGTGGGAGCTGGGTAATCTATAAGCACATCCTTATACAGGTCCCTGGTCGTTGGACTATCGAGACAGGGCATCGATACTCCGGAGTAGACTAGCGTATGCGCTTCTCATCCCAGTGTGGGAGACGGTCTGTCCCACAGCCGTTAGTACGTCGTACTTGGGATAGTATGCGGGTGCTCGTTAGGTTACGAGTACACTGGACAGGACTCGTCGGGAACTGTTGGTTGGTAATATACCTATCGTCAGTTATCAGTTCCCAGGTGACATGAGTACAGCTTAGTCCGCTGACTTGACACTGTCACTTCGCCTCGAGTGTGTTCCCACTGCACTTTGATTACTACCCTACCACGGCTCAAAGGAGCTGTGCAAACAGGTAGTTTTTGGGTGTAGTCCCGAAGCACTTGGAGGCAGTGACGGTTAGACAGGATTCGTCTCTCCCGGTATTGGGGGTTGACATCGCGCTGTGTCTAGGAGAGCCATTACACGAGTAGTCCCTGGCCAGGGCAAGCGAGATATACTGGTAGGTTTCCAGTGTTATCTCAGGGTGTTCTGGGCTACACTCCGACACGACTTGTACCGCTATTAGGGGACTGACGTTCACCGCCCCCCTAGGCCCGCCATGCGATGTATCAGACGAACAGACCGGACTGTACGGAGACTGTCACATACAGGCTCAGTAGGAGTGCAGATGGGGTTCACCTCGTCAGTCTTCTTATCGACATCTACCTGGGGACCGTTACGTACAGCTAGTGCCGCTTGCGGTCTGTGGTTAAACCCACTGCCAGCGTAGTGTCGAGTCTTTAGAGTCCCACACAGAGAGCTATTCGCCTTTAGGCAAAACGAGTAGAGGTCGCATGGTTTTGCGACAGGGTTCGTTCGCATCCGCGCACTTGTGCACGTTTGCTGTCCGGACAGTTTATACTAGCGGGCTTTGGTTTAAGCCGGATCCTAGTATATGATTTGAGATTGGTTTTTCTCAGGGTATTCGTGTTCCTCGGATCACGAATGCGGGTGCGTATGCACAGTTGCTTGAGATTGGGGGAGAGGACCTTGTTTAGGGTTAATGGCTTTTGTCATTTTATTAACCCTATTGATTTTGTGTGGATTATTGTTAATTGATAATTAGCTTAATTATTGTGCATGGTTGTTGTTGACAATTTGACTTCATTGACTTGTTGACCATGTTGACAACTTGACCATAATCATTTCATTTGGAAGATGCTCTTTGATCTTTGCCAAAATGAAATGATAATGGTCAATTCATGATTTATCATGACAATTTTCAAGCTAATTATCTAATTAAAATTATCCTCACATATTAGTGAGAATGGCTCACTATTTTCTCATTTTTCTCTCATTTCATTTCTCTCTCTTGCTCATCCTCTCCCTCAAGCTCTCTCCCTCTCATGTGTTGAGAAACAAAAAGCTTGAGAAAAACCCTCTCTTGATCTTCTCTTCTCACTTCTAGGGTTCAAGTCTTAGCATTTCTTGCACTCTAGTTACTCCTAGCTTGGAGTTGAAGCTAAAGGTGGTGGCTTTCAAGTGGATCCTTCTTTGACGGGAGAAGACAAGCAAGGTGAACTCTTTCTACCATACCTAGGAGCAAGGAGAGAAGGACTAAAGACCAAAGGTATAACCTTTCATCACTTAGCTACTTTGTAGTTAGGGTTAGCTAGTTTATGTTTAGCAAAGATCCTCACAAGCATAGTCCATGTTGCCTAAGTCATTAAAAATCCGATTTTTATTATGTTTTCCGCCTCCCCGTAAGCACCGGGGTGGGCAACACGGACTTACACTAGGTGACCCTAGATCTAGGCCTGATTATGCATTTGTGGTTGATTGAACGTGTGTCTAAGCCTTTTATCGAAAATCTTTTTGCAAAAAGCTCCTTATAATAATAATAAAAAAACACAAAAAGGAAAAAAAAATTTAGAAAAACTTGCAACTTGTCGCTAAAGAAATCCATTGCACCCCACTTCTTCCCGCTTCCACCCATATTCTGTTTCTTCCCTTTCTTACATCATGGGTACCCCACCTCCCAAAACTCTTGCCGAACTTTGGTATCCTCAACCAAACATTTCCTCTTACGCGAATTGTTTTGGTCGAATTACGGACGACCCCCTCCATGCCAAAAATTTCTTTGAAAGATCGAATAGAAGCGTCTAGGAGAGACAGTTGGACTCCGCGATCCACTTTGTATCAACCATTTCAACCTTCACCACCTTCTTACATTGATACTACTTTTTCGAGTCCTGTTGTAACTCCGAAACCCATGTCTATAACTGAACATATTGAACAATCTCGTAACCGATCTTTCACTCCTTTCAAAACTTCTAGTTCTTGGGATCAACAAGTCCATTCACCTTTTTTATCCAAATGTTGATCCTACTCCTGTCCAACCATCCAATTCCTACCAGTCCTACCCGACTTTCCCACCTTCACTAGACATTGCTTCTACACAGCCATTCGGGAGTTTCCAGAATCCAAACAACTTTGAATCTTTTACTGAAACCCCTTCACAACCCATGTCTAGTCTGGAACAGTCGTAAGAAGCCAATATGGCAGCGACAAACCAAATGCTAAGGAATGTGGATGCGTCCATAGCCGCCCTTATACAACCTAGTGACCCGATAGCTAGTTTCCAACTAGTTCCAAAAATTCCAATGTATGATGCGGCGGTTGGACAGATTGAGAATTTGAGTGGAGAAAGTGAGCTAAACACCCCTCCAAATCAAACCTACCCATCACCAATTGAATTCCACAACTCCAGTTTTCAAACAAGTGTCCCAAATAAAACATGTAATGAGTTGTTGGACTATGTAGTGTTTGATTTGCCAGATTGTGAAGAACCCCTTTCGAGTGAAACCGTCACCAATCCTTTTGACCTCTACACCTCCAATCTAGAATCTGAATTAATAAATATCCATGTTTTTTATGAGGTGTCTAAGAAAATTGATTTTCACTTGATTAAGGATATTGACGCCGGGAATATTTTGGATGATGAACCCTTAGATTTGACTGAAATTTTATGTCCAATTCATCATCCCGAGTCATTAAATATTTCTCCCGAACCTCATATGCGTCTTGATGTTAATGATAATTGCATGGATGAGATAACTTTTGAGGAGAATTATGAGGATAGTATTGAGGATGAACCATTTTTGTTTGATGTGTCGGATTTTCCTATTCATCCTCCTGAACCTTTAACTGTTATACTTCCTAAATCACCCCTCCTTTCCATCGTTCCGACTACGCAGGAGGACAGTGAGCTTGAAAGATTTCTATTCGATCACAGCAGTTTGGACACCACTAGTGCGTCCCTTTTTGACTCTGACACAGTTCTCACAGCAGATAACGATTACGAGTGCTTCACTTTTTCGGACGATTTTGAAAACTCACCGCCCGAGTTTGAGTCCTTTGAATTTTTAGATGAGTTAGTTGAACCATCAGACTCGGTTGCTTACAGTCATTTCGAACCATTGATGGAATCCTTCGAGTTCGAGACAGTTTACTTCGGTGAGAATCAGACTATCCCTAAATCACTCCCTTTCGTCCTTTCCATCGCTTCGACCATGCAAGAATCCGGCGCCAACGGGTCTCATGAGCTGCACGCGACCGCTGGGCGCTGAGCGCCCGCGAGTCGCGTGAGGCGCACGTGGGCGCTTAGCGTCCGCGGGTCACGTGCACTGCACGCGACCGCTGGGCGCCCGTGGGTCACGTGCGCGGAACCCGACCGCTGGGTGCCCGCGGGTCATGTGTGCGGTACGCGACTGCTGGAAACACCAGCGGAAAAGGGGCTTAGCCTCTGTGCTAGGAGTTGAACTCCCAAGGGATTTTGAGTGGAGATAAACTCCAAAAGATGTAGATTTAGAGTTAAACTCCTAAATGATCTGAAATAGGAGTTAAACTCCTTTGAGTATTTGGGTCTTGGAGTTGAACTCCCCAAAGATCTTCAGAGGTGATCAAATGGGACCCCTCTCTTCTCTCTTTAGCCCTGGAGCTTCTTTTGAGCCTTGGATCTGTCTAAAGTTGGATTTTAGAAGATGGGTCTCCTTCTTCCTCCTCTTGATCGGCTGGATCTTGGAGAAAAGGGGGTGAGACTTAAAAGTATCCCCTTTTCGAGATCTGATTGAAGATCCGAGCTCCCGTTCAAGGATTTTGTGGTGAAAAACTATTTCGTTTTGGAAAAAGGGAAGAGTTAAAACTCTTGATTTAATTTTAAAAGGGGGAAGGTTTTAGAACCTTGAGAAAGGAGAAGGAGGCGCAAACCCTAGAATTTTAGAGAATGCAAAAATTATCCTAGATATTTTCATCATGTTTCTCTTTATAGGCTACACACTTTACATGCAGCCCCTTAGGCTTTGCCAAATGGAGCTTATGCCACCACATGCTTTATATGCTTGTTTCTTTTTGCACATAAGCCATGGGGTTTAAAAATTTTGGCTTTCTATCCATTTTACGTACATTTATTTTATAAAAAAATAATTACATAGAAGCAATTTATTGCCTCATTCCTTTTGTCATGGAACCGGTCCCTTCCATGCTCGGTCCTAGCCTGGGCTTAGGCCCGCTTGGTTTGGAGTTGACTTTGATTTAGACTTGGTCGACCGCGATGTAAATTTTGACCTTAAAAAATTGCCCCCATCAATAAATGCACACCGCGTGTATGTGTCGTGTGCATGAAATTGATGGTTCTTCTTTCGCGTAGAGGTTGACTTGATCTGGTTCCCATTTTCACGACGTGGAGGTCGATGCTGCCATTTTGTGACGTGGACGGACAGTGCTGCCCTTTTAGCGACGTTGCCGGACGGCGCTGCCCTTTTTGCGACGTGGACGGTCGGTGTTGCCCTTTTTACGACGTGGACGGTCGGCGCTGCCCTTTTAGTGACGTGGACGGTCGGTGCTGCCCTTTTTGCGATTTGGACAGTCGGTGCTGCCCTTTTAGCGACGTGGACGGTCGGTGCTGCCCTTTTTGCGATATGGACGGTCGGTGCTGCCCTTTTTGGGACTTGGATGGTCGGTGATGCCCTTTTTGCGACTTGGACAGTCGATGACTTGATTTGACTTGCTCCGCTTCTTGCGGTGTCGGGTTTGGATTTGACTCGCTCCGCTTTCTGCGGTGTCGAGGTTAATGTTGACTTGCTCCGCTTTCTCCGGTGTCAGGATTCGACTTGTTTTCGAGGTGGAGTTTGATTCCGCTAAGGGGTCGTTGGTTTTCTTGCTGACTTGATATGATTTGGGTTGACATCAGCACCGCTACACTGGAATATGGTAGCAGGAGCGAACCATCATTTGCCATGAGTGAATTTCCCTCGTTCCCAGTTTAAAGACATAGGGGTCGTTTGTTCCCAGTTTAAAGACTTAGGGGTCGTTTGTTCCCAGTTTAACGACTTAGAGGTCATATGTTCCCAATTTAACAACGTAGGGGTCTATTGGGTCGAAAGTTTGGAATTTTGGGATTAGGGTTAGAATCAGTATTGCTAACACTGAAACACAGGTGCCATGAGAAATTCATCATTTTCCTTTACCTGCTGGGGGAACGATGGCTTAGGAGACAGGTTTAGGTACCTATCACCTAAGACTTTTTCAATTTTATGAGCCGTAAGGGTCCCATAAAAGCATTTTTTCCCTACGAGTCGAAAGGATCCCGTAGGTGTATTTTCTCGATAGGAGTCGTGAGGACCCCCAAGTGTGTTTTTCCTTTATGAGTTGTAAGGATCCCACGAAGGTGTTTTCTTACGAGTCGAGAGGATCTCGTAAGTTTTGTTCTCCCCATGTATCGTGAGGACACATGAGTGTGTCTTCCCAAATGGAGCATAATTCCGATGGCGAAGACCGACCTCGGGGCTTGTGATTGCCGTGAGGCCTGGGTGTGATGAGAATTATTTAAGCTCGTGGATTGTATACGGTAGTCAATTTGGGGACCGGCCGTAGGGCTAGGAGAATTTGGGAGATTTGGATTTTGGTTGGCGTCTGCATCGCTGCATTCGAATATGGTACCGGGAGCGACTCATCATTCGCCATTTGGAAAGACCTAGGATTTGGATTTTGGGTCGACATCAGCACCGATAACACTGAAGCGTAACGCCAGGAGAGACTCATCATTTGCCATTTTCCGTTGGGGAGCGATGGCTCAGGAGTCAGGTTCAAATCCCTATCACCTAAGGCTTTTTAATTTTATGAGTCGTAAGGGTCTCATAAAAGCATTTTCTCACTACGAGTCGAGAGGATCTCGCAGGTGTATGTTCTACTTAGGAATCGTGAGGATTCCTAAGTGTGTTGCTCCTTTATGAGTCGTAAGGATCTCACGCGGGGCTTTTCTCCTCACAAGGTCGAGAGGACTTTGCAAGTGTATTTTATCTCTTTTCACAAGTTTGCGCCCTTTCGGGTTTTCACAAACTCGCCGGCAGTCCTGCTGTTTTTACTCACGGAGCCATTGCGTATTTTCATCCGTGCCTGTTTTGCTTGTGGGCATACCATTTTTTTTGCTTCATCGCCAGTGGGAATTTAAAAGTAGTCTCGCTGGTAAGACTTGGAGAGATAGGGATCGTTTACTCCCGTGGATTGTATACAGTTTTACAGGATGTATGACCCATATTGTAGGGCCGGTGTGCTCAATTCGTCTGCGACTTGGAGCATTTACGCATAGTATTTTTTGAGATATCGGCCATTGATGGGTGGCATGGGACTTTCTCCCTCGGCATTTATCAGCTGGTAGTACCCTCCATCAAATACTTTCTCGATAACGTATGGTCCTTCCCAGTTTGGCTCGAATTTTTCCTTGGTATGTCGATTGGGGATGATCGGTCTTTTGAGGACCAACACCAATTCGCCTTTCTTAAAAGCACGGAGACGGGTCATATTGTCATAGGCCCGTAACATTTAGGCTCGGTACAGCTCCAGATTATGCTGTACTGCGAGCCTCTTTTCTTTAAGGGCGTCGAGCTCTTCGACCCGGAGGAGCACATTTTCCTCTGTCGCCAACTCGTGCTGAACGGCCATTCTTAACCTTGGAATTTCGACTTCGAAGGGGAGGATCGCCTCCACTCCGAAGAGTAATGAGTATGGAGGTGGACTGAGTTGGAGTACAGTACGTGGTACAATATGCCCACAATGCCTCGTGAAGTTTTAGATTCCAGTCTCTTATTAGCTGAAGCATTTTTCCTTGGGAGCTTGCACAGTGTTTTATTGAAGGCTTCGGCTAGCCCATTGGCCCTTGGATTATAGATGGAGGAATATCTCCAGTCTATCTTGTGTTGGGTAGAGAACCTTGAAACTTTAAAGCTCTTGAAAGAAGGCCCGTTTCCAGAAATGATTCTTCTTGGTGTACCGAAGCGGTATAGAATATTATGCCGGAAGAATGTCAGAATATCTTCTGTCTTGACTTCTTTTAGGGGGACAGCTTCAGTCCATCTGGAGAAATAGTCAGTTGCGGCCAATATGAATCGGTGGCCTTTGGATGATGGAGGATCAATTGGGCCAACAATGTCGGTGCCCTAAACTTTGAAAAGCCACGACGCTACCAAAGGATGCAACGGACCGGAATGCTTGTGAATGAAATCACCGTGAATTTGGCAAAGATGGCATTTCTTTTCATGCTCTTCGCAATCCTTTATCATGGTGGGCCAGTAATATCCAAACTGTTTGATCTGAAGCCGCATTTTGGGGCCGGATTGGTGAGCTCCGAAGACGCCTGAGTGAACTTCTTTCATGACTTTTTGGGCTTCGGCCGATGACAGATATCTGAGACGGAGTTGGTCATATGATCTGCAGTATAGAGTATTATTTACAAATACGTATCGAAGAGCTCTCTTCTTCGGTTGAATCCTCGCAGATTTTCCTTCGGGCAGCTTGTCGTATCGGAGGTATCCTATGAAGGGCTCTCTCCAATCGTACTCGTCTTGAATGATCGAAGCTTCTTCGACAGGACTGCTCTTCTGTTCCGCGCTTTCCTATTCTCATAGAGAGACTGGGGGTGTGATCAGAATTTCGTCCATTTCAGGATCAGCCAGCTCATTGGCTAAACGAGCGAGTACGTCGGCTTTTCCATTCAACGCCTTAGGAACCTTCATCAGCTCAATATGGGTGAACTGTTTCATAAGCTCCACCACCCGGCTTCTGTACCGAGCTAACTCGGGTTTGTATACCTTATAGTCGCCACTTACTTGGTTGACAACAAGCTGGGAATCACCGTAAACTCATAGATGAAGGATTTCCATTTCTATAGCGAGCTCCAAACCAGCTATCAGAGCCTCGTACTCAGCCTCGTTGTTTGTGCGAGGCTCGGTGAGAGCAAAAGAACGCCGTAGGGTTCCCATCAATGGCGTGATGAACACCAATCCTATCCCTGATTTTATCTTCGGGATGCTTGATATACTGGAGGTCCTTATTGATGAGGCTCCATCGAAGTAGAGCTCCCAACATGGCTCATCATCCTCGAGGTGCAGCACTTGTTCGTCAGGTAACTCGCAATTGAGCGGTGACCCTTCTAGTATGGGATGAGCAGCAAGGAAGTCAGTGAGAGCTTGCTCTTTTTTTGCTTTCTGGGGAGTATAGATTATGTCAAATTCAAGCAGCATGACAGCCCATCTCGCCATTCTACCGGCTAGGCTTCCTTTGGTCATCAAGTGTTTGAGCAGGTCGACCTTGGAGATCAGCATAACCCGATGAGCAAGAAGATAGTGCCTCAGCATCTTCACAGCGAATATCAGAGCCAGGCATTGCTTTTCGATCGGGGAATAGTTGTGTTCCGCCCCGACTAGAGTTCGACTGAGGTAGTAGAGGGCATTTTCTTTTCCCTCCTCGTTGTTCTGGGCAAGGAGCGCATCGAGTGATTCATCTAGCGTGACAGTGTAGAGAATCAGCGGTTTATTTGGAATGGGAGCGGCTAGCATTAGAGGGCGCAACAAGTACGGTTTGATGCTTTCGAACGCTTCTAGACATTCGGGATCCCAGACAAAAGGAGATCCTTTCTTCATAAGCTTTGCGAAGGGCCTACATCTCCCCAATAAATTTGAGATAAACCTTCGTCTATAAGCAAACTTTCCTTGAAAAGATCTTAGCTATGGTAGACTCTTTGAAGGGGGCATCTCTATAATAGCCTTTATCTTTGATGGGTCAACTTCGATCCCTCGATGTCGGACTATGAAGTCCAGGAAGTTTCCCGATGACACACCAAAAGCGCACTTTAGAGGATTCATCTTCAGATCATATTCCCTCAGTCTAGTGAGAACGGTCCTAAGATATTGGATGTGATCGGCCTTGGCTTTAGTCTTGACGACCGGATCATCAACATAGCATTCGAAAACTTTATGGATTAGGTCATCAAAGATATTGGTCATTGCCCTTTGATATGTAGCACCTGCGTTCTTCAGTCCGAACGACATCACTTTGTAGCAGTATATTCCGATCGGGGTTCGAAATGCTGTGTGTTTCTCATCCTCCGCCGACATCTTGATCTGATTATATCCAGACAAGCCATCTATGAAGGTGAACAGCTCGTAATTTGAGATGTCATCGACCATCATTTCCATGACCGGTAGCGGGAAGTCGTCTTTAGGACATGCCTTGTTGAGGTCCCTGAACTCAACACAAACGGATCTGCCCATTTTTCTTCTTCACTGGGACTATGCATATGATCCAGTCCGCATATTTCTCTTTCCTGATGAAGCCGTCATCGATGAGTTTCTTCGTTTCCTCAATGACCTTTTCTTCCAGTTCCCTTCTCATTCTACGAGGAGCTTGTTTGACTGGCTTAGCATCAGGAGATATAGCCAGCTTATGCATGGCCACTTCAGGGGAAAGGCTAAGCATTTCTTTGTACGTCTACGCGAAGCATTCGGTGAACTCATGCAGCAGGGCAATTATCTGCTCCTTCATTTCCTCTGACAGGAGTGAGCTGATGTAGGTCGGCCTTGGATTATCAGGCGTTCCCAAATCGATCTCGGTTAGCTCATCGAAGGTTTCTTGTCCGCCATCTTCGAGCTTTTAAGGGGCTTCTTCTGGCTCGGCTAGCTCGTCTCCATCATTTGACTCTTCGCTGGATTCACCAATATGGATCATGTAGCATGCTTTAGAATCAGGTTGAGTGAAACATATGCCCCGTCTATCTCGAATTCGTCCATCGATGAGTACTTGGACCTGAGGCGGATACCATAGCCCTTCATAAAAATATGCTTCGGAGTCCGTTTGATATAACCGACATCCGCATTTTTTAAAATATTCCCGCATCTCTGGCGCATAATATCTGGGATTGAGGACGACTCTTATGCCTCTCTCGTATGGAAGGCACGCGATAGACAAATCGTCCGGGTGCACAACAGGATTTGACCTATAAAACAGGATGCCCTTCTGTCCACTTTTCTTTCCGGGAACATAGAAAGTTTTCAGCTGGTCCACGGTGGAGACTGACAATGCATCGAGCTCTTTGCACATCTGCTCCGGCACCCTAAAGACGGCTAGGGACTTGTCACGACCCGAAGGTATGGAACGCGAATGGCACTTAAATTACGAAACGTCTAGAGACATAACGTAATCCAAGTAAGCCAAAGCCCAGAAATCTAAACCATTTTTAAAGAAAAAGTGAATGAAAACTTGTTTTAGAGCAAGTGATTTTAACAATATAAGTGGCATTAAACATTTTAAAAGAAACATCATATTTTCCCAAAAATTTCGGCAGAGTCTCTTTTGTAAATACTGGCCCCCAAATGGATACAACACATGAAATACATAATAATGAATAAAGGCATCCCCAAGCAAGAGCTAGCTCTTCGCCAAATGGCAGAAACCACCACACAAGCAATATAATATACAACGCCGAAGGGTGAGGATCAAAAACTCAGAAGAAAACCAACATCCTCAAGAAAACCAGAGAAGAGTCATAATAATACAAGCGCGCGACTCTAAAATCGAAAGAATATACAACTGGTCTTCTAAGTCTATAAAATATACAAATCTGGTTGATGGAGTTTACTAGATACAACTGAAATAAATAAAAGTACCACGGTGGTCACGATGCAAGTGAACCCACCTACCAAAGTAATCACCCGGAAGGAAGCAGTGTGCCAGCAAGCCGTAATGAAACCTGTACAGCCAAACCTGCAAAAAACTATGGCACAACGGGGGTGGGTTTCCAACTCATGAGTAGAAAATATCGCCGAGAAGAAATCGCATGTATGACTCTCTCCTAGGTCATACAATAAAAATATACAATACTATAACAAGGGTGACAACAAATCATAAGTGATATCAAAGTACTCGTGTCCATGTCATGAGTAATAATACATCGATGCAGGACATGTACTAATGCACCATCCAACGTGTGTCCAGCAAAGACACACAAATCATGATAAAACACGAGTGCCCAGCATCGGCACTCAAAACATCATGAAGTCCGTGTCCAACAGCGACATATAATACTCAAATCTCGGGCTCCGCATAATTAGGATCAGTCCAAACTTCGAACGGTATCCTCCGGATATCCGTCGAGTTTCCACACTATCACCGGTCGGTAGTGCTCCCCTGCCGGGCTCAACACCATCATCTGCGATCTTCTTGTCCCGAGGTACCGCACCGGGTCCACCATGTACCAACAGACGGTGCATCCTCCTCCTCGAATCGGGTATATGATACCGCTCAAGAACTGAGAAAACACATGGTGGATGCCTCTCTAATCATATCACGAGAAAACCGCAAATTTCTATCTTTAGAAATGAAAATGAGTTTATAAAATCCTTGCGGTTTCTCCAGATCCAAAAATCTCATGGAAAATCCGATATCCAAAAATCTCAGAGTAAGTAAACAGTGAATTACCGGCATAAAGCCCCATAATATTGCATGACCATAATTATACGCATGCATGTATATTTAAGTAAAGAATGCAATATCTAAACTAGCATAGTAATCATATATTGGAACTATCAGCTAGCAAGTTATATCAATGAAGTAATATTCTCTAAAGTGTACATGACATGGCAATTACCGATGATGATGTGTGTGAGCCGGCGAGCAAGTGTACGTGGAGTATACGCAACATCGGTAATGGTGCTGATGTCCTGACAACAGGGGTTAATAATAACTAAAGAACACATGTATAAGCATGCAATGCGATGAGAACAACATGAATGTACAGGAAAAGATGTAGTAACCGCAACATTGAAGAATATACATATTCATATACGAGTCACACAGCTTTGGTGTTTGAAATAGCACGAATCGTGGTTTTAGAAAAATAGGGGCTACGGGGTCTTTGAGAAAAGATACGTCTTTTGAAAAATCCGTAGTATCCCGCCTCAATAGCATCGCGTACAGTAAAATATATAGTACAACATCCTCGAGTCACGAGTGCGGATCAATCATCATAACTATATCTCGTACGGTAAAATCCATCGTACGGCATCCCAAAATCGGGGTACGGGTCAAATATCACATATACCTCATTATTCATATAGTATCATTATCGTAATATCATGAATTAAGGGTATCATTCTAAAATCTAGTACATTCCCATATCATCAAACATATATCCTCGTGTGTATAAAAAACACATCGTCCAATGATCCGCTATAATATATCATATCGTATATCATTTCACGACCCAATCACATATCACAATTTCACAGCATCATGCCCGATCATATCGGCTCATCTCCAAGTATCATATACAGGGCTCAACATCCGTGTATACGTACACACACACACATACACACACACATACACATATAAACATATACACCCATAATCAAATCACGTGTGTGCATATGTGTGTGTGTGTGTGTGTGTGTGTCAAACTTTACTCTAGGGTTTCGCGACTAAGAAACTAACTAAAAACAGTTTGATCCAATTACACAATATCCAACCCATGGTCTCCTAAAGCCTTTCTTGTTAAGTATTCACGTCTCACAATATAACACACACACACACACACACACACACACACACACACACATATATATATACCATAAACATATCATATCCTATGAAATTGCGGAGGTGCTATACGCCATCCACCCGACTTCCCCCGTAGATATACATCTACTCACC
This sequence comes from Agapanthus africanus, assembly GCA_030015575.1. Taxonomy (NCBI): domain Eukaryota; kingdom Viridiplantae; phylum Streptophyta; class Magnoliopsida; order Asparagales; family Amaryllidaceae; genus Agapanthus; species Agapanthus africanus. Next base: position 494,771,213 of record JASDDO010000026.1, read on the forward strand.
TGGACCCCTCGGCCAATCTGATCCGATTTCAGCTCTGTCATTTCCGCGCCACATCCGACGTCTCTGCATCCGATCCTAGAAACGTACACAAGGAAATGAGAGAATAAATATATATTCACGAACACAAACAAATAAAAGTCAACCATATGCACTAACTAAGCGTGCACGCACATGATGCACAAAACACGCTCGCGACAACGCCATAAACCACAACTAGGATCACCATACGTGGCAACTACTAAACCAAAAACCCAATCGCACTAATAGCGCGATCACAGCACACTAAATATATATGAAATAGGGTGTATATCATCAAAACCTTAAACTTAATTTAAAATCGATTTATTCCAAAAACCAAGTAAGCATCAATTAACCGTTTTAGTACAAAACGTGATGTTTTAACAATTCTAGTGGCCACAATGCTCACTAAATATCTTAATTAGGTTACACAACCATTAACTAGATTTTTAATCTCACATATTTTCATTAATCCTAAAATCTAGTTTGAAATTTATAGAATTAAGATAATTCAAAAGTAACAATTTGCAATTTAGCATCTAGTTTAGATTTTGCATGTCTTAAGGTATTAAACTACACATTGCAACCTTAATGATGTGATAAAAACCCTAACTTGATCCAAACCTTTCTCTTGAAATTTCGAACTTCCAATTAAAACCATAATTAAACACCTACTTAGCTTGGATTTAAGTTATTAACTAACTAATTAACCATAAGGTTAGAATTTATACCTCTCAATTTATGGATCTAACTTGAAAAATCTTAGCCTCCAAAATGGCTTCTTGCTTCAAGAACCCAAGATAGATAGGTCAAGGAAAAATGGTAAGGGTTTAATGGAAGAATTAGTAAGGTTTTGTTTGGGTTTTTGATGAATTTTGGAGAATTTTGTGAAGAGAACGAGGTGGTGAAAGATGGGGGAGCTGCTGCCATGATAGGCTCGGCCAAGTAGAGGGGAGGGGAGAGAGGATGTAGGTGTGGGTTTGAAGTCAAGAATTTGTCCATACCTCAAATATAATAAGCCCATACTTCATTCTTTATTAGTTTCTTTTTATTTTATTTTTCTTTTAACTTGTGAGGAAAATATCAATGGGGAATTGGGGCTGCTCATGTTGGTCTCAGCCAAGTGTAGGGAAATGGGGGTTTGTGTGTTTGTATAATTTCCCAAGTCAAGAAAAAACCTTCATGCCTCATTAAAACACCTCACATCAATTTCTATTTTTATTTTATTTAATCTAGCATTCTACAAACTTCTAGAACCATGAGGAAAATTTTAGAAGAAAGAATATGTTACAAACTAGATTCTAGGTTGTCATGGTTCACAGAACTTGTATTAACCCATTCCAAGTTGTAATTTTCACTAATTAAATGTATTAGTGAAAGCTTAAAATGATATTAAAACAATTAATTTCGGAAAATATTTTAGTAAACTAGAAATTTACAAGTGATCAATTAAATACTAAATAATAGCAATTAAATAGCAAGAATAGGTATATTTAATTCTATATTGAAAAATAATTATATTTTGGTTTTTACGGAAAACACCAGTTATTTTACCGATTATCAGAAATTTCACCTAAACGATTTTTTTCAGAACGTTACAGGACTCTTCTGTAAATTCGAAGGTCTCTCGTAGCTTTGCTTATTGTGTGGGGGGCTAACCTGCATAGCTGTTGCAAGACGGATTCTCTTCCTCCGACCCTTCAGTGTCGCTGCCGAAATGGGGGTGAATTCTGCTGTCCGATGGTCCTTCAGTATCAGATTCATCCGTATTGCTACCGAAATGAGGGCGAGTTTTACAGAAGGACGGACTTCCAACATCAGACTCATCAGTGTCACTGCCGAAATGCGGCCGCACTTGGGGGTTTTTGCTTTCGAAAGTGACAGCCGACTCAGTTTTTCCTTTGAGTTTCGGGACCCTTCTGTCTTTGGTCAACTGTGGCTCAGTACTTTGGAGGTTCACAAAGTACCGAGAATCTTCATATCGGACTTCATGCACACCGAATGGCTCGATGTCCCCATCAATGTGTCTTTCTTCTCCGTTTTTGGTATATTTCATGCACTGATGGAGTGTTGACGGAACGATACCGTAATAATTGAGCCACGGCCGTCCCAAGAGAATTTTATAAGACGTGTCAGCGTCGATCACGTATATCTTAGTTTCGGTCTGCTGATCCCCAAATTTGATTGGAAGAGCTATAGACCCGAGAACTTGCTGGCAGTTTTGACTGAAGCCTTAAATGACAATCCTTTCCCTTGACAGGTGTCGGACGTCCATTGACAAAATCTTCAGAGTCCGCAAGTTCATGATGTTCACTGAGGATCCCGGATCAATCAATATGTGATTAAATCGATCTCCGTCGCTGTACCCTATCACGTAAAGCGACCGGTTATGCTCAGTTGTTCCCAGTAGCAGGTCTTAGTCCTTAAATGTGACTGCGGAGGTATGCAGGGTTGATTGATCGTTTCCGTGTCGTGTTTAGAAATGTTTCACAAACAAATAAATTTATACCGCAATCAATTGACGGTGTCTATTGTAGTTTCGTCGGTGAATGCGGATCGTCCACTAAGAAAGTGTGATTTGTTCGTTATCGTTTTAGTTGATTTGAAAATAAAAGATAAAAGAAAATTCAAGAAAATTGATTTAAGATTTGTGAGTTTTCATTTCAAGAAACATAAAGAATATAGATCTAGAATCAAGAATCAAGAAATGTCCAAATCGATTGAATTATCAAGATATGAAGAGTAGCTTGTAGGATCCGATTGAGTTAATAGCTAATGATGAGTCTAATAATTTCTAATCTTATCTATTGAATATTTGTAGGTAGATTGATGATTATGATTGAAGATTAGGGATCAATTGAAGAAACTAGGGTTTCTCCTTCACTATCCCTTGTCTTTTCATTCATAATCATTCGGATCTAGCCTCTAGCAAAGAAAATCACCGATAGTTTGATCCCTAATTTGCAACGAAATAATCAAGAATTCATTTCGCTCCAAATTAGGTCATCAATGATTCTTTTTGCTAAGGTTCAAAAATCTCATAAGAATTAAGACTAGTATTAAGATTTGATCATCATTAGATCTATCAATTCTCTCGGATCCTCCACAAGCGGAGAATTTACTCAAGCATCATGAAAATAAATGAATCAAAGATCAAGAAGTTTCATAATGCAAGAATGTAAAGAAAACAAGAATTTCAATTATCACCTTTATTGAATCGACGACTAATTACACATTCCCTCAATTCGAGGTTACAAGATATTGCACTCGATCGCTCCTTTTGAAGAGGTAACTGGATCCGTCGAATTTCGCTCCGCTCGATCTCCGTGAGTCGCGGATCATCGTAGATCTCTTGCTCGGATGAAGATTGGCTTCGCGGATAAAGGATCGATGGTTGCTTGCTTGATTTGCTTCTCAAAATGATCTTGATTTGGCTTTGGAATTGGATTTGGGCTAGGGTTTTGGATTGCAAGTTGTGTCACTCAACTTGCGAAAATTTGGCTCAGTATTCAACTACTCAATTAATGAATAACCTCTTTAATGAAGCTATAGATGCCTTTTTATAGTTTTCCCTCAAGCTTCCCCTAGAAGCTAGGTCTATCTTCCCTTGGAAGCTTGGTTGTTATGAGGCTTGCATAGGAAGCTAGGGTAGAGAAGTTTCTAGATTAAGGTAGTTAGCTAGCTTGCATGAGAACCTTGGTAGTTATGAAACTTGCACAAGAAGCTTGGCTGTTAGAAGGAAGCTTCTGGAGAAATCTACACAATTCGAAACGTCTTGGAGATGCTTGGCCGTTAAAAGAGAAGCCCTGAAAAAAGTTCCAACCGCCGACGAGTCAACTCGGCCGCGGATCCGCGGCGGATCGACCAGACTCGGCCGTGGATCCGTGGCCGTTTTGTGGAGTTGCTGCATGGAAATTTCTGTATTGTTTCATGTTGGCTTTATGGCACTTTCCTGATGTCTGGAATATTTTTATACTTTCTTATTCACTGCCAGATTTCAAGTCTTTGACTTGATGCATTTTATCAGCATTTTTAGCAGTTCCGGCTCTTTTACCTGGAGAATTTCCTGCACACAATCTCGAGACAAGTGTTTGATATACAAAGATCATGTATGCAATAATAAACACACAATTTCCCTCAAAATGCTGGTTATAATGTATAACACATGTTATTTGATATTTTACAGAAAAATTGCTAATATGTGCTATATTTATACCAAACACCTTTAGATAATTACAAATAGTAGGGAAATTGATGTGTTAAAAATGCAATATTTTCGACTGATCAAATTCCCCCAAACTTAATTTTGGTCGTCTTGAGCAAACTTGTTTTATTCAAGGGAAGGAGAAAATATAAGAAAAATAAAACCTAAGTAGCATACTTTCGTAGGCAACACGATTGCACTGAGCACATGCAACAAGCCTTTAAACCTCTAGGCGTCCCTACTAGGAGGAGTGTTGTCTCCTGAGGGTTTTCAGCGGATTGTACCCACAAAATCCAATAATAAAAGGAAGACCGTGAATGTTACATATAAAGATAAGAATTGTAAAAGAAAGACTTTGAAAATTAGAGTTTCCAACTACACTAGCTTTTCGGTTGTCATGAGCCATATCTTAATAGTCATGAAAAGATGTTAGAAATCACATCATCCCTCAATAAAACATCGTCCTTAATCTTCATCCCTACCTTTCTTCCAAACATCGATCATATACCCCTACGTGTATGTAAAAGACATCCATACGCTCGGAGAATTCAATTCGAGCTATCATACTCTTGTCCATCTACCTCAGTACTTTTTAATCGATGAATATTTAGATGAGATTGCTCACACATTTTTCATTCGACCGTTAATACTTCTTGAGGATCTAACCGACAGATTACTCATGTGCTTGCTTTTTAGGCATATTAGTATTTTTCCTCGTCTTGCACCACCTAAGGCTTAGCAGTGACTCCCAAACCGGTTGGTCTAAGGCACTAGGTGATGAAGCACACTCGCTATATTTTTTTATTGCTGCCTTGGTTATAACTAAACCAGTGTTCATTTTTCTACACTATTTTATCTTTTATTCATTTATTATCTTCTTCATACTTTGGCATTTAGACAAAAGCATTTCAAGGTATCCTCTACTATCCCGAATTTCAAGACGTGTGTAAGTGCGTATAGTAGGGTATCAACATTCAAATGTTTGGCTTCCAGAATAGGAACTATTTTTCAGACTTATTTTTATCCTCAGATTAGTGACTTCCTTCATCTTACTAATTCTTGGGACAACGGCTCATAACTACTTATTACTAGTTCGTTTAAGAAAACTTCTAATTTTCTAGGTTTTCTTAAATTTTTCCAATCTATTGGATGTAATTTTTCACTATCTAATCTTTTATTATCTTATTTATGTACAAATTTTTTTATATGTTTTGTGCGTATGCAAAATATGACGCAAAGTGATGCGTAAATAAGAACAAACCTCCCCCAAACTTTTTTACAACAGTGTCCTCACTGTTGCTATCTGCTGGATCATAAAAACCTGTAAGCTTGGGAGGAAATTTATTAATGGGGGCAATAAATATGATCGTTAAAATCCTCCTCCAAACTTATTCTTTGGCTCACCAGTTTGAGTAAAAATTTTATTTTCAAGAGCCAGATTATACCCCCCCTCCCAAACTTGAGCTAAACAATGTTAAGCTTTGAAAATCACAAGAGGGAGTCAAAAATACCGGTCAATGCCAAGCTTTGCAAAGACCGAAAGTCAACACCAACCATTCGAAAATTTTATCAGTGTAGTGCACCGGTTGGTGGAAGAACAAGTTGAAAAGAGCCAAGAAGAATTGGGGAAAAGATAAGCGGTGTGAAAGAATGTGTTTGCGTCTCGTTTTGGGGAGACGACAAAGTGGTTGTGATGATGGATTACTTGCATTTTCTTTATAGTCCAGAAGAAGGGGTGGAGGTTCAATTTTTTGTTTTGGAGATGATTCATCTCAACACCCGTGTTTGCTAAAAATGCGAGTTCATCAGCGAAAATATGCTCAAAGCTCTCATCGATACCCCGAAGAATAATGTCATCAAAAAGCACGGGTTGATCTTCAGACTCCAAAAACGGCTCATAATCAGTGTTAGTTGTTAATCCGGACAACTCGGTGGAAGAGTCCGTATGTGTATGATACATAGTTGGGCAAACAACAATATATGAAAAGAGTCTAGATCAGTATCATGAGGCTCGTAAAATTCGCTGCTGTCGACATCCATTAATTCGACAGAACAAACTGAGCAGAAGGTTCGGAGGGTACACTTCCCAACTTATAAATGTTAAGCTCAATTGACATCTTCCTGAAGGATAAGGTCATAGAGCCAATACGACAGTTGATTATAGCATTGGAAGTGCAAGAAAAGGTCGACCTAAAATCACCGGAATTTGGTTTCGTGGGTTCGCTACAGGTTGTGTATCTATAACGATAAATTCCACAGGAAATATAAATTCCCCGACTTTGATTAACACATCCTCTAGCTCACCCTTAGGTTGGGCTATAGATCGATCGGCCATCTGAAGAGTGCAATGCGCCGGTTTTAACTCTCCGATCCCTAATTAAGCATAAACAGAATACGGGAGCAAGTTAACACAAGCACCTAAATCGAGTAGAGCACGATCGATATTTTTACCCCCAATAGAAATAGAAATTGTAGGACTTCCGGGGTCCTTTCGTTTCTTGGGTAGTTGTTGTGTAAAAGCAGTGCTCACATTACTCGCAAGGAAAACTTTTTTAGATACTTGAACTTTTCTCTTCCTAGTACACAAATCCTTTAGGATTTTTGCATAAGACGGAACTTGTTGAATAGCATCTAGGAGAGGAATGTTTATGTTAACTTGCTTAAAAATTTTCACAATCCTCTCCATTTGTGGACTTGGTCTGTTGCCCCTTAACCTGTTTGGATAAGGTGCTTTATCAATAAGGGTTGGGTCCAACTTTGGAGAGGATTGTGTGGATGGAATGGATCCCAGAATTGGAGTGGGGATCGTTTTAGATAGATTTATGGAAGTGGGATGAGGGTTCGAGCCTTATGGGAAGCGTAGAATAGGCTCGGAAGTAGGTGGGAGACTAGACGAATTAGGGGAAGAAGTAAAAGCCGGGACATCATTGGTATCACTAACATCATCAACTTGTTCACCCACTTGGTTATCCAGCACTCTTCCCGATCTCAACGTAGTAACGACACTCACATTATAACTTTATGTGTGGCCAGGATTTGGTAGGAGTTGAGACGGAAGTTTCCCTTTCTCTCTAGCACTCATTTCGGTATTTAATCATGCAATTTGGGCTTCTATTGATTTAATACTCTCACCATGGGATGCGGAGTCTTTCTGTATGGTATCAATAGAAGACCTCATATCAGTCGAGATTTGGATAGAATGTTTCATAAACAAATCCAAAGTTTGTGTGAGTGAAGAAGAGTTATCTGTACCGGTCGTTTGGAAAGAATTATTGGCCGGGTTTTGAAAAGGTTGCGATTGAAAGGGGTGCTGAGTCTGTTGTGGTAGTTGCTGTTGTTGTGGAAGAGGTCTTTGGTAATTGCTTTGAAACTGGTTTTGATTTTAGTTTTGGTTTTTGTTCCAAGCAAAGTTAGGATGATTCCTCCATCCCTGATTGTACATGGAAGAATAAGGATCGTTTCTAGGTCACTGCTGAAAAACAGCATTAGTTTGCTCGTGGCCTTGAAACGGTGTATTCATAGGACATTCTTCCGTCAAGTGTGATGGATCGAAACAGCAACCACACACGGTTTTGGGAAGCGTTACCTGATTTAGGGAGACTGATGAAAAAAATTCAATAGCGTCGAGTTTCTTTTGCATCACTACCATTTCGGCTTTTACTGCGATGGAAATATCGAGCTGATGGATACCTCCCCTAGATGAAGGTGGTCTAACGCTTTCCCACTGCAAAGTGTTTTCAGCGAGATCTTCCAGATATTTCCAAGCTTCACCATCATCTTTAGACATGAAATTGCATTGAAAATTTGTTTCAAGCATCTGCTTTATCGCTGGATTACTGCCCTCATATATAATTCGGCACAAATCCCATCTATGTATTCCATGATGGGGACATTGGACAAGCAGATCTTTGAAACGTTCAAAGAACTTCTAAAATGGTTCGTTGGGAAGCTGGGTAAACTGGTTGATCTCGCTCCTAACACGGGCGGTCTTATGATTTGGGTAAAACTTCTTAAGAAATGCTATTACGAATTCATCCCAATTAGTGATAGAGTGTGTGGTAGTATTATAAATCCATTTTTCTGCCAAGTCGCACAAAGTGAATGGGAGAAGACGCAAGCGCATAGCATTCACGGACAGTTGTGAAGTACCCATCATTGCGCATAGGTTTTCGAATTTAGTGATGAAAACGTACGCGTCTTCAGACTCAAGCCCGTGAAATTTGGGCAACAGATTGATGTTGTGGGGTTTAATTTCAAAATTATCCCCGTTGGCTGGTGGAATGGATAGACAAGTAGGAAGTGGACCACGGATAGGATAGCATCTTTCTTGGAGAGAGATGCGCGGTGGATTCTGCTCACCTACGGGCGGTGGCAACGTGGTATTATAATTTGATAGAGTACCGTCCATCTCGATCGATGTGGTGGATGGTGGGGAAAAAGAAGATGAAGAAGTACCGACTTCGAAGTCGATAGCAGGAACGCGGACAAGACGGGCACTAGAATCCCGTATCCAGCCGAGCATGCACTAAGCGGGTTTAGCGCAAGTGGCAGCGTGTGTGATTTAAAATTGGTTTGTTTTGAAAAAGTGGGACTTAAGACAAATCACACAAATATGCACAAACAACCCTAAAACTATGGTTACCTAGGTCAAGTCTCTAGACCGCTCCTAGACTTCCAAAGGACAAGCCGCAGGATCAAACCTCTATCACCTCTTTACTACCCTTGCAGCCTGGTAAGTGCCAGGTAAGTGGGAGGTATCCGCTATACGAATCACCGAAAATAGCGAGCCTAATTAAGTAACCACTTGCCTTAGACACACTTGCCTAGACATCACAAACGAAATGCAGATAAGCGATAGATTACCTACGACCTTCCTCAGTCCTACTTGAGCGCGACGGTCCTTAGGGTCTTGATCTAGATATTTTTTAATTAATTTAAGGTTATGTGGATGCTCGTTTTGTGATTTGTGGGGCCTAGGAAGGGTGATAAAATCCCCACCTAGTCTGAATTTGGTCTTTGCCCCTTAATAATCCGTATTAAAATATGAATAATCAAACCAATTACAAAACTTTGCAAAAAGATTTTTGTTTTTTTGAGCGGCGATACTTTGCAAAGAATCCTGCAGAAAAGATATTTTATTGGATTTCAGAGGAGAGAGAAAGAGTTTAGAAACTTACCAGAGAAGTTACGACCCCTAACTCCTCCCTTTAGCCGCACTTCCGCCGCGAATGTGCTACTTGTGCCGCGGTTCTGCCGCAAGGAAGAAGGATAAGTTGATGAATTTTTGCTCCGTGGCCTTCTGTACTCCTCTGGATCTCGATGAATGTCTCTGTCTTTCTTTTTCCTCAAGTCTGTGACTCCATATCTCCTTGCAAAATTCACACACAATTCGTTAAATATACAATTTGCAGTTTTGTTTTAATTATGATATAGATCGAATAAGAATCCAACACAAATTGTAAGAATAAAAAATTACGCGCGCATCCCCGTCAACAGCGCCATTTGATTGATCGTTTCCGTGCCGTGTTTAGAAATGTTTCACAACCATAAAAATTTATACCGCAATCAATTGACGGTTTCTATTGTAGTTTCGTCGATAAATGAGGATCGTCCCTTGAGAAAGTGTGATTTGTTTGTTATCGTTTTAGTTGAGTTGAAAATAGAAGATAAAAGAAAATTCAAGAAAATTGATTTAAGATTTGTGAGTTTTCATTTCAAGAAACATAAAGAATATAGATCTAGAATCAAGAATCAAGAAATGTCCAAATCGATTGAATTATCAAGATATGAAGAGTAGCTTGTAGGATCCGATTGAGTTAATAGCTAATGATGAATCTAATAATTCCTAATCTTATCTATTGAATATTTATAGCTATATTGATGATTATGATTGAAGATTAGGGATCAATTGAAGAAACTAGGGTTTCTCCTTCATTATCCCTTGTCTTTTCATTCATAAGCATTCGGATCTAGCCTCTAGCAAAGAAAATCACCGATAGTTTGATCCCTAATTTGCAACGAAATAATCAAGAATTAATTTCTCTCCAAATTAGGTCATCAATGATTCTTTTTGCTAAGGTTCACAAATCTCATAAGAATTAAGACTAGTATTAAGATTTGATCATCATTAGATCTATCAATTCTCTCGGATCCTCCACAAGCGGAGAATTTACTCAAGAATCATGAAAATAAATGAATCAAAGATCAAGAAATTTCATAACGCAAGAATGTAAAGAAAAAAAGAATTTCAATTATCACCTTTATTGAATCGACGACTAATTACATATTCCCTCAATTCGAGATTACAAGATGTTGCTCTCGATCGCTCGTTTTGAAGAGGTAACTGGATCCGTCGAATTTCGCTCCGCTCGATCTCCGCGAGTCGCGGATCATCGTGGATCTCTTGCTCGGATGAAGATTGGCTTCGCGGATAAAGGATCGATGGTTGCTTGCTTGATTTGCTTCTCAAAATGATCTTGATTTGGCTTTGGAATTGGATTTGGGCTAGGGTTTTGGATTGCAAGTTGTGTCACTCAACTTGCGAAAATTTGGCTCAATACTCAACTACTCAATTAATGAACAACTACTTTAATGAAGCCATAGATGCTTTTTTATAGTTTTCCCTCAAGCTTCCCGTGGAAGCTAGGTCTAGCTTCCCTTGGAAGCTTGGTTGTTATGAGGCTTGCATAGGAAGCTAGGGTAGAGAAGTTTCTAGATTAAGATAGTTAGCTAGCTTTCATGAGAAGCTTGGTAGTTATTGTAGGAGATAGTGCCCTCAGAGTCAATTATTGGATCACAGGCACGTGATTGCAATGATTGAGGGAGGACCTATGCCGATAGGACAGTCTTACTCAAGATGATAATATACTATCTGGTTTATCTTTATCATCGTGTACTGCTTTAGGTGACCTTACAGGTCGCTATTACACGTTGATAGAGCACCTAGAATTCTTGCTTGACTGCCAGCGGTATGATGGCGATCATATACGTGGGAGTCTATAAGCACATCCTTAAAAGGTCCCTAGTCGAGGGAGTTTCGAGACAGGGCATCGATACTCCAGAGTAGACTAGTGTATACAGTCGAGACCCCGACGAGGGGCGGTGGCCGGTCTCACAAGCCACTGGTGTCAGTTGGTTCGCCTAAGATGTATACATGTGCTTATTGGGTTATGAGTACACCGGACAGGACTCGCCGGGAACATGCTAGTTGGGATTATACTAGACGTCAGATAGCAGTTCCCTGGTGACATGTGTACAGATTAGTTCATCGACCTGAGATCGTCATTTGTCTCGTGTGAGTGCCCACTGTACTTTGATTACTACCCTGCCACGGCTCAAAGGAGTCGTGCAAACAGGTTTTAGTTGGGTACAGTCCCGAGCCATATGGAGGCAGTGAGCGGATCTTCAGGGGTTCGTCTCTCCCGGTATTGGGGGTGATTACACGAAGTCCTTGGCCAAGGCAGGAAATTTACTGGTAGGTATTCCAGTAGTATCTCAGGGTGTTCTGGGCTACACTCTGACACGACTTGTACCGCTTTTGGGGGTCTGACTTTTACCAACCCCCTAGGCCCGCCATGCGATGCTCATAGACGAACGGACCGGACTGTACGGATATTGTCACTGACAGGCTCAGTAGGGTGTCAGGATGAGTTCGCTCATCGACGTCCCTTTTGATCAATACTTGGCAGCCCGTTACGTATGGCTAATAACTCTAACATGCTAGTGGTTAAATCCACATCCAAAGTATTGACGAGTCTTTAGAGTCCCCCACAGAACGTTTCTCAAGTTTCGGGCGAAACGCTGTAGAGGCCGTATGGAGATATGGCAGGGTTCGATCATATACGTGCGGTATTGCACGGATCATGATCGGACGGATAATACTAGCGGGCTTTGGTTTAAGCCGGATCCTAGTATTGTACAGTGTAGATTTTGTCTCATTGCATTTGTATTCGGTCAGAATACAAATGCGGGTATGAATATACAGTCGCGGGGTTTTCCTTTAATTTATTACGGGATCAGTTTTTTGGAGTTGCCAGTTTGCTTTCCGTTTCGGCCATTTTCCTTTGTTTCATTCTTTGGTTGGAAATTGGTGGAGAGGGGGTTATTTGCAAGCATGCAAATTTGATTAGTGGAGAGTGTTATTTGCAAGTTGTAGTGTCATGTTGGTTCTACCATCCCTTGACTTCTATTTCTTCATCATTGCTTGACTTTTGAGACATGATTGCTAACTTTATATGATGAGAAGAGTGATGGGTTTTGGAGTGAGCATTAGTTGTGATGATTATTCCTCATCATCACATATTTTCTCTTGCTTGCATTATTGTTTCTTTTTTCCTTGACTTTTTCTCCCTCCTCTCATTCTTTTGTTGCAAGGGGGCCGGCCATTTCTTGGAGGGGGCTGCCCAATTTTTAGTGTAGGGTTTTTATCTCATGAGCTCACACAAAAATCCCACATCACCATTTTGAAATTTCATCCCTCCACCTACACATCGATATGGCAACTTCAGTAACCCCATCGAGACAAAAGCTTTCTACACTTCATCTACAGTATCCTTGGGCACGTCGACTCGCCAACTTCGTGCTCGAGTTGCCTCGGTCCAGAGGTGGGAGCCTGTAAAAGAACCCGGCGATGTGGTGCCCTTCCGACGAGGAGATGAAGACCGGACATTCCGCGGGGAGATCGGGACGACGACGAGAAGACCGAAGGACACGGATCGCTCGGTATATCTCTTTACTCCTTCTCTAGTTTGCTGAGAGTAGGTTAATGGCCCGATCCGGGTTTTTAGTGCGCGGTGGTGCCGGTTTACAAGTTAAAGAAAAGTTTCGTTTCCGCATTTTGGCCTCGTTCAGATGGCCGGGGCGCCGCCGTGCACTTACACTGGTATCAGAGACACGCCATTAACCTAGTCTAGCTTGCTCTAACGTGTTTACAAGTTCGATCGAACAGATTTTCCGAAAACCCGATTTCTAAAACACAGTTTCTGTCGAAATTTTATAGTTGTCAAAAAATTATTTGGTGCATTTCAAAAATACAGGCAGGGATTTCTATGCAATCTGGGAAAATTTGGTGGAGTGTTGTTCCTATTCAGACGCGGAACCGCGGCCTTAACCCTACTTTGGCCGCGGTTCCGCGGCAGTAGGGTGGGATCACTGCACCAGATTTCTTCAGTTGGTTCCTGTGTTGGAAATGAAGGTTTTGGTATATTATTTTTGGGCCCAGATTTTCTTTGAATGCTACAGTAGTGCTTGGGGCCCACTTCGGTAAATTTGATCGATCGAAAATTTTAAACATGTTAGTTCACAGTATTTACATTATATCTGCGACCGTGAATGACATTTGATCGGAAAATCAAGTCTAACTGCTATTGCCCTTTTAGACGGATTTGCGAACGTGGCATTCACGTTGATGTTCTATGTTGTACTGTAATGTTGCGGATTGTCGTGGTGGATAGCCTGGATGCAATGTTAGTACAGTTTGGTTGTATATGTACATTTGATATTGCGGGACGAGCGTCCGACATGTGGACTGCCGTTGCTGCCTGTTTGTATATTATTCTTTTAGGGCACGACCGGGCTGAGGTCGATGTACCCGTTGTATGTATATTTTACTTTCTGTATAAGGATTACCCCGCAGAGGGGTGCACGGGTAGCCGGGTTCTAGAGGGCAACGGGCCGGCATCTCATGGCGTTGAGACGGAGGGGGCTTCACTCTAGAATTGACGAGCTATTCGCCGCACTCATAGGGTGTACAGGTTGACCCAAGGAGGGGTGCCCAAGTTACCGGATTCCATGAAGTGCTGGGTGGTCCATTCACGTTGTTGAAGGGGCTGCCTCGCTTCAGGTTTTGGGGGGTAACTTGCCGCGCCCGTAGGGGTCTAGGATTTCATTGCACAGGCTATCCACACGACCAGGAGAACGTCGGTTTTCAGTAGCGGCTCTATGAAACCCGGCGATCCCAGATATCTGTATTGTTCTGTGATACTTATTACATTTCTGTGATGTTGCATTTTATCACTGTTAGTTATATGTATGCCCTAGAGGCCATTACTATACATAGGATGTATATTGTAGTGGATGCTGGGACATATATAGGGAGGACTTTCTTGCTCGACATGATAGTATGCTATCTGGTTGAACTTTACCTTAACGTGTATGCTGTTTGTCTCTCTGTTACATGTTGGTAAAGCCCTTAGGATCTGTACTTGACTACCTGGACTATGATGCGGATCATACTAGTGGGGACATGGTAGTCTATAAGTACATCCTTCAAAGTCCCTAGTCGAGGGTGTATCGAGACGGGGCATCGATATACCAGAATAGACTAGCGTATACCTTCTCGACCCATACAGATGGGCGATGGATGATCCCATATCCATCGGTGTTTGACATCAGAGATGATATACGGGTGCTCAGTAGAGACTGGGTACACTGGACGGACTCGCCGAGAACTCCCAGATGGTATTATACCTCACGTCAGATGGCAGTTCTCTGGTGACACTGGTACAGAGTAGTCTGTTGACCCGAGATCGTCATAGAGTCTTGTGTGGTTCCCACTGTGCTTTGATTTCCATCTTACCACGTCCAAGAGGGCGTGCAAAACGGTGGTTTTTGGGTACAGTCCCGAGTCACATGGAGGCAATGAGCGATAGGAGGGGATTCGTCTCTCCCGGTATATGGGGGTTGATGTTGCACTGTGTTCGATCGGCTATAACAGGAAGTCCCTGGCCAGGGCTGCTCAGAGAATTGCTGGTAAGTGTTACCAGTAGTTTCTCGACCCGTTATGAGCCTCATATCGACACGACTTATTGAGCTATTGGGGTCTGACGTTTACCACCCCTAGGCGAGATATGCGACATATCAGACGATCAGACCGGACTGTACGGTAGTGTTACTGGTCGGATTCACTGGAGTGTGAGCGGGCTTGCTCGTCGATCTTCAGATCGCTCAATACCCGGGTGGCCGTTACGTTTAGCAGACCGCTTGCGGCTTGTGGATGTTTGATATGATCATCATCCGCTGCCGGCGTATTGACGAGTCTTTAGAGTCCTACACAGAGGTTTCCTGGTTCAAGCGAAATGAAATAGGAGCGCATATGAGATATGTGCGGGACCGAGAATAATGCGTGTATGTGATACCGTATTCTATTCTCGCGATAAATATATCGAATGATTGTATGCGATATAACCTAGTTATCGATTCAAGCGTTGATTCGATAAGCCGATATATTTGATACCAGTCGGTTATGTGCGCATGACCGGATCATTGAATCAAGTGTTGATTTAATGATTTAATGCATATTTATATATTTGATATATTGCTTTGCATCAACTAGTATCGGTTTACTTAAGATGGATTTTCTCGCTCGGGTGTGCACATTACATATGCGATATGATTTTGTGCACTTGATTGTATCATGTTTGATGATACAAGTTTACTTGGTTAAGTGCAAAGAATAAACCATGGTTAAAAGAATGATTAGGGTTTTATTTTCCATTACTTATTTATTCATTTATTTATTTGTTTATTCACTTTGGAAAATAAAAAGAAAAGAGAAAAGAATGGTTGCTAGATTTGGAGTTTAGTTGAAGCTTCATGAAGTTTTGATAAAGTCAACCATACTTATCTCATCCTTAACCCTAACCATTCACACTAACCATGATTCATTCTCTACACTTGACCATGGTTAGAATTATGATAAGAATTCATTTTCTTTTCTTTTTCTAATAACTTATCATATCATCTTTCTTCTTCTTCTTCATTCTTCAAGTGAAGAAAAGCAAGGTCCATCAACGGTGATTGTTGGAAATGAGTGAGAAATCCAATTCTAAAGTCTACCCACTTCCTATTTCTTCATCCTCTACCTCTTGCCAAGTAGTAGAGTGTGTTTCCTTCACAAGTTTCATGACTTGGTGAAGGTGGAGCTTGATTCATCGATGCTTCGACGTAGATCATCTTCGGCATGGACATCGACGACCTAGCTTGCCCATTCTCCGACGAAGCCGATCCTAGAGCCCAGATTCGATTTGGACAGCGGAGAGGACCTCGTTGCGGAGCCGTGGAGGTGGATATCCGGATCTACAAAGGTTGTATTTCCGTATTCCCTTAGTTAACTGTTAACTAGTTCATGTTCGCCTAGACATCTAGTTATCGATCCGTAGTTTAGGGTTTGTAGGCACCATAATTTTTGAAATTGCCATGGTTGATGGCTTGGGAGACCTCACTAGTGTGCCTAGGAACCCTGCAATCACGCCTAGAGCAAATATTATATATTGATATATATACTAGTAGATGTTGTATATGTTTTGCATCCGCGCTAGTCCAGTCCCCGCTCTGTCGTTAGTTAAGTAACCTAACGGGTGATGACGGGACCCAGTGACGAATGCGGATGGCATATACGTACATCATTATTTTCGCTCTTTATTGGTGTGATCAATTGATGGGACTGCATTGATTCGGATCAATGCAAGCTAAACAAACCTATTCTGATGTTGTTGGAACAATTTTTCAAAAAGCTGTTATTGCAAGGACGTTCTCTTTTGTTTTTCACAGTGGTATTCGGTTATGAATATCCAGCACCTCAGTCGACGAGGCAAGGGCCAAGATCCCTTCACCGGGAGTGACCCCTTGGACAGAAGTTTGCGTCAGGGCAATAACTTTACTATAGTCGATTACTTTTGCTTTGCATCATGGTATTCAGTTGGAATATCCTGCACCTCATTCTACGGGGAAAGAGCCGAGATCCCTTCACCGAGAGTGACCTCTTTAGCAAAGGTTTTCGTCACTATATTTTTATAAAAAGCTATCCGGTTCCTTCAACGATATCAAGTTCATTACGTTAAAGTTTTTTCTCCATAAACCATTCGTAGCCCTCCGTCATTTCATATGAATAGTCAATAGTATTCAAGCTGTGTTTGTGGGCCAAAGTCAAGGCACAGTGATTGGTAGCTATTGGATATTCATATGCAGCATGGATAGATGCGTTGGTTTGGGACAGTCGTACTGCCTTGTTGGCCAAAGTCAAGGGTAGGTAGGGTGGGTTCAAATTAACCTGGAGAATGACGGATAGAACTTGACATGTGCCTTATGATTTGTTGGCCAAAGTCAAGGTCATAAGAGCATGGGGTAAAAATCACATCGGGAGTTTCTAAAGAAACTGAAACTTGCCAGGTATGCGCATACCTTCTGGAGTATGATAGCGTTAGTGGATTCCATCACGTTAGCATGCGATGATAGTTGGATCCCGTTTCCCACTGATGAGTTGGTTTACTCCTCGGGTGATCCCGACTAATTCTTCTTTCAGGTTTGGAGGAGAATTTGAGGTGACGGTGGGAGGTTTCCTGATTAGATAAAGTGATAACCATTCTGATCTAGGTTAGAGTGCACGCTGAGTGTTTCTTTTCTCTCCTCTATTTGACAGCGACCATGACCCGACCTTAGACTATGACTCAGTGACCAAGTTGACCGAACCTTCTTCAACACTAGCTTTTGGATTGCCAGAGTTGCGTACCTCATTGCCACTCCTACTTTTATCCTTTTCTCCAGGACACCCCGTATTACTACGAACGTCTACTTCTATTGGATAAAACCATCGTATGGTTATATACGAACTCGCAGGAACATGTTCCAGATTCGAGGATGGTTTCCGGTTCTGGAGAAAACGAATAGGACTATTCTGTTGTCTTTTCCTTTGACCTTCTCTCAGGTTGTGAGTGCTCCTTGGATTAGGACAGTACACCTGTTACGCCTATTGGATAGTCTTCTTCCAAACCTTAGGCTGGTGCCGAACGGTAGGAATGAAGAAAGCCGATTAGCCTAAGTATGGTGTACAGAAGGTATTAAGTTAAAACAAATAAAGGGATTAATAAGAGGGCAAAGTAAATTGCGACTGCTATTCACGACCAAACCAAGTATTTCATTACCACTCCTACTTCACCTTTGTATTTCTCCAGAACACTCCGTATCACTACGAAGATCCACAGTTTATTGGATACTCCATCGTATGGTTATATACGAACTCGAATGGAACTTGTTCCAGTTCGGGGATGGATTCTGGTTCAGGAGAAATAGGAATAAGGTTTATTCAGGTGTTTTTTATCTTCACATTCTCTCGCATTGCGAGTGTTTCTAGGATTAGGATAGTACATCCATTATGCTTATTGGATAGTCTTCTTCCAAACCATAGGCTGGTGCCGAACGGTAGGGAAGGAAGAAAACCATTTAGCCTAAGAGGGTGTACAGAAGGTAATGAATAAAGACATATGAAGGGATTTGGAGAGATGGCAAAGAAATATACGGTTACAGTTGTGAATTTGGATAATGGAAGAGGCATTACTAGGAATACCCGGATACCCCTACGAAACATTTCAATGTTTCAGTTTCACTGTGTACTGTCAAAAGAAAACTGATTTCCCAATTAGACACTTGCTCCAGGGTATGTATTTACCAGGTTTGATTCTCACGTCTGTATGGTTTTACAGATGATGAGTGGGAGTATGTTATTGGGAATTAGGTGATCATCCTCATTATATCGGAATTCGTTGCAATTGGTGATATTTGAGGAAATCGCCTGGGTTGTTTGCCGGACGGCAAATATTTGGTTTTGAATATCCGTTGTTATGCACCAATTTCAAATTGATATATCTGTACGTCTATTTTTATAGAGTGAGATATACCTTTTTGAAATTATGTCTATGACATTTACCTATATCAGTGGATGGTTAGGTAAGGAGCATTAAACAGCAGTGTAATTCTTCTTAACCATAAGTACAGTTTTCGACCTACAACACACAGGGATTGAGTTATTAGACTCAGAGGACTTATACAGAAGATTGTATATTGTCCAATGTCCATCAGGACAGAGGGGTTGGTCCTCGTACTATATTCGATTTACTTGTGACTTCTTTAGTTCTTAGACAAGTGTTTCGTAGAAACACAAGGTCCAAGTTTTGAGAAATTATAGGTATAAGAATAAAGTAGAAAACCAGGTGTTGCAAGTATCGGGATTCTTCAAGGTGATCGAAGATGTTGATACTTGTGTATGGTGTTCAGTTGATAGTAATGGTTTTAAGAGAACTTGCTTCTCTTTCAGGTTACTCATAATTAGAAGCACTCCTAAGTTGAGTAATGCTGATCGGCCTCTTTCTATTTAGTTGACATGCACTGGAGACAGCTGCATGATTTGAATCTGGTTCAATTAAATTAGTGCCTCTGTTTCTATATTGGATATAGAACAGTTCATAGCTTAACGATGTTAAGGTACGGGGAGTTGTCCGGCTTATGCTTAAAACCAGACTCCGGATAACTCAAGGCACGTTTCTGTAATGGCTGTTTGTGGGTTGACCCGGGCTATGACGAGAGTTGACTTTCTACCATCTGGAAGATCAATAGTGATATTGTTCTAGACTCGCCACAGTTTTAAGTAAAATGGATTTTTTCAGGAAAAAAAGTGGGAGTATGGTAGAACTGAAAGTGATTCCAGAACCGCAAACGATTACTGAAAATTTGATAAGAACCTAAAGATTCAATCTGGTTTGACATTCCATTAGCCACTCCACAGATATGGTGGGTAACCTCAGGCACTCGAGAAGTACTTCGGTATGCTCAAAGACGGTGACAGGGAGGTTCTTGTTTACACAGACTTGCCATTGCTGTTGTTCCAGACTGTGAGACCCGGCAGGAGAATGAGTATAGCGTCGTTCTAAACAAGCTTTAGAAGTGCACGTGTATATGATTCTGCCAGAGGGTTGTCGTAGTCAGTGGGACCAGCGGAAGCCTTAGTGGACAAGTGGCTTATGTCTATTAAGAGACTAAAGCAGATGTAGCGGAGATAGATCATCTGTTTCTGATATGACAGTTATAGGTTTAACTACATCAGAATAGGGGATGGATCTGTTAAGAAGGTGGTAGGGTGTGATGCCCTGGTATTTGGATGACATACACAGAGGAAGTGAAATTCCTATACTACGATCGGTTACACTTTGGTTGTAACACAGTGGTTTCTCCACATAGGACTTGGATATTGTATCAGACATTCTGGTCACTAGATCAATGGTTTTAGATCTAGATTTGGGTAGTTTCCCAATCAGGGTACTTAGACAGTATTCTAAAGGTATATAGAATGGACGACTCCTCGCACGGTAGTGTACCTACAGGTGATGGAGCCACCCTTTCTAAAGGTGTCTTATAGACTAAAGAGGAGAGGGATGTGCAAGATTGGCAGATCACTTGCTTAGGCAATTGAGTCAATCATGAGATGTTAAGTACCACACCGGATGGTGTTTTTGCACTAGATGCAATAAGTTGATATTGATCCAATCCTGGAGAAACATTCGGAAGAAGTTTTAGAACATAAGTGGATGTTCTAGGGATTTGATAACGACAGCCTCATTCAGGAGACAGTTATCATTCCAGGCTTCCAAGGTGACCTGGACGACAGGGTGGCCGTCAGAGTTATAGTTTTCCCTCTGACGAGGGGCAGTATTTTGGACAGGTGATCCAAGCAGATACTGAGGGAGGCATGGCGCAGGATACTGATTAAGTTCAGTTGACGATACAGTCTAAGAAGTTAGGATTTGAAGTTCATTTATGAACTAGGTCCCATCAGATATCCAGACACATTCTAAGACAGGTGTTGCTCATTTCGGGAGATGGGTTTCTCCGTGAACTTGAGATTAATAGTGACATAGAAAGAAACATCAAAGCGGATCCTCTCACTGAGGCTATTCCTCGAACGCAATAGTTTCGCAAACAGGTTTTGTGAGACTGATTAGTAGAAGAGTTGGGTGTTCGGTATCACACGGGCTGTGAGTATGCGACATCGCAATAATTAGCCTTGAGTGTAAGTGGGAGATTGTTGGAGATAGTGCCCTCAGAGTCAATTATTGGATCACAGGCACATGATTGCAATGATTGAGGGAGAACCTATTCCGATAGGACAGTCTTACTCAAGATGATAGTATGCCATCTGGTTTATCTTTATCATCATGTACTGTTTTAGGTGACCTTACAGGTCGCTATTACACGTTGACAGAGCCCTTAGGATTCTTGCTTGTCTGCCAGCAGTATGATGGCGATCATATACGTGGGAGCTGGGGTCTATAAGCACATCCTTAAAAGGTCCCTAGTCGAGGGAGTTTCGAGACAGGGCATGGATACTCCAGAGTAGACTAGTGTATACAGTCGAGACCCCGACGAAGGGCGGTGGCTGGTCTCACAAGCCACTGGTGTCAGTTGGTTCGCCTAAGATGTATACAGGTGCTCATTGGGTTATGAGTACACCGGACTGGACTCGCCAGGAACATACTAGTTAGGATTATACCAGACGTCAGATAGCAGTTCCCTGGTGACATGTGTACAGGTTAGTTCATCGACCTGAGATCGTCATTTGTCTCATGTGAGTTCCCACTGTACTTTGATTACTACCCTACCACGGCTCAAAGGAGTCGTGCAAACAGGTTTTAGTTGGGTATAGTCCCGAGCCACATGGAGGCAGTGAGCGGATCTGCAGGGGTTCATCTCTTCCGGTATTGGGGGTGATTACACGAAGTCCTTGGCCAAAGCAAGAGATTTACTGGTAGGTATTCCAGTAGTATCTTTGGGTGTTCTGGGCTACACTCTGACACGACTTGTACCTCTTTTGGGGGGTCTGACTTTTACCAACCCCCTAGGCCCGCCATGCGATGCTCATAGACAAACGGACCGGACTGTACGGATATTGTCACTGACAGGCTCAGTAGGGTGTCAGGATGAGTTCGCTCATCGACGTCCCTTTTGGTCAATACATGGAAGCCCGTTATGTATGGCTAATACCTCTGACTTGCTAGTGGTTAAATCCACATCCAAAGTATTGACGAGTCTTTAAAGTCCCCCACAGACCTTTTCTCAAGTTTCTGACGAAACGCTGTAGAGGCCGTAAGGAGATATGGCAGGGTTCGATCATATACGTGCGGTATTGCACGGATCTTGATCGGACGGATAATACTAGCGGGCTTTGGTTTAAGCCAGATCCTAGTATTGTACAGTGTAGATTTTGTCTCATTGCATTTGTATTCGGTCAGAATACAAATGCGGGTATGTATATACAGTCACGGGATTTTCCTGTAATTTATTACGGGATCATTTTTTTGGAGTTGCCAGTTTTCTTTCCGTTTCGGCCATTTTCCTTTGTTTCTTTCTTTGGCTGGAAATTGGTGGATAGGGGGTTATTTGCAAGCATGCAAATTTGATTAGTGGAGGGTGTTATTTGCAAGTTTTAGTGTCATGATGGTTCTACCATCCCTTGACTTCTATTTCTTCATCATTGCTTGACTTTTGAGACATGATTGCTTACTTTATATGAGAGAAGAGTGATGGGTTTTGGAGTGAGCTTTAATTGTGATGATTATTCCTCATCATCACATATTTTCTCTTGCTTGCATTATTGTTCCTTTTTTCCTTGACTTTTTCTCCCTCCTCTCATTCTTTTGTTGCAAGGGGGCTGCCCTATTTTTAGTGTAGGGTTTTTATCTCATGAGCTCACACAAAAATCCCACATCACCATTTTGAAAGTTCATCCCTCCACCTACACATCGATATGGCAACTTCAGTAACCCCATCGAGACAAAAGCTTTCTACACTTCATCTACAGTATCCTTGGGCACGTCGACTCGCCAGCTTCGTGCTCGGGTTGCCTCGGTCCAGAGGCGGGAGCCCGTAAAAGAACCCGGCGATGTAGTGCCCTTCCGACGAGGAGATGAAGACCGAATATTCCGCGAGGAGATCGGGACGACGGCGAGAAGACCGAAGGACACGGATCGCTCGGTATATCTCTCTACTCCTTCTCTAGTTTGCTAGGAGTAGGTTAATGGCCCGATCTGGGTTTTTAGTGCGTGGTGGTGCCGGTTTACAAGTTAAAGAAAAGTTTCGTTTCCGCATTTTGGCCTCGGGATGACGGCCGGGGCGCTGCCGTGCACTTACAGTTATCAAACTTGCACAAGAAGCTTGGCTGTTAGAAGGGAAGATTCTGGAGAAATCTACACAATTCGAAACGTCTTGGAGAAACTTGGCCGTTAAAAGAGAAGCACTGAAAAAAGTTCCAACTGCCGACGAGTCAACTCGGCCGCGGATCCACAGCGGATCGGACTGACTCAGCCGCAGATCCGCGGCCGTTTTGTGGAGTTGCTGCATGGAAATTTCTGTATTGTTTCATATTGGCCTTATGGCACTTTCCTGATGTCTGGAATATTTTTCTACTTTCTTGTTCACTGCCAGATTTCAAGTCTTTGACTTGATGCATTTTATCAGCACTTTTAGCAGTTCCGGCTCTTTTACCTGGAGAATTTCCTGCATACAATCTCGAGACAAGTGTTTGATCTACAAAGATCATGTATGCAATAATAAACAAACTGTTAGTTGTATGTATGCCCTAGAGGCCAGTATTGTACAGATTATGTATATTATATTGGATGCTTGGACATATATAGAGATGACTTTCTTGCTCGACATGATAGTATGCTATCTGGTTGCTATTTATCTTAACATGTACACTAGTCTCTTTATACTTTCTTATAGTTACATGTTGGTAAAGCCCTTAGGATTTGTACTTGACTACCTAGACTATGATCCAGATCATACTAGTGGGGACATGGTAGTCCATAAGTACATCCTTCAAGGTCCCTAGTCGTAGGTGTATCGAGACGGGGCATCGATATACCAGAGTAGACTAGCGTATACGCTTCTCGACCCATGTGATGGGCGATGGATGATCCCATATCCATTGGTGTTTGACATCAGAGATGGTGTACGGGTGCTCAGTGGTCACTGGGTACACTGGACGGACTCGCCGAGAACTCCCAGATGGTATTATACCTCACGTCAGATGGCAGTTCTCAGGTGACACTTGTACAGGTTAGTCTGTAGACCCGAGATCGTCATAGAGTCTTGTGTGATTCCCACTGTGCTTTGATCTCCACCTTACCACGTCCATGAGGGCGTGCAAAACGGTGGTCTTTGGGCACAGTCCCGAGTCACATGGAGGCAATGAGCGATAGGAGGGGTTTCGTCTCTCCCGGTATTGGGGGTTGATGTTGCGCTGTGCTCGATTGGCCGTAACAGGGAAGTCCCTGGCCAGGGCTGATCAGAGATTTACTGGTAAGTGTTACCAGTAGTTTCTCGACCCGTTACGAGCCTCACATCGGCATGACTTATCGGGTTATTGGGGTCTGACGTATACCACCCCTAGACTTGATATGCGACGTATCAGACGAAGAGACTGGACTGTATGGTAAGTGTTACTGGTCGGATTCACAGGAGTGTGAGCGGGCTAGCTCGTCGATCTTCTGATCGCTCAATACCCGGGTGGCCGTTACGTTTAGCAGACCGCTTGCGGCTTGTGGGTGCTTGATATGATCATCATCTGCTACCGGCGTATTGACGAGTCTTTAGAGTCCTACACAGAGGTTTCCTGGCTCAAGCGAAACGAAATAGGAGCGCATATGAGATATGTGCGGGACCGAGAATAATGCGTGTATGTGATACCGCATTTCATTCTCGCGATATATGTTTCGATTGGTTATATTCGATATGACCTAGTTATCGAATCATTGATTCGATAAATCGATGTATTGTATACTAGTCGGTTATGTGCGACATGACCGGATCATTGAATCAAATGTTGATTTAATGATTTAATGCATAATTATATATTTGATATATTGCATTGCATTAACTAGTATTGGTTCACTTTAAACAGATTTTTCTCACTTGATGCACATTGCATATGTGATATGTTTTCGTGCACTTTTTTGTATCATGTTTGATGATACTTGATCATTATGTTAAGTGTATAGAATTAATCCATGGTTAATTTGATAATTAGGGTTTTGCATATTCATTTATTTATTTATTTGTTTATTTATTTATTTGGAAAGGAATAAGATGAGAATGGTGGCTTTCTTTGTCATTTGTTGAAGCTTCATGAAGCTTTGACTTTAGCAACCATCCTTATCTTCATGCTTAACCCTAACCCATCCAAGTGACCATGGTTAATTCTCTACACTTAACCCTAGTTCAAGTTATGATAAGTATTTGATTTAAATTTATTTTTATCATAAGACTTATCATAATCTTTTCTTGAGCTCATCTTCTTCTTCTTCTTCAAGCTTGCTACTCCAATGGCAACTTGAGTTTTAGTGAGAGAATTCCAAATCTAAAGTGAACCCACCTCCTATTTCTTCACCCTCTACCTCTTGCCAAGTTGTTTTGGGTGTTTACTTCACAAGTTTCACAAGTTTGTGAAGTCGGAGCTTGAGTTTGTGCAACCTCGACGTAGATCGTCTTTGACACGAAGCCGACGACCTATTCCGCACGTTTCTCCGATGAAGCCGTCACGAGAGTCCAAGCTTCAAGATGGACAGCGAAAAGACTTCGTTGCGGAGCCGTGGAAGTGGATATCCGGATCTACAAAGGTTGTAATTTCCGTATCCTAGTAGTTAACTGTTAACTAGCTTTTAGTTTCGCCTAGAATTCTAGCAAATGATCCGTAGTCGGGTCTCTCGGCACCGTTAAAATTTTAATTTGGCATGTTCGATGCCTTGTGTGACCTCATTAGGGTGCCTAGGAACCTTTCACAAACAATTTCCCTCATAATGCTGGTTATAATGTATAACACATGTTATTTGATATTTTACAGACAAATTGCTAATATGTGCTATATTTATACCAAACACCTTTAGATGATTACAAATAGTAGGGAAATTGATGTGTTAAAAATGCAACATTTTCGACTGATCAAGGGTGTACTGGGCTTCTTTCATATTAATTTCCGCAAAACGAGCCTGGTACCGCTCGGGGTTTTGTAAAACGTTAATGAGAACAGCTCTAAGCTCTTTAGATAGAACCAAGGCATCGTAGATGCTCAGGAGAGACAGAAGCTTTCGGAGATGAGCCAAGACATTGTAGTCCACTGAGGAAGGACTTGAGTTTTCAATAGCCGGTTCTCTGCCATCTTCCTCATTAGCTACCTGTTTTTCCTTTCCTTTTGGGGCCTTTCCGTGATTTGGCTATAGAACCCTGCCGCTTCTAAGCTGATTTGGTTGGCCTTTGTGGCGAGCTCCTCGTCCTCTTCGGAAAAACAGAGCTCCTTTTAAGATTCGTTGCCAAGATGGATGGCATAGCAGGTCACTATAAGGATCTCTTCATCGGAGTCTTCTTCTAGCTCCTCCAGAATCTCAGCCGCTTCTACAGGAAAGAACTCCTTCAATTGAATTAGAGTCCTTCCTTTTATATCATAGTCTTCGAGGGAATCGATATATTTTTGAATGGTCGATCTCCCTGCAAACTCCTTTTTCTCGTCGAGCTGCACTTTTCTTCTTCTTGAGCTTTTTGGATTTTGAGCCTGATTGAGGCGAATTGGAAGCTGGAATGGTAGGCCTGTTCTGCCCTTCCCATTCTATTCTGGGCACTTTCCGAAGTAACTTTAGCATCTTCTTCGTCTTATTAGATATGTGTGTACTCCACGGAGGCTGCGGTGAGTCAGTTTCATTTCTCAGGGCAGCGGGTTCAGCTGTCTTCTCCAAGAAGGCTTCAACTTCCGTCTGTATAAAGTTGGTGGTTGCAACTTGATTGTTCACCAACACACTCTTGGACAGCTCGATCTCTCCAGTCTTGTACTTCTTCTTGACCCAATCTTTGAAGATATAGCAATCCTCAATTGCATTACTCACTACTCGGTGGTACGGGCAATATAGAGAATTGTCGGTCATTTTTGCTTTGTGGGATCTTTTTGACTCCGGCAATTGTAGACCGTTGTTCAGGGCATCTTTGAATATCTTTCGGACCTTGTCCCTCCTGAAAGAGTAAACCTTTTTCTTTTTCTCCTCTGGGGAAGGCCCTTCTCCTCCCAGCACTGGGTTTCGAGACCGATTGGTTTTGGATTTGCCTGCCCTTCGTTTTCTTCATTGTCAGACGCATTGAAGAAATTGGTATTGCTGGAATTCCCACTTCTACGGTTGTCATCCCTTTTGCTTTTCCAAGTCTTATCTCTCTGAGAGTCCGGGGTAGACTCTTGCTTCGAGCGTTCCAGCATTTAGACTTTCTTAGTTAGCTCCTAAAATGTCTGGAGGCCAGCTGTACACAAGAATAAGACCATCTAATTGCTGAGGTTCCTAATAAGAAGGCTAACGGACTGGTCCTGCTCCAGCGGCGGTTCGCACTTGGCCGTGAGATTACGCCATCGGACGATAAAGTTGGTGTTGCTTTTATTTTTCCCCGGCTTGGTCCTCAAGAGGTCAGCGATGGAGATTTTGTCACTGACACTCATGAATCTTTGTCGAAAAAGAGACTCCATTTAGGCAAAAGTAATGACGGACCCGTCAGGTATGCTTGCGTACCAGTCGAAACCAACACCGGTCAGGCTATTGACAAACTGACGAAGAAGGAGCGCATCATTGCTCCCTGTGTTTCCGCATGACGCTTTAAAGTGAGCGACGTGCTGATTTGCATTTCCCGTCCCGTCAAATCTTCCAAATTTAGGAACGACGTAACCATTGGGGAACTCGATCCGATCGTACTGTGCGGGATATGTCCGCCTACTACTGCCAATTTCTTTCTGAGCTTCAGATTCGGCTACCAATATTCTAACCTTGCTAGTGACCAAATCCATTATCCGATTTTGTGTTAGCAGGATAGTGCTATCTGGGGCCAAGGCGTCCCCAGAAGCGGAATGTGGCTGACTTTCATGCGGCTCACCTAATCTTGGACCGAAGAGGACATGCATCAGTTGCTTCGGGTTGCCATCACCCGGCTCATGAGTAGAGACATGTACCTGATTTGAAGGCGCCCGAGCAATTTGTGCCGTGAGCTGCATCACAACATTCCTCAGGTCGTCGATTTTGGAGTAAAGCTTGGACATTTCTTTATCTTTGCTCCTCAGCTGTTTTCGAAGCTCTTGAAACAACTCTTGCTCTGCGTTCCTGGGGCGGAAAGTCGGCTCTTCCTCGCTGTCCGAGCTTGACTCTACATGGACTGAGGGGTCTTTCTGCCTATCATCATCATCGAGAGGGTTTTCATCATCCAACGGAGGCGGTTGTTCTTAGGAAGCGGCAACCACATTCAAGTCAGATTAGGCTTGGGATGTGGTGGCCCCATCCTTGCTTTTGCTGCGAAGGTTGTCGCTGGGGCGTGCGCCCGCCATATAGACCGTATGGATAACATATCCAGCCGTCTTTTTATTATCGGCGGCTGATTTCATGGATTGCTATCTTGACCCTCATGTTTCGGTAATGGGCAGTCGACTGAAGGCGGCTGGCCTGGAAGAATTCTTGAATGGTGCCGACGCTTCCTTTTTGGTTTTGCCCCACTGTTTTTGCACAGCACAGAGCGCCAGATAAACTCTTGAAGAGACAGTGTCGTACTTTCTCTGTCGGGGCTGGGACACATCTCTTTGTAGCAATGTTCGAACCGCTGTCTTCTTGATTCTGGCGGTCATGGCATTTTTATGAACCTACTTCAGAGGTTCAAAGGAATTGCTGATTTTTACGGCCGACTCAGCCGTCATCGGGGAGTAACCCTGCACTTGGAACCTCACAAGATTCCACATGGCCGAAGTCCTGACCCTCTTCTTAGCTATATACCTGAGCGGCTTCTGCCTTAACTTTTCTGTTTTAAGCACTTGGCAGACTTCGGCTCTTCGGGAAGACGCCGTAGACCGATTGACAGAGAGGCCAGAGAAGATGCCCATTCGCGCGATTGTCAAGGGCACCATATGAGCTTGTTGGAGCTTTTTTATGCCCCCATTGGTGTTGACGGCCTTTCCCCCAGTTGGAACAGTGGAGAGCCGTTCGAATACAGATTTGCATTTGGGGTGGGATGCTAGGGCGACCACAACGTTCGACCTCCTGCCCCTTGAGGTTGGTTTGGCCGCTTGGTTTGTCGTGACCTTCGCCAGATGAGCGCTTCCAGCAGGGTAGATGATGACGGAACAAAATTGACAAGGTGGCTCCTCCCATTACCGGCTGAAACTGGCAGAGAGAACCACGCGGGCATTGATCTTGACCACGTACGAGATCGGGGTCGTGTCGGAATCTGAATTCATCTTAGGAGACAACGTCGTTGAAAGTTGATTGCTGCACAAAAAACATTATTTCAGTACAAACATCGGCATATATGTTAAATGAGTTCGCATGAACACTTGACCCGAGATATAGGAGGAGAGAAGTGTCCCACCGGGCGTGCCAGAATCTGTAGGGTGTTTTTCGTCACCCCATTGAGATGGGAATGCGCGCGCTTGTCAGGCATGTATAGATTCTCCCAGCCTATGGCAGGCGGGGGTTTATTGATTGTGGGGATCCGAACCTTCGGCAGCCGTGGACTAAGCGGCCGTTAATTACCCCTCTCCTTTGAAGCGAGGAAACCTCCGATTGAAAGGTCAAACTGGTCATGCGAACTCAATATGCAGTGTGCGTGTGTTGGGTTTTGAAAGGGTTTTGGATATATCGGGGGCCTCACAGAGTTTATGGGAGTCGCGCTATCCGGATAGCGGGCTGGGGGTCAAGGGGGCTAGCAGCCCCTTTGCAGGGTGTAGGGCAACGCACCGTTAGAAAAAATTTCCTGGCAGGGGACATGTTTTGAGTGTAGAGTGTATGAAAAATGAGGGGTAAGGAGCGTCATAAAGATGCGTGCATGGCACGTGGGCACTGGTCTCCCACGGGTCACGTGCCTGGCGCGTAGACGCTGGGTACCCACGGCAACGATGGGGACCCTTGTCTGCCAGGCGAACGGGTCACGTGCACTGCATGCACCCGTGGGTCACGTGCGCAGCACGCTACCGTTGGGCGCCAACGGGTCACGTGTGCAGCACGCGACCGCTGGGCGCCAGCGGGTCACGTGAGCTGCACGCGACCGCTGGGCACTGAGCTCCCGCGAGTCGTGTGAGGCTCACATGGGCGCTTAGCATCCGCGGATCGCGTACTCTGCACGCGACTGCTGGGTGCCTGTGGGTCACCTACGTGGCACGCGACTGCTGGGTGCCCGTGGGTCATGTGCGCGGCACGCGACTGCTTGAAACACCAGCGGAAAAGGGACTTAGCCCCTGGGCTAGGAGTTGAACTCCCAACGGATTTTGAGTAGAGTTAAACTCCATAAGATTTAGATTTAGAGTTAAACTCCTAAATGATCTGGAATAGGAGTTAAACTCCATTGAGGATTTGGGCCTTGGAGTTGAACTCCTAAAAAATCTTCAGAGGTGATCAAATGGGACCCCTCCCTTCTCTCTTTAGCCCTGGAGCTTCTTTTGAGCCTTGGATCTGTCCAAAGTTGGATTTTTGGAGATGGGTCTCCTTCTTCCTCCTCTTGATCAGCTGCATCTTGGAGAAAAGAAGGTGAAACTTAAAATTCTCCCCTTTTCGAGATCTGATTGAAGATCTGAGCTCCTCTTCAAAGGTTTTGTGGTGAAAAAATATTTCTTTTTGGAAAAAGGGAAGAGTTAAAACTCTTGATTTAATTTTAAAAGGGGGACGGTTTTAGAACCTTGAGAAAGGAGAAGGAGGCATAAACTGTAGAATTTTAGAGAATGGAAAAGTTATCCTGGATATTTTCATCATGTTTGCTTTTATAGGTTACACATTTTACATGCATCCCCTTGGGCTTTGCCAAATGGCGCTTGTGCCACCCCATACTTTATGCGCTTGTTTCTTTTTACACATAAGCCATGTGGTTTACAAAATTTTGGCTTTCTACCCATTTTACATACATTTATTTTATAAAAAAAATTACATTAAACCAATTTATTGCCTTATTCCTTTTGTCATGGGGCCGGTCCCTTCCATGCTCGGTCCTGACCTGGGCTTAGGCCCGCGTGGTTTGGAGTTGACTTTGATTTTGACTTGGTCGACCGGGGTGTAAATTTTGACCCCAACACTGGGTATTAGATACCGGTTCAGATTCTCACATCTGTAATTATGTGCAAGGGTTGCGAAATAGCGAAGTTTTGAAGAAAGGTGATCATACTCTCCGCGTTGGGAGTGGTTCAAGTGTTGATGCTGCATTAGTGGGAGATTATCATTTTGGATATTGATTTTGAATCCTTGTTATTCTGTACCGACTATGTTATGTAATATAATATCTTTGTCTTTATTAGACAATGAAGAATATCATTTTTTTATTGCAAATTAATGTTATGAACATTAACCTAAATCAACAGTCGATTGGGTATGGTATACTAAATAACAGAATCTACGTCCTGAACCAACACACAGTTTTCAACATCCAGCACACAAAAAAAAGAAAGACTTCAGAAATAAATAAAGCATTCATATGACATTGTAGACTTGGTCATATTAACGAAACAAGACTAACCAAGATGCATAAAGATGGATATTTGAATACGTTTGAATATAAATCTTATGCGACTTTTCAGTCTTGCATCAAGGGTAAAATGAACAAAACTCCGTTTACCGGACACGGAGATAGAGGTACTGAACTCTTAGGCCTCATACATAGTGATATATGTGGACCAATGTCTACTCATGCAAGAAGCGGTTATTCATATTACATAACCTTTACTGATGATTTCTCGAGGTTTGGACGTGTGTTCTTGCTGAAACATAAGTCTAAAGATTTCGAAAAATTCAAGAAGTAGAAAATTGAAGTAGAAAAACAAACTGAATTGAGTATAAAGAAACTTCGATCAGATCTAGGAGGAGAGTACTCAAGTATAAAGTTCCTTAATTTCCTAAAAGAGAATGGGATTCTCTCTCAGCTCACTTCTCCGTACACACCACAGCACAATGGTATGTCAGAGCGTAGGAATCATACCCTATTGGATATGGTACGCTCCATGATGAGTGGTGCTGAGTTACCACTTTCTTTTTAGGGGTATGCATTAGAGACTGCAGTATATCTATTAAACATGTTTTCGACCAAATCCATGCCTACTACTCCATATGAGATATGATGTGGGAAGAGACCATCTCTTAAACAAGTTAGGATATGCGGTTTTCCTGATTTTGTTAAAAAGAATAATCTAGACAAACTCGAGACACGATCGATTTTTTGTAAGTTTGTGGGATATCCTAAACATTCATATGGATATCTATTCTACCACAAGGAGGAAAAAAGAGTGTTTGTTTCTCAATATACCACATTTTTAGAAAATGATTTTTTTGCAAATGATACTATTGGCAATACGGTAGGACTGGAAGAAATTTCAGAGCCACAATTAACTACTGACGATTTGGTTAAACCTGAAGCATCGATAGAACCCAATGAGCCTCAGTCACTCCGTAGATTTAGTAGGTCTTCTCGCCCACCAGAGAGATACTATGGTTTCCTCATTGATGGTAATAGAGAAGATTACATCATGGAAGATGTCGACCCTACTAGTTTTTAGCAGGCAATCACAAGTAGTGACTCAGTGAAATGGTTGGATGCTATGCGATCTAAAATGGAATCCATGCACACTAACAAAGTATGGACTTTGGAAGTTGCACCTTCTGGAGTAAAACCCGTAGGGCACAAATGGATCTTTAAGAAAAAGATTCGTGTGGATGGACAGATAGAGACCTATAAAGCTAGACTTGTAGCGAAAAGTTTTCGTCAAAGACCAGGATTAGACTAAGATGAGACCTTTTCTCCAGTAGCTATGCTTAAATCCATTTGAATCCTACTTGCTATTGCTACTTACTACGACTAAGAATTCTGGCAGATGGATGTTAAAACTGCATTTCTAAATGGTGATTTAGAAGAATGCATTTTTATGGATCAGCCAGAAGGCTTCATTGACAGTAGGAGCAGTGAAAAGGCATGCATGTTGCTTAAATCCATCTATGAATTAAATCAAGCATCATGGAGTTGGAACATCTGCTTTGATGATACGATCAAAGAGTTTGATTTTATCAAAAACGTAGATGAACCTTTCAATTATAAGAAGATTGTAGGGAGTACAGTCGCATTCCTCGTATTATACGTGGATGACATTCTCTTGATAGGAAATGAAGTTCCTATGCTACAATCAGTCAAACTATTCCTATCACAAAGGTTATCCATGAAGGACCTGGGTGATTCCTCGTGCATTCTAGGCATTAAGATCTATAGAGATAGATCTAAGAGAATGTTGGGATTGTCCCAATCTAGGTATAAAGACACCATACTAAAGAGATTTAGTATGGAAGATTCCAGCGTGGTAATTTACCCGCTTGTCACAGAATAAGCCTCTCCAAACACTTTTGTCCAATGTCTGATGAAGAGAGGGCTCGCATGATTGTTATACCCTATGCTTCTGCTGTAGGGTCTATCATGTATGCGATGTTTTGTACTCGTCCAGATGTAGCTTACGCACTGAGTGTAGTAAGCAGGTATCAATCCAATCCAGGGGAAAAATACTGGACAGCTGTGAGAACATTCTTAAGTACTTACGAAGGACTAAAGAAATGTTCTTGGTGTATGGTAACAGGAATCTCCAAATGGAGGCCTTTACTGATTCCAGCTTCCAGAGTGACAAGGATGACATCAAGTCTATCTCGAGTTTTGTATTTGCCCTTAATAGAGGGGCGGTCTGTTGGAAATGTTTCAAACAGGACACCGTTGCAGAATCAACGATGGAAGCTGAGTACATTGTTGTAAATAATGCTGCCAAGGAAGTTGTCTGGATGCGGAAGTTCATTTCAGAGCTTGAAGTAGTTCTAACCATTATTGATCCAATACCCTTGTATTGTGATAATAATGGGGCTATGGCATTAGCCAAGGAACCTAGGTCCCATCAGCGTTCCAGACATATCCTGAGGAGATATCACCCGATCCGGGAGATAGTTGATCGTCGTGAGATCGAAGTTCAGAGAGTAGACACGAAGAACAACACTACGGATCAACTCACCAAGGCCCTTCCACTGGCATAATTTGAGCGACTTTTTGAGATGTTAGGTATGAGACACACCAATAATTGGCCTTAGTGCAAGTGGGAGATTATTAGATATGTATGCCGTAGAAGCAATTATTGTAATTGTTAGAGATGTATATATCTACAGGATAATCTTTCTCAATATGATAGTATGCTATTTGGTTTGGCTTTATCATTCATGTATATGGTTCTACTTGTTATTACTATCACTAATATATGTTGATAAAGCCCCTAGGATCTTTGTTTGACTGCTAGGATTGTGATTCAGATCATACTAGTGGGGCATATGTAGTCTATAAGCATATCCTTAAATATTCCTAGTCGAGAGGATATCGAGATAGGGCATCGATGTCCCAGAGTAGACTAGTGTATACGTTTCTTGATCCTGTATTGGGGCGATGGATGATCACATATCCATTGGTGTTTGACATCAAAGATTGTATACAGGTGCTCATTAGAGACTGAGTACACTGAACGGACTCGCTGAGAACTCCTAGATGGTATCATGCCCATCGTCAAATAGCAGTTCTCTAGTGACACTTGTACAGGTTACACTGTAGACCCGAAATCATCATAATGTCTTGTGTGGTTCCTACTGTGCTTTGATTTCCACCCTACCACGGCTCTACTGAGTCGTGCGAACAGATGGTTTTTAGGTATAGTCCCGAATCACATGGAGGCAGTAAGCGATAGGAGGAGTTTCGTCTCTCCTCGTATTGGGAGTTGATATTGTGCTATGTACGATTGGCTATAACCGTAAGTCCTGGCCAGGGCTGATGAGATTTACTGATAAGTATTATCAGTAGTTTCTCGATTAGTTATAGGCCACAGATCGGCATGACTTATCGAGTTATTGGGGTCTGACGATTCCACCCCCCAGACTCGATATACGACATATCAGAAGAAGAGACCGGACAGTACTGTAAGTGTTGCTTATAGGCACTACGGGAGTTTGAACAAGTTTGCTTGTTGATCTTCTATTCAGTCAATATCTGGGTAGCCGTTATGTCCAGCTAGTACTACTAACGGCTTATGGGTATCTGATGTACTGGCGGCTTGTGGGTATCTGATGTGATCATTACCTACTGCTAGCGTATTGACGAGTCTTAAAAGTCTCACATAGAGCATTCCTAGCTCAAGCGAAATGAAGTAGGGAAAGTATGGAGATATATGCGGGAGCTTGATTAAAAACGAGTATAAGATACCGTATTCTAATCTAGCATTTTTTTATATTAGCCGGGTTATATATGATATAACCGGATTATTGAGTCAAGTGTTGATTTAATAATTAACTAATATATTACTCATTTTAATTCTTTTCTTCATTTATATATATTTGATATATACAAATGTATCATGGTTAATGATACAAAGAACATGGCAATATGAGAATCACATTGGAGGAAGAAATAAATATATATATATATAAATATATATATATATATATATAACAAAAGAAGAGATGAGTCATGGCTTCTAAAGTGTTCTCAAAGGTGCTAAGAACCATGACTCATTGTTTTTCCCTTATTTTATTCATCCATACTTATCATTATCTCTAGCTCATCAAATCTCCAAGGTTCATTCTCATTTTCCAAGTTCATCCTCTTCATTTTCTTCTCTAGATTTTTCTAGGTTGAAAAAGAAAAAAAAGAATTTTAATGAGAAAAATCCCCACTTCATCAACCTACACTACTCTAGCAAATTAGTATAGGTTGTTATCTTCACTAATTCATAGATTACTGAAGTGTGAGCTTGAGAGAGAAATTTCGAGGAGGATCATTTTTGACGATGAAGACTTCGAACAAGCTCATTCCATCTTTCAAGTGGGTCGAAAAAGAGTTCTAGAACTACTACTCGGAGCTATTGAAGTGAAGGACAAGTCTACAAAGGTTGTAGTTTCCATTCACTTAGTTTTAATCTCCTTTTTGCTTTGCTATGAAACCCTAATCTCTAGTTTGATTTTTGTTTAGTATATTTAGCTCTCTATAATTTTTTAAATTGCTTACATATTTTTGTTAAAACCCTAGTGGAGCTACTAAGACTTACTTACAGAAGCTAGGGTTCCAAAATCGACAGATCACTTCGAAAAATTTCATTAGGGAAGAAGCAAAGCGCTCTCGCGGATGCTAGGGTTCCAAAATCGATAGGTGATATAATTCTCAACCGCTAGAAAAATATTACTGAAGTAGCAGTTTGATATTTATTTTTAACTGCAACTTTAAGTGGCGGTTAAATAATTCCTGTTAGATCGTAACCACTTCTTAAAGTAACAGTTGGATTTGTTGGATAAATTAACTTTTGATGCTAACCGCTAGTTTAAGAAGCGGTTAAATAACGACAGTTAGATTTTAACCACTCACCAGTACAAAGATGGGTTTCCCCTATGGATGGGAATATCCGTAGGGGCAATTTTAGTTTGCCCCTACAGTTTCCACCGTAGGGGCAACAAATATCCCTACGGATCCTACCGTAAGGACAGTTTTATATAAAAATTTAATAAAAAATAACCTTTGTAAATGCCCCTATAGTGCCGCAAAAGAAACCCATATGGTTTGCACTGTAGGGGCAAAGTTGATGTATTAAAAAATAAAATAAATTACCAGATAATATGTTCCACGCCCAAATCATTTCCCCCCAAAAAATTCCCCCTCCGTGCTATCTTCTCCACTCGTCGCCACCGCACTCTTACTTTCGTCATCGCCGATCGCCGCAACCACCCTCCTCATCACCTTCCTTTCCATCGTCAATCCCTTCCATCATCAACGTCTCTACCGATCCTCCGATCATCAACGCCTCCTCTGGTCCTCCGATCGCCACATCCAGCGCCTCCAGCGACCGCCCCCTCCTTATCCAATCCTCCAGTGGCCGAGCCCTCCTATAATCCCCCAGCGACTTTCTCCGGTCGATCCTCCAGTGGCCGAGTTGCCGACTCTATCCTCTCCAGCGAGTAATTTTTTTTAAATCATTATTAGAAATTATTTTAATTAATTTTTTTACTTAGTTTTTTTTATAAATGTTAATTTTAATTGGTTAATTTTAATTAGATTTCAATTAGGGTGATGGTTAAGGTTGGGGTATTTTGGAGGATGGGAGGCGGTAGGTTAGAGTCTAGGATGAGGGTTATAGGGTATTTTTGTATAATTTTGAATTAGGTTGGGGTTAGGGTCATAGGGTATTTTTGTGTAATTTTGATTTAGGTTAGGATAGTTAGTGTTATATGCCCTGGAGGCCATTATTGTATAGTACTGGCTTGTATATTATATTTTGGAAGCTTGGGATATATACACAGGTTTATAACAATCTTGCTCAACATAGTAGTATGCTACTTGGTTTGTATCTATCTTAATATGTGTATATGTTTCTTTTAACATATCGCGAATACATATTGATAGAGCCCTTGGGATCTTGCTTGACTACCAGCGTTGTGATGGCAGTCACACTAGTGGGGGCTGGGTGGTCTACAAGCACATCCTTTTTCAGGTCCCTAGTCGTAGGATTATCAAGACAGGGCATCGATACTCCGGAGTATACTAGTGTATACGCTTCTCGTCCCAGCAGGGGAGATGGTCTGTCCCACAGCCATTAGTACGTTGTACTGGAGATAGTATGCAGATGCTCGTTGGGTTACGAGCACACCGGACAGGACTCGTCGAGAACTGTTGGTTGGTTCTATACCTATCGTTAGGTAACAGTTCCCAGTTGACATGAGTACACATAGTCCGTAGACTTGACACTGCTGCTTCGCCTCAAGTGTGTTCCCACTGTTCTTAGATTGCTACCCTACCACGGCTCTATTGAGTTGTGCAAACAGAAAGCAGTTGGGTGCAGTCCCGAAGCACTTAGAAGCAGTGGCGGTTAGATAGGATTCGTCTCTCCCGGTATTGGAGGTTGATGTCGCGCTGTGTTCGGAACTCCATTACGCAAGGTCCCTGGCCAGGGCAAGCGAGATTTGCTGGTAGGTACTCCAGTAGTTTTTCAGGGTGTTTTGGATTGTACTCCGACACGACTTATACCGCTATTAGGGGTCTGACTCTTGCCGCCCCCTAGGCCCGATATGCGACGTTCTTAGACGAACAAACCGGACTGTACGGAGATTGTCACATCAGGCTCAGTAGGAGTTCGGATGGGTTTCCTCATCGACCTTCTTATCGACATCTACCTAGGGACCGTTACGTATAGCTAGTACCGCTTGCAGCCTGTGGTTAAACCCACTGCCAGCATAGTGTCAAGTCTTTAGAGTCTCACACAGAGGGTTTCCCTGCTTCCGGCAAAACGATATAGAGGTCGTATGGTTTTACGATAGGGTTCGTACATATACGTGTACTTGTGAACGTATGATATTCGAACAGATTATACTAGTGGGCTTTGGTTTAAACCGGATCCTAGTATTGGATTATTGGATTTGATATAGTCTCAGTATATCCGTGTTTTTGTAAATACGAATGGGAGGGGCGTTCTCGTAATTTGTCGAGAAGTTTCTAGAAGGAGATGACTCATTTGTGTTTTTATCTTTTAGATTTAAACTAAATGAGGTGGAGGAGATGAGGTGTAATTATCATTAAATGAACCATGACTCATGAGATGATTCATCTTGTGAATTAAATGAAGCATGGTTGATATTTTTTGCTAGATATTTTTTGAGATATTTTCATGCTTCATGATATTCAAAGTTGAGTCAAGATTCAATTCATTATCACAAACACTTTCTCTCTCCTCAAACTCTCTCTTCTTCATCTTAACCCTAATACTCTCATGAGTTTAGAACCCTAGGGTTAAAAAGACTATTAAATCCTTAATCACACTCTATATTCTCTAGGTCACTTGGATTAGCACTCTAAGTCACTTAGTTACCTCAAGTTAGAGATGTAAGCTTGTAGTGGGCACTCTCGGGTGGATCTTCTTTGATTTGAGGAGGCCGACGAGGAGGAGAACTACAAGAACAAGAAGGACTATTATCTTGAGGTATAATCATCTTTCATAGTAGTTTCAACTCCTAGCTAGTTTGTTCGTTAGGGTTTAGCAAAGATCCTTTTGCATAGTCGATGTTACCTTGAACGAAAACGATCGTTTTAACTATTCCGCCTCCCCGCATCATGTGGGGTGTGTAACGTCGACTTACAGTGGTATCAGAGCCTAACTAAACCATAACTAACTTTTTAGCAAAGCCTTTAGAAATTCGATCACGGTTTTATCCCGAAAACACGACATTTTAAAATAGTTTATGCCGATTTTTATTTCTGGTCTAAAAATTTTTCACGAGACCTTAAAAATACAAACAGGGTTTTTTAAGATAGCTGCAGAAATTTGGGCGCCTAAATCGGTGAGACGACCGCAGAACCGCGGCGGAACCCAGGGTTCTGCTGCGGATCCGCGGCCGAGTCAACTCCGAGTTGGTCCAAATTTCCTATGCTGGTCTACTGTGTGGTGTTGGGTTTTCTGGGATATTTTGTTTCTGCTCAGGATTATTTGTGTACAGAGAAGTACTTGGAGTAGATTCAAATGTGGTGATTGATCGAAATTCTAAGAACTTTGGCTAACAGGATTATATCTGTATTGTGATTAATATGTTCGTAAACTTCCACTAATTGCTATATGTCGGTTAGTTGGGGGTTGCACATTTCTGTGATGGTTTTACTGGTTTGTGTATATGGACTTATTGGATTGTCGTGAATGAATAGCCGGGGATGTGAGACGAGTGTTTCTTTCATTCAATTGTAAATTGTAAATTGTTGTAATATTTTTCCCTCGGGGCACATCCGGGTTGAGGTTGTAGCCACCGTTGTATTATTTTATTTATTGTTTTTGCTCCTAGGATAGACCCAAGGTGGGGTGCACAAACTACCGGGTACTTTGAATTGCTTAGTGGCCTACTTATGTTGTTGAGGGAGACTGCTTCACTTCGGGTATTTAGCGGGTAGTTTGCTGTACCCGTAGGGGTCTAGGGTAGGGTTGGCTATTCATCATGACTGTATAATCCATCTTTCATTGCAGGCTCAAAGGAAATGCGGATTCCCAGAATATCCAATGTGTTCATCTGTGATCTGGAATCCCTATTATTACGTCTGACGAATGTACATATCTATATATGATATCTAGTAGGCGTTGCGTATGTTTTGCACCCGCGCTAGTCCAGCCCCCGCTCTGTCGTTAGTTAAGTAACCTAACGGGTGATGACGGGACCCAGTGGCGAATGCGGATGACATAAGAGTACGTTGTATTATCGTTGTTTTCTTCAATGATAGGTTAATTGATGGGACTGCATTAGATTAATGCAATGAAAACAAACCAAAGCTGAATCGTTGAAACAATTTAAAAACCACTCGGTTTTTCAAAATAGTAAAACTTTTAAAATGCAGAACGTAAACCATTCCTTTTAAAAGCTATCAGGTTCCTTCGATCATATCAAGTTCACTATGTTCACGGTTTCGCCAAAACCATTCGTAGCCCTCCGTCATTTCAGTTGGATATTCAGTAGTATTCAAGCTATGTATTTTGACCAACGCCAAGGCATAGTGATTGGTAGCAGCTGGATATTCATCTGTTCCATAGATAGATGCGTTGGTTTGGGACAGTCGTACTACCATTCTGGCCAACGTCAAGGGTATGTACGGGTGGGTTCAAATTAACCTGGATAATGATGGGTAGAACTTGATATGTGACTTATGATATTTTGGCCAACGTCAAGATCATAAAAGCATGGGGCAAAAATCCACATCGGGAGTTTCTATAGAAACTGAAACTTGCTAGTGTTGCATACAATTTAGAGTGTGATAATTTTGGTAGGATTCTTTCAACTTTATCACACGATGATATTTGGATCCCGATCCTACTATGAGTATATGCTACTCTTCGGGAGATTCTTTCACTTAACGATCAATTCTATAAACCAAGTAGGTGTCTAGAAAGGTGTTAGCGGGGCTACGCCACCCAGGGAAAAGAGGTTATTTAATTAAGGAACTTCGCGAAAGTGTCGTAAAACCTCCCTCGAAGTACCGGCACTAACCTGGCCGAACGGTTAAGCAAGTATTGTACGGTGAGAATAGTCCT
Source organism: Agapanthus africanus (assembly GCA_030015575.1). Lineage (NCBI taxonomy): Eukaryota > Viridiplantae > Streptophyta > Magnoliopsida > Asparagales > Amaryllidaceae > Agapanthus > Agapanthus africanus. The sequence goes on from JASDDO010000026.1 coordinate 494,812,351, forward strand.
GACTAGTTCTTCTTTTATGATTTGAGGAAGGATTTGAGAAACAGTGGGAGCCATCCTGTTTAGATAAACTAAAAGCCATTCTAAACTTGCAAGAGCATAATGCTAAAGTGTTTCTTCTCTCTCTCCTAATTGCAGCGGCCAGAACATGACGGGCCTTAAGTTATTATTAGATAAAAATATTTTGACAGGGCCAAACTATAAAGATTGGTTCAGGAATGTCAAGATGGCAATCACTTATGAAAAATTAGGGTATGTCCTTACTACTAAAGCCCCTGCCGTCCCAGGTCCAGAATCCAGTGTCGCGGATAAGGAAATCCGCAAGACCTGGGAGATTGACAGCGCGAAAGCCAAATGCATCGTGCTTGTCTCTATGGACAATGAAAATTAGAGAAGGTACGAGAATATAGATCTTGAATCTATATTTCTCCACACCAAGGAACTGTATGGAGAGCAATCTCGTATAGCAAGATACGAGACCTCAAAGAAATTATTTCAGTCGAGGCTGGCCTTCGGATCATCTATTAGGGAACATGTCCTCAAAATGATTGGCTACATAGAGGAGCTCGCGGACCTCGGGACAACATTAGAGAACGAGCTGTATACAGACTTGATTCTCTAGTCCCTTCCTTCCACCTACGCCCAGTTTATCTTGAATTTTAATATTCAAGGTAAAGAAGTTGAACTTCCAGAACTCCTTAACATGTTGAGGAGTGCAGATGGCACCTTCCAGAAAGCAAGGGAAACACCCAATCTGTTTGTTCGTGGTGCTTCCTCTTCTAAGTCTAAGGCGAAAGCTAGAGGAAAGAAGAAGAAGGCCCTAACCAAACCGAGAGGATGTGTTAGTAAGGTGGAAGCCAGGGGAAAGGCAAAGGTTGCAGTGCCGATAGTAGCAAAGGACGAGTGCTTCCACTGTCATAGAAAGGGCCATTGGAAGAAGAATTGCAAAGCTTGGAATGCAAAGAACCAGGACCCGAGGCAAGTTGTGGCTTCGGCTTCAGGTGTGTTTGTAATTGAAAATTGTCTGTCAATCAACTCTACTTCCTGGGTATTGGATACCGGATCAGGATCTCATATATGCAATTCATTGCAGGCACTGAGAAGCCGTAGAGTGCTGAAGACTGGTGATATGACCCTCAGGGTTGCTAACGGAGCGAGCGTGGATGCTGTGTCCGTAGGGGATTATCACCATGGATTGACAAGTAGACATATTTTGGTTTTGCTCAACTGTTTTTGTGTACCTAGTTTAACATGTAATATCATATAAGTATCCTTGTTATCAAAAGAAGGTTATGATTTTACATTTGTAAGCGTTGTTGTCAACATCCACCTTAATCATGGTTTGATTAGGTTCGGTACACTAGATAACGGTATATACGTGTTAAACCAATTACAGATTTTCAATGTCCATAACAACTTAAAAGAAAGTCTCTGGATATAAATCAGGATTTCTTATGGCATTGTAGACTGGGTCATATCAATGAGACAAGGTTAATTGAGTTACATAAAGAAGGATATTTGGATCCGTCCGGATATCAATCTTATGCCACTTGTCAATCATGTCTCAAAGGAAAGATGACAAAGACTCCGTTCACTGCATACGGAGTAAGAGTGAGCGAGCTCTTAGGACTCATACACAGCGACGTGTGTGGTCCAATGTCTACAAATGCAAGAAGTGGTTTTTCCTATTTCATTACATTTACGGATGATTTCTCCAGGTATGGATATATTTTCTTGATGAAATATAAATCCGAGGCCTTTGAGAAATTCCGAGAATATAAGAATGAAGTAGAAAAACAAACCGGCGAAAGTATCAAGACACTGAGATCTGATCGAGGTGGTGAATACTTAAGTGCCTAGTTCCTGGATTACCTAAAAGATGTTAGTGTATATGCCCTAGAGGCCATTACTGTATCATACTAGTTTGTATATTACTTAATGAAAGCTTGGGATATTCACCGTGTATAGACAATCTTGCTCAAAATAGTAGTATGCTACTTGGTTTGTTTCTACTTTAATGTGTACATGTGTTTATTTTAGTATATCACCTTTACACATTAGTGGAGCCCTTAGGATCTTTGCTTGATTACCAGCGTTGTGATGGCGGTCACACTCGTGGGGGGTGGGTAATCCACAAGCACATCCTTATACAGGTCCCTAGTCGTAGGACTATCGAGACAGGGCATCGATACTCCGGAGTAGACTAGCATATGCGCTTCTCATCCCAGCAGGGGAGACGGTCTGTCTCACAGCCGTCAGTACATCGTACTTGAGATAGTATGCGGGTGCTCGTTAGGTTACGAGTACACTGGACAGGACTCATCGGGAATTGTTGGTTGGTATTATACCTATCGTCAGTTATCAGTTCCCAGGTGACATGAGTACAGCTTAGTCCGCTGACTTGACACTGTCACTTCGCCTCGAGTGTGTTCCCGCTGTACTTTGATTACTACCCTACCACGGCTCAAAGGAGTCGTGCAAACAGGTAGTAGTTGGGTGCAGTCCCGAAGCACTTGGAGGAAGTGACGGTTAGACAGGATTCATCTCTCCCGGTATTGGGGGTTGATATCGCGCTGTGTCTAGGAGAGCCATTACACAAAGTCCCTGACCAGGGCAAGCGAGATATACTGGTAGGTTTCCAGTGTTATCTCAGGGTGTTCTGGGCTACACTCCGACACGACTTGTACCGCTATTAGGGGACTGACGTTTACCTCCCCCTAGGCCCGCCATGCGATATTATCAGACGAACAGATCGGACTGTACGGAGATTGTCACATTCAGGCTCAGTAGGAGTTTAGATGGGTTTCACCTCGTCCGTCTTCTTATCGGCATCTACCTGGGGGCCGTTACGCACAGCTAGTGCCGCTTGCGGTCTATGGTTAAACCTACTGCCAGCGTAGTGTCGAGTATTTAGAGTCCTACACAGAAAGCTATTCTCCTTTAGCCAAAAGAGTAGAGGTCGCATAGTTTTGCGACAGGGTTCAGTCACATCCGTGCACTTGTGCACGTTTAGTGTCCGGACAGTTAACACTAGCGGGCTTTGGTTTAAGCCAGATCCTAGTGTACGTTTTGGGATTGGTTTTATCTCGTTTGTATTCTTGTTCCTCGGAACGCGGATGCGGGTGTGTATGCACAGTTGACAGAGAGACAGAGGCAGAGGATTCTCATTGGGGTTGTTGACTGTTGACTGTTGACTTTTGCTAAAACCCTAATGAGAATATGAAATATGATTAACAATAATATTAATTAAGTATTATAGTGACATGGTTGTTGAGGGGTTGACTTTGTTGACTTGTTGACTTTGTTGACCGGTTGACTAGGTTGGACAAGTTGACCATCATCATTGCAATGGTTATCATTTCATGGCAAAGAATTTTGCTTGCTTGTTTCTTTTTGCAAAATGAGTGCATGAAATGATATGGCCATTTTGACTTGAACCATCACATAATACTCAATTACTATTATGAGTTATCATGATTTTGGATTATGAGAGAGAGGTTGACAAAAGACTTGCTCATTCTCTCATTTCCTTTCTCTCTCATGCTTGAGCTCTCCCTCTTCCTCTTGCTCTCTCTAGTCTATGGTTCACTTGTCTCATGTGTTGAGAAGCAAGAACCATAGAGATAAAACTCAAAACACTCCTCTACTCATCCTAGTTCACAAGGTTTAGCAAGCCAAGTGTTCTAGTTTCTTCTAGTTTGAAGAGAAGCCAAAGGTAGAAGCTTTCAGGTGGATCCATCTTCGACGCAAGGAGACGACGAGGTGAGGCCGATCCGTACACCGCAAAGAGTTGAAGACGAAGGAGTTCAAGTAAGGTATAACCCTCTAACCGAGTAGGTAAAACTCTTGTTAGGTTTGTTAGATAGTTGTTGCAAAGATCCGTATTTTGAGTCCATGTTACCACCCTAGAAAAAATCGTTTTTCATCATTTCCGCAAGCCCATAAGTACCGGGAGAGGTAACGTGGACTTACAAAAGAGAATGGAATTCTCTCTCAGCTTACTCCTCCATACACTCCACAACACAACGGTTATCGGAAAGACGGAACCGAACCCTATTGGATATGGTACGTTCCATGATGAGTAACGCTGAGTTACCGCGATCATTCTGCGGTTATACACTAGAATCAGCTGCATATCTTTTGAACAGGGTTCCTACCAAGACGGTGCCTACCACACCATATCAGATGTAGAGTGGGAAGAAACCCTATCTTCGGTATCTCAAGATATGCGGATGTCCAGCTTTTGTTAAAAAACAGTATGTGGACAAACTCGAGGCACGCTCAGTAAAGTGTAAGTTTGTGGGATACCCAAAGAACTCCAAGGGGTATTATTTCTATTACGCAGAGGAACAAAAGGTTTTTGTTTCTCGTAATTCCCATTTTCTAGAACATCAATTTTTAGAAAAGGAAACAAGTGGGAGCGCAATAGAACTGGAAGAAATTCCAGAACCACAAGCTATTACTGAAAGCTTGATGGAACCAGAACTCTCAAGAGAACATGACATTCCCGCACCCGTCCGCGGGAGTAGTAGGCCGTCTCATCCGCCTGAGAGATACTACGGTTTTCTCGTAGATAGGGGATCAAGAGGATTGCATCATTAATAATGATGAACCTACTAGCTTCCAGCAAGCCACTCAGAGCGGCGACTCGGTAAAATGGCTGGATGCAATGCGGACCGAGATGGAGTCCATGTACACCAACAAAGTATGGACTTTGGACATTGCTCCAGATGGGGTAAAACCAATAGGATGCAAATGGATCTTCAGAAAGAAGATTGGTGCAGATGGACAGGTTGAAACCTATAAGGCTAGACTTATAGCAAAGGGTTTTCGTCAACGACCTGGTTTGGACTATGACGAAACCTTTTCTCCAGTGGCTATGCTCAAATCCATTCGGATCCTTCTTACCATTGCTGCCTTCCACGATTATGAGATCTGGAAGATGGACGTAAAAATGGCTTTTCTAAATGGAAATTTGGAAGAGTGCGTCTATATGGATCAACCAGAAGGTTTCATTCAGAGTGGGAGCAGTGGGAAAGTGTGCAAGTTGCTTAAGTCCATCTATGGGCTAAAGCAGGCATCGCGGAGTTGGAACATCTGTTTTGATGAAACGGTCAAAAAATATGACTTTATCAAAAATCCAGATGAGCCGTGTATTTATAGTAAGATTGTAGCACGAACTGTCGTATTTCTCGTCTTGTACATGGATGACATTCTCCTGATAGGAAATGATTTTCCTATGCTACAATCTGTCAAACGATTCTTGTCACACCGGTTCTCCATGAAAGACCTGGGTGATGCCTCTTACATTCTGAGGATCCAGATCTATCATGATAGATCTAAGAGGATGTTAGGACTTTTACAGTCCAGGTACATCAACACTATACTGAAAAGATTCAGTATGGAAGATTCAAAGCTCGGTAATCTACCGGCTTGTCACGGAATCACCCTCTCCAAAGAGATGTCTCCAAAGACTGATTTGGAAAGGGATCGCATGTCGATTATACCCTACGCTTCTGCAGTAGGCTCTATAATGTATGCGATGTTGTGTACCAGACCATATGTTGCTTACGCACTAAGCGTGGTAACCCGGTATCAGTCAAACCCTGGAAGAAACACTGGATAGCAGTAAAGAACATTCTCAAGTACCTGAGAAGGACTAAGGAAATGTTCTTGGTTTACGGCGGAAAAGACCTCCAGATCGAGGCCTTTGCTGACTCCAGATTCCAGAGTGACAAGGATGAATCCAAGTCCATGTAAGGTTATGTCTTTACCCTCAATGGAGGGGCGGTGTGCTGGAAGAGTTCCAAGCAGGACACCGTTGCTGACTCGACAATGGAAGCGGAGTATATCGCAGCTTCTGATGCCGCAAAAGAACCATTCTGGATAAGGAAGTTCTTAACAGAACTGTAACGTTTTGAAAATCGTTTCGGTGAAATTTCGAAAAATCGGTAAAATAAGAGGGTTTTCTGTAAAAAGTCAAAATACAAATATCTTATTATAAAAATTAAATATACATATTCTAGCTATGTAATTGCTATTATTTGGTGTTTATTGAGCCGCTGGTGAAATTTCAAATTTTCTGAAAAAAATTATTTTATTATTATTTTAAGCCGCCACTAATACATTTAATTAGGGAAAATTACAAATTGGAATGAGTTGAAACAAATTTTGTGCATCATAAAACATTAAATAAAATTTTATCATGTGGTTTTTGGAATGAAATCGTTTGCCAAAACGGTTTAGAAATTATTGAAGAAAAAAGGCTTTTTTTTAGCGTAAATGGATGTTTGGGGTATTGTATTTATCATTTTCCATCACCCCACATCCATACACATACTCACACACCCTGATTTTCCCTCCCCCTTGACTGAATTCAGCAGCCCCCCTCTCTTGTCCCCACTTGTTTTGCAAAAGAAAAGAAAAGAAAAGAAAAGAGAATGATAGAAGTAAAAGGTGGACTTTGACTTTTCTTCTCACTTTTTCCACCCCACTCTCTCTCCTCCCTCACCCACCCACAATTTCTGAACGAAATTGTGCAGGCCAACAGCAGCCCCCCCCCCTTCCTTCTTCTCCTCTCTTTCCATCAAAAAAAATTTGTCAAAAAAATCAATTAAAACCTCACCGAAATCAAAATCCGACTCCTACCCATTTTCCCTCATCTCCTTTAGCATGGATCTTGGTGCAAGGATTTTAAAATGGAGGTCTAGAATTCAAGTTTGATCATGGTTTGTGAGGTATAACTTTTGACCCATTATTCATTTTTTTGATTTAAATTCCTTAATGAAGCTAATTAGGTGTTAAATTGTGGGTTTAATTGAATGTTTGGAAATTCAATTGGGAATTTTGAATTGAAGCTAGGGTTTGAATTAAATTAGGTTCTTTATCATTAGCATATGATTGTAATGAGGGGATTAACATGTAATTGAATGCAAAATCTAATTTGGTTACTAGTTGCTAATTTGTTAGTTTAAAAATGGTGATAATTATGCTAAATTGCTAACTAGGTTTTAGAAATTAAATAAAAACGCGGGACTAAAATCTAGTTAGGATTTTTAGCACAACATTAAGGTTTCCATGAGTGGTTTAACCATTTAATATATGCAAAACCAAGTTTAATTGTAAAATTGTGAATTTTACAATAAAAAGTGTTAAAATTGATATTTTTGCAATCTAGGATTTTGGAAATTATGCAAATTTATGTGATTAAATTATGGAAATGGTTTTTATGACTTATTTAAGTTATTTAATAAGTATTATGGCCTCTAGAATTGTTTAAACATCGAGTTTTGCACTAAAACGGGTAATTTTGCTTGCTAGTTTTTCGGAAAAACGGCTTTTAAAGTGAATTTGGGGTTTTTGTGAGTTTTAACCTAGTTTATATTAAAATTAGTGTGCGTGAATGTGCAAATGAGTATGATTGGATTTTTCTCGATGGTTTGACGTTTGTACATCGACATCGAGGGTTGGTTTGACTATTCTTGCATGCGTAGGCGATAGGTTTGGACCTATGCGTGATACGCGTGGCGACGTCGGCACCGGCGAGCGAGGACCAGGTGAGTAGATTTATATCTACGGGGAGAAGTCGGGTGGATGGCGTATAGCACCCCCGCAGTTCATGGTGATGTATACGGACACGTATACACATATATATATATTAGTTATATATTGTTTGAGTTATTGATGATAAATATGGATATTTGGTGTTCTTGGATGATTGAGTGTCGCGAAACCCTAGAGTAGCGGTCGCACCACACTTGCACACACCCACCCATACTTGCATACTTTCTTCTTTCTTTTGTGCTTATTCGGGAATATATAGTTATGTGTTCACATAGGTATGGGACTGTGTGTTCACATACGGATTTGAGGATAGTACTTGGGATTTATGATGAGTCGATGAGATTTGATTTGAGGCCGTGAGATCGGTGATATAGCGGGGTTCGTATTTGAGATACGACATGACGTTGTAGCGGGTCCTTGACGTAGTTTTTACACACGTGCATGCATACTTAGGCGATATCAGTATTGTACTAGACGTAGATCAGTACCAGATCATAATATTGATAAAGAGGATACCAGGTGAATAGTATGATGAATGTGATTTTGCCCCGTACCCAGAATTGGAGGATGCCGTACGACGGATTTACGTACGAGCTATATCTTGATGATTGATCCGCACTCTTGACTTGGGATGTCTGATTATAGATATGGTATCGGATATGATATTATTGAGGCGGGATCACCGACTAATATATATACAGGTATGTATATGTATCTACTCAGACATTAGGCGGTTTCCTTACCTGTAGTCCAGCTTGTTAGCTTAGCCCTTTAGCTTAGTTTAGTGGTTAGATTAGATTCGATTCTTACCTATTTCAAAGCTTACGAATCATGCGTATTTTAAAAGACAGGTCAAGGGATTCTACGGATATTTCAAAAAACGTATCTTTTCTTAAAAACACCGTAGCCCCTATTTTCAAAACCCCATGATTCGTGTTATTTCAAAAGGCACCATTTGTAGGACTTATATTAGATTAGTGCAGATTAGTTATAGTTACGTCTAGTATTCAGCTCCCGCTCATTTTTACTGTTCGCTCCGCATCGCATACTTATATTATAATTTCTTATTGCATTATTAATATCATGCTGTTAGGACACCAGCACCATTACCGATGACGCGTATGTACCACGTACACTTACTTGCCGGCTCACACACATCTTCATCGGTAATTGACATGTCACGAACACTTTAGAAAATACTATTTCATTCGACATAGGTTGTTAGCTAATAGTTTAGACATGATATTAGTGTACTTGCCTTATATGCTAGTTAGACATTGTAGTTATTGCCTACTACTTCATGCATGTTATTATTCACTGTTGTGTCGCATTCATGGATTCTCATGCCTATATTCACTGTTTACATGCTATTGATGACTTGGATTTGGATTTCATGAGATTTCTTGGATTTGGAGGAAAACCGCAAAAACATAAATAAACCTTTTCTCCCTTTTAAAATAAAAAGTGCGGTTTTCCCATGATGTATGAGTCGTCCACCATGAGTTTGCTGATGGATTTCGAGACCCGATTCGAGGAGTGGTGGAACCGTTTCGGGTACATGGTGGGCCCGGTATGGTATCCCGGGGCAAGAGGAATGTGGTGTTGACGTTGAGCCTGGCTGGGGAGCACTACCTACCGGTGATACTACCCGACACGTCGGATATCCGGAGGATACCGTCGTGGTCTTGAGATGGATGGTAGGGGCCGGTCTGGACTGACGGCGCCCTAGATATTGAGATTGAGACATTGATATTTCGAGACATTGAGATTTATGTTTTGTGTCGATGCTAGACACTGTTGATACTGATTTCATTTATGATACCTCAGTTTAAAAATACAAAGGAAATCTCACTAATTTATGAAAACAGTTCTTCATTTACATGTATTCTGTTTTCATGCATTCATACCTCATTCATATGATATATTGCTACCTGAGGCACTGACACGGGCACATGAGATTACACTCGGGTTAGATATTTACCCTAGCCTTGTTATAGGCTACGTGTTATTCCTATATTTGAGGACATATTATGATCATTGACCTAGGATTGCGTTATTTATGCGATTTCTGTGCGTAGATGTTTTTCTATTCACGAGTTGGCAACTCACACCCGTTGTGCCCCAGTTTCTTGCAGGTTTGCCGTACAGGTTTCATTACGGCTTTGCTGGAACTATTTCCATTTCCGGGTGGCTTGCTAGTAGGTGGGTTATTTGTATCTTACCCATCATTATATCTTGTATATTTTTATTCTATTGTATCTAGAAGTTCCATCAACCAAACATGTATTTATTGAGATAGAGACCAGTGTTGTTTATTCTTTCGACCTTAGAGTCGCTCGTTATATATTTGGTGGTTTTGAGTTTCCTTTTGAGTTTTGATCCTCGCCGTTGGCGTTGTATATTATATTGGTTGTGTGGTTGTGACCGTCGATTAACGAAGAGCTAGCTCCCGCTTGGGGATGCCTTTTTCTTGATTTCGTATACTATTCATGTTGTATCCCGTTTGGGGGCCAGTATTTACAAAGGAGACTCTGCCGAAATTTTCAGTAAATTTTTGATGTTTTAAAAAACCGCATAATTCGGCTTATGCTATTGAAATTACTTGCTTTAAGTTGGTTTTTCCTGCACTCTACTACTTTTCTTGGTTTGGATTTCTGGGTTTTCGGTTTACTTAGATCACGTACGCCTCGAGACGTTCGTAATTTAAGTGCCGGTCATGTTCCGTACTTTCGGGTCGTGACAAGAACTTCAAGTGGTTCCATCCATTGTTGATCCAATACCTTTGTATTATGACAAAAACGGGGCTATAGCTTTAGCAAAGGAACCCAGGTCCCATCAGAAGTCCAGACACATCTTAAGGTGGTATCACCTGATCAGGGAGATCATAGATCACCGGGAGATCGAGGTCTGGAGAGTTGCTACAGAGGAGAACACTGCAGATCCGTTCACAAAGGCCATACCTCAGACACAGTTCGAGAGGCTATTCGAGATGATAGGTCTGCGATACGCCAGCACATGGCCTTAGTGCAAGTGGGAGATTGTTAGTGTTATATGCCCTAGAGGCCATTATTGTATAGTACTGGCTTGTATATTACATTTTGGAAGCTTGGGATATATATACAGGTTTATAACAGTCTTGCTCAATATAATAGTATGCTACTTGGTTTGTATCTATCTTAATATATGTATATGTTTCTTTTAACATATCGCAAATACATATTGATAAAGCCTTTGGGATCTTGCTTGACTACCAGCTTGTGATGGCAGTCACACTAGTAGGGGCTGGGTGGTCTACAAGCACATCCTTTTTCAGGTCCCTAGTCGTAGGATTATCGAGACAGGGTATCGATACTCCGGAGTAGACTAGTGTATACGCTTCTCGTCCCAGCAGGGGAGATGGTCTGTCCCACGGCCATAAGTATGTTGTACTGGAGATAGTATGCAGATGCTCGTTGGATTACGAGTACACCGAACAGGACTCGTCGGGAACTGTTGGTTGGTACTATACCTATCGTCAGGTAATAGTTCCCAGGTGACATGAGTACAGCATAGTCCGTAGACTTGACACTGCTGATTCGCATCAAGTGTGTTCCCACTGTTCTTAGATTGCTACTCTACCACGGCTCTATTGAGTCGAGCAAATAGGTAGCAGTTGGGTGCAGTCCCGAAGCACTTGGAGGCAGTAGCGGTTAGATAGGATTCGTCTCTCCCGGTATTGGGGGTTGATATCGCGCTTTGTTCGAAACTCTATTACGCAAGGTCCCTGGCCAGGACAAGCGAGATTTGCTGGTAGGTGCTCCAGTAGTTTCTCAGGGTGTTTTAGATTGTACTCCGACACGACTTATACCACTATTGGGGGTCTGACGCTTGCCGCCCCTTTAGGCCTGATATGCAACGTTCTTAGATGAACAGACTGGACTGTACGAAGATTGTCACATCAGGCTCAGTAGGAGTTCAGATGGGTTTCCTCATCGACCTTCTTATCGACATCTACCTGGGGACCGTTACGTATAGCTAGTACCGCTTGCGGCCTGTGGTTAAACCCACTGCCAGCATAGTGTCGAGTCTTAAGAGTCCCACAGAGAGGGTTTCCCTGCTTTCGGCGAAATGATATAGAGGTCGTATGGTTTTACGACAGGGTTCGAACATATACGTGTACTTGTGCACGTATGATATTCAGACAGATTATACCAGTAGGCTTTGGTTTAAACCGGATCCTAGTATTGGATTATTGGATTTGATATAGTCTCAGTATATCCGTGTTTTTTGTAAATACAATTGGGAGGGACGTTCTCGTAATTTGTCGAGAAGCTTCTAGAAGGAGATGACTCATTTGTGTTTTTATCTTTTAGATTTAAACTAAATGAGGTGGAGGAGATGAGGTGTAATTATCATTAAATGAACCATGACTCATGAGATGATTCATCTTGTGAATTAAATGAAGCATGGTTGATATTTTTTGCTAGATATTTTTTGAGATATTTTCATGCTTCATGATATTCAAAGTTGAGTCAAGATTCATTTCATTATCACAAACACTTTCTCTCTCCTCAAGCTCTCTCTTCTTCATCTTAACCCTAATCCTCTCATGAGTTGAGTACCATAGGGTTAACAAGACTATTAAATCCTTAATCACTCTCTATATTCTCCAGGTCACTTGGATTAGCACTCTAAGTCACTTAGTTACCTGAAGTTAGAGGTGCAAGCTTGTAGTGGGCACTCTCGGGTGGATCTTCTTTGATTTAAGGAGGCCGACGAGGAGGAGAACAACAAGAACAAGAATGACTAGTATCTTGTGTTAGTTATATGTATGCCCTAGAGGCCATTACTATACATGAGATGTATATTGTAGTGGATGCTTGGACATATATAGGGAGGACTTTCTTGCTCGACATGATGGTATGCTATCTAGTTACTCTTTACCTTAACGTGTACACTGATTGTCTCTCTGCTACATGTTGGTAAAGCCCTTAGGATGTGTACTTGACTACCTGGACTATGATGCGGATCATACTAGTGGGGACATGATAGTCCATAAGTACATCCTTCAATGTCCCTAGTCATGGGTGTATCGAGACGGGGCATCGATATACCAGAGTAGACTAGCGTATAGCTTCTCGACCCATATAGATGGGCGATGGATGATCCCATATCCATTGGTGTATGACATCAGAGATGATATTCGGGTGCTCAGTGGAAACTGGGTACACTGGACGGACTCGCCGAGAACTCCCAGATGGTATTATACCTCACGTCAGATGGCAGTTCTCTGGTGACACTGGTATAGGTTAGTCTGTAGACCCGAGATCGCCATAAAGTCTTATGTGATTCCCATTGTGCTTTGATTTCCACCTTAATACGTCCAAGAGGGCGTGCAAAACGGCGGTTTTTGGGTACAGTCCCGAGTCACATGGAGGCAAAGAGCGATAGGAGGGGTTTCGTCTCTCCCGGTATTGGGGGTTGATGTTGCGCTGTGCTCGATTGGCCATAACAGGGAAGTCCCTGGCCAGGGCTAGTTTAGAGATTTACTGGTAAGTGTTACCTATAGTTTCTCGACCCGTTATGCGCCTCATATCGGCACGACTTATCGGTTATTGGGGTCTGACGTTTACCACCCCTAGACTTGATATGCGACATATCAGACGAGGAGACCGGACTGTACGGTAGTGTCACTGTCAGGCTTTTTGCAGGAGTTGGAGCGGGCTTGCTTGCTGATCTTCTGATCGCTCAATACCCGAATAGCCGTTACGTCCAGCTAGTACCGCTGACGGCTTGTGGGTGCTTGATATGATCATCACCTACTGCCGGCGTATTGACGAGTCTTTAGAGTCCTACATAGAGGTTTTACTTGCTCAGGCAAAACGAAATAGGAGCGTATATGTGATATGTGCGGGACCGAGAATAATGCGTGTATGTGATACCGTATTCTATTCTCGCGACTATTGTATCGGCCGGTTATATGTGATATAGCCGGGTTATCGAATCAAGTGTTGATTCGATAAGTTGGTACATTTTGTGTTAGTCGGTTATATGTGATATAACCGGATTATTAAGTCAAGTGTTGATTTAATAATTTAGTGTATAATTGTATATGTGATATACTAATTTACATTAACTAACATTGGTTCACTTAAGCATTTGTTTTTCTCACTTGTGCACAACTTAATATATATGTGATATATATTTATTTGTGTTCATTTTGTATCATGGTTGTTGATACAACTTACATGGGTGTATAAGACTTATACCATACTAATTATAGTGTTAGGTTTTCATATTTAAAGTAATTCTAAAATTAGTGGATAATGAGCTCACATGCATGAAGCTTCATGAAGCTTTGGGTTGCATTGACTTAATCTACTAATTTTGTTTTACTTGAGATATTAATTAACCTAACCATTATAATGTAGCCATGGTTATGTCTCTACATGAGTTAGTATATGATACCCACTCACCCATGGTTAGCTCTCTCTCTTGATTAGTTTTCATTCTCATTTTATTGAGCTCATCTTCTTCCTCCTTCAAATACTTGCTAGGGTATGATAAAGAGAGAGAAATAATGTGAGAAAAGAAATTCTAAAGTGAACCCATTTCCTATTTCTCCATCCTCTACTAGATTAGCACTTTAGTATAGGGTGTTTGCTTCACTTTTGTGAAGTGGTAGCTTGAGTTCGTATTCCCTCGACGTAGATCATCTTCGGCCTCGAAGACTTCAAGCAAAACCGTTTCCCTCTTCTCATGGAGCCGTTCGAGAGTCCGGGAGTTCGATGATCGCAGCGAAGGGACTACAACAAGGAACTTATGAAGTGAAGGACCGATCTACAAAGGTTGTATTTCGTATTCACTTAGTTGTAATGATATTTGCTTGCATGTGAAACCCTAATAATCTAGCAAAGATCTTGTTTAGGGTTGTTCGGCATGGCTAAAATTTTAATCGGGCATGGTTGATTCCTTATAGAACCTTGTTAGAGTGCCTAGTAACCCTACATCATGAGGTATAATCATCTTTCATAGTAGTTTCAACTCCTAGCTTGTTTGTTAGTTAGGGTTTAGCAAAGATCCTTTTGTATAGTCGATGTTACCTTAAACGAAAACGATCGTTTTAACTATTCCGCCTCCCCGCATCATGTGGGGTGTGTAACGTCGACTTAAAAGGGTTAGGGTTAGGGTATTTGTGTGTGTGTGTGTGTTAGGGTTAAGGTATTTTAGTGTGTGTATGTGTGTGTGTGTGTGTGTTAAGGTTAGGGACAATTTTTGTTTTCCCCTACGGATATATATGCAGCGACAAACTATGGAACTCCATAAGGACATCTATAAATTAAATTTATTAAAATTTAATATTTGGTTTTGCCCCTACAGAGCCGCAAGACTAACCCCTGCGTATATGTGTGAGAGATAATGTTGATGATGATATGCATGTGTTTGTGTGTGTGTGTGTGATAATGATGATGTTGATCTCTCATATTAAACAAGGCCAAACCCTAATTTTAAACTTAACACCGGAAATAAATCCAAAATCTTAAAGTTCACACCAGAACCAAATCTAAAATCTTAAACTTGATTAAGAAAACCCTTAACTTTAAAAAAAAACCTAAACAAAAAACTTAAAACCCTTGAAATTGAAACGTAAACGTAAAACCAATTCAAATTAAATCATATAATAAGTGTATATATGATAATCAATGATAATATGAAATTTTCATATGCTCATCGACCGTCATATGTGAAAATCAAAGCGTGACTTAGTCCTTGTCTATCGGTTAACATACGTTCGATGTTCGTTGTGACATAGAACTATACGAAAGTTGTTAAATATTGGACGGTATCGTTCAGTGATAACAACCGTCGTGTAGTCTATGTGACGAGAAGATTCAGTCGTATGATAACCGATAGATTTGTCCAGTTTGGACAAGTTAGGAATGTATAAAGCAAACACGTGCATTCATTTGTGTTTTCATTCGTTTCGAGTTATTTTGTCGATACTTTTCCGCGGTTCTCTATATACAAAGATAGATTAGATGTTCATCTCAATGTTGTTTCACAGTATTGAAATGATTATCTATTCTATTACAGTATAGTCAGATAACAGCGGGGAGGTGCTACCGAAATTTACTCGAAACAGATGAAAACACAAGCGAATGGGTGCCTGCTCTATACATTCTTAATGGGATAGAAGTCTTACCCCCGATAGCCGAAACACACACATACAACACGAATACACAACAAACGCACACATAAAGCACATACACACTAACAACCCTACACCTTAGCGAAATCATAAATTGAAACACACATATACAGAATACAACTCATACTTGGGTATCTTCAAACCTAATTTTGTTAATCTATAATTTATTCTTTTCAACGAAAAAATTTCCTCTACGGATTTTCTTCTTTGTCAATAACTATCTCGTTCTTAAATTTCTCAATATAGTCATCATAACTTACAATTTATATGTTATATAGTCTAACATGGCCCATGAGTATATCAGAGTTAAGGACTGGATGTACATGGATTGGCAACAATGCATGCAATCTAAGTTTGTCGCAGGAGTTGTTGTTTTCATTGAATTTGCATGCGCACATAATAAGATCGTGTTAGAGAAGATTCTCTATCCGTGCGATAGATGTGGGAATAAAATCTGGAAAAAGGTAGAAATCTAGAGCTTCACATCGTTAAACATGGTTTTACTAGATTTTATACAACTTGGCTATATCACAGAGAAGGAAAAGAAGAAGACGGTAATGCGGCAGAAGAAGAAGGAGAAGACGGTAATGCGGCGGAAAAAGAAGAGACGATAACTTCTTTTTAGGAAAAGAAATGGAGGATATGGTAGAGGCTGCCCTCGGTGATAATATTCCTACCGAAAATGACAGTCCTTCCGGTCAAGGACCGCGTGCGGAAAATTATGAAAAGTTCATGAATGATACTAGAAAACCAATTTATAAGAATGCAAAGTATTTCACCCTATCATGATTCGTCCAACTTTTTCAGATTAAATGCCTAAAAGGATGGAGCAATAAGTCATTCACGATGCTTCTGAAGTTCTTGAAAGATTCTATACCCCGGAAAATAACATGCCTAACAGCTGGTACGAAGCCCAGAAGATAATGTCTGATTTAGGTCTGAACTGTGAGAAGATTCATGCATGTCCCAAAAATTGCGTGTTGTACCAGAAAGAGAATTCAGATTTGAAAGAGTGTCCAACATGCGGAGAGAACAGGTATAAACCGAAAGAATCTGATAAGAAACCCGATATACTTGTCAAGATAGCACGATACTTTCCCATAACACAGAGGCTATTCAGATGCAAGAAAACAGCCGATGCAATAATTTGGCATCACCGTGCTACTCCAAGAGAAGATGGAAAAATGAGTCATCCAAGAGATTTACCGGCATGGAATGATTTTGATATGAAGCACTAAATATTCAGGAGTGATTCTCGCAATGTCAGGCTCAGACTGGCTAGTGATGGCTTCTGCCCATTCAACTATATGGCTGGAGGCCACAGCACATAGCCCGTTATAATGATGGTTTATAATCTATCGCCTTGGTTGGCTAAGGATCGATCTTACTTTATGATGCCTCTTCTTATTGAAGGACCAAATTCACTGGAAAACAATATCGACGTCTATCTCCGACTTCTGATCGATGAGTTAAAATCTGTATTCCTCGATGGTGTAGAGACTTACAATGCAAACACGGATACAACTTTCACAATGCGAGCAGCTTTAATGTGGACAATTAATGACTTTCCTGCGTATGGAATTCTATCGAGTTGGTCCGTGCATGATCACAAAGCATGCCTTTATTGCCATCAGGATACAACATTGAAGTGGTTGAATTTTAGCAGGAAAGTTTGTTATAGCGGTCATCGGCGTTTCCTGCTACTAGACCATCCTTACAGGTTAGACGTTGCTCATTTTAATGGTCATCAGGAGCTTCTTAGGACTCCAGCCTCATTGTTCGAAGAGGACATGATTGCTCAGTGGGATGGTTACAATAATGTGACCTTCGAGATGGATCCGGCAAAACAGGTCAAACCACCATACTGGAATAAGTTAAGCATTTTCTATGAGCTTCCATACTGGTTGATTGATCGAATTCTATGATCCGTATGAAAAGTATAATCGCAATCAAATAATTTATAACCGCAATCCATAACGGTGTCGATGTAGTTCGTTAATGAGTACGAGTCGTCCATTGAGATTCATATATTTATTCGTTCTTGCTTTAGTTGAGCTAAAAGAAAATAGTAAAGAAAATGAAATTTCAAGAAAATTGAAGAATAGCTTGTAGGATTCGATAGGAATTAATAGCAATGATGAATACTAATAATGACTTATCTTATCTATTGATAAATTATAGCTAGAACGATAGTGATGAATTAAGATTAGGGATCTTTTACAGAAACTAGGGTTTCTCCTTCACTATCCCTTGTCTTTTCATTGATCATCATTCAAATCTAGCCTTTAGCAAAGAGAATCATCACTCAATTAATCCCAAATTGCAACGAAATCATCAAGAACGGTGATCTCGCTCCAAATTTGGTCGTTGATGATTCTTTTTCCTAAACTTCATAACTTTCATAAGACTTAAGACGAGTTTACGATTTCATCACCATTTGATCTACCGATCCTTCGAATTCTTAACAAGCGGAGATTTCACTCACGCATCATGAAAATAAAAGAATCAAGAATTAAAAATTTCATAATGCGAAAATGTAAAGAAAGCGAGAATTAACAATTTATCGCCTTTATTAATCAACTTCTAATTACACATTCCTTCAATCCGAGATTACAAGAATTGCTCTCGATCGCTTCCTTGAAGAGGTAACTATTCCGTCAAATTTCGCTCTGCTCGATCTTCGTGAGACTTGGACCTGTCGAGGAACTCGTGTTCTTGATGATGATCGGCTTCACGTAAAGGATCTTCGATGTCATCACTTGATGTAGTTCTCAACGAATCTTGATTTGGATTTTGATTTGAAATTGAATTGGAGTTACAAATTGTGTCACTCAACTTGTGTAATGAATTGTTCAACTAAAAATTGAGTAACCCCCAAAATGAAGGCTTAAGTCCTTTATATAGCCCTTCACCAATCTTCCACTAGAAGCTAGGTCAATCTTCCCCAAGAAGCTAGGTAGTTGTAGGGAAACTTCTAGAATAAGGTAGTTATCAAGCTTCCTCAAGAAGCTAGGTTGTTGTAGGGAAGTTTCTAGAACGAGATTGTTACAATGGAGCGTCTCAAGTACGCTAGATTGTTGGAATGAAGCTTCTAGAGAAGTGTCGTCACCGGAGCCCCCAACTCGGCCGCGGATCCACGGTGGATCGGCCTGACTCGGCCGCGGATCTACGGCCGTTTGGTGAGATCAATACATCATTTCTCTGTGGTTGTTTGGTGTTAGTCTCTGGGATTATATTTGATATATGGAATCTTTTTATCTCTTCTGAATCTCTGCCAGATTTTAACTCTTTGATTTGTTGCATTTTTGTCGGTGAATTTGTGATTCCGATATCTGTCCTGAAATAATTTTCTGCACAAAATCATACTGAAGATTGTTGAGATATACAATATCATACTTGAAATAATAAACACACAATTTCCTTCCAGAATGTTGATTATAATTTATAACACGTGGTATTTGATATTTTCCAGATGAACATGTAATACGTGTTATAATTAAAACAAGCATTCTTAGATGATTAGAAAAGTGAAGAAATTGTTATGTTAAAGATTGCAATATTTTCGACTGAACAAATTCCCCCAAACTTGACTTTGATCGTCTCGAGCAAATTTCTTTTATTCAAGAGAAGGAGAAAATATAAAGAAAAAGAAAAACTAACTAGCACACTTTCGTAGGTAAACACGATTGCACAGAGCACGTGCAACAAGCCTTTAAACCTCTAGGTATCCCTAGTAGGAGGAGTGTTGTCTCCTGAGGGTTTTCAGCGGATTGCACCCACAAAATCCTATAATAAAAGGAAAACTGTGAAAGTTACATATAAAAATAAGAATTATAAAAGAAAGACTTTGAAAATCGGAGTTTCCAACTACACTAGCTTTTCGGTTGTCATGAGCCCTATCTTAAAAGTCATGAAAAAAATATTAGAAATCACAACATCTCTCAATAAAATATCGCCTTTATTCTTCATCCCTACCTTTCTTCCAAACACCGATCATATACCCCTACGTGTGTGTAAAAGATATCCCTACACTCGGAGAATTCAATTCAAGCTATCATACTCTTGTCCATCTACCTCAGTACTTTTTAGTCGGTGAATATTTTAGATGGAATTGCTCACACATTCTTCATGCGACCGTTAATACTTTTTGAGGTACTAACCGACTGATTACTAAATGTGCTCACATATTAGGTGTAATTAGCAATTTTCTCGTCTAGCAACACCTGAGTCTTAGCAGTGACTCCCAAACCAGTTGGTCTAAGGCACTAGGTGATGAAACACCCTCGCTATATTTTTTTATGCTGCTTTGGTGATTACAAAACCAGTGTTCATTTTTCTTCACCATTTTATACTTTTATGCTTCATTTATAATTTTCTTCGTACTTTGGCTTTTAGACAAGAGCATTTCAAGGTATCCTCTACTATCCCGAGTTTCAAGACGTATGTAAGTACGTATAGTAGGATATCAACGTTCCAATGCTTGGCTTCCAGAATAAGAACTATTTTTCAGACTTATTTTTATCCTCAGATTAGTGACTTCCTTCATCTTACTAACCCTTGGGGCAACGGCTCATAACTACTTATTACTAGTTTCGTTTAAGAAAATATCTAATTTTCTTGGTTTTCATAAATTCTTCCAATCTTTTAAATGTAATTTTTCACTTTCTACACTTTTATTATAAAAGAAAAAAATTTGAAAATTTTGTGCTTATGATGGAAAGTGATGCGCAAATAAGCACAAACCTCCCCCAAACCTGTTTACAGTAGTGTCCTCGCTGTTGTCATCTTTTAAAATCTCAAAAACCTGTAGGCTTGGGAGGTAAGGTTATTAACGAGGTCAAGAATGAATGAACGTGAAAATCTCCCCCGAACATATTTTTGGCTCACAATTTTGTATACAAATTTTATTTTCAAGAGCCAAAAATATACCTCCCCCCCAAAACTTGAGTTAAAAAATATTAAACTTTTAAAATCATAAGAGGAGGGTAAAGTTATTGGTCAATGCAAAGTTTTACAAAGACCAAAAGTTAACACCAACCATTCGAAGATTTTATCAATGAAACGCACCAGTTGGTGGAAAAACATGTTATATAGAGCCAGAAAAAAGTGGGGAAGAGATAAGTGGTGTAATAGAAAAGGTTTGCGTCTCGATTTGGAGAGACGACACAATGATTGTGATGATGGATTACTCGCATTCTCGTGATTGTCAAGAAGAATGGGTGGTGGTTCAACTTCTTTAGGTGGAGGTTGATTAATCGTAAAATCTGTGTCAGCAAAGAATGCGGGTCATCAGCGAAGTTTTCATCGATATCCCGAAGAATAATATCATCGGAAAGAATGGGATGATACTCAGACTCCATGAAAGGTTCAGAATAAGCGTTAGATGTTGGCCCGGACAGATCGATAGAAGGGTCCGTATGTGTATAAGACATAGTGGGGTCAAGCAAAAACGTACAAAAGGAGTCTAGATCAGTATCGTGAAGCTGTTCAGATTCGTTGTTGTCATCATCCATCATGTTGACAGAACATACACGAGCATAGGGTTCGGAGGCTTCACTTCCGAACTTGTAAATGTTAAGTTCAATTGACCTATTCCCGAAGGATAGGGTCATAGAACCGTTTCGACAATTGATTACAGCGTTAGAAGTCGCAAGAAAAGGTTGACCTAGAATCACCGGAATTTGGTTCTGTGGGTTTGCTACAGGTTGTGTATCTAGAACAATAAAGTCCACAAGGAAGATAAAGTCCACGACTTTTATCAACACATCCTCTAACATACCCCTTGGTTGGGTGATAGATCGATCTGCCATCTGTAAAGTGCATTGCGATGGTTTTAATTCTCCTAAACCCAATTGCTCATACACAGAATATGGAAGAAGGTTAACACAGCGCCAAGGTCGAGTAGAGCACCATTGATATTTTTACCCCCAATAGAAATGGATATTGTAGGACACCCTGGATCCTTATGTTTCTTGGGTACTTGCTGGGTAAATGTTGTGCTTACATTACTCGTTATGAACACTTTTTTTGGTACATGAGTTTTTCCCTTCCTAGTGCACAAGTTCTTAAGTATTTTAGCATAAGCCGGAACTTTTTGAATCGCATCTAGGAAAGGGATGTTTATGTTAACCTGCTTAAACATATCCACAATTTTCTCCATTTGTGCGTTAGGTTTGTTGGCCCTCAATTTGTTTGGAAATGGAGCTTTATCAATAAGGGTTGGGTCCAACATATGTGGAGAAGTTTGTGGGGGTGGAAAGGATGAAGTGGATGGAGGGTTCAAGCTTAGGGGAAAACGGAGAATAGGCTCGGAAGAAGAAGGTAGATTAGATGGAATAGGATAAGAAGAAGAAGAAGCCAGGGTATCATTTATTGATTCCTCAATTTTAATATCAACCTGTTCACCGACTTGGTTATTCAGCACTCTTCCATATCTCAACGTGGTAAGTGCATTCACATTATACTGTGAGTATCCTGCATTCGGTAAGGGTTGAGATGGAAGTTTCCTTTTCTCTCTAGCACTCATTGCGGCATTCAACTGTGCAATTTGTTCTTCTATCGATTTAATACTCTCACCGTGGGAGACAGTGTTTTGAAGTAACGTTTAGATAGAAGACATTAAAATATCATTCATTTGCATGGAATGTTTAATGAACATGTCGAGTGCATAGGGATTATCGGTACCGGCAGAAGAAGGATCAAGGTTGTTGGCTGGGTTTTGTAAAGGTTGTGGTTGAAAGGGGTGCTGACTCAGTTATGGTGGTTGCTGTTGTTGAGGAGGAAGTCTTTGATAATTGCTTTGGAACTGGTTTTGATTTTGGTGTTGGTTCCAAGCAAAATTAAGGTGATTCCTCCAACCCTGATTATAACTGGACGAATAAGGATCGTTTCTAGGTTGCTGCTGAAAAGCAGCATTAGTGTGTTCTTGATCTTGAAACGGTAAATTCAAAGGACATTCTTCCGTCAAATGTAAAGGGTTTGAACAGCAACCACACATGGTTTTGGAGAACGTGAATTGGTTTAGGGAGGCTGAAGAGAATTTATTTTCTATAGCATCGAGTTTCCTTTGTATCGCAGCCATTTCGGCTCTCAATGAGATGGAAACATCAAGCTGATGGTTAAATTCTCCAGACGATGGTGGTCTAACGCTTTCCCATTGCATAGTGTTTTCAGCAAAATCTTCCAAGAATTTCCAAGATTCACCATCATCTTTAGACAGGAATTTTCCTTGACACATGATTTCAAGCATCTGCTTTATTGTTGGATTAATGCCCTCATATATAATATGGAAAAGATCCCATCTACTGATTCCGTGATGAGGACATTGAATAAACAGATCCTTAAATCATTCAAAGCATTTCCAAAATGGTTCATTGGGAACCTGGGTAAATTGGAAGATCTTGCTCCTAACACGGGCGGTCTTATGATTGGGATAAAATTTCTTAAGGAATGCTACAACGAATTCGTCCCATTTTGAAATAGAATATGCGGTTGTGTTATAAAGCCACTTCTCGGCTAAATCACACAAAGTAAAAGGGAGAAGACGTAAACGCATAGCATCAACAAAAAGTTGTGACGTGCCAATCATTGCACATACATTTTCTAATTTGGTGATAAAAATGTATGCGTCTTCATATTCAAGCCCGTGAAATTTTGGCAACAGTTTGATGAATTGAGGGTTGATTTCGAAATTATCCCCATTGGCTGGTGGAATAGAAAGACAAGTAGGAAAGGGACCACGAATAGGATAGCATCTCTATTGGAGAGAGATGCATGTTGGATCCTGCGCACCTGCAGGTGGTGGTAAAGTGGTGGTATGAAAATTTGATGGAAATCCATCCATCTCGGTCGACGATGTGGGCGGTGGGAAAAAAGATGAAGAATTACCGACTTTGGGGTCGATAAATGAAACGCGGACAAGACAGGCAATAGAATCCCGTGTCCAGCCTAGCATGTGCTAAACGGTTGTAGCACAAGTGGCAGCATTTGTGATAATTAGATAAAGTGGTTTGGTTTGTTTTGAAAAATACGGACTTTGAAAAATCACACAAAAAAATGCACAATCAACCCTGGATCTACGATCACCTAGGTCAAGTCACTAGACCACTCCTAGACTTCCAGAAGACAAATCGCAGGATAAACCTCTACTATCTCTTTATCCCTCCTGTGGCCAGGTAAGTGCCAGGTAAGTGGGAGGTATCCGCTACGTAAGTAGCGGGCCTAATTAAGTAACCGCTTGCCTTAGACACACTTGCCTTAGATACCACAAAAGAAATGCGGATAAGCAATATATTACCCACGACCTTCTTCTGTCCTAATTGAGCGCGACGGTCCTTAGAGTCTTGTCTAGATATTTTTTAGTTAATGAGGGTGATGCGGATGCTAGTTTTGTGATTTTTGGGGCTTAGAAAGGGTAATGAAATCCCCACCTAATCTGAATTTGGTCGTTGCCCCTTAATTTCCGTATTAAAATATGCACAAACAACCAATTTCAAGAAACGCAACAAGATATTTTAAGCGGCGAATTTTGCAAAGAATCCTGCAGCAAATTTGTTATTGGACAAAATCAGAGAGGAGATAAGAAAGTAGAGAATATACCAGAGAAATGTGAAGCAATGAACTACCTAAACAGCGGCGGAACCGCCGCAAAAACACTCAATTAGCCACGGATCCGCGGTTCAATTGAAGACTTAGGTGCTTAAATTTTTACTGCAGCTTCTTTTGCTCCTCTGGAATCTTCAGAAAGTCTCTGAATCTTGATTTTCTCAGTACAATGATTCCAGATTCCCTTGCAAAAATTCAAACACTAATCGTTAAGCACACAATGTGATTCTTGAATTAAAATTTGATGTAATAATAATGTTTCAACTTAAATAGCAAGAACGAACAAATTACGCACGGATCTCCGGCAACGACGCCATTTGATTGATCAATTTCTATGATCCGTATGAAAAGTATAATCATAATCAAAGAATTTATAACCGCAATCAATAACGGTGTCGATGTAGTTCGTTAATGAGTATTGGTCGTCCACTGAGATTCGTATATTTATTCGTTCTTGCTTTAGTTGAGCCGAAAGAAAATAGTAAAGAAAATTCAAGAAAATGAAATTTCAAGATTTAATTGAGTTTGTCATTTCAAGAAAATCAAGAAAGAGTTTAAGATTTCGTAATCAAGAAAATGTCCAATATCAATTTTAGTTATCAAGAAAATTGAAGAATAGCTTGTAGGATTCGATAGGAATTAGTAGCAATGATGAATACTAATAATGACTTATCTTATCTATTGATGAATTATAGCTAGAACGATGGTGATGAATGAAGATTAGGGATCTTTTGGAGAAACTAGGGTTTCTCCTTCACTATCCCTTGTCATTTCATTAATCATCATTCCAATCTAGCCTTTAGCAAAGAGAATCATCACTCAATTAATCCCAAATTGCAACAAAATTATCAAGAACGGTGATCTCGCTCCAAATTTGGTCGTTGATAATTCTTTTTCCAAAAGTTCATAACTCTCATAAGACTTAAGACGAGTTTAGGATTTCATCACCATTTAATCTACCGATCCTTCGAATCCTTAACAAGAAGAGATTTCACTCACGCATCATGAAAATAAAAGAATCAAGAATTAAAAATTTCATAATGCGAAAATGTAAAGAAAGCGAGAATTAACAATTTATCACCTTTATTAATCAACTTATAATTACACATTCCTTCAATCCGAGATTACAAGAATTGCTCTCGATCGCTCCTTTGAAGAGCTAACTATTCCGTCGAATTTCGCTCCGCTCGATCTTCGTAAGACTTGGACCTGTCGAGAATCTCGTTCTCTTGATGATGATCGGCTTCACGTAAAGGATCTTCGAAGTCATCGCTTGATGTAGTTCTCAACGAATCTTGATTTGGATTTTGATTTGAAATTGAATTGGAGTTACAAATTGTGTCACTCAACTTGTGTAATGAATTGTTCAACTAAAAATTGAGTAACCCCCAAAATGAAGGCTTAGGTCCTTTATATAGCCCCCCACCAATCTTCCACTAGAAACTAGGTCAATCTTCCCCAAGAAGTTAGGTAGTTGCAGGGAAACTTCTAGAATAAGGTAGTTATCAAGCTTTCTCAAGAAGCTAGACTGTTGTAGTGAAGTTTCCAGAACGAGATTGTTACAATGGAGCGTCTCAAGTACGCTAGGTTGTTGGAATGAAGCTTCTGGAGAAGTGTCGTCACCGGAGCCCCAAACTCGGCCGCGGATCCACGGCGGATCGGCCTGACTCGGCCGCGGATCCGCGGCCATTTGGTGAGATCAATACATCATTTCTCTGCGGTTGTTTGGTGTTGGTCGTTGGGTTTATATTTGATATCTGAATTTTTTTATCTCTTCTGAATCTCTGCCAGATTTTAACTCTTTGATTTGTTGTATTTTTATCGGCGAATTTGTGATTCCGATATCTGTCCTGAAATAATTTTCTGCACAAAATCTTACTGAAGATTGTTGAGATATACAATATCATGCTTGAAATAATAAACACACAATTTCCTTCCAGAATGCTGATTATAATGTATAACATGTGGTATTTGATATTTTCCAGACGAACATGTAATACGTGTTATAATTATAACAAACATCCTTAGATGATTAGAAAAGTAAGGAAATTGTTATGTTAAAGATTGCAATATTTTCGAGTGAACACTGGTCAACAAATTTAGTGTGTCATTGTCTAGACGTCATGCACATAGAGAAGGGAGTATCCGAGTACGTACTTAACTTGTTTCTTTGTAAACACGGAAAATCAAAAGACAAACTCCGTGCTCGGATGGATCTTCAGGACTGGGAAATTAGAAGTGAATTGCATCCTAAGCCGATAGCGGGTAAACCAGACAAATTTGTACTTTCCAATGCCACATATCATATGTCACAACCGGAGAAGAAAAGGTTCCTGCAGGTGTTGCATGATTTGAAAGTTCCCACAGGTTTCTCAAGATCATTTAGCAAAAAGTTAAAGATTGTGAAAGGTAAGATCGATGGGTTGAAAAGTCATGATCACTATGTTATTATGTAGCACCTTCTCCCATTAGACCTCAGGACTTCCCTTCCCGAATCGTTTGGTCTAGTAATCAATGACCTTTGTTGCTTTTTTAGAGAATTGTGCGCTAAAACTTTTGATGTTGTGACGTTGGAGAATCTAGAAAAATCTATTTCATTGATACTTTGCAAGCTTGAGCGCATTTTCCCGACGTCGTTCTTGGATATCATAATACACGTAACAGTTCATCTTGCAACCGAGGCTAAGTTTGCCGGACCGATACAATATCGATGGATGTATCTCGTCGAAAGGTACGTTGAATTTTTCGTTTCACGCATTTTGTAAAATTATTGTTGTCTTATATGCCCGTATTTATTTATTTAACATATTTTTCTTTAGGTACCTCTACACTCTAGAAAAGTATATACGCAATAGAAATTGACAAGAGAGTTCTATCATGCAAGATTATTTTCTAGATGAAATAACCACATTTTGTTCTCGCTATCTGAACGAGAACATTAAGACGAAGCTTAACCGGCCTTAGAGAATTCAGGACGGGCCATAATGTAAAACTGATTATAAGATAGTAGACCCTATATTTATCAACAAGATATATCGGTTTATCCTCCTCAATAGCGTATGTGTAACATTTCAAAATAATAAAATATTATTTTTGGGAATTTTTATGATTTAATATTATTTTATTGAATATTTTAATATTTGGGTATAATTAAATACCGATAAATGGGAAAAATTATGGAAAAATTATGGAAATTTCTAAAATAGGGTATTTTATGGAATTATGCCATTTTTAATTTTTTATGATTAGTTTGACACTAATTTAGTGCTAATCGCGATTAAAAATCGCAAATCGGATTTTTGGCATTTTTGTGCAAAACATGCACATATCTTTTTTCCCCTACACTTGGGCATTTCCTACCATGGGTGTTTTCGGTCTACTATTTGTGTGAGAAGAATTTAGAAAAGAAAAGAAAAAGGTAAGTATGATGATGAGAGAGAGAGGGTAGGTCTAGGGTCAACCCCTCTTTTTGAACCATCCCTTTTCATTTCCCCATCTCATTTCTCTCTCCCCTTCCCCAAGAGCTGCTGCTGCTGCTGCTCCTCCCTCATCTCCTTCCACCTTCACTCCATAGATCCATCTCAATTCCCTCACCAAAACCCCATTCCCACTTCACAAAACTAGCTCCCGAGCTCACTAGCTACACAATGGACTAAGGAAAAGCTGATTTGGAGGCTTTGAGCAACTCAAGAAAATTCTTGAGTTGCCAAAGGAGGTAATTTTTGCACCCTAGAGTAGTATTTCAATTTCCTTGTGCATCTATGCTAGTTTCATATCGATATTGTGTCGTTTTGTGGACCTTGGAGATTTCTAGTTAGGGTTTAGGGTGAATCTGAAATAAAAGGTGAAATTGACGGTTGTGGTGACCTTAGAACCCCTGGTGTGATGTTATTTTGGATCAAACTAGAGACTAGAAACCAGAATACAGATTTATGAAATCGATATCGGGAAAAACTGTAAATCTGTCACTGATTTTGAAAATCTGCTTTAACCCGAGACATCTGAAAATAAATTTTAGTTGACAGAGAGATGTGAAGGCAAATAGAAACCACCACACCAAACCCTAGCCCCCACCTCCTTGTTCAGGACGTAAATAAATCCTATCTGGCCGCAAATTGCAGCCAGATCAGGGGGGTTCGGCCTCGTTTTTAGTGCAGGGCCCTATTTCCAGTAGTCTTGACCCATGGCATGTGCAATTTTGTCTGATTCTATCTAGGGTAAAATCTGGGTTAGTTTTCTTGAGTTGGCGCATGGTTTATGACTTTTTTTAGCATGGATTTTGGTATTTGGTGATTCATTTCTGTCGGGTGGCGGTTGGACGTCAACGACAAGTGGCTATTGATCGTATTTACAGGCGAGGCTATAGGTTTTTACCTATAGGCGTAGCATGTGCCGTTTTTGTTTCCGATGTGATTTTCATGTGCTTTAGCATTTGTGATATTCTTGTAGGTACCCTACGTGATGTTGAAGCGATGAAGATGAAGATGGCGACATCGTCATCGGCACATGAAAAGCAAGGTGAGTAGATTATATTTACGGGGGAAGTCGGGTGGATGGCGTATAGCACCCCCGCAGTCCGTGGTGATGTATACGAATACGTATACACACATATATTTATTATGTGGTTTAAGATTATTGATGGTAAAAATGGATTATTGATGATAAGGATGGATTGGTTTAGTATAGTGCGAAACCCTAGAGTAGTGGTTGCACCCACACATACACGCACACATATACTTGCATACATTCTTTCTTTCGCATGTGCGCATATGGAAGTGTGTATATCTACACATGGGTATGGGACTATGTGTTCATATACGGGATTCGAGGATGATACGTGGGATTGAGATGGGTCGATGAGATTTGATTTGAGGCCGTGAGATCGGCGGTATGACAGAGTTCGTATTCGAGATACGACATGATGACTTAGCGGGTCCTTTGACGAAGTGTTTCATACACGTGCATATATATATAGATGGTGTCGATTGTACTAGACTTAGGTCAGTACCCCAGATTTGGGATGTCGTACGACGGATTTACGTACGAGCTACATATATTGATAATAGATCCGCGCTCATGACTCGAGGATATTATATCGTATGTGATACTATTGAGGCGGGATCACCGACTATTATATTTATATATATATCGACTGGGATGTAGGTGATTTCATACCCCTCGTGTTTAGCTTTTTAGTTGGGTCTGTAGATTACTTAGTAGACATTAGACTAGACCGAGTCATACCTATTTCAAAACTAACGAATCAGGGATATTTTAAAGATAGGCAAAAGGGATTCTACGGATATTTTTCAAACGAAGCATCTTTTCTTAAAACACCGTAGCCCTTATTTTACCAAAGACCCCGATTCGTCTTATTTCAAATGGCAAAGCTGCATGATATATTTATTGATGTAGATTCTCCACTGTTGCGTTGATTATTCGATTCCGCATATTCATGCTATTTGCACTGCATTGCTTGGGTTTATTGATATATTACAATCATGCTGTTAGGACACCATCATCATTATCGATGATGCATATGTTCCACGTACACTGCTCGCCGGCTCACACACTTCATCATCGATAATTGCCATGTCACTACACTGTAGTATTGTGCATTCAGGATATGACCCTTGCATGACATACTGATATGCTTACATTTCTTTACATGTCGCATACATCATGCTTTCTGATTATACGCATTGAGATATGTTGTTTCCATGATATTTCTGGATTTGGGAACCGTGGGTATTTCAAAAGAGAATATGTAATTGTTTTAAAAACCCGGTTACCCTTGATATGATATTTCAGTGCGTCCACCATGTGTTTTCTCGGTGCTGAGAGCGACATGTGAAACCCGATTCGAGGAGGTGGATGAGGCCGATTGCGGGTACATGGTGGACCCGGTATGGTTCCCCGGGGCAAGAAATGTTTTTCGTAGAGTAGACGATGAGCCTGGCAGGGTGGCGAGTACCTACCGGTGATTGGTTGGACCTGGCGGTTATCCGGAGAATACCGACCAGAGTCGATAGATGGATATGGGCGTACTGCTGGGGCCGAGGGCCGATTCCGCAGACGGAGCCCGTGGGCTGATCCGGACTGACGGAGCCCGATATATGAGGATTTACGTTCCGATGCTGGGCACAGCTTTCATGATGTTTTCGAGTGTCGATGCTGGGCACTCCGGTTCCATGATTTTGACGTGTCGTGAGGGACACGGATGGTTTATATCCTCATATTTTCCATGCATATGCTTTATGATATTTACATGCATGATGCTTATTATCATTGGGTGACGAGTGAATGGGATCCACGTGCATGCAGATTGATTACATTGATCATACCTCATATTTATGATATGCTATTACCTGAGGCACTGGCACGAGCACTTGGCACTACACTCATGTATAGAGATTACATTGCTACTTTAGCATGCTTCAGACTTATTCATATTGAGGTTTATATATATCTGATCGCATTGACCTAGGATGGGTCATACATTCGATTTCTGCTTGTAGATATTTTTTATTCACGAGTTGGCAACTCACCCCCGTTGTGCCACAGTTCTTTCAGGTTTTTGCCGTACAGATTCCATAGCGGCTTTTCTGGCACACTGCTTCCTTATGGGTGACTTGCTTGGGTAGGTGGGTTCTTTTGCATCAGAACCACCATTGTACACGTATTATTCATTGTATCTAGAAAATTCCATCAACCAAAACTTGTATATTGTTTCAGACTTAGAAAAACAGTAATGTATTATCTTGACCTTAGAGTCGCGCGTTGTAGTATTACGGTTTTCATGCTGTTTTAAGTTCTTTCTGAGTTTTGATCCTCGCCCTTCGGCGTTGTATATTATTATTGCTTGCGTGGTTGTGACCGTCGATTGACGAAGAGCTAGCTCCCGCTTGGGGATGCCTTTTATCATTTCATATATATTATTCTTGTTGTACCCCGTTCGGGGCCAGTTTTTACAAAGGAAACTCTGCCGATATTTTCAGCAAAGACTACACATTTTTAAAAATGCATTTTTGGCTTAGTTATTTAAAAACATTGATTTCAAACATGCTTTCTTTACTTATTAAAAACCAGTTTCTTTATTTACTCCTCAAAATGGTTTTAGATTTCTGGGCTTTTGGTTTACTTGGATCAGATGGAGTCCTATAGACTTCATATGGTTCAAGGGCCAGTCACGTGCTCTTTCGGGTCGTGACAAAGTTGGTATCAGAGCGCTAGGTTAACCTTGGTTCGAGTCTAAGTTTGACTATGTGGAGACTAGGGCGATTATATATATACGGAACTTAGGCTTGACCTTACGGAACTTAGACTTAGTCGAGGGGGTATTACACCCGAATTTTTGTCGCGTAGGATGACCCTTGGTTGATGGAGTAGGTAGCTTGAGTAGAGGGACGTACCGTACGTATGTTCCGCGGCATACTTACGACACGCCATTCCGCTTAAGAAACCTTAGGATGTACATTTCCTTGCACAGTATTATATTCATTCCTATGATCTATCCTCATCGATACTAGTTATGATTTTGCTGCCACGATTGCACGGGCAGAGTGAGCTACGGCTCGAGTTGCGTCAGCATGATCTCGTCGTGGACGAGGACTGACCATGGCGTGATTCCAGAGACATACGATTACATATAGAGGCGTCGTCTTATTGTGTTTTCATGCCATGAGCGTTGGACTGATCGCTTTTACGAGATTTCCCGGACGTACCGATCGGTACCAAAGGATTGAGCCACAGATAGAGGCCAGCCAGGATGTGATGACCATTGATATATCGCTTATTCATGATGATTGAGGCGCTGTTTAGCGTACGGACGAATGAGCCAGTTGTCGCTGCAAATGACGAGATATCACCCAGATGATTGGAGCTACTGCAGCTTGAGCATATAGTTAGAGATATGATGGTGAGTCGCTAGTCACCGAGGATGAATGACTAGGACATGTGGTTCGTTCGCTTACCCCGATGCGAGGTCATCAGATAGATTGATTCCAGCTAGAGGCGACTTCACGCAGATTCGTTGAGAGTCGATTGAGACGATCGAATATCAGGAACCCATTTTCCAAGTTTAATGTATTCGGAAAGACATGTAAGCGATTCTATGGACCTTCTAGAAGAATGAAACCCTAACTTGACATAATGACCGTGTGAAAGCCTTTGAACCTTAGGGTTTGCGGCGGTTCCGCGGCGCCATTAGTGAGGCTTGGGTTTGCCCATCAACGGCTGGACCACCGATGTTGTGGTATGTACTCGATACTATTAAACTGTACCCAAGGTGTTGAAATCTTTGGGGATTATGAGGTTCTGACGAGTCGATCGTATGGTTCGACATCTTTCGGATATTGTGATGGGACACAACGCTTGGGAGACTCCAGATACGAGTATATCCATTAGAGCGTAGTCCATGCAGGTACGAGTAGACGAGTCTGAATCAGTCGACCTTAGAACAAGTGGAGTAAAGAGTTCGCATGAGATTTCGACGAGATGACATTCCACTCCGCTGACATCAGAGATGCGATATGCACGCTGAGGACGTGTTCGGCTAGATATCTTCTACCGAGTGATGAAGATACCGAGTTCGTGATTTCGAGTCCGTGTGAGGGACTTCGGATGGACCGTAGCCAAGGACATTGCAGTGCGCAGATAGAGACGCGATGTTGAAATGGAAGATGATACAGACAAGCGGGACAAGAAGTTCGTGCGAGATGCAGACGAGCTGTTACTACTCCCCGTTAAGATTAAAGGTCGGATATGCATACAGAGGCGCTGGGATGCGACCAGCTTCCGAGTAGATGTTGTACTGAGGACGCAGATGTCCAGAGAGCGAGAAAAGATTATGCCAGAATACCAGCCTCCGTACAGTTTGGCTTAGGCGAGATCAGAAGAGACCTTGAGCAGGATTCCTTCCAGTACACTGCTGCAATAAGATTTGCACCAGGAGCAGATGTGTGATGTGCATTCAGAGGACCAGAGGTCGGCGCCAGTGGCGTGCTGCTTTACTAGCGGTCGTGAGGATTGACCGAGAGATGACCAGAGCAGTGCCAGAACGGAATCGTTTCCATTAGCACACCAGACAGGGCCGATGAGCCGATGGATTGGGAGATTGGTAATCTACAGGAAAGATAAGGAACCAGAGGAAGAGGACGCCAGACCGTGAGTAAGAGGCAAGTAGATATCTTGCGCTACTAGCATTGGAAGTACCGGCACCTCCTCGACTTTGAAGGAGGATATACCGACGACGGTATTCATGATTTGTGATTTTGTGATTCGATTATCACGTATCCGTCATTTTGGATTTCGGTATTTTGGGCGATCTATTCGCATGATTTAGTCTTGATGACTGAGTTTTATGGATTTCATACGGTTGATTGGATGTGGTTCATATGTTACGCACACGATTTGATTTTTGCACTCGGTATGCTTATATGTGCTTGTAGTGCATTGATATGTGTTTTGTGCACGCAGTTGCACACGTTTATGATTTTCTTTACACCTGGGTACACTTGGTGTTGCTGCTTTCGCATTTGAGTTATTGCTGGGTATTTGTGCATGGGATGCACCAGTTCTATGTTTCTTGCGTTTATCGCACCGGATTTGTATTTCGTGCCTTTGTTGCACCGGATTTATATTTTGTGCACTACGGTTGCACCTGACCTCGATTTGATGTCATCCGATATGTTGATTTTGGATTCTGATATTGATGTCGATTTCTTGCACTCCGTGCATTTGATTTGGGCTTGCGCATGTTCGACGCTTGCTATTGGACTTCGTGATTTCGTGCATGTTGAGCGCACAGGATTTAGCTTTTATTCGTGCATGATGGATGCACCGATTTGGACTTTCGCGCATGTTGGGCGCGTGTTTTCAGCTACGATTTTGGTGCACACCAGATGCACTAAATCGGGATTCTTCGTGCATGTCAGATGCACCTGATTTGGCTGTCAGGCACACACATTGCCTATGACAGATGCTTCGTGCACACCCGATGCACCTAGATGTTGTTTTTGTGCACATGTATGGCACATATATGGATTTTGATTTTCGTGCGCACCAGACGCATAGGGTATTCTTATATACCTTTTGGGATTGATTCTTATGGAGCAGTACGTTTTTATGATATTTGCTATGTGTTTTCGTACTGAGCAGGACTAGTCAGAGGACAGTACCTGGATATATTTTGCATGCATTGATAGTTATCGAAGGGATTTCCAAAAAGCGAGCTATAGTCTCAGTATATACCTACGTGTCCGGTATGACACGAAACGTTTTAAAAACAAGGAAACCCTTCTAAATTGTTTTCAAAGCGGCGGAACGTACATTTTAAACAAAAGATATATATACGTATATGGTTATTTTCTTATAGCAGACGTCCGCCACTGTGCAGTGTTATGCGCATCGCACAGCGACTTAAAAAGATTTGGCATGCAATTACTTCAGTTATTCACATGTATAGATTGGATGTCTACATGCATAGTTCTGATTTATATCATATTGGTTTTATTTTGGACTTTGTTAGTGTATATGCCCTAGAGGCCATTACTGTATCATACTAGTTTGTATATTACTTAATGGATGCTTGGGATATTCACCTTGTATATACAATCTTGCTCAAAATAGTAGTATGCTACTTGGTTTGTTTCTACTTCAATGTGTACATGTGTTTATTTTGTATATCGCCTATACACATTAGTAGAGCCCTTAGGATCTTTGCTTGATTACCAGCGATGTGATGGCCGTCACACTAGTGGGGCTGGGTAATCTATAAGCACATCCTTATGCAGGTCCCTGGTCGCAGGACTATCGAGACAGGGCATCGATACTCCGGAGTAGACCAGCGCATGCGCTTCTCATCCCAGTGTGGGAGACGGTCTGTCCCACAGCCGTCAGTACGTCGTACTTGAGATAGTATGCGGGTGCTCGTTAGGTTACGGGTACACTGGACAGGACTCGTCGGGAACTGACTAGTTGGTATTATACCTATCGTCAGTTTTCAGTTCCCAGGTGACATGAGTACAGCTTAGTCCGCTGACTTGACACTGTCACTTCGCCTCGGGTGTGTTCCCACTGTACTTTGATCACTACCCTACCACGGCTCAAAGGAGTCGTGCAAACAGGTGGTTGGGTGCAGTCCCGAAGCACTTGGAGGCAGTGACGGTTAGACAGGATTCGTCTCTCCCGGTATTGGGGGTTGACATCGCGCTGTGTCTAGGAGAGCCATTACACGAGTAGTCCCTGGCCAGGGCAAACGAGATATACTGGTAGGTTTCCAGTGTTATCTCAGGGTGTATTGGGCTTCACTCCGGCACGACTTGTACCGCTATTGGGGGACTGACGTTTACCGCCCCCTAGGCCCGCCATGCGATGTATCAGACGAACAGACCGGACTGTACGGAGAATGTCACACTCAGGCTCAGTAGGAGTTCAGATGGGTTTCGCCTCGTCCGTCTTCTTGTCGGCATTACCTGGGGACCGTTACGCACAGCTAGTGCCGCTTGCGGTCTGTGGTTAAACCCACTGCCAGCGTAGTGTCGAGTCTTTAGAGTCCCACACAGAAAGTTTTTCGCCTTTAGGCAAAAGAGTAGAGGTCGCATGGTATTGCGACAGGTCGCATGGTTTTGCGACAGGGTTCGGTCACATCCGTGCACTTGTGCACGTATAGTGTCCGGACAGTTTACACTAGCGGGCTTTGGTTTAAGCCAGATCCTAGTATGCCTTATGGGATTGGATTTATCCAGTTTGCATTCGTGTTCCTCGGAACGCGGATGCGGGTGTGTATGCACAGTTGACAGGGAGGCAGAGGCTGCGGATTCTCATTAGGGTTGTTGACAGTTGACCGTTGACTATTTGACTTTATGCTCAACCCTAATGAGAATATGATATGTGATTAACTATTATATTAATTAAGTATTATGGTGATATGGTTGTTGACTTGTTGACTTTTGTTGACTTGTTGACTTTGTTGACTAGTTGATTTTTGTTGACTTGTTGACCGGTTGACTAGGCTTGACTAGTTGACCATCATGATAACCATGGTTATCATTTCATGCCAAAGACTTTTTCTTGCTTGCTCATTTGAGTAAAATGAGTGCATGACATGATAAGGTTATGGTTGCTTCTAACCATCACATAAGACTTTTTTTGATATGATGAGTTATGATCACTTTGGATTATGAGAGGGTGAAAGACAAAAGAGTTGCTCATTCTTTCTTGCTCATTCTCTCTCTTGTTCTTGAGCTCTCTTCTTGCTCTCACCCTCAACCTCTTGCTCCCTCTCTTGATCTATGGTTCTCTTGTCTCATGAGTTGAGAATCAAGAACCATAGATAAAATCCCATTCTAAATCATCTCTACTCATTCTAGTTCACTAGGTTTAGCAAACCAAGTGAACTAGTTTCTTCAAAGAACGAAGAAGGAGCTAAAGGTTGGAGCTTTCAAGTGGATCTATCTTCGGCGTACGGAGACAACGAGAAGGAGCCATCGAACCACCATCGGAGCTTGAAGAGAAGGAGTTCAAGTTTAGGTATAACCATCTTCATCCGAGTAGCTAAATATCTTTAGCTTAGTATGCTAGTTTTAGTTTAGGTAAAGATCCCGACCTAGCTTAGTCCATGTTGCCTCTTGCGTTAAAATTTTGATTTTATATCGTTTCCGCCTCCCCGTAAGAACCGGGGGTCGCAACGTGGACTTACAGTGGTATCAGAGCCTAACTAAACTTAAACTAGCTTGGTAGTGAAGTGTAACGAAGTTCGGAACCGGAAAAATCCAAAAACCAAACTTTTACAAAAACTGAGTTTCTGTTGAAATTTTTTTGGCTCAAAATGAAAAACTTTACACTTGTAAATTCGGCTCAGGGTTTTGTGTGAACACCCAAGAAAAACGATACAGTAATTCGTCCAAACCGCCGCCCTTCCGCCGCGCGAGCTAGGCATCCGCCGCGGAACCGCCGCACTTTGTCGTCTTCTGTGCATCGTTTTTCGTGCAGTGTGTGTCTGTGTTGGTTTTGGGATTTTTGGAATATATTATATGTGCCCAGATTTTCCAGAAAAGAAATTTCCTTTTGGGGTCCTATAATTCCGTATTTTTTCCGAACTTCACTGCACTTTGACTTTGATGGTTATATCTGTGATGTTTGCATGTATTGAACGTCGGCTAATCGCTATAAGTCGATTAGTCGGGGTTATACATGATCTATAATGTGCTGGAATGTGTATATAAATATGTTGGATTGTCGCGGGTGAATAGCCGGGGGTTGTGAGACGAGAGTTTTCTTTTCTTGCAATTTCATGTAAATTTGTAAATTGATGTAATAATTATTTGTATGGCCGCACAACCGGGAAGGGGTTGTAGCCGTCATTGTATAATTTCTTTTTACTGTTTTTGCTCCTAGGATAGACCCATGGAGGGGTGCACAACTACCGGGTATGCCGAAGTGTCGAGTGGCCTACTCATGGAGATGAGGGAGGTTGCTACGCTTCGGGTACTTGGCGGGTAGTTTGCCGCACCCGTAGGGGTCTTGGGTGGGGTTTTGGCTATTCACCGCGACCGTGTTATCTGTTTTTGTTACAGGCTCGTACAAATTACAGATTGCTAGTATATCCAATGTATTTATCTGTGATCTGAAATGTTTATCATTGCAGTATATCTATATATGATATTATTTAGGCGTTGCTTATGTTTTACAGACGCGCTAGCCCAGCCCCCGCTCTGTCGTTAGTTAAGTAACCTAACGGGTAATGACGGGGCCCCGTGGCGAATGCGAATGGCATAAGCGTACGTCATATTTTGGTTGTTTTCTGCAATGGTAGGATTAAATGATGGGACGCATTAAAAGAACTAATGCAAGAATATCACGCATTAAAAGAACTAATGCAAGATAATAAACCAAGTTAAAGTCGTTGGAACACTTTCGAAAAACCACTCGGTTCTTTTCAAAACAAACTTTTAAAATACGGAGTTTGAGCCACTCCATTTAAAAGTTATCTCGTTCCATCGACCAAATCAAGTTCACTACGTTCACGGTTTTGCCAAAACCATCCGTAGCCCTCCATCATTTCAGTTAAATATTCGGTAGTATTCAAGCTATGTATTTTGACCTCACGCCAAGGCATAGTGATTGGTAGCTGCCGGATATTTATCTGTTGCATAGATAGAATGCGTTGGTTTGAGACAGTCGTACTGCCATTTTGGCCTACGTCAAGGGTATGTACGGGTGGGTTCAAATTAACCTGGATAATGATGGGACGAACTTGACATGTGACTTATGACATTTTGACCTCACGCCAAGGTCATAAGAGCATGGGGCAAAAATCCACATCGGGAGTTTCATAAGTACTGAAACTTGCTAGATTTGCATACCATTTGGAGTGTGATGATTCTGGTAGGATTCCTTCAGTTTCGTCACGCGATGATATTTGGATCCCGATCCTACTGTGAGTATATGCTACTCCTCGGGAAATTTCTCACTTAACGATCAATGCTATAAACCTAGTAGGTGCCTAGAAAGGTGTTAGCGGGGCTACGCCCCCAGGAAAAAGAGGTTCTTTAATTAAGGAACTTCGCGAAAGCGTTGGAAAACCTCCCTCGAAGTACCGACACCGGCCTGGCTGAACGGTTAAGCAAGTATTGTACGGTGGGATTAATCCTGACTAATTCTTCCTTTATGGTTTGAGGAGGGATTCGAGAAACAGTGGGAGCCATCCTGTTTAGACAAATTAAAAACCACTCTAAACTTGCAAGAGCATCATGCTGAGTGTTTCTTCTTCTCTCTCCTAATTGCAGCGACCAATCAACATGACTGGACTTAAGTTACTCCTAGATAAAAACAAACTGACAGGGCCAAACTACAAAGATTGGCTCAGGAATGTCAAGATAGCAATCACTTATGACAAGCTGGGGTATCTTCTTACCACCAAAGCTCCCCCTGTCCCTGGTCCAACTTCCAGTATCGCGGATAAGGAAATCCGCAAGACTTGGGAGATTGATAGCGCGAAGGCCAAGTGCCTCCTGCTTGCCTCGATGGACAACGAACATCAGAGGAGGCATGAGAATATGGACATGGAGTCCATATTGCTCCATACAAAAGAACTGTATGGAGAGCAATCACGTATCGCAAGATACGAAGCGTCGAAAAAGTTATTTTCGACAAGAATGGCCGTCGGATCATCAGTAGCCGAGCACGTGCTAAAGATGATCGGCTTCATTGAGGAGCTCGCTGACCTAGGGATCACATTGGAGAGTGAGCTATATACGGATATAGTTCTCCAGTCCCTTCCTTCCACTTACGCCCAGTTTATACTGAACTTCAACTTACAAGAAAAAGAGGTTGAACTTTCAGAGCTCCTCAACATGCTGAGGAGCGCAGAGGGCACCCTACAGAAAAGTAGGGATACATCCACTTTGTTTGTAGGAGGATCATCTTCTTCTAGGTCCAAGGCGAAAGCCAAGGGAAAGAAGAAGAAGGCCCCCGCCAAACCAAGGGGCGGTGTTAGTAAAGTGGATACGAAGGGAAAAGGAAAAGCAACAAAGATAGCGGGGAAGCCTGTGGATAAGGAAGAATGCTTCTATTGTCATAAGAAAGGACACTGGAAGAATGATTGCAGGGCCTGGAAGGCCAGAACACAGGAATTGAAGCAGGTTGCAGCTTCAGCTTCAGGTGTGTATGTTATTGAAAACTGTCTTTCAATAAACTCTACTTCCTGGGTATTGGATACCGGATCAGGATCTCATATCTGTAATTCTTTGAAGGCGTTGAGAAACCGTAGGGTTTTGAAGGCAGGTGACATGACCCTCAAAGTTGCGAACGGAGCTAGCATGGATGCTAAAGCCGTGGGGGACTATCACCTGGGAATGTCAGATGGACATGTTTTGGTTTTGCGTAATTGCTTTTTTGTACCCAACGCAACTTGTAATATCATTTCTGTATCTTTAGTTTCTAAAGAAGGTTATGAATTTGCGTTTGTAAGTAATGTTGTAAACATTCACCTTAATCAGGTTTTGATTGGGTCAGGTACATTGAGTAATGGTATATACGTGTTAAACCAACCACAGATTTTTAATGTCCAGAATACACACAAAAGAAAGTCTCCAGAAATAAATCAGACTTTCTTATGGCATTGTAGATTGGGTCACATCAATGAGAGAAGGTTGACTAAGTTGCATACAGAAGGATATTTGAATACGTTCGAATATCAATCATATGCCACTTGTCAATCTTGTCTCAAAGGAAAGATGACAAAGACTCCGTTTACTGGACAAGGAATAAGAGCGAGCGAGCTCTTGGGACTCGTACACAGTGACGTGTGCGGTCCAATGTCTACACATGCCCGAAGCGGACATTCTTACTTCATTACTTTTACGGATGACTTCTCAAGGTACGGTTATGTCTTCTTAATGAAACATAAGTCCGAGGCCTTCGGAAAATTCCAGGAGTATAAGAATGAAGTAGAGAAACAGACCGGCAAAAGTATTAAGATTCTAAGATCGGATCGAGGTGGAGAATACATAAGTGCCGAGTTCCTGGACTATTTAAAAGAGAACGGAATTCTCTCTCAGCTTACTCCTCCATACACCCCGCAACATAATGGTGTATCGGAAAGAGGGAACCGCACCCTATTGGATATGGTGCGGTCCATGATGAGTAACGCTGAGTTACCGCGATCGTTCTGGGGGTATGCGCTAGAATCAGCTGCATACCTTTTGAACCGAGTTCCGACTAAGACTGTGCCTACCACCCCATATGAAATGTGGAGTGGGAAGAAACCCTATCTTCAATATCTGAAGATCTGGGGATGTCCAGCTTTTGTCAAAAAGCAGCATGCGGACAAACTCGAGGCACGCTCAGTACTGTGCAAGTTTGTGGGATACCCAAAGAACACCAGGGGGTATCTTTTCTACTACGCAGAGGAACAAAAAGTCCTTGTTTCTCGTAATGCCCACTTCCTAGAACACCAGTTCTTGGAAAAGGAAAATAGTGGGAGCGCAGTGGAACTGGAAGAAATTCCAGAACCACAGACTATTACTGAAAGGTTAGTGGAACCAGAGGGTTCAACAGAACAGGACATTCCTACGCCGCTCCGCAGGAGTAGTAGGCAGTCTCATCCGCCCGAGAGATACTGCGGTTTTCTCATAGACGGGGATAGAGAGGATTGCATCATAGATTATGATGAGCCTACTAGCTTCCAGCAGGCCGTTCAGAGCGTTGACTCAGTGAAATGGCTGGATGCAATGCGGACCGAAATGGAGTCCATGTACACCAACAAGGTATGGACGTTGGACATTGCTCCAGACGGGGTAAAACCCGTAGGATGCAAGTGGATCTTCAAAAGGAAGATTGGTGTAGATGGACAGGTTGAGACCTATAAAGCTAGGCTGGTAG
This sequence comes from Agapanthus africanus, assembly GCA_030015575.1. Taxonomy (NCBI): domain Eukaryota; kingdom Viridiplantae; phylum Streptophyta; class Magnoliopsida; order Asparagales; family Amaryllidaceae; genus Agapanthus; species Agapanthus africanus. The sequence goes on from JASDDO010000026.1 coordinate 494,854,088, forward strand.
CAAAGGGTTTTCGTCAAAGACCTGGCTTGGACTACGACGAAACCTTTTCTCCAGTAGCCATGCTGAAATCCATTCGGATCCTTCTTGCCATTGCTGCCTTCCACGATTATGAGATCTGGCAAATGGACGTAAAGACAGCTTTTCTAAATGGAAATTTAGAGGAGTGTGTCTATATGGACCAGCCAGAGGGTTTCATTCAGAGTGGGAGCAGCGGAAAGGTGTGCAAGTTGCTTAAGTCCATCTATGGACTAAAGCAGGCATCGCGGAGTTGGAACATCTGCTTTGATGAGACGGTCAAAGAATTTGGCTTTATCAAAAATCCAGATGAACCATGCATCTATAGTAGATTTGTAGCGAGAACTGTAGTATTCCTCGTTTTATACGTGGATGACATTCTCTTAATAGGAAATGACATTCCTATGCTACAATCTGTCAAGGGGTTCTTGTCACACAGGTTCTCCATGAAAGACCTGGGTGATGCCTCGTACATTCTGGGTATCCGGATCTACCGTGACAGATCCAAGAGGATATTAGGACTTTCACAGTCCAGGTACATCGACACCATACTGAAGAGATTCAGTATGGAAGATTCCAAGTGCGGTAACCTACCGGCTTGTCACGGGATCACCCTCTCTAAAGAGATGTCTCCCAAGACTGATTTGGAGAAGGATCGCATGTCTATTATACCCTACGTTTCTGCGGTAGGCTCTATAATGTATGCGATGTTGTGTACCAGACCGGATGTAGCTTATGCACTGAGTGTGGTAAGCCGGTATCAGTCAAACCCTGGGGAGAAACACTGGATAGCGGTAAAGAACATTCTCAAGTACCTGAGAAGGACTAAGGAGATGTTCTTGGTGTATGGCGGAAAAGACCTCCAGATCGAGGCCTTTGCTGACTCCAGCTTCCAGAGTGACAAGGATGATTCCAAGTCCATGTCGGGTTTTGTCTTTACCCTCAATGGAGGGGCGGTGTGTTGGAAGAGTTCCAAACAGGAAACCGTTGCAGACTCGACGATGGAAGCGGAATACATCGCTGCATCTGATGCCGCAAAAGAAGCTGTCTGGATGAGGAAGTTCTTGAAAGAACTTCAGGTGGTTCCGTCCATTGTTGATCCAATACCTCTGTATTGCGACAACAACGGGGCTATAGCTTTAGCGAAGGAACCCAGGTCCCATCAGAGATCCAGGCACATCTTGAGGCGGTATCACCTGATCAGGGAGATCGTGGATCGCCAGGAGATCGAGGTTCGGAGAGTCGCTTCAGAAGACAACACTGCAGATCCATTCACCAAGGCCTTGCCCCAGACTCAGTTCGAGCGGCTGATCGAGATGATAGGTCTTCGATACGCCAGTACATGGCCTTAGTGCAAGTGGGAGATTGTTAGTGTATATGCCCTAGAGGCCATTACTGTATCATACTAGTTTGTATATTACTTAATGGATGCTTGGGATATTCACCTTGTATATACAATCTTGCTCAAAATAGTAGTATGCTACTTGGTTTGTTTCTACTTCAATGTGTACATGTGTTTATTTTGTATATCGCCTATACACATTAGTAGAGCCCTTAGGATCTTTGCTTGATTACCAGCGATGTGATGGCCGTCACACTAGTGGGGCTGGGTAATCTATAAGCACATCCTTATGCAGGTCCCTGGTCGCAGGACTATCGAGACAGGGCATCGATACTCCGGAGTAGACCAGCGCATGCGCTTCTCATCCCAGTGTGGGAGACGGTCTGTCCCACAGCCGTCAGTACGTCGTACTTGAGATAGTATGCGGGTGCTCGTTAGGTTACGGGTACACTGGACAGGACTCGTCGGGAACTGACTAGTTGGTATTATACCTATCGTCAGTTTTCAGTTCCCAGGTGACATGAGTACAGCTTAGTCCGCTGACTTGACACTGTCACTTCGCCTCGGGTGTGTTCCCACTGTACTTTGATCACTACCCTACCACGGCTCAAAGGAGTCGTGCAAACAGGTGGTTGGGTGCAGTCCCGAAGCACTTGGAGGCAGTGACGGTTAGACAGGATTCGTCTCTCCCGGTATTGGGGGTTGACATCGCGCTGTGTCTAGGAGAGCCATTACACGAGTAGTCCCTGGCCAGGGCAAACGAGATATACTGGTAGGTTTCCAGTGTTATCTCAGGGTGTATTGGGCTTCACTCCGGCACGACTTGTACCGCTATTGGGGGACTGACGTTTACCGCCCCCTAGGCCCGCCATGCGATGTATCAGACGAACAGACCGGACTGTACGGAGAATGTCACACTCAGGCTCAGTAGGAGTTCAGATGGGTTTCGCCTCGTCCGTCTTCTTGTCGGCATTACCTGGGGACCGTTACGCACAGCTAGTGCCGCTTAGGGTCTGTGGTTAAACCCACTGCCAGCGTAGTGTCGAGTCTTTAGAGTCCCACACAGAAAGTTTTTCGCCTTTAGGCAAAAGAGTAGAGGTCGCATGGTATTGCGACAGGTCGCATGGTTTTGCGACAGGGTTCGGTCACATCCGTGCACTTGTGCACGTACAGTGTCCGGACAGTTTACACTAGCGGGCTTTGGTTTAAGCCAGATCCTAGTGTGCCTTATGGGATTGGATTTATCCAGTTTGCATTCATGTTCCTCGGAACGCGGATGCGGGTGTGTATGCACAGTTGACAGGGAGGCAGAGGCTGCGGATTCTCATTAGGGTTGTTGACAGTTGACCGTTGACTATTTGACTTTATGCTCAACCCTAATGAGAATATGATATGTGATTAACTATTATATTAATTAAGTATTATGGTGATATGGTTGTTGACTTGTTGACTTTTGTTGACTTGTTGACTTTGTTGACTAGTTGATTTTTGTTGACTTGTTGACCGGTTGACTAGGCTTGACTAGTTGACCATCATGATAACCATGGTTATCATTTCATGCCAAAGACTTTTTCTTGCTTGCTCATTTGAGTAAAATGAGTGCATGACATGATAAGGTTATGGTTGCTTCTAACCATCACATAAGACTTTTTTTGATATGATGAGTTATGATCACTTTGGATTATGAGAGGGTGAAAGACAAAAGAGTTGCTCATTCTTTCTTGCTCATTCTCTCTCTTGTTCTTGAGCTCTCTTCTTGCTCTCACCCTCAACCTCTTGCTCCCTCTCTTGATCTATGGTTCTCTTGTCTCATGAGTTGAGAATCAAGAACCATAGATAAAATCCCATTCTAAATCATCTCTACTCATTCTAGTTCACTAGGTTTAGCAAACCAAGTGAACTAGTTTCTTCAAAGAACGAAGAAGGAGCTAAAGGTTGGAGCTTTCAAGTGGATCTATCTTCGGCGTACGGAGACAACGAGAAGGAGCCATCGAACCACCATCGGAGCTTGAAGAGAAGGAGTTCAAGTTTAGGTATAACCATCTTCATCCGAGTAGCTAAATATCTTTAGCTTAGTATGCTAGTTTTAGTTTAGGTAAAGATCCCGACCTAGCTTAGTCCATGTTGCCTCTTGCGTTAAAATTTTGATTTTATATCGTTTCCGCCTCCCCGTAAGAACCGGGGGTCGCAACGTGGACTTACAGACTTGACATTTGTATCTTTACCATGACTCCGATGATTGCGGAATGCTTGACTGAGTTTTGATTTTGAGTTATCTTCTCATTACTCATGCGCATGCATTGCGCTAGGATGTGTTAAGTATTGATGATTTCGGAGCCCCGACGACTTTGACTTGTATCGAAATGTTTTAGTATTCGGGGGTTTAAATTTAAATCCGGGGACCGAATTTATTTAAGGGGGGAAGATTGTAACATTTCAAAATAATAAAATATTATTTTTGGGAATTTTTATGATTTAATATTATTTTATTGAATATTTTAATATTTCGGTATAATTAAATACCGATAAATGGGAAAAAATTTGGAAAAATTATGGAAAATTATAAAATAGGGTATTTTATGGAATTATGCCATTTTTAAGTTTTTATGATTAGTTTGACACTAATTTAGTGCTAATCGCGATTAAAAATCGCAAATCGGATTTTTGGCATATTTGTGCAAAACATGCACATATCTTTTTTTTCCCTACACTTGGGCATTTCCTACCATGGATGTTTTGGGTCTACTATTTGTGTGAGAAGAATTTAGAAAAGAAAAGAAAAAGGTAAGTATGATGATGAGAGAGAGAGGGTAGGTATAGGGTCAACCCCTCTTTTTGAACCATCCCTTTTCATTTCCCCATCTCATTTCTCTCTCCCCTTTCCCAAGAGCTGCTGCTGCTCCTGCTCCTCCCTCATCTCCCTCCACCTTCACTCCATATATCCATCTCAATTCCCTCACCAAAACCCCATTCCTACTTCACAAAACTTTCTCCCGAGCTCACTAGCAACACAATGGACTAAGGAAGAGCTGATTTGGAGGACTTTGAGCAACTCAAGAAAATTCTTGAGTTGCCAAAGGAGGTAATTTCTGCACCCTAGAGTAGTATTTCAATTTTCTTGTGCATCTATGCTAGTTTCATATCGCTATTGTGTCGTTTTGTGGACCTTGGAGATTTCTAGTTAGGGTTTAGGGTGAATCTGAAATAAAAGGTGAAATTGAGGGTTGTGGTAACCTTAGAACCCCTGGTGTGATGTTATTTTGGATCAAACTAAAGACTAGAAACCAGAATACGGATTTATGAAATCGATATCGGGAAAAACTGTAAATCTGTCACTGTTTTTGAAAATCTGCTTTAACCCGAGACATCTGAAAATAAATTTGAGTTGACAGAGAGATGTGAAGGCAAATAGAAAACCACCACACCAAACCATAGCCCCCACCTCCTTGTTTAGGCCGCAGATAAATCCCATCTGGCCGCAAATTGCGGCCAGATCAGGGGGGTTTGGCCTCGTTTTTAGTGCAGGGCCCTATTTCCAGTAGTCTTGACCCATGGCATGTGCAATTTTGTCTGATTCCATCTAGAGTAAAATCTGGGTTAGTTTTCTTGAGTTGGCGCATGGTTTACGACTTGTTTTAGCATGGATTTTGGTATTTGGTGATTCGTTTCTGTGGGGTGGCGGTTGGACGTCAACGACAAGTGGCTATTGATCGTGTTTGTATGCGAGGCTATAGGTTTTTACCTATAGGCGTAGCATGTGCCGTTTTTGTTTCCGATGTGATTTTCATGTGCTTTAGCGTTTGTGATATTCTTGTAGGTACCCTACGTGATGTTGAAGGGATGAAGATGAAGATGGCGACATCGGCATCGGCACACGAAAAGCAAGATGAGTAGATTATATCTACGGGGGAAATCGGGTGGATGGCGTATCTCCCGCAGTCCGTGGCGATGTATACGAATACGTATACACAAATATATTTATTATGTGGTTTAAGATTATTGATGGTAAAAATGGATTATTGATGATAAGGATGTATTGGTTTAGTATAGTGCGAAACCCTAGAGTAGTGGTTGCACCCATACATACACGCACACATATACTTGCATACATTCTTTCTTTTGCATGTGCACATATGGAAGTGTGTATATCTACACATGGGTATGGGACTATGTGTTCATATACGGGATTCGAGGATGATACGTGGGATTGAGATGAGTCGATGAGATTTGATTTGAGGCCGTGAGATCGGCAGTATGACAGAGTTCGTATTCGAGATACGACATGATGACTTAGCGGGTCCTTTGACGAAGTGTTTCATACACGTGCATATATATATAGATGGTGTCGATTGTACTAGACTTAGGTCAGTACCCCAGATTTGGGATGTCGTACGACGGATTTACGTACGAGCTACATATATTGATAATAGATCCGCGCTCATGACTCGAGGATATTATATCGTATGTGATACTATTGAGGCGGGATCACCGACTATTATATTTATATATATATCGACTGGGATGTAGGTGATTTCATACCCCTCGTGTTTAGCTTTTTAGTTGGGTCTGTAGATTACTTAGTAGACATTAGACCAGACCGAGTCATACCTATTTCAAAACTAACGAATCAGGGATATTTTAAAGATAGGCAAAAGGGATTCTACGGATATTTTTCAAACGAAGCATCTTTTCTTAAAACACCGTAGCCCTTATTTTACCAAAGACCCCGATTCGTCTTATTTCAAATGGCAAAGCTGCATGATATATTTATTGATGTAGATTCTCCACTGTTGCGTTGATTATTCGATTCCGCATATTCATGCTATTTGCACTGCATTGCTTGGGTTTATTGATATATTACAATCATGCTGTTAGGACACCAGCACCATTATCGATGATGTATATGTTCCACATACACTGCTCGCCGGCTCACACACTTCATCATCGATAATTGCCATGTCACTACACTGTAGTATTGTGCATTCAGGATATGACCCTTGCATGACATACTGATATGCTTACATTTCTTTACATGTCGCATACATCATGCTTTCTGATTATACGCATTGAGATATGTTGTTTCCATGATATTTCTGGATTTGGGAACCGTGGGTATTTCAAAAGAGAATATGTAATTGTTTTAAAAACCAGGTTACCCTTGATATGATATTTCAGTGTGTCCACCATGTGTTTTCTCGGTGCTGAGAGCGACATGTGAAACCCGATTCGAGGAGGCGGATGAGGCCGATTTCGGGTACATGGTGGACCCGGTATGGTTCCCCGGGGCAAGAAATGTTTTTCGTGGAGTAGACGGTGATCCTGGCAGGGTGGCGAGTACCTACCGGTGATTGGTTGGACCTGGAGGTTATCCGGAGGATGCCGACCAGAGTCGATAGATGGATATGGGCGTACTGCTGGGGCCGAGGGCCGATTACGCAGACAGAGCCGCGCGTTGTAGTATTACGGTTTTCATGCTGTTTTAAGTTCTTTCTGAGTTTTGATCCTCACCCTTCGGCGTTGTATATTATTATTGCTTGCGTGGTTGTGACCGTCGATTGACGAAGAGCTAGCTCCCGTTTGGGGATGCCTTTTATCATTTCATATATATTATTCTTGTTGTACCCCGTTCGGGGCCAGTTTTTACAAAGGAAACTCTGCCGAAATTTTCAGAAAAGACTACACATTTTTAAAAATGCATTTTTGGCTTAGTTATTTAAAAACTTTGATTTCAAACATGCTTTCTTTACTTATTAAAAACCAGTTTCTTTATTTACTCCTTAAAATTGTTTTAGATTTCTGGGCTTTTGGTTTACTTGGATCAGATGGAGTCTTATAGACTTCATATGGTTCAAGGGCCAATCACGTGCTCTTCCGGGTCGTGACAGTATGTCTTGAAAAAATTAGAGAGTTAGTTTTTTTGGATTAATTATTATATTTTTATGTGTATGAAATGATATAATATTAATATCATAATTTATTATTGAGAACTGAATTCATATTGATGAGGTACGTGAGGGGCATCCTCATTGGAATGATGAACGATTGGAAAAATATCATCAGGATAATTTTTCCGATTGGGTTGCAGATCATATAAGTTATTCGAATAACATGTTATTGCTACCAGTCTTAATCTAAACTTATATCGTTATATATTTTCCGTAAAATTTATTTTGTCAGATCCACGATCCGAACTTGTATGCATCATTAAAAAGAGATCAAGATGTTTAGCTCGGTTTCCTAGCATAGAGATTGCATACTATAAAAGATTTGGTGTCCTTGGATCCAAATTTGAAGTTAAGAACATAGAAATATCTTGAACCACTCAGAATAGTGGGATTGTGACCGTAGGATCGGATGGTGCGATTTATTATGGAGACTTAAATTGCATACTTGGCATCCAATATCTCGGATGATCAGAACCGTTTTATATATTTCAGTGTATTTGGTACGATATACGAACCGATATGGATAAGTAGAGAAACAATCTTGGGACTTGGAAAGATGAATATGGATTGACTGTTGTGAACACACTTTGATTTTATGGTCAGGACGATCCATTTATCTTTCTTCAACAAGAATTTCAAGTATACTACTTACTTGAAGCATTGGGGATGGAGTGTCGTATGCTATTGGAAACTCAGGGATGTTTACGATGTCCCAGAATTCGAGAATCAAATGGAAGACAGCGATGAGGATGAAGAAGAGAAAAGACTTAGAGTGCTCCGACCGTCTGTTTCCAAAGACAGGTTATCTTCGGCTGATCGTGAAGTTACATGGGTTAGGAATGATTTCTATGATGAAATCCAAGTAGATATGTCTAATGAGTCTACGAAACGAAAAAAGTTATCAGTAATATTATATTATTACTTCACATTTCTACGATCTATACATATATTGCATGCATATGTAATGACTGTACTCTTATCTAAGTCTGATGGCGACGCCAAGAGCAGCGAGGGGCGGCAGGAGCACCAGCCGCGGCAAAGGCAGAGCGGTTCTGCCGCCCGGAGAGCTGCGTAGGGAGCTCCAAAGGGCTGGTCTTGCACCTCGATCAGTATCCACTTCAGATGACTCCTTCCGTGTGGATTTTTCCACACCTCTAGATATATTGCATGCATATTCATATTGAATGTAATATTATAGATATACACACATATTTATTTTTAAATTACTTATATAGTCAATGTTTAATTGTCTGGCTGTAGGTGGTGCGTCCACATCAGAGGCAGACACCACTACCGCACCTGCAGGTATGTTTATATATCCTATAGTGCAAGCATATTGATTTAGAATATTATATTATAAATATACACACATTCTTTTTGCTCTTACTTAGGTAATCAATTTTTGATTGTCTAGCTCTAGGTGGTGCCTCCACATTCCGGGCAGAGACCACCACCGCACCTGCAAGTATGTTTATAAATCCTATAGTGCATGCATATTGATGTAGAATGTTATATTATAAATAAACACACATTCTTTTTGCTCTTACTTAGATAATCAATTTTTGATTGTCTAACTGTAGGTGGTGCCTCCATATCCCGGGCAGAGGTCACCACCGCACCTGCAGGTATGTTTATATATCCTATATCGCATGCATATTGATTTAGAATATTATATTATAGATATACACATTCTTTTCGCAATTACTTATATAATCTATTTTTAATTGTCTAATTGTAGGTGGTGCATCCACATCTGGCGCAAAGCCACTCCCGCCACTTCCGTACCCTCCGCGCAGTGTGCAGGTTAGTATTCTTAAATATAAAATATTTTTTCATTTTACATATTCTCTAAGAATAACCATGAACTTCAAGTAATTTTATCATCAATGTTTATTTTCTTTTTTGAGGGGATGCATCCACAACCGGGTCACCGGCTGTTCCTCACATGAGGAACTATCGTCCTGCTCGTGCTGCTGCCCAGGCCCAGGCTCGTGCTGCTGTCGCCGGAGGTATATATCGCACTTCAATTTTCGTTAATCCTTGATTCTAAATACCGTTTTGTCTTGATATTGTTTGTCTTGATATTTTTTGTAGATACAGGCAGCCCTACCCCGAGAAGGGGACTCGAGGGCCGAAGCAGTCCTACAGGCTGAGGCCCGATAGAGTTAGTGGGGAGGCACCATTCCCCCTCTTCTTTACCCCCGATTATCACGATACTGGTGATTAAGCCGAGAGGTTCGGCCGGTATATGGGGGATGAAAGCCGCATACAAAAGAAGTATCCACTTCACTGTTCCCCTCCGAACACAGAGACGCGACCGCGTAGGTCTGTCTTGCCTGAAATTCGGGACAGATGCTAATTGGTGCTATCCGTCCACCTCTCCGAAGATGCCAAGTTGATTTATGGAACCATGTATCGAAGGTTTAAACGGATGCGGCCAATGTAGCAGACTTCGTCATATTCCCCATCGTTTGAGGGGTTTTTGATTGTGGGGACGCTCTTCCCTGCAGGCGCAAGCCCTTGCAGTTAATTACGCTACCGCATCGCGGTAACAACTTTCTCCTTCTCCAGATGGTCACTTCGTGTCGTGGGTGTTTGTTTTGTGTTTGGTTGCCCGTGGATTGTATACGGAGACTAAGTTATGTCGTCGCCCGTAGGGCGTGGACTAGTCCAAATCCGATCTTTCTTAGATTTGGGTTTGGGGGTTTGGGTTTAAGGATACGTTAGCCTCATTTGAGACTAAGATCAACTTAAACGTTTGTTAAGGATACATTAGTCTAATTTTAGACTAAGATCAACTTAACGGGATCGTTTAGATCCGACAAGAGAGCAATTGGGCTCTATTATTTAGTTTAGTGACATTGCGGTCGATTGCCAGTTTAAGGACATGGAGGTCCATTGTTAGTTTAAAGATATCGCGGTCGAGGTTAAGGACATCATAGTCCGTGGGTTTAAGGACCCTACAGTCTGTTGTTAGTTTTAAGACATCACGGTCGAGATTAAGGACATCATAGTCCATGGGTTTAAGGACCCCACAGTCCGTTGTTAGTTTTAATACATCACGGTCGAGGTTAAGGACATCATACTCCATGGTTTTAAGGACTCCACAGTCCGTTGTTAGTTTTAAGACATCACGGTCGAGGTTAAGGACATCATAGTCCATGGGTTTAAGGACCCCACAGTCCGTTGTTAGTTTTAAGACATCACGGTCGAGGTTAAGGACATCATAGTCCATGGGTTTAAGGACCCCACAGTCCATTGTTAGTTTTAAGACATTACGGTCGAGGTTAAGGGCATCATAGTCCATGGGTTTAAGGACCCCACAATCCGTTGTTAGTTTTAAGACATCACGGTCGAGGTTAAGGACATCATAGTCCATGGGTTTAAGGACCCCACAGTCCGTTGTTAGTTTTAAGACATCACGGTCGAGATTAAGGACATCATAGTCCATGAGTTTAAGGACCCTACAGTCCAGCTTAAAGACGTCATAGTCTGTGAAATGTGTGGTTGTCGGGACCCGTTACCTCTTTGAAGACGTTGAGGAATTACAATGGCGAATATCAAAGGAGTGAAGAGATGTACCCTTGAACCGAGGTGAGTTGGTTGAAAGAGCAGCTGTGCTCAATTCAAAACAAGTTGAGGACTTATGGCCAAAATTGGGCTAAGTCCAATTAAAATGTTTTAACAATTTATTTTTTGTTCTGGCTATTAAGCCTTTATTTAGGCTCAGCCCTTTTAATAATGCTAGGCATTGGGCTCTAACATTTTTGTCTTGTATCGAATGCATAGCATTTATCAGAAACAAAGTTTGTTCTGACAGTGCGCCACGGGGCGCTAGGCGCGTTGCGCCAGTCAAAGAGCGCATTGCGCTTCTGTCAGGTAGCGCACACGAAGATGACACGTGCCGCGCTTAGCGCTAAGCGCTATTTCGTTAGTGCATTGCGCTTTTAATTCATAAGCGCATTGCGCTAGTTGTTGGTGCACCGGTGAGTGACACGTGGCGCGCTTGGCGCTGAACGCCAGCCTATGAGCACAGTGCTCCGTTTTAGGAGCGCAAAGCGCAGATTGTGTCTCTGGTTGACACGTGGCAGATTTTGGCGCTGTGCGCCGGTCCGATGAGCGCAAGGGCGCAATTCATGAGTGCAGGGCACTTTCAAGATCAAACAATAAATTTATGTTCTTCAAAGGAGGCTTTGCCTCAAGATCCAAGAACAAAAGTTCTTTTATTTTTTTATAAAAGGCTCTGCTTTTATAAATCAAAAGATCTGTGAATGAATTAAAATACTTCTTTTAGTCTTTTTATGATTAGATCTTTTTGATATTTTCTTTTATTAAAGACCTTGATCTTTTTCTTAGATCTCTGATCTTTTTAGAAGATGGTTCTTCTTTTTACGAGATAGTTTCATCTCTATTATTCAAGAACATAGTTCTTTTACCTTGAATATGAAGAAATGATCTTCTTCTTTCTAAGAGCTTTCTCCCTTCTTCTTTTTTTTTTTGCAGAGGGTTTTTCTCTCTCTTTTCTATCTGTTAGACTTGAAGTCTAGGGTCATTTATATAGGGCCAAATGATTTGTTAAATCAGTTTTGAGAGATCTTTCTCTGATTGATTTGGGAATATTTCCCGCCGTTGGATCTTTGATCCTAAGACTTATGTTTTACAGAAGATAATTTTCTTGTTTTAATAAGATTGAAAAATCTTTCCATAACAGAACTTTAGTTCTAATTAATTAACAATTTATTATTAGTAGATCTTTTGATCTGACGGTGGGGAATTTTAATCCCAGCGCTGGCGCACCTACGTTCGACACGTGGCGCGCAGCGCAGAGCGCAGCGCAACTGCTCTAGCGCACCCGTGTTTCACACGTGGTACGCAGTGCAGAGCACAGCGCAACTGCGCTAGCGCATCTGTGTTTGACACGTGGCGCGCAGCGCACGGGATCTGAAGCGTTGCTTCAATTTAAATTTTGAATTTTGTAGCAGAGCTTTGCTCTGATTAGGGGTGCGCTGCCTAGGGCGCAGCGCACCTAGCGCTAGCGCGTCTGCGCTTGACACGTGGCACGCTGCGCGCAGCGCACGGGATCTGAAGCGTTGCTTCAATTTTTGAATTTTGAAATTCAAAACAGAGCTTTACTCTGATTGGGGGAAACAAATGCCCCCCCATCGTTGCGCTCACGTAGCGCACACGTGAGTGCAGCGGTGGCAACATCTGAACCCTTGGATTAACTCAGAAGTTGAAGAGGTGGTTCAGTGTCTATAAATAGGACCTTTTGGTCCTCAGATGATTATCATCTTCTTTCCTGAGAATTTTTATTCAGAGCGCAGCTCTTTTGTTTAAGAACTTCACAAGAGTAAATATTTTTTTCAAACTTAGGTAAAAATTTTAATAAATTTTAATGAGTTAGGGTTTTACCCATTAACAGAGCCTTGCTCTTAATAGATCTTTGATCTACAGAAAACCCTTTTAGGGTTCCATTAATAGAGCTTTGATCTCTAAAAAGATTTTACTTATGATTTCCTAATTCATTAATGGAGCTTTGCTCCTTTCAAATCATATAAGAGAACCCTTAAGAGTTTTTCATGGATCTTGGAGATTAAAAACGGAGTTTTATTTTTGATGAATTATATCATCTTCGAGGCTCTCAGTGTTCTCAGGGAATTTCTTTAAATTCCCCTCATAATTGATTTTGACGGGTGTCACTCCTGTCTGCGAAGCATTAATCTCGAGGAGTTTAACTCTTTGTGCCTGTTTTTAATAAGAATTCGCTTAATCAGTCTGTCCGCTAATTTTTGTTGATTTTCTTTTCCAGGAGTAATGGACGCTCATTTGTATGATCTCGACGAGATTATCTCTTACGGAGACATCCGTTCTCTCGGCCATTCTCAGAATCGAGAATTCACAAACGCTGAGTATGCCGAAATCATGAGTCGCTTTGACGCATACAATAGTCAACTGCTTCCTCGACGCTCCTCTCTCCTGAAGCTTATTGTGGGAGCGATCTGGGAAGCGCTTCCTCTATTCTGTACCAGCGTGCCGCTTAGGGCATTGGATGCCGCCGAGGATAAGGTGCATTCGGTGTATCTGATGAGCCTAATCTCGAAGAGAAGGCGAGGCAATCTTATCGATCTCCTGCATCAGGCTTTTCAACAGTTGGCCATACTTGCTGCCTATCGGAGGGTGGAGGACATCTATGGGGATCCCGACGCTTGTGATCGCGAACGAAAGCATACTAGGATGGTTCGAAATGCCTGGAAGATTCTGGACAAATTCACTTTTGAGTTCCTCAATCCATGCCCTGGATCTGAGGTTTTGCCATTGTAATTGTTTTGATAATGTTTTTGTTTACTGCTTTCATAATTGTAAGAACTTTTTCGCAGTATGAATGGCAAGTTTCTCATTTCAGTTTGTTTTATTTTACATACTAAATCTTTTGCGCATGCATGAACGGGTATGCCTCGAACGCTTAATTAAATGCGAATCAAATGTTCTCCTTGTCGCTTTCTTCTCCTTGCTATGTTGTTACCATGTGATTTTAGCAAGCGCGGTCTGTAGATAGTATATAGCTATCAGTCTTGTGCTCTTTGTAAGGTAGTGATAGCTTAGAAAACAAGGTTAGGATCTGTCACCTAAGACTTTTCAACTTTATGAGTCGTGAGGGTCTCATAAAGAATTTTCTCCCTACCGGTCGAGAGGATCCCGTAGGTGTAATTTCTCCTTAAGAATCATGAGGATTCCTAAGTTTGTTTTCTCTTGAAAGTCGTAAGGATCTCACAAGAGAATTTACTCCCTTACGAGTCGTTAGGACCCGTAAGTGATGGATGAAGTTGTCCTTATCCGCATTTCACGGAGTCAGGGGTTGCTCTGGATGCTTCCCACGGGTTCACTGCCGTGTTCTGCGAGGACCAGACTCCGCTCTGGACGTTTTCCAGGATACCGTAGTTTAAAGACATCGCGGTCGAGGTTAAGGACATCATAGTCCGTGGATTTAAGGACTCCACATTCCGTTGTTAGTTTTAAGACATCACGGTCAAGGCTAAGGACATCATAGTCCATGAGTTTAAAGACCTCACGGTCCAATGTTAGTTTTAAGACATCACGGTCGAGGTTAAGGACATCATAATCCATGGGTTTAAGGACCCCACAGTCCGATGTTAGTTTTAAGACATCACGGTCGAGGTTAAGGACATCATAGTCCATGGGTTTAAGGACCCCACAATCCGATATTAGTTTTAAGACATTACGGTCAAGGTTAAGGACATCATAGTCCATGGGTTTAAGGACCCCACAGTCCGATATTAGTTTTAAGACATTACGGTCAAGGTTAAGGACATCATAGTCTATGGGTTTAAGGACCTCACAGTCCAATGTTTGCTCTGGATGCTTCCCACGGGTTCACTGCCGTGTTCGGCGAGGACCAGGTTCCGCTCTGGGTGCTTCACACGGGTTCACTGCCGTGCTCTGCGGGGACCAGGATCCGCTCTGGACGTTTTCCACGGGGTTAGAAGTGACATAATCCGCGTTCCACGTAACCAGGAATTTTGCTCTGGATGCTTCCCACGGGTTCACTGCCGTGTTCGGCGAGGACCAGGGTCCGCTCTGGATGCTTCACACGGGGTCATTGCCGTGCTCTGCGAGGACCAGGATCCGTTCTGGACGTTTTCCACGGGGTCAGGAGTGACATAATCCGCGTTCCACTTAGCCATGAATTTTGCTCTGGATGCTTCCCACGGGTTCACTGCCGTGTTCGGCAAGGACCAGGCTCCGCTCTGGATGCTTCACACGGGGTCAGAAGTGACATAATCCGCTTTCCACGTAGCCAGGAATTTTGCTCTGGATGCTTCCCACGGGTTCACTGCCGTATTTGGTGAGGACCAGGCTCCGCTCTGGATGCTTCACACGGGGTCATTGCCGTGCTCTGCGAGGACCAGGATCCGCTCTGGACGTTTTCCACGGGGTCAGGAGTGACATAATCCGCGTTCCACGTAGCCAGGAAGGGTTGACTTCATCCGCATTTCACGGAGTCAAAGTTTGACTCTCGGTCATCTGTACACCTCCGAGTCATGGAACTGGGAGTTGCCGCTGTTCCGCTTTGTTTGATATTGTGTCCGTTGTAATAAGACGAATGTTGAGATGATCTCTAGGCTGTCTATGAACCATTGAGATTTGGCCTCTCCTTCTGATGAAGCTTGGGGAGGAAGGGTGTGATTCCCTCTTTGTTTGCGCCCCTGGATTGTATACAGGGATTGACATGATATCACCTGTAGGGCATTAATTTCATTCATTTTTTTTATTTCTTTCCGCGATGCTCTATCATTTCAGCTTTTATATCGCGAAGGTCGCGATTGCACAACCATTTCGGCTATTTTTCGCGGTGCCCAATCATTTCGAATATTTTTTTATTTTTACTCGCTGCTTTTTATTGCGAGTTGCCCAATCATTTCGGCTATTTTGCATGTATATATTTTTACTTGCTGATTTTGTCTGCAAGTTGCCCCATCATTTCGGCTATTTCGTATGCATGTGTGGCTTGCTGGCTTTTCGCTGCAAGCTCAGAATTAGACACCGATTTCGGCATCAGCACCGCTACTACTAGGATATTGCCAGGAGCGAATCATCATTTGCCTCTGTCGATGTCGAACAAAGGTGGCTTAGTAGAAAGGGTTAGGATTCTGTCGACTAAGGCTTTTGACTTCATGAGCCATAAGGGTCTCATAAAGGTATTTCTCCCTGCGAGTCGTGAAGATCTCGTAGGTGTGTTTTCTTCTTAGGAGTCGTGAGAATTCCTAAGTGTATGATCTCTTATAAGTCGTAAGGATCCTACAAGAGTGTTTTCTCCTTATAAGTCGAGAGGACTTACAAGGGCAGTTCACCGTGCAGACATATCCCTAGCCATGGACGGGACCTTGTTAGGGAAATGTTTATTCGCGCCCGTGGATTGTATACAAGGGTCGGCATTGAGCCGCTTGTAGGGCAGTGTTGGAGGTTGTGGGGGCTGCTTAAGAACAGGTTTAGATCCCTTTAGCTTAAGACTTTTGAATCTTATGAGCCGTGAGGGTCCCATAAGAGGGTTCTCCTTACGAGTCGTGAGGATCTCGCAAGTGTAATTTCTCCCTAGGAATCGTGAGGATCCCTAAGTGTGTTGCTCCTTTGTGAGCCGTAAGGATCTCACGCAGGTGGTTTCTCCTTACAAAGTCGAGAGGACCTTGCAAGTGTCTTTTAACGAGATTGCGCCCTTTCGGGTTTTCACAAACTCGCCGGTAGCCCTGCTGTTTTTACTCACGGAGCCCTTTCGGGTTTTCATCTGTGCCCTTTTTGCTTGTGGACATACCGTTTTTTTTTCTTCTTTTTTTTTCTTTTTCTAACGAGGTTGCGCCCTTTCGGGTTTTCACAAGACTCGCCGGTAGCCCCGCTGTTTTTACTCACGGAGCCCTTTCGTGTTTTCATCCGTGCCCATTTTGCTTATGGACATACCGTTTTCTTTTTGCTCTCTTTTTTTTATTCTTTTTTTTTATATCAGCTTTGGGATGATGCAATCCACCGTAGTTTATCGACATCTCGGTCAACGGCTAGTTTTAGGATGTAGTGGTCTGTTGTTAGTTTAAGGACGTTTCGGTCCGTCGTTAGTTTAAGGACGTTTCGGTCCGTTGTTAGTTTAAGGACGTTTCGGTCCATGGTAAAGGAAACCGGTTACTACTTATAGAGTTTGGGCTTAGGAAGATAGCGAGCGGACATAGTCGTCATCATCTATCATTGACCTAGGCCATGACTCGTCAAGCATAGTATTTCTTCAGGAAGCGACCGTTTATTGGCCTGAAAGGTCTTTCACCATGCATGTCCATGAGTAGATAGGCCCCACCCTGGTAGACCTTGTCTATGATATATGGGCCTTCATAGTTCAGCTTGAATTTTCCCCGCTTAGCGCGATTAGGGATCATAGGTCTTTTGACCACTAGCACGAGTTCGCCTTGGCGGAATGTTCTCGGCCTAGTCAGTCTTTCGTAGGAGCACGTCATCTTTGCTTTATAAGCCTCCAGATTTTGTTGCACCATGAGCCGGGTTTCATCAAGGGCATCGAGCTCCTCAAGCCAAAGGTGAGCATTCTCTTCGTCCGTTAGCTCGTAATGAACTGCCACTCGTAGAGAGGGTAGCTCTATCTCAAGGGGGAGTACCACCTCTGTACCGAATACCAATGTATACGGCGTTTTGCTCGTGGCTGTTTTGAACGTCGTTCGATACGCCCAGAGAGCTTCGTGCAGTCTCTCGTGCCGGTTCTCGGCTCTGTTAAGGAGAAGGCAAAGCGCATTATCCCTCCTTGTGGAGTTACGAAAATGAGGCCTACCCATGATTTGATTATGGGGGTGCTTTGCTTGCACTTCTTCATGGAAGACGCTCCATCGAAGTAAAGTTCCCACCGGGTATCACCCCCGTCGATCGTGTCAAACGAATGTTCGTCTGGGAGTTTGCAATTCAAGGGAGTGTCGGCAGGTATCGAATCCTCAGCGAGGAAGTCGGCGATGGCCTGGCCTTTCACTGCCTTAAGAGGCTGATAGGTTATCGAGAACTCCATCAAGAGTAGGGCCCATTTGGCGAGTCACCCCGTTAATATGGCCTTTGACATCAAATATTTGAGAGGGTCCACCTTCGATATGAGACGGACTTCATGCGCCAACGCATAATGCCTGAGCTTCGTTATCGCGAAGGTCAATGCCAGGCAGTGTTTTTCGACGGGAGAATAACTGCTTTCTGCCCCCAGTAGAACTCGACTCAAATAGTATAGGGCTCTCTCCTTCCCTTGGTCGTTCTCTTGTGCCCATAATGCGCCTAAGGAACCTTCGAGGGCTGTCGTATAAAGAATGAAAGGCTTTCTTTTGACCGGAGCGGCCAGTACTGGCGGATTCTGCAGGTATTGTTTGATTTCGTCCGGTGCGCTTTGGCATTTGTGATCCCAGACGAACGGGGTTCCCTTCTTCATCAGGTGGCTGTAAGGACGGCACTTGCCTGAGAGATTGGCTATAAATCGCCGGATATACGCGAGCTTCCCTTGGAGAGACCGCAATTGTTTGAGAGTCTTTGGCGGGGGTATTTCCATGATCGCCTTAATCTTTGACGGATCTATCTCGATGCCTCGGTGTCGGACGATGAACCCCAGGAATTTTCCCGAGGAGACTCCGAACGCGCATTTAAGAGGGTTCATTTTCAAGTTGTATTTACGAAGGTGTTGAAATACGGTCTTCAGATGCTCTAAATGCACCTCGTATGATTTGCTCTTAACCACGAGGTCATCGATATAGAATTCGACGACTTCATGTATGAGGTCATCAAAGATCTTCGACATGTCCCTCTGATAGGTGGCACCAGCGTTCTTTAGACCGAAAGGCATCACCTTGTAGCAGAATATACCCAAAGGGGTTCGGAAAGCGGTATGCTTCTGGTCTTCGGGATGCATCTTTATCTGATTATATCCTGATGAGCCGTCCATGAAGGAGAAGACTTCGTGAGTGGACGAATTGTCTATCATCAGTTCGGTGACTGGCACTGGGAAGTCGTCCTTCGGGCAGGCTTTATTGAGATCCCGAAAGTCCACACATATACGCATTGTCCCATTTTTCTTCATCACCGGGACGATGTTGGCGATCCAGTCAGGATACTGAATCTCTTGGATGAAGCTAGAGTCGATCAGCTTCTTGACCTCAGCGTTAATGCTCATCTCAAGCTCGAGCCGCATTCTTCTCGGTGCTTGTTTAATTGTCTTGACGTCCGGGGATATTGCCAATTTGTGGACAGCAATCTCTGGATCTAATCCTGGCATCTCGGAATAGTTCCATGCAAAGCAATCTCTATGCTGCATAAGCAAGTCTTTTAATGTGGCCACCCGTTCTTCAGACAGCAACTCACTAACGAACGTCGGTCGTGGATCGCTTGCCATCCCCAAGTCAATTTTCTTGAGCTCATCTGCAGTGGTACGTATTCCATCTTCCAGCCCTTTCGGCGCCGGCGGAAACTCCGAGATCACCTCGTCGTCGTTGTTTTCGAAGCACCATGGAAGGTCATCCATATCCTCGGGCTTTCCTTCTTTGGATGATATTATCATGTGACAGGTACGGGCTCGCTTCCAAGACCGATGTGGATCTGGTTCTACCCTCATGGATTTGGGTTCATGCTTTTGCGGTGGGGTTACCCTCCAACTGCTGGATAGAGCAAACCTGCCGAGCTAATATTGGTCTTCAACCCAGTTCTTGAAGGTGAAGCAGTCTTCGAGAGGATGTCCTACTGCCCTATGATAGGAGCAATAGTCCGGGTGAGAGACTTCGCCTGCTTGTTCGGGGTGCTTGGACTCCAGGAGTGTAATCAGTTGATGTTTTATGGCAAGACCAAGTATCTTCTCTGTCTTGTCCTGGGCAAAAGAGTATGCTCGACCCATCTTCTTTACAAGAGATGAATCTTGGTTGCTCGGTTCTTGATCGCGTGGCTTCTTGGTCCCGCTCTGCCGATGCCGAACGCCTTCCCCGCTCTTTAGCTTGTTTCTGCCTCTACATCGTGCCTTTTGTACAACGGGTTGACAGGGAGGAGCATTTTCATCTTTCGCAGCCTGTTGAAGAAGGCGTTGCTTCCTGGCTTTCTCGTAGATGTCCATTTCGCGATTGTGGTCGCCTCGAACCTTTTGACCCGCTTCCCTTATAAGCTTGTTCATTTGTTCTTCGAATGACGGACTAGGCATTTTCACGTCGGGAGCTCTTTCTGGTTCAGGTTTAGCATCTTCCCAAAAAGCATCTCCCTCTTCATCAAAGTCATGTTTGACGTAGCAGTCGCGGAGTAGCTCCCGTTTCTTGGATTGAACATACCCAAGCCCGGTCGTTTCCATCTTCCCGTTGGGCAATTTCCGCTGAGTTCCAGGAACGTTCCAGATCCTGTCATAGAACTTAGCTTTTCGAGCGGTCTGTTTGAAAGGTACGCCTTGGCGCCTTAACAGTCTTTTTAGTCCGTTCGTGTAATATCTGGGCAAACGGATGGGTTGGAGCCTGTCAAGTGTAGAATCCGCACCGTGCCAGATTTCTTTCTCCACTTTGGTTTTCCCGGATCGGTAGAATAGGATCGCCTTTTCACCTTCTCACCTGGGAGGGACATAGAATGCTTGTAGCTCTTCCACACTGTAGGTATTAAGCGCGTCTAGTTCTTTATGATGCTTGGGCGGAACCATGGCAACTTGCAAACTTTGATCTTCACCAGCGATGGTTTGTATTGAAGGCCGAGCAGAGAATATAGCATGGACCTCATCTTCTGAGTCATTGCCGAAGATAAGCATAGGAGCGGACAGTCCCGGCTTGTTGTACTGGGATGGCCCTGAATAAACTATCTCTTCCTCTTCCTCGGTATCACTACCGAAGACCGGAATGGTGATGACAGCTTTGTTCTCCGGTTTATGACATCTATCTGTGTCTTCAAAGTCCGAAAAGAAGTATTTTGCATCTTCGTAATTGCGGACTTCGTTCACGGAGAATGGGTTTAACTCTCCTGTCACAGTATACTCGAGACCATCCTTGAAGTATTTCATACACTGATGTTGTGTAGAAGGGATGATGTTGTACTCGTGTAACCAAGGCCGGCCGAGCAAAGCGTTATAGCAGGTCTTGGCATCAATGACATGAAATTTAATATCCGTGACGAGCAACCCAAAGCGTAACATCAGTATCACGGACCCGAGAGTCCGTGATGACTGGGAGTCAAAACCGGAGATGGTGATTTTATCACGAGCGAGGTGTTGGACGCTCATGCAGATTTCCTTCAACACTCGCACGTTGAGGAGATTGACGGAAGACCCATTGTCGACCAGGATTTTGCCTATCTTGATATCGTGACAGTATCCTGAGACATAGAAGGGACGGTTGTGCTCGCATGTCCCGAGGAGGAGATCTTCATCGCCGAAGGTGATATCGGCTGTATACGCTTCTTCCAGCTCGTCCTTCATCTTTTCTTCCGCGAGTAAAGGTTGGAATTGCTCTGGATCTTGTAGCGCCTTGATCAATGAATCTCTTGCTTCTTTTGATAGCAAAAGAGCGTCGAGAATGCTGAGCTACGAGGGTAACTTCCTCAAGTGTGCCAAAATGTTGTAGTCCACCTTACTTTTCCTTGGCGGGTCCTTGGCGGTCAGCTCTTTCATGACTTGGTCATCTAAGGCGATATCTTCAGAGACCTTCTCTTTTCCCTTATCTTTTCTGTTTGCGGGTCCGAGATTCTTTTCTGGAAGTGTACGATTGCGGAGCTGGATATTTTCACAGGTCTTCGGCTCTTCCTCTTTCCCCGAGATGGACTCTTTAAAGAGAAGGCCAAGAGCCATTTCCTCGTCCGAGTCGCTCCCAAATGTGAGAACTTGTGATCCCTCGGCGTTGACCACGCGACAGTTGCTGGTAGTTCCTTTATGCTTTTCAGTCGTACTTCTCTGCTCCCGACGAGTTTTGCGTTTCATCCGCTTGAAATGCTGCCGGTGAGCAACATATCCCTGCCACCATCTTTTAAAAGCGTCGCATTCTTCGGTGGGGTGCGAAATCTTTCGATGATATGAGCAGTAGCTAGGATGCATCTCTGCTTCACCGACAGTGTTTCCTTCGGAGGGTGGTAGCTTCATCCCTATTGATATGGCTTTAGCAAACCTTTTCTTCGTCTTGGACTTGTTTTTGTTTGTGACGGATGTACTTTGATCTGGCGGGAGTGTTTCAACTCTTTCGTCCAACCGCCGGCTTTTGGCTTTCTCAAATATGGCCATCTCACGCTCTCGATCAGCTTTACTTTTCAGAAAAGCTTCGTTCAGGAATGTGTCGATCATTTCGTCTGATGGCCCTGGAAGCTCCGATTCAGGACCTTCCCCCGGTCTCTTGGTGTGCAGGGCTTCTTCATCCTCTGTATACGAGTGAGAGATCACATGGCAACTTGCTATGTAATCCTCATATTCATCTGATAAGTCTTCTTCATCATCTCCGTCTTCAAGGACGTGGCCGAGAAACTCTTGGAGTGTGATCGGAGTCCGCACCTTCTAGTTATACTCTTCCAGCGCGTCGATCTATTTTTGTAGGTCCGTGCGCTTATCGCCAGGCTTAACGGGCTTCTTGGATTTCTTTTTCTTCTTTGAAGATTTCGACGGCTGGGTGTGAGCACTTTGGCTATCTCTACTAATGTTTGGAGTTGGGCGCGGCTTCAGCATCCCTTCGATGACCTGGGGTTCCAGCGGATTCTTCCACCTGATTGTCGGGCATGTCTGGAGATCATTCATCATCCTTTTGGTTTTGTCCGAAAGAGCCACCTCCCATGGAGCTTCCTCAACAAAAGAGCACGTTGCCCCGGTGTATCCGTCTTTTTAGGAGTGTGCGGTTGTAGTGGGTTTACTTTCCACTTCTCAGACAGCGCAAACTTTCCTTGTAGGTATTAATCCTCGATCCATCCCTTAAAGACGAAGCAATCTTCGATTGGATGGCTCACCGTTTGGTGGTAAGGGCAATAATTAGGATTATTCACTTCGTCGGGTTGAGATGGTCGCCTTGGATTCAGCAAATTGATAAGCCTGTTGCGCATCGCTAGTTCGAACAGCCTCTTCGTTTTATTCCGCGGGAATGAGTAAGGGCACTTCATTTTCTCATTATAATATCGTCACCTCTCTTCCAATTGATCCGCTAGCTTTGGGGCACTGGGCTGCTGTTGGGTGTTCGTAACGAAGATCGCCTTCCCTTTACCCTTTTCGTTTCGCGGTTCCGGCTTCGGAGGAGACGGCCTATGGCCCATCTGGTCCATCTGGGCCATCTTGTCGATTAGAGCCTGGAACATGGTCGGTTTGAAGAACATCATGAACTGTGAAATAGTCGCATGAGCGTCTAGGGTGCCCACGAAAATGCCCACCGCTAGTGCTTCTTCGATACGTTGTTCACATTTCGACCACATGTTCTGCCATCGGATTGCGTACTGAACCCACGTATCGCCCGGCTTCACCCTGGCATTGATCAATGTCGTTATTGGGGTGTGTTCACTAGCACTTGCGAATCGCTGGGTGAACAACAACTCCATTTCTGCGAAAGTTTTGATGGAGTCATTTGGATATTCGGAGTACCACTCGAATGCCGTCTCCGATAAGCTGCCGACGAATTGGCGAAGCAAAAGTTTATCATCGCCACCAGTATTGCCACAGAGAGCCTTGAACTGAGCGACATGTTGATGGGGATTGCCTGTCCCTTTGTACACATGGAATTTCGGGATCGTGTAGCCCGGCGAGTACTTTATCTGATCATACCAGCCTGGATACGGTCGCCCAGTTCTAACAACTTGGTCAGCCACTTCATTTTCTTGGTGAACTCTTATTTGCTGAGCAATATAGTCATCCAGTCCAGCTTTAGAGATTGTCTCTTCTTTGGCTGTCGACAGAGCCGGCAGAGAGTTTGATGTTTCTCCTCTATCGTCTTCAATTATCACTGGAGGATCTTCGGCTCGGGGATCCGGCTGGATCATCATGCCCACCATATCTTGGAATAGAAGGGCCATTCGTTTTATATTGGCTGCTTGTTCCGCAGCCTCTTTGTCCTTCTTCTCAAGTATTCTCCGAAGGAATTCGGCATCAGTTTCCTGCTCATGGCGTTGCTCCGTGGATGTTTTCGGGCTTTCTTTTGGCCCGGTAAGTGCAGCCATCGCAGTCATCATCTCTTGAAGCTTCTGCTGCTGCTCTTGGGCTTTTGCCACGGATCGCGTAAGCGGTCGATGACCCGTGGAGATACGGCTATCCTCTTTTCCGGAAGCCATGTAAACAGTATGCACCACCATGCCCCCAGACTTAGGGCGTTTGGGCTCAGTGCCTTTGATTTTTGTCGCAGGCATGGGGATTTTCTCCGGCCTTCTCCTCTTATGAGCGGTCGAAGTTGAGGGGGCCGCTGCAGTGGGCACCCAAGTAGCCGTCGTCTTTTGTGGCTTAACAGGACGGTTTTCTTCCTGTCGGACCTTCAGCTTCTTCTGCCGGCGGAGATAGTCTTGATCAACCACCGACTCTCGGACTTGTCGCCAGATTTTGTAAACTTTAGAAGACAGTTGATTGAATGATTCTCGGTGTGTAGGTAGAAAGTGTATAGAAATCACAACCAAAGAAATTTGTAAACCGCAATCAATAACGGTGTCAATTGTAGGTTCGTTAGCGAGTGCGGATCGTCCACAGGGAAAGTGAGATTTAATCGTATTTGTTTTAGTTGAGTCAAAAATTAAAGGAGAAAAGAAAATGAATCAAGAATTTTGAAATTTAGTTTCAAGAATTGTAAAGAACTAGATCTAATATCAAGAAATACTAAAAATCAAGAATCAACAATCATCCAATTGAGTTAGTTATCAAGATTTGTAATGAGGCTCGTAGGAATCTATCGAATTGATAGTCGTGATGAAAACTAGTGATTACGTATTCTTATCCTTTGATGATTTGTTTCTAGATCGATGATGATCAACGAGAATTAGGGATTTCTTGCAGAAACTAGGGTTTCATCATCTATCCCTTGTCCTTTCGTTGATTTCATTCACATTCTAGCCTCTAAGAAATTCAAGCATCGATCGTTGATCACTAATTAAGAGCGAAAACATTCAAGAAAGCATCTCGCTCGAAACTAGGTCGTCGATGATTCAATTTACTAGAGTTTACAAAATTCATAGGACTTAAGAATCGTACAAGAATCTAATCATCATCAACTATCAATTTTCTCGATTCCTCCATGAGCGGAGTTTTTACTCAAGCATCATATCAAAGAAAACAATCAAGAATTGAGATCTCACCACAATGAAAGAATGTAAGAAAAGCAAGATAAAGAAATTTCACCTTTTATTATCCAACAATTCGTTACACTTCGCTCAAAGACTACAAGAAATTGAGGAGAGAACTAGATTGCCGAATTGAGCGTTGCATCGTCTTCGTGAGTCGCGGATCGTCTTGGACCACTTGCTCGGATGAAGATCGGCTTCGCTCCAAAAAAGGATTGTTGATTTCTCGCTTGATTTGGTACTCGGTGATCTTGATTTTGGCTTTGGATTTGGATTAGGGTTACAAGTTGTGCCACTCAACTTGTTTTGGGAAATTGATCAACAACCAACAACCTTTGAGATGAAGCCTTTGGTATCCTTTTATAGCCTCTCCTTTAGCTTCCCCTAGAAGCTTGATTAGGATTAGATTCCTTTAGAAGCTAGGTTTATTTTAGCTTCACTTGTATGCTTGGTAGTTAGGAAGAAGCTTCTAGGCTTAGGTAGTTATGTGGCTTGCTTGAGAAGCTTGAGAGTGTTTAGCTTGAACAAGAAGCTATGCTGTTCGGACAGAAGCTTCTAGAGTTCTCTGAAGTTTGCAGTGTATTGAAGAGGTGTACCAAGTGAAAGGAGAAGCCTGGAATGAAGCTAGCTGTAGGGTGTTTTTCGTCACCCCGGTGAGATGGGAATACGCGCGCGCTTGTCAGGCGTACTACAGATTCCTCCTGCCTAGGGTAGGCGGGGGTTTAATGATTATGGGGATCCGAATCTCCGGCAGCCGCGGACTAAACTGCCGTTAATTACCCCTCGCCTTTAGGGCGAGGGAACCTCCGATTAACGGGTTAAACTGGTCATGCGAACCCAATGTGCGGTGTGCGTGTGTTCTGTTTTGAAAGGGGGGTTTTGGATATATCGGGAGCCACGCAGAGTTTTTACGGGGGTCCCGCTACCCGGATAGCGGGCTGGGGGTCAAGGGGGAGAATGTTGCGGAGTATGTGTATGTGTACATTTGTATACAAATGTATATATATACATATATATATAAATAAAGGGGAAAAGGAATCCAAAGGATGCGTGGGGCAGCACCTTGGGCGCTGTGCGCTTAGGTGCTGTACGCTCAGGCGCAAGCGCGCCACGTGTCGGCACGTGGGCGCTTTGCGCATGAGCGCTGCGCGCAAGAGCGCGCGCCACTTGTCGGCACGTGGGCGCTTTGCGCATGAGCGCTGCGCGCTGGAGCGCAAGCGTGCTGGTGCGCAAGTGCGCGCGCCACGTGTCGGCACGTGAGCGCTTTGCGCATCGCGCTGGTGCGCAAGCGCGCGCGCCACGTGTCGGCACGTGGTCGCTTTGCGCACGAGCGCTGCGCGCTGGAGGAAAAGAGGGCTTTTAGCCCCAAAAACTCTCGAAAGAGAAATTAGTGGAGTTGAACTCCTGAAAAAAGAAAAATGTTTTGGTTGGGGAAATGGGTTCTTCTTCCTCCTCCTCTGTTGGCTGGATCTTGAAGATCAAGAGATATGGAATTTTAAAAATCACTCCTTTTTGAGATCTAATGGAAGATCTGAGTTCCCCTTGATGGGTTTTATGGTGAAAAACTAATTTATTTTATAAAAAGGAGAGTAGAACTCCTGATTTAATTCAAAAGAAAGAAGAAGGTTTTGGAACCTTGAAGAAGAAAGAAAGATCTCAGATCTGAAACTTTTTTTTTTGGAGAGAGAAAAAGTTATGGGATATTTCATTATGTTTGCCTTTATAGGCTATACACTTTACACATAGCCCCTTGGGCTTCACAAAATGGCATTTTGCCTATCCCATGGCTCATGTGCCATTTCTTTTTGCACATAAGCCATGGGCTTTACAAAAATTTGGCGTTATGCCCATTTTCTTACATTTATCCATAAAATAAAATAAAAGAAAATGCAACAAAATTATTTATTACAAAATTTTTATCTTGGCATGGGGGGAGGCCGGCCGCTTCATGTTCGGGCACGACCCGGGCATGGGCCCACTGGGTCTGGGCTTGGGCCCACTTGGTTGGGGTTGACTTGGATTTTGACTTGATCAACCGGGGTGTAAATTTTTACCCCAACAAATTGCCCCCCATCAATAAATGCACACCACATATGTGGGTCGTGTGCATGAAATTGATGGATCTTCTTTCACATGGAGGCGACTTGATTTGGTTCCCGCTTTTTGGGAAGCCGGCACTGCCCTTTTTACGACATGGACGGTCGTTGCTTGACATGACTCCGAGATGGAGTGTCCGTGATAGACGTTTCCCTGGCCCGAAGTGATCCGGTTCCCGCTTTGTAGGAATCCTGCGTTGCCCTTTTTGCGACTTGGACGGTCGGTGCTGCCCTTTTAGCGACGTGGACGGTCGGTGCTGCCCTTTTTGCGACTTGGACGGTCGGTTCTGCCCTTTTAGCGACATGGACGGTCGGTGCTGCCCTTTTAGCGACATGGACGGTCGGTTCTGCCCTTTTTGCGACTTGGACGGTCGGTTCTGCCATTTTTGCGACTTGGACGGTCGGTGCTGCCCTTTTAGCGACTTGGACGGTCGGTGCTGCCCTTTTAGCGACTTGGACGGTCGGTGCTGCCCTTTTAGCGACTTGGACGGTCGGTGCTGCCCTTTTTGCGACGTGGACGGTCGTTGCTGCCCTTTTAGCGACTTGGACGGTCGGTGCTGCCCTTTTAGCGACGTGGACGGTCGATGCTGCCTTTTTTGCGACTTGGACGGTCGGTGCTGCCCTTTTAGCGACATGGACAGTCGATGCTGCCCTTTTTGCGACTTGGACGGTCGGTGCTGCCCTTTTAGCGACGTGGACGGTCGATGCTGCCCTTTTTGCGACTTGGACGGTCGGTGCTGCCCTTTTAGCGACGTGGACGGTCGATGCTGCCCTTTTTGCGACGTGGACGGTCGATGCTGCCCTTTTTGCGACTTGGACGGTCGATGCTGCCCTTTTTGCGACTTGGACGGTCGGTGCTGCCCTTTTAGCGACGTGGACGGTCGATGATGCCCTTTTTGCGACTTGGACGGTCGGTGCTGCCCTTTTAGCGACGTGGACGGTCGATGCTGCCCTTTTTGCGACGTGGACGGTCGATGCTGCCCTTTTTGCGACTTGGACGGTCGATGCTGCCCTTTTTGCGACTTGGACGGTCGGTGCTGCCCTTTTAGCGACGTGGACGGTCGATGCTGCCCTTTTTGCGACGTGGACGGTCGATGCTGCCCTTTTTGCGACTTGGACGGTCGGTGCTGCCCTTTTAGCGACGTGGACGGTCGATGCTGCCCTTTTTGCGACGTGGACGGTCGGTGCTGCCCTTTTAGCGACGTGGACAGTCGATGCTGCCCTTTTTGCGACTTGGACGGTCGGTGCTGCCCTTTTAGCGACGTGGACGGTCGATGCTGCCCTTTTTGCGACGTGGACGGTCGATGCTGCCCTTTTTGCGACTTGGACGGTCGGTGCTGCCCTTTTAGCGACGTGGACGGTCGGTGCTGCCCTTTTAGCGACGTGGACGGTCGATGCTGCCCTTTTTGCGACTTGGACGGTGGGTGCTGCCCTTTTAGCGACGTGGACGGTCGATGCTGCCCTTTTAGCGACGTGGACGGTCGGTGCTGCCCTTTTAGCGACGTGGACGGTCGATGCTTGATTTGACTTACTCTGCTTCTTGCAGTGTCAGGGGTAGACTTGACTTGCTCCGCTTCTTGCGGTGTCGGGTGGAAGTTGACTTGTTGATTTTGATTTGGGTTGACATCAGCATCGCTATACTGGAATATGGTACCAGGAGCGAACCATCATCTGTCATGCAGAGGATTTTGGAATTTTGGTTTTTGTTTGGCATCTGCATTGCTGCACTGGAATAATGCCAGGAGCAACTCATCATTTTCCCCGAGAGAATTTGAGAATTGATGGCTTAGGAGGCAGGTTTAGATCCCTATCACCTAAGACTTTTCAATTTTATGGGCCGTAAGGGTCCCATAAAAGCATTTTCTCCCTACGAGTCGAAAGGATCTCGTAGGCGTATTTTCTCCATAGGAGTCGTGGGGACTCCTAAGTGTGTTGCTCCTTTGTGAGTCGTAAGGATCTCACGCGGGAATTTTCTCCTCTCAAAGTCGAGAGGACTTTGAGAGTGCATTTCATCTTCTTTTCACGAGTTTGCGCCCTTTCAGGTTTTCACAAACTCGTCGGCAGTCCTGCTGTTTTTACTCACGGAGCCCTTTTGGGTTTTCCTCCGCGCCCATTTTGCTTGTGGACATACCCTTTTTTTTTCTTCTTTTTTTTTTAGTGGGACTTTGAATGTGGTCTCACCGGTAGGACTTAGGAGAGATTGGGATTGTTTTACGCCCGTGGATTGTATACGGTTTTGCAGGATGTATGATCCAGACCGTAGGGCCAGAAAGATTTCAGGGATTTGTTGGCGTCTGCATCGCTGCACTGGAATGTGGTACCAGGAGCGACTCATCATTCGCCGTTGGGGTATGGGATTTGGAATTTGGTTGGCGTCTGAATCGCTATACTGGAATATGATACCAGGAGCGACTCATCATTCGCCATTTGGGGACTTGGAATTTGGATCTTGTTTAGCATCAGCATTGCTGCACTGGAATAATGCCAGGAGCAACTCATCATTTGCCTTGGGAGGACTTGGGATTTGGGTTTTTGGTCGGCATCAGCACCGCTAACACTGAAGCGAAATGCCAGGAGCGACTCATCATTTGCCGTTGCCCGTTGGGGAACGATGGCTTAGGAGATAGGTTTGGGTCCCTACCACCCAAGGCTTTTCAATTTTATGGGCCGTGAGGGTCCCATAAAAGCATTTTCTCCCTACGAGTCGTAAGGATCCCGCAGGTGTATTTTCTCCTTAGGAATCGTGAGGATTCCTAAGTGTGTTGCTTCTTTGTGAGTCGTAAGGATCTCACGCAGGGGTTTTCTCCTCACAAAGTCGAGAGGACCTTGCGAGTGTATTTCATCTCTTTTCACGGGTTTGCGCCATTTCGGGTTTTCACAGACTCGCCGGTAGTCCTGCTGTTTTTACTCACGGAGCCCTTTCGGGTTTTCATCCATGCCCGTTTTGCTTGTGGACATACCGTTTATTTCTTCTTCTTTTTTTTTTCTTTTTCTTTTTTTTGCCGCTGGTGGGACTTTAAAAGTAGTCTCACCGGCAGGATTTGGGAGAAATAGGGGTCATTTACGCCCGTGGATTGTATACGGTTTTGCAGGATGGCTGATCCAGACCGTAGGGCTGATGTGCTCAATTCGCCTGCGACTTGGAGCATTCATGTGTAGTATTTCTTGAGATATCGTTCATTGATGGGTGGCATGGGCCTTTCTCCCTCTACACTTATTAGTTGGTAGGATCCTCCGTCGAATACTTTCTCAATGACGTATGGTCCTTCCCAGTTCGGCTCGAATTTTCCCTTGGCATGTCGATTGGGGATAATCGGTCTTTTGAGGACCAACACCACTTCACCTTTCTTGAAAGCGCGGAGACGGGTTATTTTGTCGTAGGCCCATGACATTTGGGCTCGGTATAGCTCCAGACTTTGCTGCACCGCGAGCCTCTTTTCTTCGAGGGCATCGAGTTCTTCAAGTCGAAGGAGCACGTTTTCCTCCTCCGTCAACTCATGCTGAACGGCCATTCTTAAACTTGGAACTTCGACTTCGAGAGGGAGGACCGCCTCCACTCCGAAGAGCAATGAGTATGGAGTGGACTGAGTTGGAGTACGGTGCGTGGTACGATATGCCCATAATGCCTCGTGAAGCTTGAGATTCCGGTCTCTCTTGTTGGCTGAAGCATTTTTCCTCAGGAGCTTGCATAGAATCTTATTGAAGGCTTCGGCTAGCCCATTGGCTCTTGGATTATAGATGGAGGAATACCTCCAGTCTATCTTGTGCTGAGTAGCGAATCTTGAGACATTGAAGCTCTTGAAAGAAGGCCCGATGTCAGAAATGATTCTTCTTGGTGTACCGAAGCGGTATAGAATATTATGCTGGAAGAATGTCAGAATATCCTTTGTCTTGACTTCTTTTAGCGGGACAGCTTCAGCCCACCTGGAGAAGTAGTCTGTCGCAGCCAGTATGAACCGGTGACCTTTAGATGACGGAGGATCAATCGGGCCAACA
This sequence comes from Agapanthus africanus, assembly GCA_030015575.1. Classification (NCBI taxonomy): domain Eukaryota; kingdom Viridiplantae; phylum Streptophyta; class Magnoliopsida; order Asparagales; family Amaryllidaceae; genus Agapanthus; species Agapanthus africanus. The sequence continues at coordinate 494,885,251 of JASDDO010000026.1, forward strand.
ATGTCGGTGCCCCAAACTTCTAAGGGCCACGACGCCACTGTAGGATGCAATGGATTGGGATGCTTGTGAATAAAATCACCGTGAATTTGGCAGATATAACATTTCTTTGTATGCTCTCCGCAATCCCGTATCATGGTGGGCCAGTAATACCCAAGCCGTTTGATTTGAAGTCGCATCTTGGGGCCAGATTGGTGAGCACCGCAAACGCCCGAGTGGACATCTTTCATGACCTTTTGGGCTTCGGCCAATGATAGACACCTGAGCCAGAGTTGGTCATATGACCTGTGGTATAACGTGTCATTTACAAACACGTATCGGAGAGCTCTTTTCTTCAGCTGAATTCTCGCAGATTTTTCTTCGGGCAGCTTGCCGTATCGGAGGTACTCTATGAAGGGTTCTCTCCAATCGGGCTCGTCGTGGATGATCGAAGCTTCTTCAGCGGGACTGCTCGTCTGTTCCGCGCTTTCCTCTTCTCGTAGAGAGACTGGGGGTAGAATTTGCCGGCTCCTGACAGTGATCAGAATTTCGTCCATGTCAGGATCAGCCAGCTCCTTGGCTAGGCGAGCGAGTATGTCGGCTTTTCCGTTCAACGCTCTAGGGACTCTCGTTAGTTCAATTTGAGTGAACCGTTTCATGAGTTCTACCACTCGGCCTCTGTACCGAGCTAACTCGGGTTTGTATATCTTATAATCGCCACTTACTTGGTTGACGACGAGCTGGGAGTCACCGTAAACTCGTAGCCGACGGATTTCCATTTCTATGGCGAGCTCCAAACCAGCTATCAGAGCTTCATACTCAGCTTCATTGTTTGTCCGAGGCTCGGTGAGAGCAAAAGAACGCCGTAGGGTTCCCATTGATGGCGTGATGAACACCAATCCTATCCCCGCTTTTACCTCCGGGACACTTGACTTACTGGAGGTCCTTATTGACGAGGCTCCATCGAAGTAGAGCTCCCAACATGGCTCATCTTCCTCGAGGTGCAGCACTTGTTCATCGGGTAACTCACAATTTTTAGCGGTGACCCTTCTGGTATGGGATGAGCAGCGAGAAAGTCTGCAAGAGCTTGCCCTTTTACTGCTTTCTGAGGGGTATAAACTATGTCAAACTCAAGTAGCATGACAGCCCATCTTGCCATTCTGCCGGCTAGGCTTGCTTTGGTCATCAAGTGTTTGAGCGGGTCGACCTTGGAGATCAGCATAACCCGATGAGCGAGCAAATAGTGTCTCAGCTTCTTCACAGCAAATATTAGAGCCAGGCATTGCTTTTCGATTGGGGAGTAGTTGTGTTCCGCCCCGACTAGAGTTCGACTGAGGTAATAGAGGGCATTTTCTTTTCCCTCCTCGTTATTCTGGGCAAGGAGCGCACCGAGTGACTCGTCCAGCGCGGCAGTGTAGAGAATCAGCGGTTTATTTGGAATGGGAGCGGCCAGCACTGGAGGGTGCAACAAGTATTATTTGATGCTTTCGAACGCTGCTTGACATTCGGCATCCCAGATAAAAGGAGCTCCTTTCTTCATGAGCTTTGAGAAGGGCCTACATCTCCCCGATAAATTTGAGATAAACCTCCGTATATAAGCAAGCTTGCCTTGAAAAGATCTTAGCTGCGTCAGACTCTTCGGAGGGGGCATCTCCATGATGGCCTTTATCTTTGATGGGTCAACTTCGATCCCTCGATGTCGAACTATGAAGCCCAGGAATTTTCCCGATGACACGCCAAAAGCGCACTTCAGAGGATTCATTTTCAGATCGTATTCCTTCAGTCTGGTGAGAACAGTCTTGAGATCTTGGATATGATCGGCCTTGGCTTTAGTCTTGACGACCAGATCATCCACATAACATTCGACGACTTTATGGATTAGGTCATCAAAGATATTAGTCATTGCCCTTTGATATGTAGCACCTGCGTTCTTCAGTCCGAATGGCATTACCTTGTAGCAATATATTCCGATCGGGGTTCGAAATGCTGTGTGCTTCTCATCCTCAGGCGACATCTTGATCTGATTATATCCAGATGAGCCGTCCATAAAGGTGAACAGTTCGTAATTTGAGGTGTCATCGACCATCATTTCCATGACCGGTAGCGGGAAGTCGTATTTAGGACATGCCTTGTTGAGGTCCCTGAAATCGACACAAACTCGGATCTGCCCATTTTTCTTCTTCACTGGGACTATGCATGCGATCCAGTCTGCATATTTCTCTTCCCTGATGAAGCCGGCAACGATGAGCTTCTTAGTTTCCTCGATGACCTTTTCTTCTAGTTCCCTTCTCATTCTTCGAGGAGCTTGTTTGACTGGCTTAGCATCAGGAGATATAGCCAACTTATGTACGGCCACTTCAGGGGAAAGGCCAGGCATTTCTTTGTACGTCCACGCGAAGCAGTCGATGAACTCATGCAGCAGGGCAAATATCTGCTCTTTCATTTCTTCCGACAAGAGTGAGCTGATATAGGTCGGCCTTGGATTATCGGGCGTTCCTAAGTCAATCTCGGTTAGCTCATCAAAGGTTGCTTGTCCGCCATCTTCGAGCTCTTGAGGAGTTTCTTCTGGCTCGGCTATCTCGTCATCATCATTTGATCTTTCGCTGGCCTCACCAACATGGATCATGTAGCACGCTTTGGAATCAGGTTGAATGTAGCCTATGCCCCGTCTATCTGGAATTCGTCCATCGATGAGTGCTCGGACCTGGGGTGGATGCCATAGCCCTTCGTAAAACTTTGCTTCGGACTCCGTCTGATATAACCGGCATCCGCACTTTTTAAAGTATTCCCGCATCTCGGGCGCATAGTATCTGGGATTGAGGACGGCTCTTATGCCTCTCTCATAGGGAAGGCACGCGACAGAAAGATCGTCCGGGTGCACAACGGGGGTTGACCCGTAAAACAGGATGCCCTTCTGTCCATTTTTCCTCCCGGGCACGTAGAAAGTTTTCAGCTGGTCTACGGTAGAGACTGACAATGCGTCGAGCTCTTTGCACATCTACTCCGGCACCCTTGTGACGGCTAGGGACCCTTCTGCAATTTCGAGGGTCTCTCGTAGTTTCGCTTTTTGCATGGGGGTCCGATCTGCACCGCTGTTGCATGACAGGTCCTCTTCCTCTGACTCTTCAGTGTCGCTGCCAAGATGAGGGCGGACATTACTGCTAGATGGGGATTCAGTGACAGATTCGTCTGTATCGCTGCCGAAACGAGGGCGAGTTTTACGGAAGGACGGGCTTCCAGCGTCGGACTCGTCAGTGTCGCTACCGAAATGTGGGCGCACTTGGGCGTTTTTACTTTTGAAAGTGACAACCGGCGCAGATTTGCTTTTGGGTCTTAGGGCCGGTCTATCCTCAGTCAGTTCTGGCTTAGCATTTTGGTGGTTCATAAAGTACCGAGAATCTTCATAGCGGACTTCATGCACACCGAACGGCTGGATGTCTCCATCAATGCGTCTTTCTTCGCCATTTTTAGTATACTTCATGCATTGATGGAGAGTTGACGGAATGATGCCATAATCGTGGAGCCATGGCCGCCCCAAGAGAATCTTATAAGACGTGTCGGCGTCGATCACGTATATCTTAGCTTCAGTTTGCAGATCCCCGAATTTGATTGGCAAAGCTATAGACCCCAGAACTTGCTGGCAATTTTGGTTGAAGCCTTGAATGACAATCCTTTCCCTTGACAGGTGTCGGACGTCCATTGACAAACTCTTCAGAGTTCGCAAGTTCATGATGTTCACTGAGGACCCCGGATCAATCAATATGCGATTAATTCGATCTCCGTCGCTGTACCCGGTCACATAAAGCGGCCGATTATGCTCAGCCGTTCCCAGTAGCAAGTCTTCATCCTTAAATGTGACTGCGGCGGCATGCAAAGCGTGCTGGGCTTCTTTCATATTAATTTCCGCAAAGTGAGCCTGATACCGCTCGGGGTTTTGTAGAGCGTGAATGAGAACATCTCTAAGCTCCTTAGATAGGACCAAGGCGTCATAGATGCTCAGGAGAGACGGAAGCTTCCGGAGATGTGCCAAGACATTATAGTCCACCGAGGAAGGACTTGTGTTTTCATCAGCTGGTTCTCTGCCATCTTCTTCATTAGCGACTTGTTTTTCCTTCCCTTTTGGGGCGTTGCCCTGATTTGGCAGTAGAGCCCTGCCGCTTCTGAGCTGGATTTGATTGGCCTTTGTGGTGAGCTCCTCGTCCTCTTCGGGAAAACAGAGCTCATCCTCGGAGTCGCTGCCAAGATGGATGGCATAGCAGGTCACTACTGGGATCTCTTCATTGGAGTCTTCTTCTAACTCCTCCAGAATTTCAGCCGCTTGTACAGGGAAGAACTCCTTCAATTGAATCAATGTTCTTTCCCTTTGTTCATATTCTTCGAGGGAATCGATATATTTTTGAATGGTCGATCTCCCTGCAGGCTCTTTTTCGCGCCGAGCTACACTTTTCTTCTTCTTGAGCTTCTTGGATTTTGAGCCTGATGGAGCTACATTGGCAGCTGGACTGGTAGGCTTCTTTTGCCCTTCCCATTCCGTCCTGGGTTCTTTCCGAAGTAGCTTTATCATCTTCTTCGTCTTATTAGATATGTGCGTACTCCACGAAGGCCGCGATGAGTCCGTTTCATTTCTCAGGGCAGCGGGTTCGGCTGTCTGCTCCCAGAAGGCTTCAGTTTCTGTCTGTATAAAGTTGGTGGTTGCAACTTGATTGTTCACCAATACACTTTTGGACAGCTCGATCTCTCCAGCCTTGTACTGCTTCTCGACCCAGTCTTTGAAGATATAGAAATCCTCGATCGCATGGCTCACTACTCGATGGTACGGGCAATACAGAGGATTGTCGGTCATTTTTGCTTCTTGGGGTCTTTTTGACTCCGGCAATTGTAGGCCGTTGTTCAAGGCATCTTTAAATATCTTGCGGACCTTGTCCCTCCTGAAAGAGTAAATCTTGTTCTTTTTCTCCTCTAGGGAAGGCCCATCTCCTCCCAGCAATGGCTTTCGAGACCGGTTAGTTTTGGATTCGGCCGCCCTTCGCTTTTCTTCATTATCGGACGCATTGAAGACATTGGTACTGCTGGAACTCCTACTTCTACGGTTGTCGTCCCGCTTGCTTTTCCAAGTTTTGTCTCTCTGAGAGTCCGGCGGGGACTCTTGCTTCGAGCGTTCCAGCATCTGGACTTTCTTGGTTAGCTCCTGAAATGTCTTGAGGCCCGCTGTACACAAGAATGGGACCATCCAATTGCTGAGGTTCCCAATGAGAAGGCTGACGGACTGGTCCTGTTCCAGCGGCGGTTCACACTTGACTGTGAGATTACGCCATCGGGCGATAAAGTCGGTGTTGCTTTCATTCTTCCCCGGCTTGGTCCTCACAAGGTCGGCAATGGAGATTTTATCACTGACGCTCATGAACCTTTGCCGGAACAGAGACTCCATTTGGGCGAAGGTAATGACGGACCCGTCTGGTATGCTCGCGTACCAGTCGAAAGCGACGCCGGTCAGGCTGTTGACAAACTGACGAAGAAGGAGTGCATCATTGCCCCCTGTATTTCCGCACGATGCTTTGAAGTAGGCGACGTGCTGGTTTGCATTCCCCGTTCCATCAAATCTTCCGAACTTAGGAATGACGTAGCCGCTTGGGAACTCAATCAGATCGTACTGCGCGGGATATGGCCGCCCACTATTGCCGATTTCTTTCTGAGCTTCGGCTTCGGCCACCAATGTTTTAACCTTGCTGGTGACCAAGTCCATTATCCGATCCTGTGTTAGCGGGATGGTGCTATCTGGGGCCAAGGCGTCCCCAGAAGCGGAATGCGGCCGACTTTCATGCGGCTCGACCAGTCTTGGTCCCAAAGGAACAGGCATTGGCTGCCTCGGATTGTCATCACCCGGCTGATTAGTAGCGGCTTGTGCCTGATTGGGAGGCGCTCGAGCAATTTGAGCCGTAAGCTGCATCACCACGTTCGTTAAGTCGTCAATCTTCGAATAGAGCTTGGCCATCTCTTTATCTTTGCTCCTGAGCTGTTTTCGAAGCTCTTGAAGTAGCTCTTGCTCCGCAGTCCTGGGGCAGAAAGTCGGCTCTTCCTCGCTGTCCGAGCTTGACTCTGCATGGACCGAGGGGTTTTTCTGCCTATCATCCTCATCGAGAGGGTTTTCTTCATCTTGCGGGGGTGGCTGTTCTTGGGCGGCGGCAACCACATTCAGGCTAGATTGGGCCTGGGATGTGGTGGCCCCGTTCTTGCTTTTGCTGCGAAGGTTGTCGCTGGGGCGCCCGCCTGCCATATAGACCGTATGGATGATATATCCGGCCGTCTTTCTATCATTGGCGGCTGATTTCACGGATCGTTGTCTTGACCCCCTTGTTTCGGTAACTGGTAGTCGATTGAAGGCGGCTGGCCTAACCAGGTTCTTAAATGGTGCTGGCGCATCTTTTCTGGGTTTTCCCCGCTGCTTTCGTGCGGCACAGAGTTCTTGATAGACTCTTGAAGAGACCGTGTCATACTTTTTCTGTTGGGGCTGGGACACATCTCTTTGTGGCACTGTTCGGACCGCTGTCTTCTTGATTCTGGCGGTCATGACATTTTTCTGAACCCACTTCAGAGGCTCGAAGGAATTGTTGATTCTTACGCCCGACTCAGCCGTCGTCGCGGGACAACCCTGCACTTGGAACTTCACACGGTTCCATTTAACCGAAGCCTTGGCCCTCTTGTTGGCTCGGTACCTGAGCCGCTTCTGCCTTAACTTTTCTGTTCTAAGCACCTGGCAGACTTCGGCTCTTTGGGAAGACGCCGCAGACCGGGCGATGAAGGGCCTCAGAGATACGCTCAATTGTGCGTTTATTGGAGTCATTACCTGAGCTCGTCCGCAACATTTGATGTTGCCCTTTGTACCGGAGTTCTTGCCCCCTGCTGGAGCACCAGAGAATCGTTCAGACACCGTCTTAAGCTTCGGTTGTGGTGCCTTGGCGATCACGACATTCGGCCTCTTACCCCTTGAGACCGGCTTGGCCACCTGTTCCGCCGGGATCTCTGCCAGATGAGCGCTTCCGGTAGGGTAGATGATGACGGAGCCAAACTGGCGGGGCGGTTCCTCCCACTGTCGACTGAGGCTCGCGGGGAGAACCACACGAGCGTTGATCTTGACCACGTACGGAATCGGGGTCGCGTTGGAAACTGAATTCGTCTGGGGAGACATTGTCGTCGAAGGTTGATTGCTGCATGGAAAAAAGAACATCATTTCAGTGGCAATCGATATGTATATTGATTGAGTTCACATGAACGTTTAACCCGAAATATGGGAGGAGAGATTGGTCCCACCGGGCGTGCCAGAATCTGTAGGGTGTTTTTCGTCACCCCGGTGAGATGGGAATACGCGCGCGCTTGTCAGGCGTACTACAGATTCCCCCTGCCTAGGGTAGGCCGGGGTTTAATGATTGTGGGGATCCGAATCTCCGGCAGCCGCGGACTAAACTGCCGTTAATTACCCCTCGCCTTTGGGGCGAGGGAACCTCCGATTAACGGGTTAAACTGGTCATGCGAACCCAATGTGCGGTGTGCGTGTGTTCTGTTTTGAAAGGGGGTTTTTGGATATATCGGGAGCCACGCAGAGTTTTTACGGGGGTCCCGCTACCCGGATAGCGGGCTGGGGGTCAAGGGGGCTAGCAGCCCCCTTGCGGTGTTCGGGGCAGCGCCCCGGCCCGAAAATTTTTTGGAGGGGGAGAATGTTGCGGAGTATGTGTATGTGTACATTTGTATACAAATGTATATATATACATATATATATAAATAAAGGGGAAAAAGCATCCAAAGGATGCGTGGGGCAGCACCTTGGGCGCTGTGCGCTTAGGTGCTGTGCGCTCAGGCGCAAGCGCGCCACGTGTCGGCACGTGTGCGCTTTGCGCATGAGCGCTGCGCGCAGGAGCGCGCGCCACGTGTCGGCACGTGGGCGCTTTGCGCATGAGCGCTGCGCGCTGGAGCGCAAGCGTGCTGGTGCGCAAGTGCGCGCGCCACGTGTCGGCACGTGGGCGCTTTGCGCATCGCGCTGGTGCGCAAGCGCGCGCGCCACGTGTCGGCACGTGGGCGCTTTGCGCACGAGCGCTGCGCGCAGGAGCGCAAGCGTGCTGGTGCGCAAGCGCACGCGCCACGTGTCGGCACGTGGTCGCTTTGCGCATGAGCGCTGCGCGCTGGAGGAAAAGAGGGCTTTTAGCCCCAAAAACTCTCGAAAGAGAAATTAGTGGAGTTGAACTCCTGAAAAAAGAAAAATGTTTTGGTTGGGGAAATGGGTTCTTCTTCCTCCTCCTCTGTTGGCTGGATCTTGAAGATCAAGAGATATGGAATTTTAAAAATCACTCCTTTTTGAGATCTAATGGAAGATCTGAGTTCCCCTTGATGGGTTTTATGGTGAAAAACTAATTTATTTTATAAAAAGGAGAGTAGAACTCCTGATTTAATTCAAAAGAAAGAAGAAGGTTTTGGAATCTTGAAGAAGGAAGAAAGATCTCAGATCTGAAACTTTTTTTTTTGGAGAGAGAAAAAGTTATGGGATATTTCATTATGTTTGCCTTTATAGGCTATACACTTTACACATAGCCCCTTGGGCTTCACAAAATGGCATTTTGCCTATCCCATGGCTCATGTGCCATTTTTTTTTTGCACATAAGCCATGGGCTTTACAAAAATTTGGCTTTATGCCCATTTTCTTACATTTATCCATAAAATAAAATAAAAGAAAATGCAACAAAATTATTTATTACAAAATTTTTATCTTGGCATGGGGGGAGGCCGGCCGCTTCATGTTCGGGCTCGACCCGGGCATGGGCCCACTGGGTCTGGGCTTGGGCCCACTTGGCTTCGGGTTGACTTGGATTTTGACTTGGTCAACCGGGGTGTAAATTTTTACCCCAACACTAGCGACTCTTTCTCATGGCCGCGGATCCGCCGCGTAAAGGCCCTTCTGGCCGCGGATCCGCGGCCCTTTGAAGGCTTCAGTGCATTTAATTTCTATGTTTGGTTCTGTGATGATGTAGATGTATCTTATGATGTGTGGAATCTTATAATTCTCTCTAGTTCACTGCCAGATCTCAATTCTTGGACTTGGCGTATTTTGATCAGCACTTTTAACAGTTTCGGCTCTTTTCCTGGAATTTCCTGCACAGATTCTCGAGACAAGTGTTGCGCTACACAAAAATTATGCGATGCAATGATAAACACTCAATTTCCCTCAAAGTGCCGGTTATAAAGTATAACAAAAGTTATATGGTATTTTACAGACGTTTTGCTAATATGTGCTTTATTTATACCGAACACCTTTAGATGAGTGCAAATGGTAGGGAAATTGACGTGTTAAAAATACAATATTTTCGACTGATCAAATTCCCCCAAACTTATTTTTGGTCGCCTCGAGCAAAATGTTTTATTTAAAAAGAGAAGGAGAAAATAAAGAAAAAGAAAAACTAACTAGCACACTTTCGTAGGCAACACGATTGCACTAAGTACGTGCAACAAGCCTTTAAACCTCTAGGTGTTCCTAATAGGAGGAGTGTTGTCTCCTGAGGGTTTTCAGCGGATTGCACCCACAAAATCCAATAATAAAAAGAAGACCGTGAAAGTTACATATAAAGATAAGAATTGTAAAAAAAAAACTTTGAAAATCATAGTTTCCAACTATACTAGCTTTTCAGTTGTCATGAGCCCTATCTTAATAGTCATGAAAAGATGTTAGAACTCACATCATCCCTCAATAAAACATCGTCTTTATTCTTCATTCCTATCTTTCTTCCAAACATCAATCATATAACCCTACGTGTGTGTAAAGACATCCCTACACCCGGAGAATTCAATTCAAGCTATCATACTCTTGTCTATCTACCTCAGTACTTTTTAATTTGTTGAATATTTAAATGAGATTGCTCACACATTTTCATGCGACCGTTAATACTTCTTGAGGTACTAACCGACCGATTACTCATGTGCTTGCTTATTTGGTGTTTTTCCTCGTCTTGCACCACCTAAGGCTTAGCAGTGACTCCCAGACCAGTTGGTCTAAGACACTAGGTGATGAAGCACCCTCGCTATATTTTTTTATTGCTGCCTTGGCGATAACAAAACCAGTGTTTATTTTTCTACACCATTTTATTTTTTATTCATTTTTTATTTCCTTCATATTTTGGCTTTTAGACAAGAGCATTTCAAGGTATCCTCTACTATCCCGAGTTTCAAAACGTGTGTAAGTGCGTATAGTAGGGTATCAACATTCAAATGTTTGGCTTCCAGAATAGGAACTATTTTTCAGACTTATTTTTATCCGCAGATTAGTGACTTCTTTCATCTTACGAACCCTTGGGACAACGGCTCATAACTACTTATTACTGGTTCGTTTAAGAAAACTTCTAATTTTCTTGGTTTTCTTAAATTTTTCCAATATTTTGGATGTAATTTTTCACTATCTAATCTTTTATTATCTTATTTATGTAAAAAAAATTATTATTTTTTTTTGAAATTTTTATAGGTTTTAAATGTTTTGTGCTTATGCAAAGTGATATGCAAATGATGCGAAAATAAGCACAAACCTCCCCCAAACTTGTTTTCAACAGTGTCCTCACTGTTGCCATCTGCTAGATCTCAAAAAACCTGTAAGCCTGGGAGGAAATTTATTAATGGGGGCAACAAATATGATCGTGAAAATCCTCCCCCAAACTTATTCTTTTGGCTCACCATTTTGTGTAAAAATTTTCTTTTCAAGAGCCAGAAAATATTCCCCCCCCCCAAACTTGAGTTAAACAATGTTAAGCTTTGAAAATCACAAGAGGGGGTCAAAATTATTGGTCGATGCCAAGCTTTGAAAAGACCGAAGGTTAACACCAACCATTCAAAGATTTTATCAATGTAGTGCTCAGGTTGGTGGAAGAACAGGTTGAATGGAGCCAGAAAGAGGTGGGGAAAAGGTACGTGGTGGAATAGAATGTGTTTGCGTCTCGTTTTGGAGAGACGACTCAGTGATTGTGATAGATTACTCGCATTCTTTTTACAGTTCAGAAGAAGGGGTGGAGGTTCAATTTCATTGTTTGGGAGATGATTCATCTCAACACCCGTGCTTTTCAAAAATGCAAGTTCATCAGCGAAGATCTCCTCAAAAGTCTCATCAATACCCCGAAGAATAATGTCAACACAAAGCGCAGGGTGATCTTCAGACTCCAAAAACAGTTCATAATCAGTGTTAGTTGTTGACCCGGACAACTCGGTGGAAGAGTCCGTATGCGTATGATACATAGTTGGGTTAAACAACAACATATGAAAAGAGTCAAGATCAGTATCATGAGGATCATCGATTTTGCTGCTGTCGACATCCATTAATTCGACAGTACAGACCTGAGCAGTAGGTTCGGAGGGTACACTTCCCAACTTGTAAATGTTCAACTCAATTGACCTATTCCCGAAGGATAGGGTCATAGAACCGTTACGACGGTTGATTATAGCGTTGGAAGTAGCCAAAAAGGGGCGACCAAGAATCACCGGAATTTGATTCCGTGGGTTTGCTACAGGCTGTGTATCAATTACAATAAAGTCCACAGGGAATACAAATTCCCCGATTTTTATTAACACATCCTCCAGTTCACCCCTAGGTTTGGTGATAGATCGGTCGGCCATCTGGAGAGTGCGGTGGGCTGGTTTCAACTCTCCGATCCCTAACTGCTCGTAAACCGAGAAAGGAAGCAGGTTAACAATTGCGCCAAGGTCAAGTAGAGCACGGTTAATGTGTTTTTTCCCGATAGAAATGGAAATAGTAGGATAGCCAGGATCCTTACGTTTCCTTGGTAATTGTTGGGGAAAAGCTGTGTCTACAGTCTTTGACATGAATATCTTCTTGGGCACTTGAGTCTTCCTCTTCCTAGTGCACAAGTCCTTAAGAGTTTTCGCATAAGCGGGGACTTGTTGGATTGCATCTAGAAGAGAGATGTTGATGTTAACCTGTTTGAACATTTCAGTGATCTTCTCCATTTGTGGACTTGGTCTGTTTCCCCTTAACCGATTCGGATAAGGAGCTTGGGCAATAAGGTCGGGGTCCAACATTGGAGAAGATCGTGTGGGTGGAAACGATCTAAGAATAGGAGTGGGGATCATTTTCGGTGGACTAGAAGAACTGTGCTGAGGTGTCGAGCCTTGGGGAAAACGGAGAATAGGCTCGGAAGAAAATGGTGGGGTAGACGAACTGGGGTCAGAATTAGAAGTAGAAGTGGAAGGAAAGGTCTCAGCCGGGGTATCATTGATTGATTCATCATTATTAGTATCAATCTCCTCACCAACATGATTGTCAAGCACTCTTCCAGATCTCAATGTGGTGATAGCGTTCACATGATGTGAATAACCAGGATTGGGTAAAGGTTGAGCTGGAAGTTTCCCTTTCTCTCTTGCACTCAATTCGGCATTTATTCGTTCAATTTGTGCTTCCATCGATTTAATATTTTCATTTTGAGTGAGAATGATCTTCATCATATTATCGACAGAAGATTGAAAACTTGTCGTCCCTTGGATGGATTGTTTCATGAAAGTATCCAAGGTTTGTGCTAGTGCAGAGGAATTATCAGTACCGGCCAACTGCAAAGGATTTTCATGTGGTGCAAAAGTGTTGGACGGATTTTGGAAGTTTTGTATTTGGAAGGGGTGCTGAGTGAGTTGAAGTGGTTGCTGTTGTGGTGGAGGAGCCCTTTGGAAATTGTTTTGGTTTGGAACCATGTTTTGAGTTTGTGATTGGTTCCAAGCAAAGTTAGGGTGATTCCTCCAACCCTGATTATAAGTGGAAGAAAAAGGATCGTTTCTAGGTCTTTGTTAGAAAGCAGAATTGATATGCTCATGACCTTGAAACGGAGAATTCATTGGACACTCTTCCGTCAAATGAGAAGGATCAAAACAGCATCCACATACAGTTTTGGAGAGTGACATTTGATTTAGGGCGGCGGCTAAAAATTTGTTTTCCATAGTCTCGAGTTTCTTTTGCATTATTGACATTTCAGCTCTAACTCCTATGGAAACATCAGATTGGTTATTGCCACCCCTAGACGATTGACTTACACCCTCCCACTATAAAGATCTTTCAGCGAATTCTTCTAAGAATTTCCAAGCTTCCCCATCATCTTTAGTCATGAAAGTGCCTTGACACATAGATTCAAGGGTCTGTTTTGTGGTAGGATTAATGCCCTCATATATGATTCTGCACAGATCCCATCTAGGGATTCCATGATGTGGACATTGAACTAACAGATCCTTGAAGCGTTCAAAACACTTCGAGAATGTTTCATTTGGAAGCTGGGTAAATTGATTTATTTCTCTACGGACTCGGGCTGTCTTATGATTGGGGTAGAATTTCTTAAGGAATGCTTCGACGAATTCTTCCCAGTTTAAAATGGAATGTGCGGTTGTGTTATACAGCCACTTCTCGGCTATATCGCACAAGGTGAATGGAAGAAGACGAACACGCATAGCATCCACAGAAAGCTGTGAAGTACCCATCATAGCGCATACATTTTCAAATTTGGTGATAAAGACATATGCGTTTTCAGACTCGAGACCGTGATATTTGGGTAGAAGATTGATGTATTGGGGTTTTATTTCAAAATTGTCCCCGTTGGCTGGTGGAATGGTGAGACAGGTCGAAAGAGGACCTCGCATAGGATAACATCTCTCTTGGAGAGAGATGCGGGGTGGATTCTGCGCACCTGCGGACGGCGGCAGAGTAGTGGTAAAGAAGTTCGATGGAGAACCGTCCATCGATGTGGGTGTGGTGGTGGGTAAAGAAGAAGTAGACGTAGAAATACCGACTTTAGGGTCGATAAGGGGAACGTGGACTAAACGGGCACTAGAATCCCGTGTCCAGCCGACCATGCACTAAAGGGTTTAGCACAAGTGGCAGCGTTAAGATAATTAAGGAAAATGATAAGTTGGTGTTTGTTTTGAAAAAGATACGGATTTTTGAAAAAAAATGATGCAAATCACAACAAAAGCACACACAATCCTAAGTCTAATGGTCACCTAGGTCAAGTCTCTAGACCGCTCCTAACTGCCAGAAGACAAATCGCAGGATCAATCTTCTGCTACCTCTTTGTCTCTCCTGTGGCCAGGTAAGTGCCAGGTAAGTAGGAGGTTCTCCACTACGTAAGTAGTGGGCCTAATTAAGTAACCACTTGCCTTAAACACACTTGCCTTAGACACCACAAAAGAAACGCGGATAAGCAATAGATTACCCACGACCTCCTTCTGTCCTAAGTGAGCGCGACGGTCCTTAGAGTCATGTCTAGATATTTTTTAGTTAATGAGGGTAATGCGAATGCAGTCTTATGATTTTCGGGGCTTAGGAAGGGTAATGAACTCCCCACATAATCTGAATTTGGTCATTACCCCTTAATTTCCGTATTAGAAAATGCAAACAACCAAGATCAAACACGCACAATTTTTATTTTTGCGGCGCTGCGAATTTTTGCAAAGAAACCTGCAGAAATTGGTTAATGGAGCAGATTGAGGAAAAGATAAGAAAGTCAGAGAGGACCTGAGAAAGTTTGGAACAGCGATGCCTCAGACCTGCGGCGGAACCGCCGCTCTATGCCTCAATTTGACGCGGAAACGCGGTCAGATGTCAAGATCACTGCACAAAAATTTTTGCAGAAGCTCATGTTCACTCCGTAAGCTCTCTGGAATATTCACAATATTTTTCCTCACGCTCTACAGATTCCAGATTTCCTCGCAACAAATCACAACAAATCGTTTAGTGTTTGTGCATATTTTGATCTAAAAATTCTGATGGAATAAATTTTTCAACTAAAATTTCAAAAACGAACAAATTAGCACACTATCCCCGGCAACGGCGCCATTTGATTGAATGATTCTCGGTGTGTAAGTAGAAAGTGTATAGAAATCATAACCAAAGAAATTTGTAAACCGCAATCAACAACGGTGTCAATTGTAGGTTCGTTAGCGAGTGCGGATCGTCTACATGAGATTTGATCGTATTTGTTTTACTTGAGTCGAAAATTAAAGGAGAAAAGAAAATGAATCAAGAATTTTGAAATTTAGTTTCAAGAATTGTAAAGAACTAGATCTAATATCAAGAAATACTAAAAATCAAGAATCAAGAATCATCCAATTGAGTTAGTTATCAAGATTTGTAATGAGGCTCGTATGAATCTATCGAATTGATAGTCGTGATGAAAACTAATGATTACGTATTCTTATCCTTTGATGATTTGTTGCTAGATCGATGATGATCAACGAGAATTAGGGATTTCTTGAGGAAACTAGGGTTTCATCATCTATCTCTTGTCCTTTCGTTGATTTCATTCACATTCTAGCCTCTAAGAAATTCAAGCATCGATCGTTGATCACTAATAAAGAGCGAAAACATTTAAGAAAGCATCTCGCTCGAAACTGAGTCGTCGATGATTCAATTTACTAGAGTTTACAAAACTCATAGGACTTAAGAATCGTACAAGAATCTAATCATCATCAACTATCAATTTTCTCGATTCCTCCACGAGCGGAGTTTTTACTCAAGCATCATATCAAAGAAAACAATCAAGAATTGAGATCTCATCACAATGCAAGAATGTAAGGAAAGTAAGATAAAGAAATTTCACCTTTTATTATCCAACAATTCGTTACACTTCGCTCAAAGACTACAAGAAATTGAGGAGAGAACTAGATTGCTGAATTGAGCGTCGCATCGTCTTCGTGAGTCGCGGATCGTCTTGGACCACTTGCTCGGATGAAGATCGGCTTCGCTCCAAAAAAGGATTGTTGATTTCTCGCTTGATTTGGTACTCGGTGATCATGATTTTGGCTTTGGATTTGGATTAGGGTTACAAGTTGTGTCACTCAACTTGTGTTGGGAAATTGATCAACAACCAACAACCTTTGAGATGAAGCCTTTAGTATCCTTTTATAGCCTCTCCTTTAACTTCCCCTAGAAGCTTGATTAGGATTAGCTTCCTTTAGAAGGTAGGTTTAGTTTAGCTTCACATGTAAGCTTGGTAGTTAGGAAGAAGCTTCTTGGCTTAGGTAGTTATGTGGCTTGCTTGAGAAGTTTGAGAGTGTTTAGCTTGAACAAGAAGCTTTGTTGTTTGGACAGAACCTTCTAGAGATCTCTGGAGTTTGCAGTGTATTGAAGAGGTGTACCAAGTGAAAGGAGATGCCTGGAATGAAGCTATGCTGACGACTCTTCCTCATGGCCGTGGATCTGCCGCGCAAATGCCCTTCTGGCCGCGGATCCGCGGCCCTTTGAAAGCTTCAGTGCATGTAATTTCTATGTTTGGTTCTGTGATGATGTAGATGTATCTTCTGATGTGTGGAATCTTATAATTCTCTCTAGTTCACTGCTAGATCTCAAGTCTTGGACTTGGCGTATTTTGATCAGCACTTTTAACAGTTTCGGCTCTTTTCCTGGAAGTTCCTGCACAGATTCTCGAGACAAGTGTTGCGCTACACAAAGATTATGTGATGCAATGATAAACACTCAATTTCCCTCAAAGTGCCGGTTATAAGGTATAACACAAGCTATATGGTATTTTACAGACGTTTTGCTAATATGTGCTTTATTTATACCGAACACATTTAAATGAGTGCAAATGGTAGGGAAATTGACGTGTTAAAAATGCAATATTTTCGACTGATCAACAGTCGTTGAGGGGATTGTTCCAGCTTCATTTCTATGACGGTCTCCACCGGCGGCGGAGATCTTTTCAGCATGGCGGTAGGCGAGTTCCTGTGCACCTTGTTCAGCAGTTCAAAGCTGTCCCGGTCGGAACAGCAGCATTGACTTCCACCGTTAGAGCTGGTGGAGTTAGCCCAGAGGGGGAGTTGCCCCCGGCCTTCCTTACTCTGCGCCAGTGGCGACGTCGAGCGTGTCGAGCTGTTGGGGCTGGTTCGGCGATGGGGATGGCTTTGTCTTTCCCCCTGACCAGATGAGGCGCCGCTGGTGCCAGCCTCTTGAAGACTGACGTCTTTTGAGTAGCGGTATCCAATCTGTCAAAGACAGACCTTCGAGCAGGAACGGGAGCCGGAATAGTCAGTCTTGTAAAGACCGACTTTTTGGCATGAGAAGCCGCCTTGACGACTTCAGGAGCATAGATGGCTATCTTCTTTGGGATGGACGCTTCAGGTGTCATGGGCTTCTTGGCAGGCCCATCGGAGTTCAAGCTCAGTCTGACGAAGACCGAGGAGTTGGAGCTGGACGACCCGTTGAGAGGGGCCGTGGTAGTAGCAAGTCGATCGAAGACCGAATTATTGGGAGCTTCCGGTGCTGGTACAGGAGTGTTGAAGCTCATCGGGGGGAGCATAGTCCCAAAGAACAATCCAGTGGTGGCCTGAGTCACCTGGTCCACCGGCATTGTGAACAAAGAGGCTGCTTGGGGCCCGTAGGCTAAGCCTCCTGATGAAGCAGAGCGCGAGTTGCAGTTGCAGTTGGAGCACTTTTAGCAAGTGGATGCCATTGCTGTTTCGTTCTCTGCGCCAAGCAAGAAACCAAATCTTAGTATCTCGAACCCAAGGGCAACCATATTAAACCGTGATTAGTTCGCGAAAACGACACACGAAGTGTGGAGTGGAAAGAGGAAAAGGTCCCACCGGGCGTGCCAGAATATGTTCCCCTCCGAACACAGAGACGCGACCGCGTAGGTCCGTCTTGCCTAAAATTCGGGGCAGATACTAATTGGTGCTATCTGTCCACCTCTCCGAAGATGCCAAGTTGATTTATGGCACCATGTATCGATGGTTTAAACGGATGCGACCGATGTAGCAGACTTCGTCAGATTCCCCCTCGTTTGAGGGGTTTTTGATTGTGGGGACGCTCTTCCCTGCAGGCGCAAGCCCTTGCAGTTAATTATGCTACCGCATCGCGGTAACAACTTTCTCCTTCTCCAGATGGTCACTTCGTGTCGTGGGTGTTTGTTTTGTGTTTGGTTGCCCGTGGATTGTATACGGAGACTAAGTTATGTCGTCGCCCGTGAAGGATTACCCTAGCGCCCCGGCCATCTCACGTGGCCAAATGCGGAACAAAAAATTTCTTATGAATAAAATTTGGCGCTAGACTAAACCCTAAAACCGGATCTTTCCATAAAACTAACTAGCTACACTAAGAGAGCTATATACTATGATAGAAACCTCACCAAACGAACCAAGTCCTTCGGTCTTCTTTCTTCATCCTTAGCTCCTAGCAAGCGCCTTGAACATGCTTGAACTTCTTTCCTTGCTCCGTCGGTCCTCCGGGATCGAGCTTGTTCTCCGGCCTTCCTTGGTCCTTGATGATCCACCCGGGGAGTATGATCCATGGCTCTAGCTCTTTGCAATATATCAAAAGAGCAACTAGAGAACTTGGGATGCTAGTCCAAGTAATCTAGGATGTAGTGGAGGGTGTCTAAGTGTTTGCTATCTCTTTTCTAACCTCTTCACTTGTTTCTCAACACATTAGAATATTAGTGAAGAGGAAGAAGATGAAGATGGAAGAAAGCAAAAGGAGGGAGGAACTCAAGAAAGATGAGAGCTCAAAGAGAAATGAAGCATGAAGTGAGAGAAAATCACACACCATAGTTTTGTGTGTGAATTCTTTCAATAAACAATTAACAACCATGCTTCAATAGTAACTCCAAATGAATTATAAATTCATTTATGAATTATTAAAGCATGGTCATCACCATTCCTCCTATACCTTTTACTTTACACCTCATTTCCAATTATCAAATAAAAGGAAAATCCAAAATGAGGTGGCCACCTTCTAGAAGGAAAACTGTAATAAATACGGATTTCCAACTACTGTACAAATATACAGGCAATCAGATAAAAATCCGAACGCCCAAAACAGATAGAATAACACGAAGAACGTAATACTAGAATATATATATCGAAATACATATATGTAAATTATTAAATCAATACCTGATTTAATAATCCGGCTCAAACCCGAGCCGGCTAGTATTACAAACTGTCCGATCGAAAATCCGAGTACCAAGTACATCAATCGATCAAACCCTGCATGTATCTAATACGGCTACTACATCGTTTTTCCTGGATCAGGGAAACCCTCTGTGTGGGACTCTAAAGACTCGACAGTACACTAGCAGTGGGTTTAACCACAAGCACGTCAGCGGCACTAGCTGTACGTAACGGCTGTCCAGGTACCTGTCGAAAAGGAAGGCCGACGAGAAAACTCATCCGGATCTCCTACTGAGCCTATCCGTGACAATATCCGTACAGTCCGGTCTCTTCGTCAAAGAGTATCGCATACCGGGTCTAGGGGATGGTGAACGTCAGACCCTAACAACCTGATGTGGCTCATGCCGATGTGGCTCAGGACCAATCCTGGAAACTATTGATCAGCCTATCAGTAGATCCCAACTGCCTTGGCCAAGGACTTATGGTCCTGACCAATCGAATCACAGTGCGATATCAACTCCCTATACCGGGAGAGACGAATCCCCGACAATCGCTCACTGCCTCCATGTGGCTCGGGACTGAACCCAACCAAAACCTGTTTGCACGACTCAGTAGAGCCGTGGTAGGGTAGTGATCAAAATTCAGTGGGAACTCACACGAGACAAATGCCGATCTCGGTTCCAAAGACTAACCTGTACACATGTCACCTGAGAACTTCCATCTGACGATAGATATAGTACCATATGGAAGTTCTCGGCGAGTCCGTCCAGTGTACTCACACCCAGTGAGCACCTGTATACGATCTTAGGTGCATCAGACCAATGGTTGCGGGACCAACCATCCCCCGACGGGGCTAGAAACGTACACACCAATCTACTCTGGAGTATCAGTGCCCAGTCTCGATACTCACGCGACTAGGGACCATTTAAGGATGTGCTTATGGACTACCCTGCTCCCACAAGTATGATCGCCATCACAACGCAGGTAGTCAAGCAAGATCCTAAGGGCTTTATCAACATGTAACCGCAATATGTAATAACTAGTATGACATATCCCATGTTAAGATAAAGACAAACCACAATAGTATACTACCGTATCGAGTCTTTATCAAAATGTGCAAACCAGATATATCAACAATACAAATAAATACACATATCCTGACAAAGACAAGTCGAATAATATACTATAAAACTGAGCAAGATTGTTTTGTACATACATATCCCTAGTATCCATATGTATACATATACAATACTGGCCTCTAGGGCATATACATCCAACAGCCCGTAGGGCGTGGACTAGTCCAAATCCGTATCTTTCTTAGATTTGGGTTTGGGGGTTTGGGTTTAAGGATACGTTAGCCTCATTTGAGACTAAGATCAACTTAAACATTTGTTAAGGATACGTTAGTCTAATTTTAGACTAAGATCAACTTAACGGGATCGATTAGATCCGACAAGAGAGCAATTGGGCTCTATTGTTTAGTTTAGTGACATTGCGGTCGATTGTCAGTTTAAGGACATGGAGGTCCATTGTTAGTTTAAAGACATCGCGGTCGAGGTTAAAGACATCATAGTCCGTGGGTTTAAGGACCCCATAGTCCGTTGTTAGTTTTAAGACATCACGGTCGAGGTTAAGGACATCATAGTCCATGGGTTTAAGGACCCCACAGTCCGTTGTTAGTTTTAAGACATCACGGTCGAGGTTAAGGACATCATAGTCTATGGGTTTAAGGACCCCACAGTCCGTTGTTAGTTTTAAGATATCACGGTCGAGGTTAAGGACATCATAGTCCATGGGTTTAAGGACCCCACAGTCCGTTGTTAGTTTTAAGACATCACGGTCGAGGTTAAGGACATCATAGTCCATGGGTTTATAGACCCCACGGGCAGTTGTTAGTTTTAAGACATCACGGTCGAGGTTAAGGACATCATAGTCCATGATTTTAAGGACCCCACAGTCCAGCTTAATGACGTCATAGTCTGTGAAATGTGTGGTTGTCGGGACCCATCACCTTTTTGAAGACGTTGAGGAATTACAACGGCGAATATCAAAGGAGTGAAGAGATGTACCCTTGAACCGAGGTGAGCTGGTTGAAAGAGCAGATGTGCTCAATTCAAAACAAGTTGAGGACTTATGGCCAAAATTGGGCTAAATCCAATTAAAATGTTTTAACATTTTATTTTTTGTTCTGGCTATTAAGCCTTTATTTGGGCTCAGCCCTTTTAATAATGCTAGGCATTGGGCTCTGACATTTTTTTCTTGTATCGAATGCAAAGCATTTATCAGAAACAAAGTTTGTTCTGACAGTGCGCCACGTGGCGCGCCAGGTGCGTTGCGCCAGTGAAAGAGCGCGTTGCGCCAGTCAAAGAGCGCGTTGCGCTTCTGTCAGGTAGCGCACACGAAGATGACACGTATCGCGCTTAGCGCTAAGCGTTATTTCGTTAGCGCATTGCGTTTTTAATTCATAAGCGCATTGCGCTAGTTTGTTGGTGCACAAGTGAGTAACACGTGGCGCGTTTGGCGCTGAGCGCCAGCCCATGAGCGCAGTGCTCCGTTTTAGGAGCGCAAAGCGCAGATTGTGTCTCTGGTTGACACGTGGCTGGTTTTGGCGTTGTGCGCCGGTCCGATGAGCGCAAGGGCGCAATTCATGAGTGCAAGGCACTTTCAAGATCAAACAATAAATTTATGTTTTTCAAAGGAGGCTTTGCCTCAAGATCCAAGAACAAAAGTTCTTTTTTTTTATAAAAGGCTCTGCTTTTATAGATCAAAAGATCTGTGAATGAAGTAAAATACTTCTTTTAGTCTTTTTATGATTAGATCTTTTTTATCTTTTCTTTTATTAAAGACCTTGGTCTTTTTCTTAGATCTCTGATCTTTTTAGAAGATGGTTCTTCTTTTTACAAAATGGTTTCATCTCTATTATTCAAGAACATAGTTCTTTTACCTTGAATATGAAGAAATGATCTTCTTCTTAATAAGAGCTTTCTCTCTTCTTCTTTTTTTTTTTTGCAGAGGGTTTTTCTCTCTCTTTTCTATCTGTTAGACTTGAAGTCTAGGGTCCTTTATATAGGGCCAGATGATTTGTTAAATCAGTTTTGAGAGATCTTTCTCTAATTGATTTGGGAATATTTTCCACCGTTGGATCTTTGATCCTAAGGCTTCTGTTTTACAGAAGATAATCTTCTTGTTTTAATAAGATTGAAAAATCTTTCCATAACAGAACTTTAGTTCTAATTAATTAACAATTTATTATTAGTAGATCTTTTGATCTGACGGTGGGGAATTTTATTCCCAGCGCTGGCGCACCTTGCGCTAGCGCACCTACGTTCGACACATGGCGCGCAGCGCGGAGCGCAGCGCAACTGCTCTAGCGCACCCGTATTTGACACGTGGCACGCAGCGCAGAGCGCAGCGCAACTGCGCTAGCGCATCTGTGTTTGACACGTGGCGCGCAGCGCGCAGAATCTGAAGCGTTGCTTCAATTTAAATTTTGAATTTTGAAGCAGAGCTTTGCTCTGATTGGGGGTGCGCTGCCTAGGGCGCAGCGCACCTGGCGCTAGCACATCTGTGCTTGACACGTGGCACGCAGCGCGCATCGCACGGGATCTGAAGCGTTGCTTCAATTTTTGAATTTTGAAATTCAAAACAGAGCTTTGCTCTGATTAGGGGAAACATTCACGTTGAGTGGGGTGATCAGCACTAGCGCTCATTTGCCCTCTTCTGGGATCAGGCTCGGGTATTAATATATATTTTCATTTGACTTATTAAATAAATTTATTATTATTTAACACTTATAATTTAAATACATTATTTTCCTGTATTTTCAGTTGGATTACGACTTTCAACCAGTACCCAACCCTGATCACCCTGACAGAGTGCTCGATCTTCACGCTCTTTACCTGGGCCTCATAAAGAACATGCAATCTAAGATCCGATATAATAGGAACGATCTGAAGATCGATTGCTATTTGGTATGGCTGGCGACCCCCGAGGCGGAGAGAGCAGCTCTCCTACATTTTCCGGCCTTTGCCAGAGTCGACGTAGATACATGGCTTCTCTTGTGCCAATATTATGACTCTGAGCACAACCAGATTTGTAATTTAAATGTAATTAATTGTTTAGTATATAATTTTTTTTGTGTTGCTTAATTAGAAAACTAAATTTGATTGTGTTGTGCAGAAACAGGCTGATCAAAACAAGAAGAATAGGAAGTCGGCGAAGAAGGGTCGCCCCACTTACACAGGTGGCTCGAGAAACATTACAAGTGACATGGAGGCATCGGTAAATTACAATAGATTTATTTTGATACAATACAATATTAAGAGTTATTTTATAATATATGTAAATTTTTGGCGAATTGCAGAGAGCTCAGACCCTGGCGCAGGATGGTACACCGAGCGTGTTGACCGCGTATCTTGCCATCCACGGAATCTCGATAGATCCCGCCACGGGCGAGGTTCGATTTCCCAACACCGCTATTCAGGAGTATTGCGTAAGTGTTAATATTTATTCTAATTCGAATGAAATTTTTGTTTGATAAGTTCAAATTTAAATGATATACTTATATTTTAATGGTTAATATGGGTGTAGGAGCGGGTGGTGGAGCAGGAGAAGGTATCGCGGATCGATTTTAGTAAGAAGACCGATCCGGTCCTACTGACCCCAATCCTAGATGCTGCACACGGAGGGCACTACGGAGGTTAGGAGAGAGACCGGGGACTGGATCTTAGCAGGGTCCATATGAAGTTGGTCTCCACTCCGGCGATTACTTCTCCTACCCCCACCCCCCGTGAGCGACGTCTGGAGCATGATGTTGCCGCTTTGAAGACCACCGTCGAGGAGTTGAAGGAGATGTTGGTGTGTATACTACTTATTAGTAAAATATTATATCACAATATAGATAGTAACATATGCAATATTAGTAGCCTAAGCTTATTTGGTTTTAGACTTAGATTTGATTGATCAAACTTACATAAAACTATCTAATTAAACTGAACTCTATAATCATAACCATGCCATATCTTTCTTCATTTTGGAGTTTAAAAAGTTATGATTATCCAAATTCAAAACTTGAGCAGAAAACATTTCTTTGTAAATTAGATAACTCCAAAACCAAGCATCCAATTAAAACTAAACAGTTAAAGAGAGATACAGGCTTACAAGTTAGAGTAAGCATCATTTCTACCTCCACTTAAAATAAACTACGTTTTTCCAAACTAGATACCCAAACTAGACCTAAGTCCCTAAGTATTCTTAGATTGGGGTATAAAAGCATAGCCCTGAATGTGTGAAATTTCAACATGTAAAAATTCTCATACATAACATATGAATTTCAACAGAACGTGTGGAATCTTAACAAAGCATATATAATTCGCGGTTTTGCAATAATCCGATAATGATACGAATTCGACTAAAATCCAATACACCATTCTTACTCGTTTATTACACAAACACAAAATTTTACAGATTCGGCAAGCTATTTCGGCTGCGGCTCCACATCTCCTTCGGCTGCGGCTCCGCAAGCCACTATCTCGGCTGCGGTTGCGCAGACCACTCTTATAGCGCCATAGCCCGCTCAGACTCCCACACTATCCGCTCCTTCATTAGTCGAGTTTTTGACGACTCAGGGTTGCACCGAAGAGCAGATATGCCAGATTACAGCGATTATCAGAGGTGGAGGAGCTGGACCGAGTTAGGGTAGCTTTATTTATATTTTTGAGGATGTATGTACTTATTTGATACATATTGTATATATTTTGGATGATATTGGTAGTTGTTTGTATGTTTACGAGGATTTTAAATTAATTCTGTATTCTGTTTGTTTATTTCTTTTATATATTATGCATGAGATGTTGTTTATGAATATTTCTGTATTTGGATATATGATATATATATTATTCTACACAGGACGGGAAAAAATGGGAAGCCCCATATTTAAAAAAACTTGATATAATGTACTTACGGATTACTCCGTAGAGACAACTGTTGCAATTAGGGATTAATCCATAGGGGAAAGCACATATCTCCGTAGGGACAAAATATCAGAATATCTGATAGTTTGTCCCTATGGAATTAATAATAGGGGCAAAACTTTAAACCGTAGGGACATTTATCAAGCCCTACGGACAACTCCGTAAGGGTATTTATCAGGCCCTATGGATAACTCCGTAGGTACAATTATTTTATTTTATAAACAGATAAATTAAATAAAGATTATGTCCCTACGGAATAATCCGTAGGGATAAATATCCCTACGGATTAAGACGTAGGAGCAATTATTACTCCGTAAGGGAATGTTCAGACCGAAAACTTGCACCTGCGGTCTTTGGACCTACGGAGAAATTTTATGTCCCTACGGATATATCCGAGAGGCAGTGGTTTGCCCCTACGGCTAAATCCGTAGAGGCAAGTGATTATTGTAATAGCGGCTTATATAAAAAGCGGTTAGCGTTGAACGGTTCTGAATTTTTGGATAAATTTTTTTATTAAAGACCAAAGCCATATAAAAGAAAAGGAAACTTGATAATATTATTGATAGAATTGCTTTATAATGCTATCATATGAAAAGCATATTTGGCAATACAATTAAGGCCATGTTTGGATATTTGGATAGTTAGATTTAAAGTCCATAAGAATGAGTTTAGGATTAAAATATTTTGTAATGCACATGCATTCCAAAAGCAAAATCCTAATGGATTTTGGTAACATAATTTATGTTTTTCTTTTTTCTGCCAAAGGCGCAGGGCATGAAGCCCAAATTAATTTTATATATTAGATGAAAAAATACAATATAAAAATCTAAAAGAACAAGATCCAGACTGTCACAAAATAATAGTTCAAGATCGAGCTTTTAAAATGGTAGGTAGTGCATCAAAAAATTTTGCTATCCAATTGCGAGCAATTGATCCACCATCAAGATCCGCGGCATCAAAAGCTTTTGCTATCCTTATGGAAGTATCAGATATGATATCACGAAGAGCAATTTCTTTAGTCCTACAATGAGACCTAAAGATTCGATCGTTTCGTTCTTTTCATACGTAGAATGGCTATAATCGATGATTTACTTGAGTTTGTAAATTGAATGATACTCATTATGCCAAGAAAATTAATCGGTGGATTATGAAACCCACAACGTGTTGGTAGATGTTGCACACCGTCACAACACTTGTGAGAAGGCGGAAGTGGCAAAAAATAATTTTCTTGCATGCAACACCTACTTTAAATCTAGATCTTGTACTAAACCATAATAAGAAACCCTATCTAAAGATCTTATCTACTATGATAGGGGGTTATATCTTTAGAATCGGTCCTTCGGGTCTTCGTTTGGATGCGACTTCTAGGCTCCTTAGATGCTTGCAATGCTTTCGATCTCCGGTCACCTCAAGACGTAGATGATCCACCCGAGAGTTATAGAAAAAAACTTCAAACTCTTCTCAAGAGTTAACTAAGAAATAAAGTTTGCTAGAAATGACTACTTAGATGATATAGAGATAAACTAATGGATTAATTTTAGCCCTAAGCTTTTGATTCACAACTCATGTGAAGAATAAAGCTAAGAGGAAGAAGAAGGAGATAATTAGGAGAGAGAATGTGAAAAATAGAATGAGAAAATATCAAGCATGCATCAAGAGAAATGGCTCATGGAAATAATTGAGTTGTGTATTATTTTATCTCTAAAATAATGCACCATACTTGAATAGTAATCCCTAATAAGTAAAATATTCAAAGAGCCATTCTTTGACCCATGCTTTGACAATTCTCCAATTCCACCTCATATATTTATTTTCATAAAATAAATATCATATTATGAGGTGTCTCCTTCTAGAAGGTGTTCTTGTACAATTACAAAAATACCCATCACCGTATACCGTATAAGTATACCTGTATCCGTATTCCGAAAAATTATGAATACAAATAATCTAATAATATAATACTGATATCCGGCTTAAACCAAAGCCTGCCAGTATTATCCTTCCGACCATCATTCCTGTAGCCAGTACACGAACATGATCGAAACCGTGTCGTAACAACTTACGGCCTCTACATCTTTTGCCTGAACCAGGGAACCCTCTGTATGTAACTCTAAAGACTCGACAGTATACTGGCAGTGGGTTTAACCAGAAGCGCGTCAGCGACACTAGCTGTGCGTAACGGCTACCCAGGTACATGACGATAAGGTGGTCGACGAGCGAACTCATCACAACCCTAACGAGCCTGTAAGCAACACTTACCGTACAGTTCAGTCTCTTCGTCTGATACGTCGTATATGAAGTCTAGAGGTGGTAAATGTCAGACCCCGGTAACTTTATAAGTCATGCTGATTTATGGCCCATAACGGTTCGAGAAACTACTAATAACTCTTATCGATAAATCTCGACAACCGTGGCCAAAGATTTGTTGTTATGGCCGATCAAGTATAGCGCGACATCAATTCCCTATACCGGGAGAGACGAAACCCCTCCTATCGCTCACTGCTTCCATGTGATTCGGGACTGTACCCAAAATCCACCTGTTTGCACGACTCAGTAGAGCCGTGGTAGGGAGGAAATCAAAGCACAGTGGGAATCACACAAGACACTATGACGATCTCGGGTCTACAGATTAATCTGTACAAGTGTCACCAGAGAACTGCTATCTGACAATAAGTATATATACCATCTAGGAGTTCTCAGCGAGTTCTGTTCGGTGTACCCATTCTCCAATGAGCACATGTGTACAATCTTTGATGTCAAACACCAATGGTTGTGGGATCAACCATCGTCCATAGGGTCAAGAAACGTACACACCAGTCTGCTCTGATAATATAGATGCCCTATCTCGATATACCCTCGACTAAGAACTATTAAAGAGTATGCTTTTAGACTGCTCAGACCCTACTAGTATGATCTACATCATAATCCCGGTAGTCAAGCATAATCCTAAGGAACTCATCAACATGTATATAAGATATGAAATACAACACATCACACGTTAAGATGAAGATAAACCAGATAGTATAATATCATTTCGAGTAAAGATTGTTTCTGTACATATGCATGCCTAACATTCTATACAATACAGACCTCTAGAGCATACATATCTAACATAATGAGCTATTGATGCACGAATCACATGCATTCCAAAAGCATGTGATGAAAGCTATAAATAGTATTCATCCGTTGGACAAGAATAGGAGGAGGTAAAAATCTTTATTCTCTCGGCATGCTTATTTCACAAAAAAAACTCATAGTAATTCAATGACGTTAGATGGATCTATTAATGAGTGGATACAGATTTTGTCTTCAAAACCCATAATTTTGCAACATACTGAAATTTAGCGGCAGTCGATGTTTGGAATAAATTGTAGGAGTACTTATCGTACTTTTTTTTTGTGTATCGAGATTTATTTTTTTGTGAGATGTAGGGCTTATATCGTATGGTTGAATTTATGTGAAAGATAATAATGATATGTTCTCCTTCTATAAATAAAAACCATAATATATGATTTCAATAACTAATTGGTTATATCGATGCCGCGATTGCCTTGTCTTTTAATTATTTTACTTTATTTTATT
Organism: Agapanthus africanus; assembly: GCA_030015575.1. Classification (NCBI taxonomy): domain Eukaryota; kingdom Viridiplantae; phylum Streptophyta; class Magnoliopsida; order Asparagales; family Amaryllidaceae; genus Agapanthus; species Agapanthus africanus. The sequence continues at coordinate 494,913,684 of JASDDO010000026.1, forward strand.
GATTGCTTAAATAAAATTTAAAAAAAAAAATTTATACCAATGTAGGCCAAGTGTAGACCATTTCCGATACATATACACTACTGTTTTGCACGTGCAATGCACATATAAATACTTTGATTAACCGTTTTCTTAGTGGGGGAGAAAATTATGTTTTGATTTTGAATAAAATATAGAGTGTTTTGATTTTGAAATTTGAGAGAGAGTAGTTACCATTTTGAGAATTTGTGGTAGAAAGTAGTTATGTATATAACTTGAAAATTCATATTTTTTCTTTGTATCTTTTAAAAGGAGAGGATACCACCTAAGCAATAAATTTGGAAAATTTTGCACCCCCTCCCTTTAGCAATATAATAGTAGAGATAGAGATAGAGATTTTGGAAAAATCATACGGTTTTTCTTTTTTCTTCCGTCTTGTTTTTTTTATTTTTTTAAGCGTCGGGATGTTGGTGAGAAGTGGAACGTGGTCACGTAAGAAGAAGATATGTGGATGGTGATATGGAAAGTTACAATTTTGTTTTGATCGTGAAGAGTTTGTTAGGAGGTGTATTGTAACAGTAAAATCTAAATTCTCTAATTTCACATATCAGCATTTCTGATATGGAAGAAAATTAGTTGAGTTTTTTTTGCACGTATTTTGTACACCCCTCCTTTGGTATTAATATAGCAGAGATATTTGGCCTTTTCTTTGTTAGTAGGCTAAAGTTGTGTTGAACATTGAGAAATATATTTTTTATATTCTAACTATTTTGATTTTAAAAATCAACGTGTTAACAAGTGACGAGCTGCAACCATGCCATAGTGAGGAGACTTCCAGCTAGGACCATATGTTGGGTGCACTTGGCAGCAGGCAATATAGACGATAACTCTACATTCCTATAAAATATTACCATGCTTGTTTAGGTAAAAAAAATTATTCCTAGGAATAATGATTATCATGGTAATCAAATGACCCAATTTCATTGGAATCCTATTCCCCTAAAAGCAGGTGTCTGTCCTGAATTACCATGAAATATTCATCTAACATGACATGTGTCATGACAGTCCGCCACCCGTTGTTGTCCCCCCTAGCCGCCCGTCCGCCGGCCTTCCTCGCCGTCTGTCATCGATGGGCCGTTCGCCATTGGCCTCCCTCGCCCTTTGCTGCAGGCCTTCCTCGCCGCCCACCGCCCACCAGTCGGTAGTTCATCACCGGACTCGACACCCATAGTTCACTGCCAGTCTCCCTCGCCTGCAGTCCCTTGCCGGCCTCCCTCGCCGTCCATCGCATGCCATCCTTCGGTCATACGTTCGCCGCGAGGATCCCTCGCCGCCCACCGCCAGCCATGCGCCAGTCAACCGTTCACCTCCGGGATCCCTCACCACCCGATGCCGGCCTCCCTCGTCGCCCGCCGATTGGTTGTTCGCCGCCAGCCGCCCGTCCTCGGCCTTTCGCCGCCGGCCTCCTTCGCCATCCACCATCCGCCGGTCGGCCATTTGTCCTTGGCCTCGCTCCCCGTCGTACGCTGCCGACCTCGCCTCCCATCGCCGGTCGACAGTTGCAAATACATATATTACCACGAATGATTAAAATGTGCCAAGCACGTTAATGCAAGGTTTTTTGAAATTGGATGCACGGTTATTACATTTCCGGAAATATATGAAATCCCGATAATTTCTATTCCATGGATAAAGCACAAGCATTGTTATTATTTAATCAAAAAAAAGATGATAATGGCTTTGCAGTTGCAAGTGAATACTCATACTAAATTTTCGGTGCTACTGATCTTATAATAAATGAACTGTTCTAATAATTCTAATCAATTAATTGAGATAAGGAAACACGACCGATCTCTCAAATTATTATATTACATAAAAATAATTAATTCCTAGAGATATCTTGCACCAAGAAGCCACTAGTTTTAAAATAAAGACAATCAAATATGATCTATATATCAAAGTTTCTTGCCAAGTATCTTTCTTTTTCTGTTCTTATTTTGTTTGGTCAATAATTTTAACCAACAAATAATTGAAATGATGTCTCTGTAATAGAGTTTGACAAGTTGTTTTTTATTTTTATTTTTAGCCCAAGGTTTTTTCTACACATCATCCTGACATCATCCTGACAACATGATCAATCTTCAAACTTTGAAAGTTTTAATTTCATTCCCCTCTTTGCAAGTTTTTTGGAACTTTTCACCAGATTAATTATAACATTTTGAAAATTGGAAATATTATTTTATAATTTAAATGAAAACATTTTGAGTTTTACGGAAATAATACCGAGTATGGATTTGGGTCTTTCAGATTAGTGTCCATATGTATATTTATTTTTGGAAATTGGAAAATATGAGTTATTTTGAAAATGATAAGTATTTTGTGTTAGGATATGATATGTGATTTTTCTGATGGATAGAATTGGACAGAGAGTGTGTGGAGGGGAGGAGGGATGGGCGGGGAGGGGCGGACATGCTTTTCCCATGCCCTCACCCACACCAATACCCACAGCCTCTCACTCATTATTCTCTCATTTCACCCTCTCACGTCTCTCTCCTCCAAAAATATCTCTTCCTCCTATCCAAAAATATCATAACTCCCAGACACTCAAACCCAAACCAAAATCCTAGCATTCCTCCATCAAAACTCATGGTTTGTGGGCCAAGATCTTCAAGTATAGCCACTGAAAGACTTTAAGTGGGGTCTTCATCAACCTCAAAACCTTTGGAGCTCCATCAAAAGCTTGGATCCCCATTTTTTCTCACTCCAATCGGTAAAAATCCCTCTTTTATTCAAGTCATCATGTTTCAATAATATTAGCCATGGAAAAGTATAGTTTCTATATAAAAATGGTATTTTTATGGGTTGAATTTTTCGTAATTTGGTTTTTTAAGTGGTCCGTTAGTAGTGGTGAGTATTGGTATTTACTTGGTGACTGCACCTTATTTGGGGAAGTAAAGAATATTTTGGTGTAAAATAATGAATTTTTAAGGTTTTAGAAATTTTCAAGTTTTCCAAAATTTGTTTTAGCAAAATCCTTCTGCAAATGTCTACTCAATAGAGTTTCAGACGTCTGCCCATGATCTGTGTTTCATAATTTTCCTTATGCAGATGTCTGTCCCCCAAACCTTTAGACGTCTGTCATGTGGATCTTTGATTTTGTTCTTCATACGTCTAATGCTAAAATTGTTAGTGTATATGCCCTAGGGGCCATTATTGTATCATACTGGCTTGTATATTACTTAATGGAAGCTTGGGATATTCACAGTTATATATCAATCTTGCTAAAAAAGGTAGTATGCTACTTGGTTTGTTTCTACTTTAATATGTGCATATGTTTCTTGTAACGTATCATTTATACATATTAGTAGAGCCCATAGGATCTTTGTTTGATTACCAGCGTTGTGATGGCAGTCACACTAGTGGGGGCTGGGTAGTCTATAAGCAACATCCTATACAGGTCCCTGGTCGTTGGATTATCGAGACAGGGCATCGATATTCCGGAGTAGACTAGTGTGTACGCTTCTCATCCCAGTCGGGGAGATGGTCTATCCCACAGCCATCAGTACGTCGTACTGGAGATAGTATACAGGTGCTCATTAGGTTATGGGTACACCGGACAGGACTCGCCAGGGAACTGTTGGTTGGTATTATACCCGTCGTCAGTTAACAGTTCCCAGGTGACATGAGTACAGCATAGTCCGCAGACTTGACACTGCTACTTCGCCTCGAGTGTGTCCCACTGTTCTTAGATTGCTACCCTACCACGGCTCAAAGGAGTCGTGCAAACAGGTAGCAGTTGGGTGCAGTCCCGAGCACTTAGAGGCAGTGGCGGTTAGACAGGATTCGTCTCTCCCGGTATTGGTAGTTGATATCGCGCTGTGTCAGAGAGCCATTACGCAAAGTCCCCGGCCAGGGCAAGTGAGATTTACTGGTAGGTTCCAGTAGTTTCTCAGGGTGTAATGGGCTACGCTCCGACACGACTTATACCGCTATTAGGGGACTGACGCTTGCCGCCCCTAGGCCCGATATGCGATAGTCTTAGACGAACAGACCGGACTGTATGGAGATTGTCACATCAGGCTCAATAGAAGTTCGGATGGGTTTCCTCATCGGCCTTCTTATCGACATCTACCTGGGGACAGTTACGTACAGCTAGTGCCGCTTGCGGTCTGTGGTAAAACCCACTGCCAGCGTAGTGTCGAGTCTTTAGAGTCCCACACAGAGAGTTTCCCTACTCCAGGCGAAACGATATAGAGGTCGTATGGTTTTACGACAAGGGTTCGGACGCATACGTGTGTTTACGCACGTACGACGTTCGGACAGTTTTTACTAGCCGGCTTTAGTTTAAGCCAGATTCTAGTATCGGGTTATTGGATTTATACAGTCTAAAGTTTTTCCGTGTTTTCACGGATAGGAGGGGCATTCTCGTAATTTGGCGGGAAGCTTCTAGAAGGGTGATAACTTGAGGGTTAAGGTGGCATAAGCATTTAATGATCTAATGACTCATTTGTGTGATTCATTCATATCATTTAATGTTGCATTAAATGGTTAATGACTCATGTAATGAATCACACAATGAATAAATGAAGTATGATGATAAATCATTTAATTTATTTACTTGATAAATGATTATGCTTCATATATTCAAGAAGGATTCATTTTTTATTATCATTATTATCCTCACCTTCTCTCTCCTCAAGCTCTCTCACTCTTCAAACCCTAATCCTCCCCTCTCATGTGTTGAGATCAAGGATTAGATAGATTAATTAATCCATAACCTCACTCTATATCACCTAGGTGACTTTGATTAGAAACTAAAGAAACCTAGTTACCTCAAGATTAGAGGTGAAGCTTGAAGTAGAAGCTCTCGGGTGGATCGTCTTTGACTCGAGAAGGTCGTAGAGGTGCCGACGTTCCAAAGACCCTACGAGGAGTGGAGGACAGCGATGAAGACCCGAAGGACAAGTAACGTGAAGTATAACTTCAAATCCGAGTAGTTAAACCTCTCGTAGTTTGCTAGTAATGGTTTAGATACGATCCGTATGCTCAAGTCCGTGTTACGAAGCTTTGATAATCGTTTTTCATATATTCCGCCTCCCTGCAAGCTCGTGGGGTGCGTGACATGGACTTACAGTGGTATCAGAGCCAACTAAACCTTTACTAGCTTGTTTGCAACTAATTAGAACTTCGATCGTCAGAAAAAAAAATGCGAAAACCTTAACCTGGACCCCTATCAGTTTCTGTTAATTTTAAACGTGTCGAAAAAATATTTGATATGCCTTAAAATTCACAGCAGGGGATTATAAGAATTCTGGGAAAATACGAGGACCTAACTCGGCAAGACGGCCACGGATCCACGGCCTAAGGGTGCTTTTGGCCGCGGATCCGCCGCGGAGTCAACACCGAGTTGACTCGGATTTGCTCTGTAATTCTTAATTTTTGGTGTTTTGTTTTCCAGTATATTCTGTTTCTGCCCAGGTTACTTCCATGATGGATTGCATTTGGGATAGACACGGAAAAAGGTTGTCGATCGATGTTCTAAATTATTTGCTAATCGGGTTTTTATCTGTAATGTTTAATGTGTTCGTAAACCTCCCCTAATTGCTAGTATGTCGGTTGGAAGGGGGTTGCACATTTCTGTAATGATTCTACTGTTTGTGTATATGAACTGTATTGGATTGTTGTGATGATTAGCCCGGGTTTGAGATGGATTATTATATTCACTCATTCGATGTAATTGTAATATGTTGTAATATTATTTTGCGGGGCACATCCATGTTGCGGTTGTAGCCACCGTTGTATTATTTCATTTTACTGTTTTTGCTCCTAGGATAGACCCAAGGTGGGGTACACAAACTACCGGGTACGTCGAAATGTTTAGTGGCCTACTCAGGTTGTTGAGGGAGACCGCTTCACTTCGGGTACTTGGCGGGTAGTTTGCCGTACCCGTAGGGGTCTAGGATGGGGTAATGGCTATTCATCACAACTATGTAATCCGTATTTTGTTGCAGGCTCAAAGCAAACGCGGATTGCTTGCATATCCAATAAAGTTCATTAGTGATCTGGAATACCTATTATTGCGTCTGACGAATGTACAATATCTATATATGATAGCTATTTAGACGTCACTTATGGTTTACACCCGCGCTAGCCCAGCCCCCGCTCTGTCGTTAGTTAAGTAACCTAACGGGTGATGACGGGACCCAGTGGCGAATGCGGATGGTATAAGAGGACGTTGTATTTTCGTTGTTTTCTGCAATGATAGGATAAATGATGGGACGCATTATTATAATGCAAAGAAAATAAACCAAAGTTAAGTCGTTGGAACAAATTTAAAAGAAACCACTCGGTTATTTTAAAAGAGCAGAATTTTTAAATTGCGGAGCTTTAACCACTCTTTTTTAAAAAGTATCAGGTTCCTTCGATTATATCAAAGTTCACTACGTTCACGGTTTTGCCAAAACCAGTCATAGCCCTCCGTCATTTCATATGGATAGTCAATAGTATTCAAGCTGTGTTTGTTGGCTAAAGTCAAGGCACAGTGTTTGGTAGCTATTGGATATTTATATGTAGGATAGATGCGTTGGTTTGGGACAGTCGTACTGCCTTGTTGGCTAAAATCAAGGGTATGTACGGGTGGGTTCAAATTAACCTGGAAAATGACGGGTAGAACTTGACATGTGACTTATGATTTGTTGACTAAAGTCAAGGTCATATGAGCATGGGGCAAAAATCCACATCGGGAGTTTCTAAAGAAACTGAAACTTGCTAGTATTGCATACCATTTGGAGTTTGATGAATGTTGGTAGGATTCCTTAAGCATTATCATACGATAATATTTGGATCCCGATCCTACTGTGAGTACAAGCTACTTATCAGGAGATTCGTCACTTAACGATCAATGCTATAAACCAAGTAGGTGTCGAGAAAGGTGTCAGCGGGGCTACGCCCCCAGAGAAAAGAGGTTATTTAATTAAGGAACTTCGCGAAAGCGTTAGAAAACCTCCCTCGAAGTATCGACACTGGCCTGGCTGAACGGTTAAGCAAGTATTGTACGGTGAGAATAGTCCTGGCTGAACGGTTAAGCAAGTATTGTACGGTGAGAATAGTCCTGGCTAATTCTTCTTTTATGGTTTGAGGAAGGATTCGAGAAACAGTGGGAGTCAACCAATCTAAACTTGCAAGAGCATCATGCTAAAATGTTTTCTTCTCTTTCTCTCATTGCAGCGACCTTGTGACCATGACTAGGTTACATCTAGATAATAAATTGACTGAATCTGACTTATATGACTGGCAAAGGTCTGTCCAGATGTCCATTGCCTATGACAAGCTGGACCACCCTATTACTACTTAAGATCCCACCGTCCCAGGTCCAGTTTCCATCGTCACGGATATCGATATCCGTCAGACAAGGGAAAAGGATAAAGCGAAAGCCAAGTGTCTCGTATTGGCTTCAGTTGATGGTGTATACCAGAAGCAGCACGAGAAGATGGACTCAATTTCCATCTTTCTCCATAACAAAGATTTATATGGAAAGCAATCTCGTATCGCGAGATATGAGACCTCGAACGAATTATTTCAAGCGAGGTTAGCTGTCGGGTCATCTGTAGGAGACAACGTCCTTACAATGACTAACTATATTGATGAGCTCTAGGACCTGGAGACTACGTTGGGAAACAAGTCATATGTTGACTTATTTCCACAGTCCCTACCCTCTACTTACATCAGTAAAGTAGGAGGAAAGGGAAGATCAAAAGTTTCGGGACTTGGTGTAGCTAAAGAGGGATGTTCCTATTGTTATGAGATTGGGCATTGGCAGAAAGATTGCAGAGCTTTGGAAGCCAGTAGCCAGGATACGAAGCATGTTGTGGCTTCGGCCTCAAGTGTGTTTGTTATTGAGAACTGTTTGTCAATTAACTCTACTTCTTGGGTACTAGATACCGGAGCAGAATATCATATCTGTAATTCAGTACATGCTTTGAGAAACCGTAGAGTTATAAAGGTAGGTGATTTGTCTCTCAGAGTTGCAAACGGAATGAGCATGGACGCTGAATCCGTAGAAGAATATCGCCTAGGTTTGACAAGTGGGCAGATATTGATTCTACGTAACTGTTTGTATGTACTTAGTTTGACTTGTAATATCATATCAGTGTCCTCACTTTCGAGAGAGGGATATGATTTTACATTCGTAAGCGATGTAGTTCATATCCACCTAAATCAAGTTCTGATTGGGTCAGGTACATTAGATAACGGTATATACGTAATGAGTCAAGCTCAGGTTTTCAATGTCCAGAACACACTTAAAAGAAAGTCTCCAGAAATAAATCAGGCTTTCTTATGGCATTGTAGACTAGGTCACATCAATGAAACACGATTAACTAAGTTACATAGAGAAGGATATTTGAATCCGTTCGAATATCAATCTTATGCTACTTGTGAATCTTGTCTCATGAGAAAGATGACAAAAACTCCGTTTACTGGACACGGAGTAAGGGCGAGCGAGCTCTTGGGACTCGTACACAGTGACGTGTGCGGTCCAATGTTTACACATGCGAGAGATGGTTTTTCCTATTTCATTACTTTTACGGATGATTACTCTAGGTACGGATTCGTTTTCTTAATGAAACATAAATCCGAGGCTTTTGAGAAATTCCAAGAGTATAAGAATGAAGTAGAAAACCAAACCAGCAAAAGTATCAAGACACTGAGATCTGATCGAGGTGGTGAATATTTAAGTGCCGAGTTCCTAGGTTACCTAAAAGAGAAAGGAATTCTCTCTCAGCTTACTCCTCCGTACACTCCACAGCATAACGGTGTATCGGAGAGACGGAATCGAACCTTATTGGATATGGTACATTCCATGATGAGCAACGCTGAGTTGCCGCGATCATCCTGGGGATATGCACTAGAATCAGCTGCATACCTTTTGAACCGAGTTCCAACCAAGACTGTGCCTACCACACCATATCAGATGTGGAGTGGGAAGAAACCCTGTCTTAAGTATCTTAAGACATGGGGATGTCCAGCTTTTGTAAAGAAGCAGCATGCGGACAAACTCGAGGCACGCTCAGTACAGTGTAAGTTTGTGGGATATCCAAAGAACTCCATGGGGTATCTTTTCTATGACGCAGAGGAGCAAAAGGTCTTTGTTTCTCATCATGCCCGCTTCTTGGAAACAGAGTTTTTAGAAAATCAGATTAGTGGGAGCGCAATAGAACTGGAAGAAATTCCAGAACCACAAACTACAACTGAAAGTTTGGTAGAACCAGTAGTTCAAGAAGAACAGGACATTCCCGCACCCCTCCGCAGGAGTAGTAGGCCGTCTCATCCGCCTGAGAGATACTACAGTTTTCTCATAGATGGGGATAGAGAGGATTGCGTCATCGATAATGATGACCCTACTAGCTTCCAGCAAGCCATTCAGAGCGGTGACTCGGTAAAATGGCTGGATGCAATGCGGACCGAAATGGAGTCCATATACACTAACAAAGTATGGACTTTGGACATTGCTCCAGATGGGGTAAAACCCGCAGGATGCAAATGGATCTTCAAAAAGAAGATTGGTGTAGATAGACAGGTTGAAACCTATAAGGCTAGACTTATTGCAAAGGGTTTCCGTCAAAGACCTGGTTTGGACTATGATGAAACATTTTCTCCTGTGGCTATGCTCAAATCCATTCGGGTCCTGCTTGCTATTGCTGCCTTCCACAATTATGAGATCAGGCAGATGGACGTAAAGACGGCCTTTCTAAATGGTAATTTGGAAGAGTGCGTCTATATGGATCAGCCAGAGGGATTCATTCAGAGTGGGAGCAGCGGTAAAGTATGCAAGTTGCTTAAGTCCATTTATGGACTAAAGATGGCATCGCGGAGTTGGAACATCTGTTTTGATGATTCTGTCAAAGAATTCGACTTTATCAAAAATCCAGATGAACCATGCATATACGGTAAGATTGTAGGGAGAGCTGTAGTATTCCTCGTCTTGTACGTGGATGACATTCTCCTAATAGGAAATGATATTCCTATGTTACAGTCAGTCAAAAGATTCTTGTCACAGAAATTCTCCATGAAGGACCTGGGTGATGCCACCTACATTCTGGGGATCCGGATCTATCGTGATAGATCAAAGAGGATGTTGGGACTTTCGCAGTCCAGGTACATTGACACCATATTGAAGAGATTCAGTATGGAAGATTCTAAGCGCGGTAACCTACCGGCTTGTCACGGAATCACCCTCTCCAAAGAGATGTCTCCCAAGACTGATTTGGAAAAGGATCGCATGTCGATTATACCCTACGCTTCTGCGGTAGGCTCTATAATGTATGTGATGTTATGTACCAGACCAGATGTAGCATACGCATTAAGCGTTGTAAGCCGGTATCAGGCAAACCCAGGGGAAAAGCACTGGATAGCAGTAAAGAACATTCTCAAGTACTTGAGGAGGACTAAGGAAATGTTCTTGGTGTATGGCGGAAAAGACCTCCAAATCGAGGCCTTTGCCGACTCCAGCTTTCAGAGTGACAAGGATGACTCCAAGTCCATGTCGGGTTATGTCTTTACCCTCAATGGAGGGGCGGTCTGTTGGAAGAGTTCCAAGCAGGAGACCGTTGCTGACTCAACGATGGAAGCGGAGTACATAGCTGCTTACGATGCCGCAAAAGAAGCTGTCTGAATGAAGAAGTTCCTCACAGAACTTCAGGTGGTTCCTACCAGTGTTGGTCCAATACCTCTGTATTGCGACAACAACGGTGCTATAGCATTAGCAAAGGAACCCAGGTCCCATCAGAAGTCCAGACACATCTTAAGGCGGTATCACCTGATCAGGGAGATCGTAGATCGCCGGGAGATCGAGGTAAAGAGAGTAGATACAGAGAATAACACTGCTGATCCATTCACAAAGGCCATTCCTCAGACGCAGTTCGAGAGGCTATTCGAGATGATAGGTCTGCGATATGCCAGCACATGGCCCTAGTGCAAGTGGGAGATTCTTAGTGTATATGCCCTAGGGGCCATTATTGTATCATACTAGCTTGTATATTACTTAATGGAAGCTTGGGATATTCACAGTTATATATCAGTCTTGCTAAAAATGGTAGTATGCTACTTGGTTTGTTTCTACTTTAATATGTGCATATGTTTCTTGTAACGTATCATTTATACATATTAGTAGAGCCCATAGGATCTTTGCTTGATTACCAGCGTTGTGATGGTAGTCACACTAGTGGGGGCTGGGTAGTCTATAAGCAATATCCTATACAGGTCCCTGGTCGTTGGATTATCGAGACAGGGCATCGATATTCCGGAGTAGACTAGTGTGTACGCTTCTCATCCCAGTTGGGGAGATGGTCTGTCCCACAGCCATCAGTACGTCGTACTGAAGATAGTATACAGGTGCTCATTAGGTTACCGGTACACCGGACAGGACTCGCAAGGGAACTGTTGGTTGGTATTATACCCGTCGTCAGTTAACAGTTCCCAGGTGACATGAGTACAGCATAGTCCGCAGACTTGACACTGCTACTTCGCCTCGAGTGAGTCCCACTGTTCTTAGATTGCTACCCTACCACGGCTCAAAGGAGTCATGCAAACAGGTAGCAGTTGGGTGCAGTCCCGAGCACTTGGAGGCAGTGGCGGTTAGACAGGATTCGTCTCTCCCGGTATTGGGAGTTGATATCGCGCTTTGTCAGAGATCCATTACACAAAGTCCCTGGCCAGGGCAAGTGAAATTTACTGGTAGGTTCCAGTAGTTTCTCAGGGTGTAATGGGCTATGCTCCGACACGACTTATACCGCTATTAGGGGACTGACGCTTGCCGCCCCCTAGGCCCGATATGCGATAGTCTTAGACGAAAGACCGGACTGTACGGAGATTGTCACATCAGGCTCAGTAGGAGTTCGGATGGGTTTCCTCATCGGCCTTCTTATCGACATCTACCTGGGGACCGTTACGTACAGCTAGTGCCGCTTGCGGTCTGTGGTTAAACCCACTGCCAGCATAGTGTCGAGTCTTTAGAGTCCCACACAGAGAGTTTTCCTGCTCCAGGCGAAACGATATAGAGGTCGTATGGTTTTACGACAAGGGTTCGGACGCATACGTGTGTTTACGCACGTACGACGTTCGGACAGTTTTTACTAGCCGGCTTTGGTTTAAGACAGATTTTAGTATCGGGTTATTGGATTTATACAGTCTAAAGTTTTTTCGTGTTTTCACGGATAGGAGGGGCGTTCTCGTAATTTGGCGGGAAGCTTCTAGAAGGGTGATGACTTGAGGGTTAAGGTGTCATAAGCATTTAATGATCTAATGACTCATTTGTGTGATTCATTCATATCATTTAATGTTGCATTAAATGGTTAATGACTCATGTAATGAATCACACAATGAATAAATGAAGCATGATAAATCATTTAATTTATTTATTTGATAAATGATTATGCTTCATATATTCAAGAAGGATTCATTTTTCATTATCATTATTATCCTCACCTTCTCTCTCCTCAAGCTCTCTCACTCTTCAAACCCTAATCCTCCCCTCTCATGTGTTGAGATCAAGAATTAGATAGACTAATTAATCTATAACCTCACTCTATATCACCTAGGTGACTTTGATTAGAAACTAAAGAAACCTAGTTACCTCAAGATTAGAGATGAAGCTTGAAGTAGAAGCTCTCGGGTGGATCGTCTTTGACTCGAGGAGGCCGTTGAGGTGCCGACGTTCCAAAGACCCTACGAGGAGTGGAGGACAGCGATGAAGACCCGAAGGACAAGTAACGTGAGGTATAACTTCGAATCCGAGTAGTTAAACCTCTCGTGGTTTGCTAGTAATGGTTTAGATACGATCTGTATGCTTAAGTCCGTGTTACGAAACTTTGATAATCGTTTTTCATATATTCCGCCTCCCCGCAAGCTCGTGGGGTGCGTGACATGGACTTACAAAAATCACCAGACATCTGCTTTTGATTTGGATTTCTTAAGATTTGTTTTTCAAACATTTAGGATCCCTTCTTCAGACGTCCGATTTGCTCTCTATGCGAAAGTAACCTCTTAGCCAGACGTCTGCCCTTCATGATTTTTTATAGTTTTGATTTTTTTGCCCTATTTCGTTTTATTCGGTTTGTATTAATTTTAATAGAGTTTCCTTGCATATTTATGATTACTTTGGTTATAGAGACCATTGCGGGGACTTTCAAGATGGCGAAGAAGGGCAAGACAGTCGTCGGTTTCGACTAGAGCGAGGCGCGTTTCGGTGAGTAGATTTAAATTTACGGGAGAAGTCGGGTGGATGGCGTATAGCACCCCCGCAACTAATTAACTAGAATACTTATATTGTATACATAGGCTATAATATTAAGTTAGAAACTTAGTTTATAACTAAGTTAGTATATAGTTCGTAATTAGTACGCTGTATGTGTATGTGCGTGTGATTGATGATTATATGTCGTACACGACTATAGATTCGTACTAATATTGATTGAATTATTGGTTGATATCGTCCGATGAAAATTCCGTACTTAGTGTGATGAGAATAGATTGCTGAATACAGCCGATATTTTTTTGACTTGTGGAGTCTTGATATTTAATCCTGATTGGGATATTGTAATGATGCTAAGATTATACTATTTATAAAACTAACGATTCATTTCCTATTATTAACTTTAATGCTGAGGATGTGCTGCTAATTTCAAATGAATATTTATATTAAAAACATTACGGCCTCCTCCCTTCCAACAAACGTTTCATTCTATTTTAATATTTATATTAAAAACATTATGGCCTCCTCCCTTCCAACCAATGTTTCATTCTATTTTAAACTGTATAATCATATATATAATGCTTGTTTACATTACGTTTATTATACTCGTTATACGCTCATGTTTCATTTAATTTGTTAAGTCACGCTACGCTTATAGTATTCGTTTACAGACGCTTCGTATATTTAGTTTACGATACCACGCTTGTTTGAACACAATTATAGAATACTGCATGACTACCAATAATTTCCATATGGCGTCATCACAGACTCGTATGTTACACTACACATTATTAGTACTAATATGTCACTATAAGATTGTCATGCTTACTCATGCAGTAATTATATCCATGTTGACGTTAAATATTTTCTACTATGATTATATTATATGATTGCGACTGGATTGATATATCCGTATATATTAATCTTCAACTAAGGATGATGCATGATGCATTGTTAATGATTATGATATTGATATTTCCGATAAGAAATCGAGAGCTATTCTCGTATAAATACACTTGATAGAACAGTTGCACAATTACTAATGATTGCCATGTTGCACGATTACAGACGCGTATGCTATACTATACATCATTAGTATTGTCATGACACGGTAAAAACTGTCATTCTTATTCGTGTTCTAGTTATTCATGCTAGTATGCAAGATAGTTGATGATTTTGATATACGAATATCATAACAATAGATATTCGTATATGATTGTTACCAATTGTGACAAAGATGAATTATGGATTTTGTCCATATAGACTTGATATTTTCTATAGATTTTGAGAAACCGCGATATTATTTTAAAACTTGCTTGTGTTTGTAAAAGCACGGTTTTCTCTTGATATGATAATTTGGACATCCACCATGACTTCTGTATTTAAGATTGTGATATCCGATATCGGGGCGGGGGATAGCCGATTGAGTATAGATGGTGGATCCGGTTCGGTACCCAGGGCAAGATACCGTATGGAAAGACGGTAAGCTAGAGAGATACCAGTGATAGCATTGGGCATAGCAGATATCTGGAGGATTTCGACCGGTGCGAGATCATGGACATGATGGATATAGCCGAAGATTCCATTGATATGATGACTGATCCAAGGGACAGTGCCTAAGGAAACATTTGAGATTTATGTGTCGATGATTGGCACGGATTTATAATGATTTTATTGGTGATGTGTTTCCATTTGCACGATCTGATTATGTTGCGCTTTATTTGATATGTTATGATATATGTTAGAGATCGATATAGATGTCCTGTACAGATAAGATGGTTTATACTATATTGTAGCCGAACAGGACTAGTCTTAGAAACGGTACCTGAAATACTATTTTCATATATCTATGTATATTAAAAAGGTTTTCAAAGGTGCTATAGCCTCTATATTTTCCACATGTCTATGACGACACAAGAAAGCTTCAAAAGATAACCTTTTTTAAATCATTTTCAAAATGCGTGGCGTATAATTTAAACAAAATTGCTTATATTGATTTATAAATCAATGTCCACTATTTGTGCTGTGATACACATATCATACGGCTATTTTGAAATGATTTACATACATATATCTTTCGGCTGCTTTATATGCTTATATGAATTCATGCTATATATAAGATGTTTATGTGATCCATTACGATGCACTGATATTACATATACATTAGATATGTTGTACATAATATGATAGTACTATATTTATGATATAGGTAGATCGTTATTCATACAATTTCTACCTTAAGATATCTTTTTACTCACGAGTTGGCTACTCACCCCCGTTGTGCCTTAGTTTCTTGCAGGACCGACCGTTCAGATCTTAGTAGCTTGCTGGCACATCTTCTTTTTCGAGTGATTGCTTTTGGTAGGTGGGTTACACGGTTGTATCAAAACCGCCTCTTGTATTGTATATATATTTCTTCTTGGATCTAGTTAAAATCTCCATCAACTGTTTATATAATCCACGACTTAGAGACGAGACATAGATATGTATTGTTTTAGGTGTCGTACTCGTTTGGAGTCGACTTGAGTTGTTTATTTACATATCTATTGTGATCTGCTTGTTATTCTTCATCTTGGGCGCGGTATATATTTGTGTGGAATGTGTCTTCGCTATTGGGTGTGAGCTAGCTCTCATTTACGGATGTTTTTTAAATTATATGCTTTGTACTTGTTTTCTTCAAAATTTAGAAAGGAGGTGTTGTCCGATTTTTAAATGACGAACATGTTGTAAATCAAACTTTACTTATACTTTTAAAACATATACTTTTAAAACAACTTGATTTCAATTTATAAACCCTTTTTCAAAACTACACCTTCATTATTTTCATAAATGGTTTATATTCTGGATTTTGGCTTACTTGGGTTACGGTGGGGTCGCATAGACTTTGCATGATTCGAGTGTCGGTCATGTACCATTTCTGGGTCATGACATGTAGGGTTGCTGGGCACTGCCACAAGGTTCTACGAGGTATCAACCATGCCCGATTTAAAAATTAGTCGTGCCGAACAACCCAAAACCGGATCTTTAAACTAGGGTTTAGGCGAAAACAAGTATGTTAAACACTTTAACACTAAGTGAGAGGGATTACAACCATTGTAGATCCGGTCCTTCACTTCTAAACCTCCGTGTTGAAGTCCCTTCGCTGCGATCATCGTGTTCCGGACTCTCGAGAGGTTCCACGAAGAGAAAGATGCAGTATTGCTTCCGATCTTCGATACAAAGATGATCTACCTTGAAGTTTCGTTAACACAAACTAACACTCATAATATGAAGTGAACACCCTCATCTAAATGGCAAGGATAGATGAGGATGATGAAGTAGGATTTTTGCTCTCATTTGTTTTCTTATTCTCACTTATTTTTCATCACAAAATCAAAGAAAGAAAGCTTTGCAAAAGAGGAAGAAGAAGAAGAATAGTGATCCAATCCTTTTGTGATGAATAATGAAAGGATAATTATGATGAATAATGCAACCATGGTCAAGTAATCTTTGTAGAGATTGAACTAGGGTTAAGGGGTGTGGTTGGGTTAAGGAAATATCATGCAAAAATATCTAAACAAATATCTTTGCACAAAACAAAAAGAAAGCTTCTAGAAACATCTAGAAAAGCTTAACCCTAATCAAACCCTAACCATATTTAATCTCCACTAAATATGTTGCATTAGTAATCATATCATGTTACAATATTATATATCACATATACAATATTTATCGTAACAAAATAAAATAATACAATTAACATATATCGCATATATATCAATGTATTACCCGAGTGAGAAAAAGAATCTTTTAGTGAGCTAATATTACTTAATGTAATTTAATATATCATATATATTATTATACATTAAATTATCGAATCAACACTTGATCCGACAATCCGGCTATATCGCATATAACCGACTAATACGATGACCCGGCTATATCACATATACCCGGCCGATATCTCATATCGCGAGAATCCAATACGGTATCACATACCGCATTATCCTCGGTCCCGCACATATCACATATGTGCTCCTACTCCATTTTGCCTGAGCCAAGAAACCTCTGTGTAGGACACTAAAGAATCGTCAATACGCCGGCAGTAGGTGATGATCATATCAAACACCCACAAGGTGCAAGCGGTCAGCTAAACGTAACAGCCACCCAGGTATTGAGCGCTCAGAAGATCAACAAGTAAGCCTGTACATTCTCCTGTGAATCCAATCAGTAATACTCCCGTACAGTCCGGTCTCGTCGTCTGATATGTCGCATATCTCGCCTAGGGGTGGTAAACGTCAGACCCCAGTAGCTTGATAAGTCGTGTCGATATGAGGTCTATAACAGTTCAAGAAACTACTGATAACACTTACCAGTAAATCTCTGCAACCCTGGCCAGGGATTTCCGGTTATAGCCAATCGAACACAGCGCAACATCAACTCCTTATACCGGGAGAGACGAATCCCCTCCTATCGCTCATTGCCTCCATGTGATTCGGGACTATACCCAAAAGCCACATTTTTGCACGCCCTCTTGGACATGGTATGATGGAAATCAAAGCACAGTAGGAATCACACAAGACTCTATGACGATCTCGGGTCAACAGACTACTATGTACCAGTGTCACCGGAGAACTGCCATCTAACGTGAGGTATAATACCATCTGGGAGTTCTCGGCGAGTCCGTCCAGTGTACCCAGTCTCTACTGAGCACCCATACACCATCCTTGATGTCAAACACCGATGGATATGGGATCATCCATCGCCCATCAGATGGGTCAAGATGCGTATACGCTAGTCTACTCTGGTGCATCGATGCCCTGTCTCGATACACCCTCGACTAGGAACAGTTATAGGATGTACTCGTCGACTACCATGGCCCCACTAGTATGATCTCATCATAGTCCCAGTAGTCGAGTACATATCCTAAGGGCTTTATCAACATGTAACATAGAGACAATCAGAGTACATGTTAAGATAAAGTACAACCAGATAGCATACTATCATGTCGAGCAAGAAAGTCCTCCCTATATATGTCCAAGCATCCATTACAATATACATCGTATGTACAGTAATGGCCTCTAGGGCATACATATAACTAACAATCTCCCACTTGCACTAGGGCCATGGTATCACATACCAAACAATTAGCTTGATATACTTGTTGATCTTCTGTTGTGGTATCACATACCAAACAATCAGAGTATACTTCTGTTGTGGTATCACATACCAAACAATTAGCTACGGTTGAAGTATCTCATACTCAACCATCCCATAAAAGTCTCTACTGGGAAAAAGGCCTTTGTGAGTGGATCCGCGCTGTTGTCCTCTGTGTCTACTCTCCTAATCTCGATCTCCCTGGAGATCAACCATCTCCATGATCAGGCGATACTGCCTAAGAATTATATCTGGATTTCAGATGGGACGGTAGTTCCTTGGCTAAAGCCACAACTCCATTGTCACACAATGGTAGGAACGAAATTTATCTCATGAACTTATATATATCCAGACTGCCTCTTTGGTAGCATCCTTGGTAACGATGTATCGTGCCTTTAATCGTCTAGTATGTCACGGTATCTAGCTTGGAACTCTTCCAACATACCGTCCCTCCACTGAGGGTAAAGACAATGCCTGCGACTGACATTCAGTCGTCCTTATCATCCCGAAACCTTTCCAGTGATTCTCCCCAGGATCGATTGATACCTATATGGAAAATCATTGTGATAAGCGGAGATTGACTGAGCGTAGCATAGGAAACTCCTTCCCTATCAAGAGTATGTCATCCACATACTCTACGAAGATCACCACCATACTCTCTACTACCTTTTTGTATATACAAAGTTCATCTACCATTTTGATGAAGTCAACTCTTTGACTACCACATCAAAACAGATGTTCCAACTCCGCGATGCCTGTTTTATCACATAAAACATCTTGCACACGTTTCCGCTGCTCCCACTGTCTACGAAGCCTTCTGGCTGTGTACTTATAGACGTTCTCTTCTAAAACATCATTTAGAAAAGCAGTCATGACACCCAACCACCAGATATCGTAGTCATGGTATGTAGCCGTGGCAAGTAGGATCTGGATGGACTTAAGCATAGCTTTGAAAGTCTCAACTTTTCCATGTACACCTAGTAATCTTTGTAAGTCCACGGTAGCGCCCGGGCCGTCTAACAGACGCCAAATGCGGAACAAAAACTTTTTACAACTGGCACTATCGCGTACTATAACCCGGATCTGCCATTAAAGCTAAACTAACAAACTACAAAGTGGGTAGAAGAGTTATACCGAACGATCCGAGTCCTTCGGTCTTCAACCATCATCCCACGCTTTGTTGCGGCTGCTCCGATCTCCTGAATCTCCAGTCTCGTCGTCCAGGTGACACCACGTCGACGGATCTTTAAATGGGCTCCCACCTCTGAACCGAGGCAACTCGGTCGTCAAGTTTGCTAAAAGAGACGACCAAGATGTTGTAGAGAATGTGTAGAACACTTTGTCTCGTTACGTCCAAGGCTATGGAAGAATGGTTAATGAAGTTGCCTTTTGGAATCGGGTGAAATGAGAAATGAGGCTTATCTAATTTCCATGAGTCCAAAACAATATCAATCCTTTTTCAAGCAACCATCATCCCACAACAAGGGGGCCGGCCACTATATAAGGAGGTGGGGGTGAGTGTAGGAGAGGGGGAGGTGACCATAAGCACAATACTTATCATAACACCTAGTATGAACTCATTTAAAGCAAAGGATGAATCACTTAACCTTGTCATCAAAAACATTAAATGATCATTTAAAGCACAAATGAGTCACATGCCACCTCATCATCCTAGTCATCATCTAGAAACTTCCACACTTATCTCAAGAAAAGATAAATCCGCATTTAACCAAATGTTAAATACGTCTGATAGAAAACTGGAAACTGGCAACTTCCAAAAGCGATCCTGAAACGAATTTCAGGATAACCCCGTAATGGTATAAACATACCCGCATTTGTATTACGACCGAATACAAATGCATCTAAGACAAAAATATTATATCTACACAGTATAATACTCGGATCCGGCTTAAACCAAAGCCGACCAGTATTATCTGCCCGAAAAATGACACGTGCGAAAACGCACATGCATTTTCCGAACCTTGCCATAAAACCATACGGCCTCTACAACGTTTCGCCCGAACTTGGGAAAGTTTCTGTGGGGGACTCTAATGACTCATCAACACACTGGCACTGGGTATAACCTCTAGCACGTCAGAGGTACAAGCTGTACGTAACGGTTTGCCTATGTATTGATTGGAAGGGAAGCTGACGAGCGAACTCATCCATAAACCCTACTGAGCCTAACAGTGACAATATACATACAGTTCGGTCCGTTCGTCTATGAGTATCGCATATCTGCCTAGGGGGCTGGTAACGTCAGACCCCCATTAGCGGTATAATTCGTGTCAGAGAGTGGCCCAGAACACCCTGAGATACTACTGGAGTACCTACCAGTAAATCTCCTGCCTCGGCCGAGGGCTTTGTGTAATGGCTCTCCTAGACACAGCGCGATCTCACCCCCAATACCGGGAGAGATGAATCCCCTGCCGATCCGCTCACTTGCCTCCATGTGGCTCGAGACTGTACCTAACTAAAACCTATTTGCATAACTCCTTTGAGCGTGGTAGGGTAGTAATCTAAGCACAGTGGGAACTTACACGAGACAAATGACGATCTTAGGTCGATGAACTAACCTATACACATGTCACCAAGGAACTGCTATCTGACGATATGTATAATACCAACTAGCATGTTCCCGGCGAGTCCTGTCCGGTGTACTCATAACCCAATGAGCACCTGTATACATCTTAGGTGATCCTACTAACACCAATGGCTTGTAAGACCGGCCATCGCCCCTCGTCGGGGTCTCGACTGTATACACTAGTCTACTCTGGAGTATCGATACCCTGTCTCGAAACTCCCACGACTAGGGACACTTCAAGGATGCGCTTACAGACCCCAGCTCCCACGTATATGATCACCATCATACTGCTGGTAGTCAAGCAAGAATCCTATGGGCTCTATCATCATGCAATAGTGAACTAAAGCATGTATACGATGATAAAGACAAACCAGATAGCATACTATCATCTCGAGCAAGACTGTCATATCGGTATAAGTCCTGCCTCAATCATTGCAATCACGTACCTGCGATCCAATAATTGACTTTGAGGGCACTATCTCCAACAATCTCCCACTTGCACTTAAGGCTAATTATTGCGATGTCGCATACTCACAGCCCGTGTGATACCGAACATCCAACTCCTCTACTAATCAGTTTTACAAAGCTAGTTTGTAAAACTCTTGTGTTCGAGAAATAGCCTCAGTGAGTGGATCCGCCCTGATGTTTCTTTCTATGTCTCTCTAAATCTCAAGTTCGCGGAGAAAGCCATCTCCCGAATCGAGTAATACCTGTCTTAGAATATGTCTGAATATCTGATGGGACCTAGTTCATAAATGAACTCCATATCCAAACTTCTTAGACTGTATCGATCACTGAACCTAATCAGTATCCAGCACCATGCCTCCCACAGTATCCTCTTGGACCACCTGTCCATAATACTGTCCCTCGTCAGAGAGAAAACTATAACTCTGACAATCACTCTGTCATCCATGTTACCTTGGAAGCCTGGAATGATAACCGTCTCCTGAAGGAGGCTGTCGTCATCAAATCCGTAGAACATACACTTACGTTCTAAGATTGCTTCCTTATGTTTCTCCGGGATTGGATTAATATAAACTTATCGCATCAAGTGCAAAAACTACATCTGGTGTGGTACTTGGCATCTCATGATTGACTCAATTGCCTAAGCAAGTGATCTGCCAATCATGCACATCCCTCTCACCTTTAGTCTGTAAGACACCTTTAGAGAGGGTGACTCCATCACCTGCAGGTACACCACCATACCAGGAGTCATCTATTCTAAAATACCATTAGAATACTGTCAAAGTACCCATATTGGGAAACTACCCAAATCTAGATCTAAAAACCATAGATCTAGTAATCAGAATGTCTGATATTAAATCCATATTCTTTATGGAGAAACAACTGTGTGACGACCAAAGTACAACCGATCGTAGTATAGGAATTTTACTTCCTACTATGTGTATGTCATCCAAATACCAGGACATCACACCCTACTACCTTCTTAACAGATCCATCCCCTATTCTGATGAAGTCAAACCTATGACTGTCACATCAAAATTAGATGATCATATCTTCGCTATCTCTGCTCAAGTCTATAAATAGACATAAGCTACTTGCCTACTATGCTTCCGCTGCTCCCACTAACTACGACAACCCTCTGGCAGAATAATATCTACGTACACTTCTAAAGCTAGTTTAGAACGACGTTATACTTATCCTCTTGCCGGGTCTCATAGTCTGGAACAACAGTAGTGTCAAGTCTGGGTAAACAAGAACCTCCCTGGCACCGTCCTTGAGGCTACCGGAGTACCTCTCGGGTGTCTGAGGTTACCCACCATATCTACGGAGTGGCCAATGGAATGTCAAACCTGATTGAATATATAGGTCCTATTAAATTTTCCATAATCGTTTGTGGTTCTGGAATCACTTCCAGTTCTACCATACTCCCACTACTGTTTTCTGAAAAAATCCATTTTATTAAAACTGTGGCGAGTCAAGAACAATATTACTATTGATCTTCCAGATGGTAGAAATGTCAACCCTCGTCAAAGACAGGGTCAACCCACAAACTGCCATTACAGAAACGTGCCTTGAGTTATCCAGTGTCTGGTTTTAAGCATAAGCTGGACAACTCCCCGTATCTTAACATCGTTAAGATATGAACCATTCTATATACAATATAGAAATAGAGGTACTAATTTAATTGGAACCAGATTCAAACCATGCAGCTGTCTCCAGTGCATATCAACTTAATGGAAAAAGGGTAATCAGCATTGCTCAACTTAGGAATCCATCCAATTATGAGTAATCTGAAAGAGAAACAAGTTTCTCAAAACCATTACTATTAACTGAATACCAATCACAAGTATCTACATCTTTGATTTCTTTGAAAAATCCTGATACTTGCGACACCTGGTTCTCTACTTTATTCTTATACCAACAACTTCTCATAACTTAGACATTGTATTTCTACGAAACACTTGCCAAAAAACTAGAGAAGTTACAAGTAAACATAACAGAGTACGAGGACCTACCCCTTTGTCCTGACGGACACTGGACAACATACAATACTCTGTATAAGTCCGCTGAGTTGAATAACTCAAAACCTGTGCATCGTACGTTGAAAACTGTACCTAGGCGATTTCCTCAAATATCACCAATTACAAAGAATTCTGATATAATGAGGATGATCACCTTATTCCCAATAACTTACTCCCACTCATCATCTGTAAAACCATACAGATATGAGAATGAAACCTGGTAAATACATACCCTGGAGTAAGTATCTAATCGGAAAATCCGTTTTCCTTTAACAATGCACAGTGAAACTGAAACATGAAAAATGTTTCGTAGGGGTATCCTGGTATTCCTAGTAATGCATCTTCCATAATCCAATTCATGACTTAAACCGTATATTTCATTTGCCATCTCTCCAAATCCCTTCATTTGTCTTTAGTCGTTACCTTCTGTACACCTTCGTTAGGCTAAATGGTTTTCTTCCTTCCCTACCGTTCGGCACCAGCCTATGGTTTAGAAGAAGACTATCCAGTAAGCATAATAGGTGTACCCTCCTAATCCTAGGAGTACTCGCAACTTGAGAGAAGGCGATGATAAAAGACTACTGAATAAAACCTTATTCTATTTCTCCCGAACTGGGGAAAAAGCAAAGGTGAAATAGGAGTGGCGATGAAGTACGCGGTTTGGTCATGAATGATAACAGTCACAATTTACTTTGCCCTCTTTCTAATCCCTTCATTTTGTCTTTACATATTACCTTCTGCACACCCTACTTAGGCTATTTGGTTTTCTTCATTCCCTACCTTTCGGCACCTGCCTATGGTTTGGAAGAAGACTATCCAATAAGCGTAATAGGTGTACTCTCCTAAACCAAGGAGCCCTCGCAACCTGAGAGAAGGTGATAATAAAAGACAACTGAATAAACCAATTCTATTTCTCCTGAACCTGGATCCATCCTCAAAGTAGTACCTTCGAGTTCGTATATAACCATACGATGGATCTATCCAATGGAAGTGGATGTCCGTAGTAATACGGGGTGTTCTGAGAAATACAAAGGGTAAAAGAAAGAGCGGCAATGACTTATGCAACTCAGACAATCCAAAAGCCAGTATTTTAAGAAGGTTCGGTCAACTTGGTCACTGAGTCATAGTCTAGGATCGCTCAAAGGTCGCTGTCAAAGAGAGAGAGAAAAGAAACACTCTGCGTGCACTCTAACCTAAATCAGAATGGTTATCACTTTATCTAATCAGGAAACCTCCCACTGTAATCTCAAATTCTCCTCCAAACCTGAAAGAAGAATTAGTCGGGATCACCCGAAGAGTAAACCAACTCATCAGTGAGAATCGGGATCCAACTATCATCGCATGATAACTTGATGGAAGCCACTCAAGTTATCACACTCCAGAAGGTATGCACATACCTGGCAAGTTTGTTGTATTTTTGAAACTCCCGATGTGATTTTTGCCTCATGCTCTTATGACCTTGACTTTAGTCAACAAATTATAAGTCACATGTCAAGTTCTACCCGTCATTGTCCATATTGATTTGAACCCACCCGTACATACCCTTGACTTTAGTCAACAAGGTAATACGACCGTCCCAAACCAACACATCTATCTATGCAACATATGAATACCCAGCAACTACCAAACACTATGCCTTGACTTTAGTCAACAAACATAGCTTGAATACTACTGACCATCCATAAGAAATGACGGAGGGCTACGGCTGGTTTTTGGCGAAAAACCTTTAACGTAATGAACTTGATCTCGTTGAAGGAACCTGATAGTTTTTTATAAAATATAGTGACGAAAACGTTTTGCTAAAGAGGTCACTCCCGGTGAAGGGATCTCGGCTCTTTCCTCGTGGAATGAGGTGCAGGATATTCCATCTGAATACCGCGATGCAATGCAACTTGTAATCGACTATAATGAAGTTATTACCCTGACGCAAACTTCTGCCCAAGGGGTTTTTCCCGGTGAAGGGATATCAGCCATTGCCTCGTCGAATGAGGAGCAGGATATTCCAACTGAATATCACTATGAAAAACAAAAGGAAATATCTTTGTAATAACACTTTTTAAATTGGTTCCAACAACATCAAATATAGGTTTGTTTTATCTTGCATTGATAAGAATCAACGCAGTCCCATCAATCAATCACACCAGAAAAGAACGAAAATATAATGTACGTATATGCCATCCGCATTCGCCACTGGGTCCCGTCATCACCCGTTAGGTTACTTAACTAACGACAGAGCGGGGGCTGGACTAGCGCGGGTGTAAAACATATACAACATCTAATAGTATATATACCAATATACAATAATCGCTCCAGGCGTGATAATATGCAACATTACAGAAAAGTAATAAGTATCACAAAACAATACAGATAATCTGGGATCCTCGGGTTTCACAGAGCCGCTACTGAAACCCGACGTTCCCCTGGTCGTGTGGATAGCCTGTGCAATGAAACCTAGACCCCTACGGGTGCGACAAGTTACCCGCCAAAACCTGAAGCGAGGTAGTCCCCACCAGCATAGTGAATGGAACACCCGGCACTTCACCGAATCCGGTAAATTGAGCACCCCTCCTTGGGTCAACCTGTACCCCTTACGAGTGCGGCGAATAGTTTGCCAATTCTAGAGTGAGGTCCCTCTGCCTCTCAAAGCCATGAGATACGGACCCGTTGCCCTCCAGAACCCGGCTATCCGTGCACTCCGTCGCAGGATAAACCTAGTACAGAAATAAAAATATGTACAACGGGTACATCGACCTCAACCCGGTCGTGCCCCAAAAGAATATTATACAACAGGCAGTAACGGCAGTCCACATGTTGGACACTTGCCCCGCAATATCAAATGTACAAATAAATCCAAACTGCACTACCATTGCACCCTGCTATCCACCACGACATATCCGCAACATCACAGCACAACACGGAACATCAACGTGAATGTCACGTTCGCAAACCCGTCTAAAAGAACTATAGCAATTAGACGCGGTTTACCGATCAAATGACATTCCCGGTCGAAGATATAAAGTAAGTACTGCATACTAACAAATTTAAAATTTCGATTGACTAAATTTCCCGAAGTGGGCCCCACGTACATCTGCTGTACAGTAACAAAATCTGGGCCCAAAAGAACTATACCAAAAACCACAATTTCCACATAAAAGCTCTCTGGAAAAAATTGGTACACTGTTCCCACTAAAGCACCGCGGTTCCGCGGTCAAACCCTAGGTTTGACCATGGATCCGCGGTGGTAAAGTGGGATCACGTGCCTAAATTTTCCCATAATTCTTAGAAAACCCTGCACGCTTTTCTGTGATATGCACAATTATTTTTAGACCCTTTAAAAAATCGACAGAAACACGTGTGCTGAAAATTGCGATTTCGGAAATTCCGTTCGATCGATCTTTTAAACGCGTTAGCACAAGTTAGTAAAGCTTAATGGTGAGGCTCTGATACCACTGTAAGTCCACGGTAGCGCCCCGGCCGTCTAACAGACGCCAAATGCGGAACAAAAACTTTTTACACTTGGCGCTATCGTGTACTATAACCCGGATCTGCCATTAAAGCTAAACTAACAAACTACAAAATGAGTAGAAGAGTTATACCGAACGATCCGAGTCCTTCGGTCTTCAACCATCATCCCACGCTATTTTGCAGCTGCTCCGATCTCCTGAATCTCCAGTCTCGTCGTCCAGGTGACACCACGTCGACGGATCTTTAAACGGGCTCCCGCCTCTGAACCGAGGCAACTCGGTCGTCAAGTTTGCTAAAAGAGACGACCAAGATGTTGTAGAGAATGTGTAGAAAACTTTGTCTCGTTACGTCCAAGGCTATGGACGAACGGTTAATGAAGTTTCCTTTTGGAATCGGGTGAAATGAGAAATGAGACTTATCTAATTTCCATGAGTCTAAAACAATATCAATCTTTTTTCAAGCAACCATCATCCCACACCAAGGGGGCCGGCCGCTATATAAGGAGGTGGGGGTGAGTGTAGGAGAGGGGGAGGTGACCATAAGCACAATACTTATCATAACACCTAGTATGAACTCATTTAAAGCAAAGGATGAATCACTTAACCTTGTCATCAAAAACATTAAATGATCATTTAAAGCACAAATGAGTCACATGCCACCTCATCATCCTAGTCATCATCTAGAAGCTTCCACACTTATCTCAAGAAAAGATAAATCCGCATTTAACCAAATGTTAAATACGGCTAATAGAAAACTGGAAACTGGCAACTTCCAAAAACGATCCTGAAACGAA
This sequence comes from Agapanthus africanus, assembly GCA_030015575.1. Lineage (NCBI taxonomy): Eukaryota > Viridiplantae > Streptophyta > Magnoliopsida > Asparagales > Amaryllidaceae > Agapanthus > Agapanthus africanus. Next base: position 494,941,373 of record JASDDO010000026.1, read on the forward strand.
TTTCAGGATAACCCCGTAATGGTATAAACATACCCGCATTTGTATTACAACCGAATACAAATGCATCTGAGACAAACATATTATATCTATACAGTATAATACTCGGATCCGGCTTAAACCAAAGCCGACCAGTATTATCTGCCCGAAAAATGACACGTACGAAAACGCACGTGCATTTTCCGAACCTTGCCATAAAACCATACGGCCTCTTTCGCCCGAACTTGGGAAAGTGTCTGTGGGGGACTCTAATGACTCATCAACACACTGGCACTGGGTATAACCTCTAGCACGTCAGAGGTACAAGCTGTACGTAACGGTTTGCCTATGTATTGATTGGAAGGGAAGCTGACGAGCGAACTCATCTATAAACCCTACTGAGCCTAACAGTGACAATATACATACAGTCCGGTCCGTTCGTCTATGAGTATCGCATATCTGCCTAGGGGGCTGGTAACATCAGACCCCCATTAGCGGTATAAGTCGTGTCAGAGAGTGGCCCAGAACACCCTGAGATACTACTGGAGTACCTACCAGTAAATCTCCTGCCTCGGCCGAAGGCTTTGTGTAATGGCTCTCCTAGACACAGCGCGATCTCACCCCCAATACCGGGAGAGACGAATCCCCTGCCGATCCGCTCACTTGCCTCCATGTGGCTCGGGACTGTACCCAACTAAAACCTGTTTGCACAACTCCTTTGAGCGTGGTAGGGTAGTAATCTAAGCACAGTGGGAACTTACACGAGACAAATGATGATCTTAGGTCGATCAACTAACCTGTACACATGTCACCAGGGAACTGCTATCTGACGATATGTATAATACCAACTAGCATGTTCCCGGCGAGTCATGTCCGGTGTACTCATAACCCAATGAGCACCTGTATACATCTTAGGTGATCCTACTAACACCAATGGCTTGTGAGACCGGCCATCGCCCCTCGTCGGGGTCTCGACTGTATACACTAGTCTACTCTGGAGTATCGATGCCCTGTCTCGAAACTCCCACGACTAGGGACACTTCAAGGATGTGCTTACAGACCCCAGCTCCCACGTATATGATCGTCATCATACTGCTGGTAGTCAAGCAAGAATCCTATGGGCTCTATCATCATGCAATAGTGAACTAAAGCATGTATACAATGATAAAGACAAACCAGATAGCATACTATCATCTCGAGCAAGACTGTCATATCGGTATAGGTCCTGACTCAATCATTATAATCACGTACCTGCGATCCAATAATTGACTTTGAGGGCACTATCTCCAACAATCTTCTCAAGATATACTTGCTCCTGATGGGGATTTAACCCTTCAGATAGAGCAACCAAAGTCCATACTTTGTTGGTGTATAAGGATTCCATCTCAGATCGATAAGCATCCAGCCATTCTTACAGAGTCTCACTCCTGATGGCCAGCTCGAAACTAGTTGGGTCATCATCTCATAATGCAATCCTCGCTCCTACTGTCATAGAGAAACCGAAGTATCTCTCAGGTGGGTGAGGAACCCTACTAGATCGGCGGAAAGGCTGAGGTTCGTTAGAAACTATTGAATCCTTTGGTTCTACCAAATCATCAGCTGTAGTTTGTATAGCTGGAACCTTTCCAGTTCTACATAACAGACCTTGCCTCGAGCTTGTCCAGATTTTGCTTTTAGACATAGGCCGGACAACCCCAAATCTTAACAAACTTAAGATATGGGCTTTTCCCTTTCCATATCACATATGAAGTGGTAGGCATGATTTTATTTGAACCCTATTCAATAGGTATGCAGCTTCTCAAGCGCATAACACCCAAAAGGAAATAGGAAACTCAGTAGTACTCATCATAGAGCACACCATATCACATAGGGTGCTATTGCTCCGCCCCGATACACCGACGTGCTGTGGTGTATACAGAGGAGTAATGCTGAGAGAGAATCTCATTCTCCTTTAGAATAGTCCAGGAATTCCGTGCTCAAGTATTCTCCTCCTTGATCTCATCAAAGGACATAATACTTATACCCGTTGTTGGTTCTCTATTTCTAACTTACATTCTGTGAATATCTCAAAAGGTTCGGACTTGTGTTTCAACAGGAACATATGTCTGAATCTTGAGAGATCATCAAAGAATGTAATGAAGTACAAAGAACCGGTCTTGGTATGTGTAGACAGGAGACTTTCATACATCAGCATGTATCAATCCCAAGAGTTCACTAACTCTTTCTCTGTTTCCAACAAACAGAGCTATGGTCATCTTATCTTTGTGACATGACCGGCAAGTTTCACAAGATGTAAATTCAAACAAATTTAAATATGCATCTTAATGTAACTTCAGCTAGTCGGGTCACATTGATATGACCTAGTCTACAATGCCTCAAGAAGGATCCGTTCATTTCTGAACTCTTCCTCTTGTGTGTGTTCTGTATACTAAGAACTGTAGTTTGATTTAGAACGTCAATGCTTTTAGATAACGTTCCTGAACTGATCAACTCTTGATATAGGAAATGTTCAAAACATTATCCAACAATACAAAATTATATTCTTTCTTTACTAATAAAGAGATTGATATGATGTTGTATATCAGGTTCGGTATCTAATAACATTCGTTCAGAATTAATGTATTCTGGTAATACAGGGTGATAGTGACCAACAGACTTGGCTACAACACTTGCACCGTTTTCTGTCTCATGAAACTTATCACCCGTTCTCAGTTCTCTACCTATCTGTAGCCCATGTAACAGATTACATATACGGGATCCTGATCCGGTATCACATACCCAGGACGTAAAGGATACTGAGAAACAGTTTTCTGTAATGAACACACTCGAAGATAATGCATCAGCATGCAGTTTCTTCGTTTGGGCGGCACGGGAAATCTGGTATTCCCCAATTTCCTGCTCTGTCTTATAACAATTATAAGTTGGAGCGAGACCAACGTTCCCCAGCTCAGTATAACAAGCGGGTTCGGTCAATATATCTGTATTATTATCTTTATTAAGGCATGATATGGTCACTACCTGGAGAAAGAGAGAAGAAAACACTCAGCGTATGCTCTTGCAAGATTAGATTGGTTATCTAATATATCTAATCAGGATGTCTCCCACTGTTTTAATCAAATCTTCTTTCAAACCCTAAAAGGAAAGACTAGCCGAGATTAATTACACGCTACAAGTTCGCCAATCTTTCAGCCAGGCCAGTGTCGGTACTTTGAGGGAGGTTCCCCGTGCTTTCGCACGGACCTAATTAAAGTAAACCTCATTTTCCCAGGGGCGTAACCCCGTTAACACCTTTCTAGACACCTACTTGATCGGCTAATTGTAATGTGTAAAACTCTCCCAGGAGTAACTCTTACACGCAGCGGGTATCGGGATCCAACTATCTCATAGAAGGTATGCAATCTCATTGCAAATTTCAACACTTGAAATTCCCAATAATATTTTACCCCTAGCGTCCTATGACCTTGACGAAGGCCAAACTACCCATAGTCCGCTAGTCAAGTTCAACCCGTTCATTTCTTGATTGAATTAAACCCACCCGCACGGCCCTTGACGAAGGCCAAACTACGCCGTACGAATACCCTAATCCAATCGCATCGTATGCTAGCAGATAAGTATTATTTAGCTACCGTACACTACGCCTTGACGAAGGCCAAACTACCGCAGCACGAATACTAACTAGTACTTATCTGAAATGACGGAGGGCTACAACAGGTTTTTAAGAAAACCCTTTGCGTAATGAACTTGATATCGTTGTAGAATCGAGTGATTTTAAATGGAGTGTTTTTGAGGCTTTTCTAGTTTTGCTAAAGGGGTCACTCCCGGTGAAGGGATCGTCGGCCCTTTCCTCATCGAATAAGGTGCAGGATATTTCACAAATATCACTATGCAAAGCAAGAACTATAGAAGCAATCAAAAGACAAACCGAGTTTGTAGCATCTGCTAGTTTCGCTAAAGAGGTCACTCCCGGTGAAGGGATCTCGGCTCTTTCCTTATCGAATAAGGTGCTGAATGTTCTACAAGGAACACCGCTATGCAAAGCAAGAACTAGAGCTACCAGTTTTTAAACAAGTTTCAACAACATTTTTAGGTTTCTTATAGTTTCATTAATCTCATTAATGAAGTCTCATTTTATTATGCTTCACAAGCATCACATTTGAAACGAAATCTGCAATATAACATATATCTCATATATATAATAAAAACATTCTTCTCAGGCAGTAATATGATCTCATCACAGAACATTGCAGCAGAAGAACATATATGAAATATTGGATATACTAGGACGTCCGTGTTTTTAATACGAGCCTGTATAAAACACGGATTCCACGGTCGTGATGAATAGCCAAACCTACATCCCTAGACCCCTAGGAGAGCGGCAAGCAACACTGCCAATTCTAGGGTTAGGAGCCCCGGTCTCGACTCCTCAAGATGGTCTCCCACTGGACCCCAGAACCCGGTTACTTGTGCTCCCCGCCTTGGGTCTACCTAATACGGAAAAGTAAATAATATACAACGGTGACATCATCCTTAGCCCGGAAGTGCCCAAATAAAAGAATATTACATACAAATGAATTTTACATGAATGAAAAAGAAAAACTCTCATCTCACATAAAACCCCCGGCTATTCAGAACACGACGATCCAATATAACATATCACAGCAACACATAATATCTCATATCATCAAGGTAAGCAAGTATGCGTATCCCGATTGTTGTTGATGTATAGCAACGAAGCCAGCGATACACCACATACTACGCTTACGGTCACAGAAAAAAAAGTGTAAAACTACAACAGTTGGAATCCGCAATCTCCTTAAATATCGCATGCCTAACCAAATGAATTCCTTAGACATCACATGCCTAACATTTATAAACCCCGCATTTTAGTCTCATTATCGAAAACTCTTTTCAATATCAAATCGGGCAATTCAACAAGATTCCTGACATTCTGATCGAATGCTCGTCGCAAACTTTAGTAGACGGTCACACCCCCGAATGCCGTCGACGAAGTGCACTAAGGCGGAACACCGCTGCCGCGAGCACCCGAACGGATGCTTTTGGCGACGGGGTTCTCCTATAGTCACTTGGTCGGGGATATGAGGCGTCGCTGTCTATTAAGTTTACCCGGCGAGTATCCGCGTACGCTACGTGATTGCGACGGACTTTTGATCACATCAAAATTCCGTGGCAACCGATCATCTGAGACTAAACTGCTATGTTTATAATATTCAAATTAGTTATCTCATAACTATATATGGATTCCAAATATTGTATCACATTCCAGATAAATAGACAATGTTAAACTTTCCGATCGAATAATCAAACACCCAAGTTTTCCCAAATAGCTCAACACTTGAGCGGAGTTCAAAAATATCCATCACATGCCACAGTACCGATGGTCCAGCCGTAGAAGGGTCAAGCCAACGCCTCACATGTGGCACGCCGTACTGCCGCAAACCCTAAGGTTTAGAGGCAGTTCAAGACGGTCACATAATCGAGTTAAGGTTTGTTGTCTTCTAGAGGGTCCACCGCGTTACTTGCACGACTTAGAACGTTCTTAAACTCGAGAAAAAATCCAACTTTTGAAAAAATTTCCGACAGGGGAAAAAGTGAGTTATTGATATCCGTTTTAACTTTTTAACAGTTTGTAAAAAATACCCGGACAAACTAAACAAAGTTAAATAATCCGATCGAATCAATGAGTCCCTAATACAACCTAAAAAACTCAACTCTTGAGTAAAGGTTAAAAATACCCAGAAACATCAGTAAATTTATAGGGACTGTACTGTGCTAAAAACAAAGTATGACGTCACTGTGGCGCCGCGGAACCGCGGCATGAGCATGGGTCTCACGGCAGTTTAGGCGACTTACTTTGTCGTTTTTCACAGAGTGCCATATATGTACCTGCTGATATTTTTAAGCATTTTTAATTTGGAAAAAACCACATTTTCAGAAAATGTCCAGAGAAGGGTTCGGATTAGGGTTTCGGGTTTCGATCGGACTTTAAACTTCGTTCAGACTTCGCCTAAAGCTCTAGCTTGGCTCTGATACCACTGTAGGGTTGCTGGGCACTGCCACAAAGTTCTACGAGGCATCAACCATGCCCGATTTAAAAATTAGCCGTGCCGAACAACCCAAAGCCGGATCTTTAAACTAGGGTTTAGGCGAAAACAAGCATGTTAAACACTTTAACACTAAGTGAGAGGGATTACAACCTTTGTAGATCCGGTCCTTCACTTCTAAAGCTCCGTGTTGAAGTCCCTTCGCTGCGATCATCGTGTTCCGGACTCTCGAGAGGTTCCACAAAGAGAAAGATGCAGTCTTACTTCCGATCTTCGATACAAAGATGATCAACCTTGAAGTTTCGTTAACACAAGCTAACACTCATAATATGAAGTGAACACCCTCATCTAAATGGCAAGGATAGATGAGGATGATGAAGTAGGATTTTTGCTCTCATTTATTTTCTTAGTCTCACTTATTTTTCATCACAAAATCAAAGCAAGAAAGCTTTGCAAAAGAGGAAGAAAAAGAAGAATAGTGATCCAATCCTTTTGTGATGAATAATGAAAGGATAATTATGATGAATAATGCAACCATGGTCAAGTAACCTTTGTAGAGATTGAACTAGGGTTAAGGGGTGTGGTTGGGTTAAGGAAATATCATGCAAAAATATCTAAACAAATATCTTTGCACAAAACAAAAAGAAAGCTTCTAGAAACATCTAGAAAAGCTTAACCCTAATCAAACCCTAACCATGTTTAATCTCCACTAAATATGTTGCATTAGTAATCATATCATGTTACAATATTATATATCACATATACAATATTCATCGTAACAAAATAAAATAATACAATTAACATATATCGCATATATATCAATATATTACCCGAGTGAGAAAAAGAATCTTTTAGTGAGCTAATATTAGTTAATGTAATTTAATATATCATATATATTATTATACATTAAATTATCGAATCAACACTTGATCCGACAATCCGGCTATATCACATATAACCGACTAATACGATGACCCGGCTATATCACATATACCCAGCCGATATCTCATATCGCGAGAATCCAATACGGTATCACATATCGCTTTATTCTCGGTCCCGCACATATCACATATGTGCTCCTACTCCGTTTTGCCTGAGCCAAGAAACCTCTGTGTAGGACTCTAAAGAATCGTCAATACGCCGGCAGTAGGTGATGATCATATCAAATACCCACAAGCTGCAAGCGGTCAGCTAAACGTAACAGCCACCCAGGTATTGAGCGCTCAGAAGATCAACAAGCAAGCCTGTACATTCTCCTGTGAATCCAATCAGTAACACTCCCGTACAGTCCGATCTCGTTGTCTGATATGTCGCATATCTCGCCTAGGGGTAGTAAACGTCAGACCCTAGTAGCTTGATAAGTCGTGTCGATATGAGCTCTATAACAGTTCGAGAAACTACTGATAACACTTACCAGTAAATCTCTGCAACCCTGGCCAGGGATTTCCGGTTATAGCCAATCGAACACAGCGCAATATCAACTCCCTATACCGGGAGAGACGAATCCCCTCCTATCGCTCATTGCCTCCATGTGATTCGGGACTGTACCCAAAAGCCACCTTTTTGCACGCCCTCTTGGACGTGGTATGATGGAAATCAAATCACAGTGGGAATCACACAAGACTCTATGACGATCTCGGGTCAACAGACTACTCTGTACCAGTGTCACCGGAGAACTGCCATCTGACGTGAGGTATAATACCATCTGGGAGTTCTCGGCGAGTCCGTCCAGTGTACCCAGTCTCTACTGAGCACCCGTACACCATCCTTGATGTCAAACACCGATGGATATGGGATCATCCATCGCCCATCATATGGGTCAAGATGCGTATACGCTAGTCTACTCTGGTGCATCGATGCCCTGTCTCGATACACCCTCGACTAGGAACAGTTATAGGATGTATTCGTCGACTACCGTGGCCCCACTAGTATGATCTCATCATAGTCCCAGTAGTCGAGTACATATCCTAAGGGCTTTATCAACATGTAACATAGAGACAATCAGAGTACATGTTAAGATAAAGTACAACCAGATAGCATACTATCATGTCGAGCAAGAAAGTCCTCCCTATATATGTCCAAGCATCCATTACAATATACATCGTATGTACAGTAATGGCCTCTAGGGCATACATATAACTAACATGACATTAATTCCTCGGAACAAATTTTTTTGAGGTTGAGAAATCAACCGAGCATTAATTCAATCAGGATCCGTCGTCGCCCACCGCCAGTCGTGCACCAGTCGACGCTCGCTTCCATGATCCCTCGCCGCCCACTGCTGGCCTCCCTCGTCGCCCGCCCGGTTGACCGTTCACCACCGGCCTCTCTCGCCGCCGGACTTCAGCCTTTCGCCGTCGGCCTCCTTACAACCGGCCTCCTTCACCAACCTCCGTCCGCCGGTCAGTTGTTCGTCATCGGCCTCGCTGCCCGTCGTATGCCACCGGCCTCTTCTCCAGTTGTACGGAGGCCGCCACAGGTCAATAGCTGCACATATATATATTACCACGGATGATTAAAATGCACCAAGCATGTTAATGCAAGATTCCTTGAAATTAGATGCCTAGTCATTACATCCCCGAAAATGTGTGGATTCCCGATAAAAAAATCAGAAAATTTTCCAAAAAAACATAAAAACTTTATCGTCAAGTTAGCTGGTGGGAAAACTTAGATTCAAAATTTCGACAGTTTAATTTGATAAGATAGGAACAGCTAAATCCTATTTTTAGATATTGAAAACTTGAATGATAACCCTCCTTTGAGTTTAACCCTAGATAATATATGTCTTTGCATCGCACTAAACGTGTCGTGAGTTTTGAAAATTAGATGACAAGTTTGATATGTTTTAAAACTTTTAAATTGATAAACCTTTTTTAGGATCAAACAGATTTGTTTTGAAATAAGTAATATCAAGAATACATTATAAATTGACATGGATATGAAAGGATATTATTGAAACTTTAATGGAAGCTATGTTTGGAAAATAGCACATCTGGAACTTAATTGGAGTGATTACACACTTGATCCACATAAACACGTCTTTTATCCTATAAATAATTGAACAACTGGCTATATCTCCGTTCACATTGAATTATTATGATTTTCACGCTAAAATGAGTCATTTTGTTTAAGGACCTAGGTAACTTGGGTAATTAAGTCCGCTGAAATGTCTCTACACCTAATGCTCTAAAACCAACTGGTTTTGGTGTATTGGCCCAAAACTCGCTAAGAAATCTAGAAAGTCCATTTTAAAATAAAGTGAAGCAAGTGATCTCTCCAAGTTAAAATTCCTAACGGTTTTTTGTGTGAGAATAATCTTGAAAAAAGATGAGTTTTTATAAAAATATTTTTAACAAAGATATCAAGGTTTTACTTGATGATAAAGACTATTTGCACGTTCACGAAGGTGTGTATGAACAAAAATAAGTAAAAAGCAAAGTGAAGAATAAACTTTAGTTTTCTGTTAAAGACGATAGAAATTCTGAATTTGAAACCCAACTGGAAAACGAAACTTAAGAAAAGCTTATGTCACGCCCCGCTTCCCAAAATATGGAATACGAGGGGTTACTAGGCCAGCCATGCTCCTACGATCAAGAAAATACCCCGTCGTATTCACACTTCGGTTTCTACAATACATGGTAAGCAGTAATCATAGCACAAGTAATGAGAAATGCAGTCATTAATTCTATCAAAATAAATATACAACTAATCAGATAGAGTCAAAGAAAATGATGGCGTTGACGTCGCTGATCTAGATGTTCGCAATATACTCGAGGTAAGGCAGGTCCTGATCCGAGCTAAAGTCCACTTCTCACTCTGAGCATGTATACTCAGGTCGTCAGAGCGACACAATAGCAATATATATATATATATATATATAAGATGTGCAATGATGATAAGCATGAAGCAGTAAGCATAGAGTAAAGACATGAGCATGAAGTAACCGATACATGTAGCAGTAAAGCAGGTGTATCATATCAATAATCAATGCAATATCCTATCAGTCTCTAAGTCTCAAGGTCCAAGTCATTAAATTTATCGTCAGTCCGAGTGTGAGCGTCAACCACCGCAGCAGTATTCCCAATCTAAGGGTAAGCCATAGGGGCAAGGAAAAGAACCAGTAACACGATTAGTAACAATATCATGAAATCACGAAATATGCCGGCAATGGGACTCCTGAGATTCCGTTAATCGAATTCACACTCAAACTACCCCACTCCTGAGATTCCGTTAATCGAATTCACACTCAAACTACCCCACACCCCACGGTTTACATCAAACACCGACCACGAATCTAAGTACTAGTCACTTCATGACAAGTCTATGCGAGAATTGGAGACAGTGTCTCCATCAAGCATGTCTCGACTGGTATCCAAGATATGTGGACAGTTCTCGATATCTTATCTATGACACTAATATAAATGCTTCTATACCCGTCTCATACCAGTTATGATTATACTTATATATGCCTCATAGGCGTCGACAATACAATAACTAAATAGTTCCGCTGATTGTGTACAAGTACATGTCGCTTCCACTATTCATTCATGCTTTTACATTAACGTACTTACTACAATCTAAATATTAACACTTTGGCAATCCAAGAACAGTCTCTAGGGTATCGATGCAATTGATCGCTAATTACAGATTGTATAGCAGTCATGTACATGATAGGGATACAGTACAATACACTACTAAAGATATAAGTGCAGCATGTGTCATTTGGATGAGGAAAAATCGTATTAATTCACATATGCATAATTTTGCAAAACAATATAAAAGGCGTAAACAGTACATTTAATTATCTGTACAGCGAAATTAGTTTCGAGTCAAATAGGTTTCAGGTTCGTGAGTTACGGTCATTCCATTCTAAGTGTTCTCTGCTGGAAATTCAGTTTCAGAACTAGAAATCTGTTTCGTAATACTGTTTACTCCCTGTTGAGATCATAATTAGGCAATACTACAATTAAGTAAAATTTTAATCTATCAATTATATTTCCAACGCACAAGACGGATCGATAATACCCGCTGTGGGCTGTGAGTTATGTCTTGTCTAAGGTTAGGGTATACAATCTGTCCTTGTACTAAACTGCAGTACCCTTAACAGTTTAAACTACAAATAAAATATCAAACTATAGTAAAATCGAACAAAACCACCATTTATAGTTAGCTAACAGGATTATCTTTGCAACGGTATAGAATTCTGCATAATTTCTGTCACGACCCGAAATGGCACGTGACTGGCATTTGAATCATATGAAGTCTATAGAACCCCATCTAATTCAAGTAAGCCAAAATCTCAGAAATCTAAACCATTTTAAAAGAGAAAGTGAAGGAAAACTTGTTTTAAAGCATGTGGTTTTAATAAAATAAGCCGTAGTAAGCATTTTTAAAACATCAAGTCTTTTCCAAAAATTTCGGCAGAGTTTCCTTTGTAAATACTTGCCCCAAACAGGTACAAACATGAATAATATACATGATGAATAAAGGCATCCCCAAGCGGGAGCTAGCTCTTCGCCAATTGCTAGATACAACCACGCAAGAAATATAATATACAACGCCGAAGGGCGAGGATCAAAACATCAGAAAGAAAACCAATATCTTTAAGAAAACCATAATAATACAAGTGCGAGTCTAAGGTCGAAAGAATATACACTGGTCTTCTAAGTCTAATAATAATACAAGTCTGGTTGATGGAGTTACTAGATACAACTACAATAAATAAATGTACAATGGTGGTCACGATACGAGTGAACCCACCTACTAAACCAATCACTTGGAAAGAAGCAGTATGCCAGCAAAGCCGCCAAGGAAAACCTATACGGCAAAACCTACAAGAAACTGTGGCACAACGGGGGTGAGTTGCCAACTCGTGAGTAGAAAACATCACCAAGCAGAAATCGCATGTATGACTCTATCTTAGGTCATACGATAGTAATATGCTCAAAAATAAAATAGCCTGAAGCATATAATAATGGCAAGGGTAACATCTATATATAAGTGTAATACCAAGTGCTCGTGTCAGTGCCTCAGGTAACAACATATCATAAATGTGATGTATGAATGCATGAAAACAGAATACATCTAAATGAGAAAACTGTTTTCTTATCTCAGTGAGATTTCTGTATAAAAATTGAGTATCACCAATGAAATCAACAGAGAATCGGTGTCAAGTATCGACACAAAATATTTATCTCAATATCTCAGGCTCTGGCTATCCGGACTGGCCTGTATCATCAAATCGAATATATCTTAGGTTCTGGCTATCCGGACTGGCCTGTATCATCAAATATCAAGACCACATCGATATCCTCCGGATATCCGGCGCGTCACAATAACCGGTCTGTAGTGCTCTCCTGCCGGGCTCAACGCCATCTCCTGCGACCATCTTGCCCAGGGGTACCGCACCGGCTCCACCATGCACCCACAGACGGTTACTCCTCCTCCTCGAGTCGGGTGTATGATATCTCTCAAGAGCCGAGAAAACTCATGGTGGACATATCTCACATCATAACATGAGAAAACCGTAATTTCTATCTTTTGAAAATGATAATGAGTTTATAAAATCCTTGCGGTTTCTCCAAATCCATAAATCTCATGGAAAATCCGAATCCCATAATCACAAGTCAGTAAATAGTGAATACCATAATATTGCATGACAATGAATATATGAATGTATCGGATATCAAACAAAGAATGCAATAATTAAACTAGCATATAAAAGCAAGCGCACTAGTACCATGTCGAAACTATCAGCTAGCAAATTATACTAATGAAATAGTGTTTTCTAATATGTACGTGACATGGCAATTACCGATGATGATGTGTGTGAGCCGGCAAGTAGGTGTACGTGGAGCATATGCATCATCGGTAATGGTGCTGGTGTCCTGACAGCATGATTTTATAATAACTAATGAAAACACAAATAAGCATGCAATGCGATACGAATAGCAAGAATATACGGAAAATGAATTGTAAACGTAATAATAAAGAATGTACAATATATATATATGAGTCATACAGTTTTGGCATTTGAAATAACACGAATCGTGGTGTTTAGAAAATAGAGGCTACGGCGTTTTTAAGAAAAGGTACGTCCTTTGAAATATCCGTAGTATCCCTTGGCCAGTCTTTAAAATACTTACGATTCGTTAGTTTTGGAAATAAGTATGACTTGAGACCAATCCAACATCTACGAAGTAAACTACAGGACTAAACTAACAGACTAGTCGAAAGGGTAAGGAAAACCACCTAAGTCTGAGTCGATATATATATCTAATAGTCGGTGATCCCGTCTCAATAGTGTCACGTACGATATAATATATAATATGGCATCTTCGAGTCAAGAGTGCGGATCTAACATCATAATTATATCTCGTACGGTAAATCCATCGTACGGCATCCCAAATCTGGGTACGGGTCGAATATCATATTTATCTCATTATTCATCTGGTATCCTTATCGTCATATCCTGAATTAGGGGTACTGATCTAAAATCTAGTACATTCTGATACCATCAACATATATATGCGTTTGTATGGAAACACATCGCCTAAAGATCCGCTATAATATCATGTCGTATCTCATAATACGAATCAAGTCACATCACCGATCTCGTGGCATCATGCCCAATCATCATCGACTCATCTCCAAGTACCATAAACTATCCTCATTATCCATGTATATATGTGTGTGTGTGTATACATACTCACATACATATATGTGTATATATATATATATATATATATCCCCATTTACGCACAAGTAAAACAATTGTATACACGTGTGTGTGCGTGTGTGCAAATCTTAACTCTAGGGTTTCGCGACTAAGAAGCTAAACTAAGTTACTTCTAATTACACTAAAACTAACCCATGAACACCTAAAACCTATCTTGATAATCATGAGTCTCATACACACACACACACACATACGTATTTGTATACTACACTACGAAACTGCGGGGGTGCTATACGCCATCCACCCGACTTCCCCCGTAGATATATATCTACTCACCTTGATCCTTGCTCGCCGAAATCGATGACGCCATGCTCCATCGCCTCGGAATCCATGTGAAGGTACCTACAATATCAACACATATCGCAATGCTATTAAAATCGAGTTCAAAAAACTAATACGGCACACGGTGCGTCCATAGATTAGAACCTATAGCCTACGCATACAAAACAATCAAACAACCCCTGTTATTGACGTACAAACGCCCAACAACCAAATACAATATCAAATACCAAATCCCAAGTTTACAAATCATGAATACCAAATTCAGTAACGAAGGAAATCACTCCTAGATTTCACCTTAGGCCAAACTAGCACATTTTGCATACTGGGTTGCTCTAGATATCTGATAAGAAAGCTATGGTCCAAAAATCACACGAAACTACCCCAACTTGGCTGCAATTTGCGACCAAACCCATTAAATCTGCAGCCAGAAAAGATCAATAGGGGCTAGGGTTTCAGGTGTTGCTTCATGGTTGCCTGCTCGTCTCATGGTCATGGGAACTTATTATAGGTCACTCGGGTCACAGCAGATCACTAATTTTCATCACAAATTCTACAATTTCCGATATCGACAGATTTCAAAGTTCGTATTTTAGGGTTTGGACTCTGGTCCAGGTCAAGAATCGATCTCTAGGGTCTTGTACACACTCACTACAGACCACAAGCCCACAAAATCACCCAAACCCTCTCTAGGAATTTTCTAACATCACCATTTACTTAAACAACTTCTAAACTAAACTAAAATGCAAGAAACTTAAAACTAACTAAATGAAAGGAATTATACCTCATGGATGCAACTCAAGAAAAACCCTAGCTTGTCCAAAGTCTCCAAAATTCAACTTTGATGGGTCCATTGTGTTGAGGGTGAGGAGGGGATCAACTTTAATGAAGAGATGATAGGGTTTTGATGAAGATTTGGAGATGAAATCTTGAGGTGGAGGTGGAGAGAAGCTTGAGGATGAAGGGGGTGAAGAAAATAATGGGGTGAGGAAATGGGGTTGCCCTCTTTCTCTCTCTCTCTCTTTTATTCTCACTCTCTTACCCTCACTCTCTCTCTTATGCTCACCTCTCAATTATATCCTTTTCTCTTTTCTTTTCTTTTTCCCTAAACCAAATATCAACTACACAAATGAACAACATGCAACCAAAATGCAACATGACATGGTGCACTAGCCATGGAAAACTGTAGAAACACGGATTTGGCCTAATCGCGATTGGCAGAACACTAATCGGGTTTTATCCAAACTGCATATAATAAATTTTAAAAATACCAAATCCGATAAATATATTTTTAAATGAATAAATTATTTTAATCTCCAATTATTTCACAATAATTGGTATATATTTATACCATTTTACGAAAACCCCAATTTTGCAAATCAAGTAGTTTTCGCGAAATATATTATTTTAATATTAAATTCCAAAAATAATATTTTATATTTTCTGAAATGTTACAATTTCACTTTCATACAGCGCTACACATTTATTTAGAATCAGGTGTTAATATGTAATGCTGCTCTGGACTGCAGTCCAGAACCGCATTCCAAGTAAATTTTCATCTTTGTGATATATCAGTATCGAAAAACAAATAATAGGGGGTCCTGGATTATTGAGTCAGTTTCGATATGAACCATAGAACATTACATTCCGGTATGTATCAAAATTTATATCAATTTAACACCATGACATGTACGGCAAAAACAAGATTTGACGTCGCCTCTTTGGGGCGACGTTTCGTGACGATATTCTCAATATTTTAAACTTAAATCGCTATACAATATCATCAATAGTAATTGAATTCGACATTCAAAAAACATAGGCATGTTAAATAGGATTTTCATTCAATTAACTTATAGAACATCTAGGTAACCGTTCGGTTATCGGTCGTAACTCCGTTTCATTTAAGCAAACGAAATTAGGTAATGACCATATAACTCCCACATGATGCCAAACACAGTAATAAGCCCTAGTCGAGCTCCAATCAACAAAACGGTACTATGGTCCACTACACAATTTCAATTATGATCTACTATCTAATCATATCTATTTATATAAATCTACTTCTAGTAAATTTCAATGCTAAAGTTTGTAGTAGCATGATAAACAAGTGAAGGTTTCATTTGCCTTCGATCGCAATATAGAAATGACACAGCGTGCGGGATTAGTCTTGGCACACGAGACAGCGCAATGCAGGACACGGTGTGTGGTGCGTGTGCGATGCGTGGTGACCTGGTACTAGACGCGGTGGCGATGTGAGTGTGATATGGTAATGGGCGTAGTGATGACACGAGCGTGACACGGTACTAGGCATGGTCTTGGCTCGGTGCATGGTGTGGGTGTAGCACGACGCGACACGGTACTAGACACTACTGAACACGGTGCTGAGCACGAAGCGGGCACGAGCCGTGGAATGTCTGGACACGCAGGCGATACGGGGCTGGGCACGGCGATGGTGCAGTCGTGGAACGGTGCCGGTGCGGAGGTGGGCATGCAGGTGGGCTCGAGCTGGGCACGAAGCAGGCATGGAGTGACAAATGAGCAGGGCATGGGGCGACGACGAGGTGCCTTGGGGCTACGACGGCGGCAGTGGTGGTCGGTGTTGTATGCTCGTCTTGGAAGAGATTCATCGATGTCGGTGGAGAAAACGAGGAGGAGGTATTGCTATCGAGAAGTGGGTGTTGAGGATGAGCTAGGTTGGGCAGTGGCAGCTGGAGCGGAGATAGTCGCTACAAGGAGTTTGGATGGCCATTGCTACAATGGTGCTGATGGGTGTGGCTGTAGGTGGTTGGGAGTGAAGAAGGAGGCGAGGGAACGTTGAAGGGGAGATCGGTGCAGTTGGGTGCTCGTGGTGGTGTTGGGAAGCTCGTCGACGGTGAGGGTGGTCACGACGGCGGTGAGAAGATGGCCGCGAGGAGGTGAAGGCTCGGTGTTGGAGCTCGATAGGAGGAGGACGTAAGGAGCTCTGGTTGGAGCTTGGTCGGAGGAGATGTCGCCGAAGGTGGTAAGGCTCTGGTGGAGTTCGACGGCAGAGGTGGCCAAGGATGTTCGTCGGCAAGGTGAAGCAATAGGGGGTGAGGGGGAGAGAAAAACTAAGATAGTGAGATAAAGGGAGGGAGGGAACGGTTGATGAGGGGAGACATTGGGGGATACACGGGGGCGTTGCGAGAAGGAATGGGGTAGTTGTGAGGAAGAAGGGGTCATGGAGTAGCGCAGGTCCAAAGGTGAGGGGCTCATGGAAATGAGAAAGAATGATGGAAAAGAAAAAAGAAGGAGAGGGAAAGGCTTGGGGGTCTCGGGCCAGGGTTGGGGTTTGGGCTTTGGGCCCTGGGGCTAAAAGAAAAGGAGAGAAGAGAGAAGTTAAGCTGCTGTTAGGGTTAGGGTTTAATTTAGTTTAGTTGGGAAAAAGATAATTAGAAAAGATATAAGGAAAAGTTCATATCGAAAATTTTTGGAATAAATATTAAATGCTGAATAAAAGTATAACAGGGATTGGGTATTACATCTTAAGTATCTACAAACTCGTCCGATCCTTTTGAAGTTTTATCTGGTCTTTATTTTGTGACATTATGACTCTAAATCGAAGTTTTTGAAACGTAATGACGTTATTTGTGCCGCATGTAAATACGTATAGGATTTTAAGTTAAAAAAGAAGTGAAGTGTGAAAAATAGGGCTTGATATTTCTAAACTTAGGATGATAGAGTTTCTAACTTGGATACGGAACTTTAGGATTAGAATTGACTGTGATTTCACGAAACCAGCTTGACGGGATTTTGTGCGTGTAATCCACTGAAAACCCTCACGAGACAGCACTCCTTCGACTTAGGACACCTAGAGGTTTAATGACTTGTTGCACGGGATCAGTGCAATCGCATTCTCTGCGAAAATGAGCTTAGAATTTTGTTTTGCTCGGGACAAGCAAAAGATAAGTTTGGGAGTATTTGTTCATCACGAAAAACTGTATTTTAATACCGCTCATTCATTATCATTTTTGTGTTATATCGGTACTATTAATTCATGTCTGCGCAATAAATACAAGATACATGTATTCATGACAAAACAATAGAAATACACTCAAATGCATGGATACGACATTTGTGAGCCGACACTGCAATCAGAACGGAAAACTGATTATTAGTTATGAAGATTTTACAAAAAAATAAGTGTGCACATTGTTTTTATCCAAATGATCCCTAATCGTGACCGGTTACATTTGGTTTGGCCAGAGGCGAGGGTTAAGAGACAAGAACGGAAGGGCAGAGGTTAATAAGTTGGATTTCACGCACAATTGCAAATACCGTGTTTAAGCACCCTAATCCACATTGTTGCCAATTACTTTAGCATCATTAATCAAGTGAGGTACAAAGGAATAAGTACGGATTTACCTAACTTATACTAAGCTAACTCTATCCCTAACAAACTCGCTTTTGAACATACATACAAAACACTTAAGTTAGAACCGAACAACTCCGACTTTTGACTTAACTCGTGAGAACAAAAATTGAAAACATACCTTCTCCCTGCGGACGACCCGTACTCATCACGACTACACACAACGCCGTCTTGATTGCGGTACTTTAAATTTAAATACGACACCTAAAATCTCATTCAATCAATATACATTAAATATATGTTTTACATAGTATGATACTACTATATTTATGACTTAGGTAGATCGATGTTCATACGATTTCTATTTTTTGATATCTTTTTACTCACGAATTGGCTACTCACCCCGTTATGCCTTAGTTTCTTACAGGACCGACCGCTCAGACCGTAGCGGCTTGCTGGACATTTTCTTCTTCGGGTGATTGCTTTTGGTAGGTGGGTTACACGGTACTATCGTAACCGCCTCTTATATTGTATATATATTTCTTCTTGGATCTAATTAAAAACTCCATCAACCATTTATATAATCCACGACTTAGAGACGAGATTTAGATATGTATTGTTTTGGGTGTCGAACTCGTTTAGAGTCGACTTGAATTGTTTATTTACAAATCTATTGTGGTCTGTTTGTTATTCTTCGCCTTGAGTATCGTATATATTTGCATGGATTGTGTCTCCGCTATTGGGTGTGAGCTAGCTTCCGTTTGGGGATATTTTTTAAATTATATGCTTTGTACTTGTTTTCTACAAATTTTATAAAGGAGGTGTCCGATTTTTAAATGACGAACATGTTATAAATCAAACTTTACTTATACTTTTAAAACAACTTGATTTCAATTTATAAACCATTTTTCAATACTACACGTCCTTTATTTTCATAAATGGTTTAGTTTCTAATTTTTGGCTTATTTGGATTACAGTGGGATCCTATAAACGTCCCGTGCCATTTCAGGATCGTGAAATTAATTTCTCATAACAAAATTTTTTGAGGTTGAGAAATCAACCAAGCATTAATTCTGCCGGGATCCCTCGCCCCCCGCCGCCAGCCGTGCTCCAGTCGACCGTTCTCCTCCATGATCCCTCGCCGCCCGCTGCCTGCCTCCTTCGTTGCCCGCCAGTTGGCCCCTCGCTGCCGGCCTCCCTCACCACCCGACTTCTGCCTTTCACCGCCATCCTCCTTGCAGTCGGCCTCCTTCGCCGTCTGCCGGTCGGTCGTACATCATCAACCTCGATGCCCATCTTACGCCGTCGGCCTCATCTTCAATCCTCCGCCGGCCGCCGCCGACCTCGCCTTTAATCGTCCGCCGGCCGCCGCCGGTCAACAGTTACACGTACATATATTACCGGAGACGGTTAAAATATACCAAGCACGTTAATACAAGGTTTTTTGAAATTGAATGCCCGGTCATTACATTCTCGAAAATGTATGTATTTTGGATAATCTTCTATTACACGTGCGAAGCACACCCATTAATATTATTTATTCAAAAAAAAAAGATGATAGTGGCTTTGCTGTTGCGAATGAATACACATACTAAATTTTCAGTGCTACTGATCTTATAATAAATGAACTGTTCTAATAATTCTAACCAATTAATTGAGATAAGGAAACACAACCGATCTCTCAAATTATTATATTACATCTAAAAAATTTAATTCCTAGAGATATCTTGCACCAAGAAGCCCCTAGTTTTAAAATAAAGAAAATCAAATATGATCTATATATCAAGTTTCTTGCCAAGAATCTTTCCTTTCCTTTTCTTATTTTGTTTGGCCAATAATTTTAACCAACAAATAATTGAAATGATGTCCTCTATAATAGAGCTTGCTAAGTTGTTTTTTATTTTTATTTTTGGCCCAAGGTTTTTTCTACACATCGTCCAGACAACACAATCAATCTTCAAACTTTGTAAGTTTTAATTTCATCCCCGTCTTCTTTTCACCTGATTAATTCTTTGGAACAGAAATTTTTTAGGATGAGAAATCAACCGACCAAGGAATTAATAATGAACAAGTTAATTTAAAAGTCATTTTCAACCGACAGAACATATCTTACATGAGAAGTTTTTCTCTTGATCAGGTTGTGTAAACGAGAAGAAAATTACGCTATCCCCAAGTCTCCAACTGCTCATCCACAAAATAACATTGAATTTCAACGATTAAAAACAATGTTTTTTATGATTCTCAAATTGTCAGTAATAGGAAAATAATAAATAACTCAATTTTCTCTTAATTACGCATGCAGAACACTTGTCAGAAAACTAAATCCAAGTAATTAATGACTGCAGTGGGGCCGGCCTGCAAAAAGGACAGATCAGATCCATCTACAATCTTGGCCAAGTACATGTGCTCTAATCAATTTGGGCTTTAATTTCAGTGGGGGTTACGTTTGGACCGTTTCCATTAAATATTAAGTAAACTCAATAATAATTAAATGATGACAAGTTGCTGGCTGCATTCTTGTATCATTCATTTTTTTGGGACCTAGAGAGGTGCCTCATTTACATAATTTTGTTGATAAGACTGACATAATAATTTTGTTGATGTCACGATGTCACAAACTTTATTAGTGTGGTGCCTAAAGTATGGGAGCAGTGAATTTGTTTGCGAGGCATGGGGAAAAAAATTGTCCCTTAATAATTTAATTGTGTTTTTTTTGCAAGAAATTAAACTTTTGTCTTCCGGCAAAACTAGTCGTTACCTTTTCTTTAGCTTTAGCTTATTAGAATTTTTGCACGTGCGATGCACGTGTACTTGTGAAGAGAGCCGACTGTGGAGACGTGTATCAACTCGTTTTAACTATTTTTTTTATAAATATGTTAATTATTAGGTTTTTCGGAAAAAAAAATTGGACCCCTTTAACCAACCATTATTGTATTTGGATGATGAAAGGGTAAAAATGTAAACTCGTGAACTTGAGGATTTGAGTTCGCATGCTATGGGGATAGTGTTCCATGAGTGCATTTTTTTTTTCATTTTTTGCATAATCTTATTAGAAAAAAGAAAAAACTTTTTATAATACAATCATGCGTTCTAGTTATAATAGTACTAGTAATGGGCACGTGCGATGCACGTGTGTATCGACATAATTGCATATAAAATAAATGTCCACCAAATTGAAGTATCAATGTCTACTATTATAACTATAATTTTTAGGTAGTTGCAATTAAAATTTCAAATTGGACTAACATGCAACATATACATACTATGTGGAATTTTAATAAAATTTCAAGGAAAAGATCGAGAAAAATGCAAACAAAAAACTAAAATAGAATCAAGAACTAATTAACTAGATTAGGCAAAATACAAACAAAACAAAAACATGGCGAAAAAAAGTTGAAAAGATTAATAAAGATTTTTAAACATATTTTAAGATAATAGATTTCTTTAGAGATTTTTCTTAACATAACATATAAAAACCTTATTTTATTATACATGTGCATCTCACGATGCTACATACTAGTATACATGACTCAAATTCAAAACACACACATAAATGGTTGATAATTTTATCAAGAGTTTTTTATTTTTTTCTTTTTCTTTTTCTGAAACCACCCCCCCTTCAGGGATGGAACTTGAGACCTCTCTTATTGGAGAGAAAATTGGTATCAATTGAGCTCAGCCAAGTTGGTATCTTATCAAGAGTTGATTGGATTTTATTGGAGTTAAATATCCAAAAGCACAAAATGTGTAGTGCATAACATTTTATTGCATTTAATACCGTTCATTCTTAATCTTTTTGGTATATAAATAAGTGCTTTTCATCCATGTCCGTTGCATGATTACAGGTATAGGTATTGGAGTAGTTGACGGAATCTTGAGCTTAAATCGGCACAAATTAAACCAAGTCAAAGTATAAGTCAACGGGGTCAAAATCATGGATCTCAAAATTGAGTTATGAGTATTAAAAAGATCCCTGCTCAAACCCAGAAGAGCACAAAAGAAGATTAGAGAGCCAACTCTCTGACTTGGCCGCCAAAACACGGCCATTTTAGTCATTTGGTCGCGTTTAAGCGGTCAAAACAGCAGCTCCCTTGGAGAGTTTTTTAGGGCAATTTTTCTTTTCTGGTGGTTCCAGAATCAACTTATGGTTTTGGGCCTCCAGCCCTATATAAGTGTTGAATCAGTCATTTGCCTCATGGCTTTATTTTTCAGGATTAGTTTAAATTAGGAAAATTAGTTAATTAGGTTCATCTATTAAAAAAAGCTTGTAATTTAGTTTATTGAAATAAAAATATCTTTCTTATTATTGTTCTTGCCCTTCAATTTGTAGTTTAGGATTTAGCTTGTATTAAATTGTGAAACTTGGTTGTAGCAGTTTAGATTGAGGTTTTATTTGTTCTTTTCTCTTCGATTTTCTTCTCTTTTTGTCTTGTGAGCAATGATGCTTAAAGGTAGCTTCTTGCTTTTGTGAGAAGCCCTAAAGGCTAGATTTTTCTATATTTTTGTTATCATTCATCTTTTCTCTTTTTTTTTAACATAATAAGTGAGTGGTGGCTTTATTTGCATGGGGTGAGGAGAAGGTAGTAAGGATGGTTATCATTCCTTATCTCTTTTTTGATCAAACTCATTGAAGTTGAACCCCAACCCAATATTGAGAATAAGTTGTGTCAAGGGTAAGAAACAGAAGGAACAAGGGGCATGTGTGAGGACTTGGCGCATAAAAAGCTAATGCCTAGACTCGTAAGTACTTTGCACACGCATCCTAATCCACGTCTCTTATCATTGCATTAGCATCTTTTATTTGAGATGATTCAACGAATGAGTGTATGAATGAAACCATACCTATATTACCTAATTCAATCCACTGGCAAACTCCTTTCTTTTTAGATTTTCAAAATCTCTTACTTGTTTAGTGATAATCACACAACTTCCACTTAATCCTATAACTCGTCTAAAACTAAAACTAAGTGATTGATTAGTCGTTTCTCCGTGCATGATCCCTACTCACAATGGTTAGCTATCTAGCGACACCGTCTTGATTGCGATCTAGAATTCCCCAAACCTTTTCCCTATCAATCATGTGTCATTGGTGCAAAGTTCTACAAAATAAAATCAAATTCACAAATAAAAAATATTAAAAAAGAAATGGAAAGAGAACAATCCTTGATGGATGTTGATATAAAACATTCTTTAAGAATTGAAGAAATCACTATCTTTTACCATATTATCATTATTCCTCAAACAAAAGTATTTTTAAGAAAAAAGAATAAAATTAGAATTGGGATCAAAGTAATCATCTACACATAAAATCTTGGAATTAAAAAATGTCAAATAGAAAAAAAAAACCTCATCTTTCTCTTCCTCCACCGTAAGAAGAAATATTGGGAGGAAAAAAGTAGTCGTTTAGGGCCCATTTGGCTTATCTTATAAGTATTAGGTACAAGTCATGGTCACTTATAAGTGACTTATAATTTTAGAGTAATAAATGAGAAAAGTGTTTGGTAAAACTTGACTTGTAAATAATTGAAGTGTCTGGTAAAATTGACTTATAATTATGTGTTATGTTAAAATTGTTGGATATATATGCCCTAAAGGCCTTCATTGTATAGGATGCTAGGGATATGTATGTACATGACAGTCTTGCTTGATATGATAGTACGCTATTTGGTTTGTCTTTGTCTTAACGTATGATATATTTTACTTGGTATTTATATATGTATGTTGATAAAGCCCATAGGGTGTTTGCCTGACTACCGGCGTTGTGATGGCAGTCATACTTGTGGGAGCTGGATAGTCAATAGGCACATCCTTAAATGTCCCTGATCGCAGGAGTATCGAGACCGGGCATCGGAGTAGACTAGTGTATACATATCTAGACCCTGAGGAGGGGCGATCGACTGGTCCCGCAGCCATTGGTGGAGTGCACCTAAGATTGTATACAGATGCTCACTGGATGTGAGTACACCGGACAGGACTCGCCGAGAACTGACTGGATGGTATTATACCTAACGTCAGATAGCAGTTCTCAGGTGACATGTGTACAGATAGTCCGTTGACTTAAGGTCATCATTTGTCTCGTGTGAGTTCCCACCATGTTTTGATTATTACCCTACCACGATTCAAAGGAGTCGTGCAAACAGGTTTTAGTTGGGCACAGTCCCGAGCCACGTGGAGGCAGTGATCGACTGTTAGGGATTCGTCTCTCCCGGTATAGGGAGTTGATATCGCACGGAAAATTGGTTGGTCATTACCATAAGTCCCTGGCCAGGGCTGATTGAGAATTGCTGATGGAATGATCAGTAGATTCTCGGATGGTCTTGAGCCATACCGACACGACTTGTACGGTTATTAGGGGTCTGACGTCCACCACCTCCCTAGACCATACATGCGATACTCTTAGACGAACAGACCGGACTGCGCGGATATTGTCACGAACAGGCTCAGTAGGATTTCGGATGGGTTACCTCATCAGCTTTCTTATCGACAGCTACTTGGGGACCGTTACGTACAGTTAGTACCGCTTGCGGTCTGTGGTTAAACCCACTGCCAGCGTAGTAGTCGAGTCTTTAGAGTCCCATACAGAGATTTCCCAAACTCAGGCGAAAAGATATAGAGGTCGTATAGTTTTACGATAAAGGTTCGGACGCATACGTGTTTAAACGCACGTATGACATTCGGACAGTTTTTACTAGCCGGCTTTGGTTTAAGCCAGATTCTAGTATCAGGTTATTGGATTTATACAGTCTAAAGTTTTTCCGTGTTTTCACGGATGCGATGGGCGTTCTCGTAATTTTCGAGAAGCTTCTAGAAGGATGTGACATGAGGGGTTAAGGTGGCATTTTCATTAATTGCTTTAGTGACTCATTCATATGATTCATCATATCATTAAATGCATCATTAATGCATCATTAATGATCTAATGACTCACATGATGAATCACTCTTCTTGAATAAATGAAGCATGGTGAATAATCATTTAATTGATATTATTTGATAATTCATTATGTTTGATATATTCAAGTGAGAAGCTTTTCTATTCTCATTATCATCTCTACCTTCTCTCTCCTCAAGCTCTCTCTCCTTCTCCAAATCCTAATCTTATCACTCATGAGTTGAGTACAAGGATTAGTAAAGACTAAACACTCCATAACCTAACTCTATATCACCTTAGTTCCTTTATTAGCAACTAGAGAAACTAAGTAACCTCAAGTTTAGAGGTTATAGCTTGGATTAGGGTTCTCAGGTGGATCGTCTATCACGGAAGGAAGCCAAGGAGGACGTGGAGATCCAAGGAGGCCGTGGAGATCGTAAAGACGAAGGACTAGAATCGTTTGGTATAATCTCTTTACATAGTAGCTTAGAACTCTATACTTATTGTTAAGTATTGTTTAGAAAAGATCTTCGGTTAGTTGATGTTTGTTTACAAAACACGGATCGTTTTTCAAATTTCTGCCTCCCCGCAACTCGTGGGGTGTTGCACATCAATTTACAGTGGTATCAAAGCCCCACTAAACAATAATTAACTCACTTGCAAAGTCGTATGAATTTCGAACGCGAAACAAACCGGGAAATACACCGATATTGCATAGTTTCTGTCGAATTAAAAATGAGGTCTAAAAATTTTTCAGGGACCTCCAGAATGACCGGCTTGAATATATAAGAACACACAAGAAAAATAGGCTCCTGAATCGGCCAAAGAGCCGCGGAACCGCGGCCGATCCCACCGATCCGCCGCGGATCCGCGGCCGAGTTGGGGCCGATTCAGCCCAGTTTTCTTCTGTGCATCTTCTGGGTTATTTTGTATTTTCTGGTATTTTTATTTTCTGCTCAGGTTTCAAATTTACAGAGAAGATTTGGAGTAGAATTTAATGTGTTTAATCGATCGAAATTATACGATGTTTACTTGTTTGATTATATCTGTGAAATGTATTATGTGTTCGTAAACCTCCCCTAACTGCTAGTATGTTGGTTGGCAGGGGGTTGCACATATCTGTAATGTTTTTTAACTGTTTGTGGATATAAATTGTATTGGATTGTTATGGTGATTAGCCGGGTTTTGTGATGGGTTATTGTATTAATTCATTTGATGTAAATGTAATAAGTTGTAATATTATTTTGCAGGGCACATCCAAGTTGCGGTTGTAGCCACCGTTGTATTATTTCTTTTTACTGTTTTTGCTCCTAGTATAGACCCAAGGTGGGGTGCACAAACTACCGGGTATTTTGAAGTGTTGAGGTAGACCGCTTCACTTCTGGTACTTGGCGGGTAGTTTGCCGTACCCGTAGGGGTCTGGGATAGGGTAATGGCTATTCATCACAACTGTGTAATCCGTCTTTCATTGCAGGCTCAAAAGAAACGCGGATTGCTTGCAAATCCAATATTGTTTATCTGTGATCTGGAATGCCTATTATTGCGTCTGACGAATGTACAATATCTATATATGATAGCTATTTAGACGTCACTTGTGTTTTACACCCGCGCTAGCCCAGCCCCCGCTCTGTCGTTAGTTAAGTAACCTAACGGGTGATAACGGGACCCAGTGGAGAATGCGGATGGCATAAGAGGACGTTGTATTTTCGTTGTTATCTGTAATGATAGGTTAATTGATGGGACGCATTATTATTAATGCAAAGAAAATAAAACCTAAACTGAATCGTTGGAACAATTTCTAAAAACCACTCGGTTTTCTTGAAAAAGCAAATTTTAAATGCGGAGCTTAAACCACTTCTTTTAAATAAAAGCTATCTTTGTTCCTTCGATCATATCAAGTTCAATACGTTAACGGTTTTTTGCCAAAAACCAGCTGTAACCCTCCGTCGTTTCAGATAGACAGCACATTGTATTCATGCTATGCTTGTTGGCCTACGTCAAGACATAGTGTATGGTAGCAGTGTGTGTGCCTATTTGTTGCATAGATAGATGCATTAGTTTAAGACAGACGTACACCTTGTTGGCCTACGTCAAGGGCTTGTACGATGTACTTAAATTGATCAGGACAACGACGGGTAGAACTTGACTTGCGTCTTATGATTTGTTGCCCTACGTCAAGGTCATAAGAGGTTGGGGTAAAAATCACATCGGGAGTTTCAAACATAAAGGAAACTTGCAGATTTAGCATACCTTCTGGAGTGTGGTGACTAGAGTGGCTTCTATCTAGGGCATCATGTAATGATAGTTGGATCCCGATCCCACTGATGAGTAGGATTACTCTCGAGAATTTTTCTCACTTAACAATCAATGGTATAAACCAAGTAGGTGACTAGAAAGGTGTTAGAGGGGCTACGCCTCCAGGGAAAAGAGGTTATTTAATTAAGGAACTTCGCGAAAGCGTTGGAAAACCTCCCTCGAAGTACCAACACTAGACTGGCTGAAAGGTTAAGCAAGTATTGTGACGTGTGATTAAATCCTGACTAGTTCTTCTTTTAGGTTTTGAAGAAGGATTTGAGGAAACAGTGGGAGCCATCCTGTTTAGATAAATTAATAAACCAATCTAAACTTGCAAGAGCATATGCTGAGTGTTTTCTTTTCTCTCTCTCTCTGGCAGCTACCATGACTGGACTAAAACTATTACTTGAAAAAAATATACTGACCGGGCAGAACTATAAAGATTGGCTAAGGAACGTTAATATTGCACTGACTTATGACAAAGTAGCATATGTTACCACCGCTGTTCCTCCCCTTATCCCAAGACCAGATTCCTCAATTGTGGACAGGGAAGTCCGCAAAACCTGGGATCTAGATTGTGAGCGAGCTAAGTGTATCGTGCTGGCGTCCATGAACAATGAACTCCAGAAACAGCACGAGAGTATGGATATTGTATCCATCTTTCTCCATGTCAAAGAATTGTATGGGGAGCACTCCCGTATCGCGAGGTACGAAACCTCAAGGAAACTCTTCCAGATGAGGTTAGCTCCAGGATCGCCTGTAGGAGAGCATGTCCTCAAAATGATCATCCTCATTGAGGAACTCGCAAACCTGGGATGCGTGCTAGAGAACGATTTGTATATCGACTTGATTTTGCAGTCCCTTCCCCACACCTTCTCTCAGTTCGTGCTGAACTTCAACATGTACGAAATGGAAGCGGATCTTCCAAAGCTCCTCAATATGTTGAGGGTAGCAGAGACCTCCTTGAAAAAGGAGAAGACCCCCGTTCTGTATGTTGGCCAATCATCTTCTTCTAAATCTAAAGCGAAAGCTAAAGGGAAGAAGAAGATGAAAGCCACCAAACCGAAAGGTGGGGTCAAGAAGGTGCAGGGAACGAACAAGGCAGGAAGGGTGAAGACAGAAAAAAACGAGTGCTTCTATTGTAACAAACAAGGGCACTGGAAGAAGGATTGTCAGGCCTTCAAAGCCAAGGACATGAAGCAAGCAGTTGCTTCTACTTCAGGTGTGTTTGTAATCGAAAATTGTTTTTCAGTTAACTCTAAATCATGGGTACTTGATACCGGTTTTGGTTCTCATATCTGTAATTCATTGCAGGATCTGAGAAATAGTAGAGTGCTGGGGACAGGTGATATGACTCTCCGGATGGGCAATGGAATGCATGTAGATGCAATTGCAATAGGGGAATATCACCTAGGGTTGACTAGTGGGCACATTTTGGTGTTATACAGCTGTTTTTGTATTTCCAGTATGTTGTGTAATATTATATCAGTATCTTTGTTATCGAATGAAGGATATAGTTTTACGCTTGAAAGAAATGTTATGAACATTCACCTAAATCAAGAACTGATTGGGTTTGGCACACTGGAAAACGGCATATACATACTTAATCGACCTTAAATTTTCAATATTCAAAACACGCATAAAAGAAAGGCTCCAGATTCAAATCAAGCTTCCTATGGCATTGTAGACTTGGTCATATAAATGAAACAAGGTTGACTAAGTTACATAAAAATGGATATTTAGATCCGTTTGAATATTCATCATATGCAACTTGTCAATCATGTATCAAAGGAAAAATGACCAAATCTCCGTTCACCGAACACGGAGAAAGAGCCACTGAACTCTTGGGACTAGTACACAGTGATGTATGTGGTCCGATGTCTACGCATGCAAGAAGTGGTCACTCCTACTTCATCACTTTTACTGATGACTTCTCTAGGTATGGACATGTGTTCTTAATGAAGCATAAATCCGAGGCTTTTGAGAAGTTTAAAGAGTATAAAAATGAAGTAGAGAAACAAACTGGTAAAAGCATCAAGACACTTCGATCTGATCGAGGTGGAGAATACTTAAGTGTAGGGTTCCTAGGCACACTCAAGAGGTTCCACAAGGCATCAACCATGCCAAATTCAAATTTTTAGGTGCCGAGAAACCCTAATATAGATCGTTAACTAGAGGATAGGCGAAAATAAAAGCTAGCAAACAACTTTGCTACTAAGTGAAAGGGATTACAACCTTTGTAGATCCGGTCCTCCACTTCTTTAGCTCCGTGTTGACATCCCTCCGCTGCGATCATCAGGATCCCGGACTCTAGCGATGGTTTCGTCGGAGAAATGAGCGGGCTAGGTCGTTGACTTTGAGGCCGAAGATGATCTACGTCGGGGAGACTCAAACTCAAGCTATTCCTTCACTTGGTCAAAAACTTTGTGAAGAGAACACCCTATACTACATGGCAAGTGGTAGAGGATGAAGAAATAGGAAGTGGGTTCACTTTAGAATTGGATTTCTCACTCTTTTTCTCATGGCACCATTGGAGCTAGCAAGCTTTTGTGAGCTTGATGAAGATGAAGAAGAAGAAGAAGAAAAGAATCATATGAATCATTATCCAAATAAAACTTATCGTTTTAATCATGGCACCATGGTTGAGTTAAGCCCTCATGCTTAACTCATGTAGAGAATTAACCAAAGCAATAGGTTAAGGGTTGGGTTAACTAATATTCTGAACAAATGACAAAAGAGTTGACTTTGTCAATGTTTATCAAGCTTCATGAAGCTTGATAACTTTGACTAAAGTCTTACTCTTTTGTTATTTGTTAGGAAAATAGTAAACCCTAATTTAACCTTGATTTGGTTCAAGTCTCATTGATTATTGTCAAAAATATGAGTTTACCGCAATCAGAAACGGCGTCGCTTCGCAGCTAGCCGGTGAGTACGGGTCGATCCACAGAGACGGGTAAATTTCTTTTATGTGTTTTAACGAGTTGATTCAAAGTGTCGTTTTGGTTGTTTTATGAAAATCTATAAAACTAGATCTAATTAATCTAATTAAGAGTCTTGCTAGGGTTAGGCTTAGGGGAAGTTTTGGAGATTAACGTTTTTCCTCACCGCTTTCAATGCCTTCTTTTTTTAGATCTATTAGATGTTAATGTAATTATTAATAAAGTGGATCCAAATCTTTTGGGAAGATATTTCTTCCTCTAGATTTGTATCCTTCCTTTGTTGATAATTACCCTAACCCCCACGGAAAACGCGCGCAACCGGCCCTTTATACTACGGTTCATCGTTACCTCGAAGGGTAGGATGCCGCAGGGAGCGGTTGTGCTCGTATGCGTAGAGTTCTAATTCATTAGGTGAAAGTGGCATTGAAAGGGGTGAGAGATCTCATCTCTCAACCCTTTCCCTAAGGCTAACCCTAACAAGCGAGGAGATTACTCGCTCATTAGGGGATGAGAAAACATTTTAATTAAAAGAAACAGAAATAAAATACCTTCTAAGTTGACGGCTCCCTCCAAACAAGAAGAACAGATCTGAATTTATCTCTCAGAAATTCTGAAATTTATTGATTGAAAAGAGGCATAGGTTTTTACAGATCTGGGAATACAATTTATAGGAAAACATGAAAACTAGGGTTACAGACTCTCGTAGACATGCAATTACAGATTTGATCCCTAAAAATCCCAACACCCGCACCGACGCACCGACACAAGAAGTCGGCGCCGATACGGGCATTAAATGGCCGCGGAACCGCGGCAATTGGGCGCTTGGGCCGCGGTTCCGCGGCCCTTTGGTGAGCTTAGCTCACCAAACTTTCTGGGTTGCTTCTTGTTGGCTTGGGCTTCTTATTTATATACATCTTTTCTCTGTTTGGCTTCTTATTCCTCTCCAGATTTTTCAGTGAAAACTTGTAGCGATCTTTTAACCGTTTGCCATGACATTTTGGACCTTGTACTGTTCTTCGACTAGGCTTGACTGGATCCGTCTACTTGTTTGTCAAAAGTCCCTTTTCTGTATCAGCTTTCATCTTTTTCACTGTATCTGCATCCAAGCCCTGTATCCTGTAACATGCAATAAACGTGCGTCAAGAGTACCTGTTTATTTATAAAACGGATAAGAATAGGGGAATGAAAAATGCAATATTATGGTCTGAACAAATACCCCCAAACTTACCTTTTGCTCGTCCTCGAGCAAACTTATTATTTTATTCTCTAAAATCCTAACCACACTTTCGCAGGGAAACGCGATTGCACTGAGCATGTGCAACAAGCCGTTAAACCTCTAGGTGTCCCTAGTAGGAGGAGTGTTGTCTCCTGAGGGTTTTCAGCGGATTACACCCACAAAATCCTATCAACTCGGCCCATTGACTTTTGTTCTCCAATTAGGTTTTCTAACTAAGAATTCTATTATCTTTTACTTGTAAATTATCCACCCATATTCTTCACACTTCCTCATCATTTAACTTAAAATTATATATATCCTATAGACTTACTTAGCTTTCGACATCTCTTAAGTTTTCCTTCTAGGATTCCATCTTGACTTAGGAATTTTTATCAACTCTATTAAAGATATAAGTTCTATTTTTCATTCCTCTCTCTTATCTAAATTCCAATCACATATCCCTGCGTGTGTGTATAGATCACCCCTACACTTGGAAATTCAAATCAAGCAATCATACTCTCGTCCATTGTCCAAAGCACTTATTAATTAGTGAATTTTTAAATGAAATTTGCTTACACATCCTTCATGCGACCGTTAATACTTCTTGAGGTACCAACAACCGACTACAAGATGTGTTAGCACTTTAAAGCGTACTTCCTAGTTTTGCAACACCCAAGGCTTTAGCAGTGACTCCCAAACCAGTTGGTCTAAGGCACTAGGTGATAAGGCACCCTCGCTAAAGATTTTTCTACTTTTACAGCCTTAAGTAATCACAAAAACCAGTGTCCATTTTTTTTTATTCACTTTTTTTTTCTTTTATTTTCATTGTACTAAGGACTTTAGACAAGAGCATTTCAAGGTCTCGTCTACTATTCCAAGTTTCAAGGTGCGTGATTGTGTAAATTGTAGGATATACGTTTTCAGAATCTAGACTTAAGCTAGGAACTATTTTTCAAACTTATACTCTAATAAGAACATCAATACTCTTCCCTTGTTTCGACTTAACCCAAGAAGTGAACCCAAAATTTGCCTATTTCTAAATAAACTACAAGGCATATACTTTCTACCGTTAAACTTTAAGGAATGTTATTTTTAGGGTTTTTAATTCAGTAAGTCAAAGATCTAGTTGTTCCTAGCTAGTTAACCAATCTGTCAAACGCTAGTCAAATAAGCCAAAATTGAATACAATAATTTTTATAATTTTTGAAATTTTTCAAATTTTTATGGGTTTTCAAATAAGTATGCAAATGCAAAATATGTACAAATAAATGCGAAGGAAGAAGATGTACCGAGCATACCTCCAAACTTGAACTTGACAGTGTCCTCACTGTCATGCTAAACCAAGAGGGTCAAAATACCGGCACTTCCCTGTTTATTTATTTATAATTTTTTTTATTGTTAAGAAAAACAAAAATATATACAAAAAGGCCCTCCCCCAAACTTCATTTAAACTATGTTAGACATTACTGCCAAACTTTGCATCGGCCAAAAGTCAACACCAACCAGTTGAAAAATTTATCAGTAAAGAATATTGGTTGGTGGAAGAATAAGTTGTGGTGGTCCGCAAAGAATTGGGAAAGATAGAAGTAGTGGTATGGGAGGTGTGGAGGTAAATATACAGGTGATGGTGATGCATCGAAACGAGAATGGAAATGATCAGCAATCAGTGGAGTGTTGGCATTCTCGTAGCTTATTAAAAGAAATGGGGGTATTTCAACTTCTAAATGAGGAGGTTGACTCACCACAATACCCCCAAGATGTTCCTGTGGGTCCTCTAGTGACCTGGCATCATCCATCAATTGTGTATGATATTCAATTATGAGGGAACTGATCTCCTCGATGTCCGCCATAGTCCTACCGAAAACTTGCCGCCTATCTTGTAAGACCGTTAAGAGGGCATTCTCTTGCTCGAGGGCTAGAGAGGCTGATATGATAATGGGAAAGGTCTCATTCTCACCTATGTAAGCATATCTAAGGTGAGACGGCAAGGGCGTGAGTTCGAGTTTCGGAGGCGAAAGAATCATTGCGGAATCTACCTCGAACTCAAAGGACTCCAACACAGGTTCGAAATCACTGCAGACAACCGATTCGGAAGACTCGACTAACTCATCTGAAAATGTAAAGGACTCAAATTCGGGCTGTGAGTCGTCGTCATCCGAAAAAGTGAAACAGTCATAATCAATTTCGGTTGTGTCAACGGTGGTAGGCTCAAGGAGGGACGCACTAGTGGCGTCAAAACTGTTTTCATCAAATAGAAAATTTTCAAGCTCGCAGTCCTCCTGCGTGATTTCGTGAATAGAGCAAACTTCTCGTGTACTAGTTTTAGGTACGGGGGGCAGACTTCCCATCTTATAAATATTGAACTCACTAGACCTCTTTCCGAAGGATAGAGTCATGGAGCCATTGCGACAATTTATTACAGCATTGGAAGTGGCCAAGAATGGTCGACCAAGAATTACCGGAATTTGGTTTCTTGGGTTAGCAACAGGTTG
Organism: Agapanthus africanus; assembly: GCA_030015575.1. Taxonomy (NCBI): domain Eukaryota; kingdom Viridiplantae; phylum Streptophyta; class Magnoliopsida; order Asparagales; family Amaryllidaceae; genus Agapanthus; species Agapanthus africanus. Next base: position 494,975,570 of record JASDDO010000026.1, read on the forward strand.
TGTATCCATAACGATAAAATCAACGGGGAATATGAACTCCCCAACTTTGATCAACACATCCTCTAGCTGACCCCTTGGATAGGTGATTGATCGATCAGCCATTTGGAGAGTGCAACGAGTGGGTTTCAACTCTCCAACCCCTAATTGTTCGTACACGGAGTAGGGAATCAGGTTAACACTAGACCCAAGATCTAAAAGTGCTCGATTAATTTTCTTATCCCCAATCGTGATTGAAATAGTAGGACAGCCGGGGTCCTTTCGTTTTTGGGGTAAGGTTTGATGGTGGTTAATAGCATTGCTCACTGCACTAGCCACTAGCACTTTCTTGGGTACTTGAGATACCTTTCTCTTCGAGGTGCATAAGCCCTTTAAGATTTTCGCGTATGAAGGGACTTGTTGGATAGCATCCAAGAGAGGTATATTTATGCTAACCTGCTTAAATATCTCCACAATCTTCTCCACTTGTGCATTTGGTTTATTAGGACTCAACCTGTTTGGGAATGGAGCATTCTGAAAATTTGTTGAGTCAAAAGTCTGTGGAGTAGAATGTGGAGTAGGAACGGATCCCAGTGTGGATGTGTTCGTGTTGTGAGAAATGGGTCCGTTCGAGTCAGAAGAAGTAGAGCCGTATGAAAGGTGGAGAATAGGCTCTAAAGAAAAAGGTGAAGAAGGAAGTGAAGAAAATGAAGAAGGGGAAGAAGAACCACCGGCGGGGATGTCATCACTAGTTCCGACATTATTTTGCAATTCTCTTCCGGATCTCAACGTGGTCACCGCATTTACATTGTGATTGTGATATGCGTTTTGTGTGTGACCGGGATTGGGCAATGGTTGAGATGGAAGCTTTCCCTTTTCTCTCTCGCTCAACGCAGCAGTTAATTGTGCAATTTGTGCCTCAATAGATTTGATACTTTGATCGTGTGAGGCATTGTTATTCATTAAAGATTGAACATAACTTTCAAATCTTGCTGCGGATTCTGTAGATTGCTTGAGAAATGCTTCTAGACTTTTCTCGAGCGAGATAACCTTATCATCATTTGGTTGAACCAAATTGTTCGTTTGATTTGTATAAGGTTGTTGTTGGAAAGGTTGCTGGTTTTGAGTTTGTAAAGGTGCTTGTTGTTGTTGTGGAGGAGGTCTTTGAAAATTGTTATTACCTTGGAACTGTTGATTTGGGTGACTCCTCCACCCCTGATTGTATGCCGAAGAGCACGGATCGTTTCTTTGTCGTTGCTGAAATACAGCATTGACTTGATCCTGTCCTTGAATAGGTGCATTATAAGGACACTCTTCGGTTAGATGTGATGGATTAGAACAACAAGCACAAACAGTTCGCGTGGGTAGAGTAGGGGCAGGAGAAGACGATGAGATTTTTGTCTCAATGGCTTCTAGCTTTTTCATAAGTGAGGCCATCTCGGCCTTCATAGCAATCGACATATCTACTTGATGTATGCCTGCCCTAGATTGACCACTAGAAGATGATGTGGTCTTGGTACTCTCCCACTGAATTGTTTGCTCACTAAGGTCCTCAAGAAACTGCCACGCTTCGTCGCTAGACTTGGAGAGAAAATGACCTTGACATATTGTTTCTAGCAACTGCTTCGTTGCTGCGTTCAATCCCTCGTATAATGTTTGGCAAAGTTGCCAACTTTCTATCCCATGATGAGGGCATTGAACAAGTACGTCTTTAAATCTCTCGAAGCACTTCCAAAATGGTTCGGAAGGAAGCTGTGAAAATTGTATAATCTCGTTACGGATTCTAGCAGTTTTATGATGAGGGTAGAATTTTTTCAGAAAAGCTCTCACAAACTCGACCTAATTTATAATGGAATGTGATGCGGTGCTATATAGCCACTTCTCGGCTAGGTCACATAAGGTAAAAGGAATGACCCTTAGCCTTATTGCGTCATCACTTAATTGGGTTGTCTTCATCATGGCGTAAACGTTTTGGAATTTATTAATGAAAATATATGCATCTTCGGATTCCAAACCATGAAACTTAGGCAGCATATTGATGAAATGTGGTTTTATTTCAAAATTATCCCCATTTGCCGGTGGGGGTGAAAGACATGTAGGTAAAGAAGTGCGGACGGGGTAGAAGAGATCCTGGAGCGCAACTCGTGCGGGCGCTACAACAGGCGGAAGATTCGGGTTATTCGCACCTGGCGGAGGTGGAATCATTCCCGTCGGTAAGGTATCGTTGGGGTTGAATCCCGACATACCTTCGAAAGAAGAACTTGAAGGTGGAGGTAAGGAAATGGACGGAATGTCGACGAAGGGTTCGTCGAAGGGTTCGTTGGTCGGTACCAACGAAACACGGACTAATCGGGCGTTAGTATCCCTAGTCCAAAATGACATACACTAAAGGAGTAGTGTAGTCAGAAAAATAGAAAAACAGAAAGTGGGGGTAAGATAACGTCAGTGAAGGAGAAATGGTGGAAGTGAGGTGCAAGTTTTCTTAGCGGCAAGTTGCAAGTTTTGAAAAGATTTTTCCCTTTTTTTTTATTTATGTGAGAGTTTTGCAAATAGGTTTTTGGAAAGGGACTCGTGACACAAATGTAATCAACCACACATGCACAATCAGACCTAGATCTAGGGTTGCCTAGGTCTGCTAGACAGCTCCTAACTAGGGCTAGAGATAGGACCTCAAACCGCCTCTTCACGGATAAATACGGCCAGGTAAGTGGGAAGGAACCACCACTACAGTGGGCCTAATTAATAACCACTAGCCTAGACACCGCAAAGTCGGTTAGGATAAACGGCCGATGCCTACACTAGTCCTTTTCCTATTAAGCTCGATGTCCTTAGGTCTGAGCCTAATCTTTTTTTAATTAATTGTGGTCAATGCAAAATGCTTTAGGTGTTTTCTGGGGTCCTGGGAAGGGTGATGAAATCCCCACCCAATCTGAATTTGGTCAATTAGCCCCTTAGAGTCCGGTTAAATTATGCAAAACAATAAAATTTCACTTGCAATCAATTTTTAGCGCGGCGCAAAGAAACCTGCAGAAAATCTGTTATTTAGAAGGGGGAGAAAGACTCTTTACGCAAAGAATTCCTGCAGAAAATTTTTACAGAGAGATATATGGTAGGTTGCAGAGGAGAGAGGAAGAAAACTGACCATGCAACTTTTACACAGAGAAGAGCTCAAAGGGCCGCGGTTCCGCGGTCGGGGGTGCTCCTTGGCCGCGGTTCCGCGGTCGACTAGAGGGATCAGGCTCTGCAAAAATTTCTACTGCACCCTTGTTCCAGTCCTCCTCTGTTCTGATGTTCCAATTTTTTATTTGCCCTCTGTAAAATTCCAGATCCGAGCTTCCTCGCTATTCCTGCAAGATTTAAAAGATACACCCTTCAAACAGATCAAAGTTGATAATTTTTGTAAATTTTTTTTTATATTTTCAGATTTTTATAATTTTTGAAATTTATATCAACCAGAAAATTGACAAAAAAGAAAAATTACGCCGTCCCCGGCAACGGCGCCATTTGATTATTGTTAAAAATATGAGTTTACCGCAATCAGAAACGGCGTCGCTTCGCAGCTAGCTGGTGAGTACGGGTCGATCCACAGAGACGGGTAAATTTCTTTTATGTGTTTTAACGAGTTGATTCAAAGTGTCGTTTTGGTTGTTTTATGAAAATCTATAAAACTAGATCTAATTAATCTAATTAAGAGTCTTGCTAGGGTTAGGCTTAGGGGAAGTTTTGGAGATTAACGTTTTTCCTCACCGCTTTCAATGCCTTCTTTTTTTAGATCTATTAGATGTTAATGTAATTATTAATAAAGTGGATCCAAATCTTTTGGGAAGATATTTCTTCCTCTAGATTTGTATCCTTCCTTTGTTGATAATTACCCTAACCCCCACGGAAAACGCGCGCAACCGGCCCTTTATACTACGGTTCATCGTTACCTCGAAGGGTAGGATGCCGCAGGGAGCGGTTGTGCTCGTATGCGTAGAGTTCTAATTCATTAGGAGAAAGTGGTATTGAAAGGGGTGAGAGATCTCATCTCTCAACCCTTTCCCTAAGGCTAACCCTAACAAGCGAGGAGATTACTCGCTCATTAGGGGATGAGAAAACATTTTAATTAAAAGAAACAGAAATAAAATACCTTCTAAGTTGACGGCTCCCTCCAAACAAGAAGAACATATCTGAATTTATCTTTCAGAAATTCTGAAATTTATTGATTGAAAAGAGGCATAGGTTTTTACAGATCTGGGAATACAATTTATAGGAAAACATGAAAACTAGGGTTACAGACTCTCGTAGACATGCAATTACAGATTTGACCCCTAAAAATCCCAACACCCGCACCGATGCACCGACACAAGAAGTCGGCGCCAATACGGGCATTAAATGGCCGCGGAACCGCGGCAATTGGGCGCTTGGGCCGCGGTTCCGCGGCCCTTTGGTGAGCTCTCACCAAACTTTCTGGGTTGCTTCTTGTTGGCTTGGGCTTCTTATTTATATACATCTTTTCTCTGTTTGGCTTCTTATTCCTCTCCAGATTTTTCAGTGAAAACTTGTAGCGATCTTTTAACCGTTTGCCATGACATTTTGGACCTTGTACTGTTCTTCGACTAGGCTTGACTGGATCCGTCTACTTGTTTGTCAAAAGTCCCTTTTCTGTATCAGCTTTCGTCTTTTTCACTGTATCTGCATCCAAGCCCTGTATCCTGTAACATGCAACAAACGTGCGTCAAGAGTACCTGTTTATTTATAAAACGGATAAGAATAGGGGAATGAAAAATGCAATATTATGGTCTGAACACTCATACACACAACTTGTTTGTATCATCAAGCATGATACAAACATGTACACTTGCATATATCACATATAAACAATGTGCACATTCAAGTGAGAAATCAATCTTAAGTGAACCAATACTAATTAATGTAAAGTAATATATCAAATATATAATTATACATTAAATCATTAAATCAACACTTGATTTAACGATCCGGTCATATCGCATATAACCGACTAATATAAAGTGTATCAATGTATCGAATCAACACTTGATTCGGTAACCCGGCTATATTACATATAACCGACCGATGAAACAAATTGCGAGAATAGAATACAGTATCACATACTGGTATTATTCTCAGTCCCGCACATATCTCATATGCGCTCCTATTTCGTTTCGCTTGAGCCAGGAAACCCCTGTGTAGGACTCTAAAGACTCGTCAATACGCCGGCAGTAGGTGATGATCATATCAAACACACACAAGCCGCAAGCGGTCTGCTAAACATAACGGCCACCCGAGTATTGAGCGATCAGAAGATCAACGAGCAAGCCCGCTCACACTCCTGTGAATCCAATCAGTAACACTACCGTACAGTCCGGTCTGTTCGTCTGATATGTCGCATATCTTGTCTAGGGGTGGTAAACGTCAGACCCCAATAACTCGATAAGTCGTGTCGATATGAGGCTCATAACGGGTCGAGAAACTACTGGTAACACTTACCAGTAAATCCCTAAAACAGCCTTGGCCAAGGACTTCCTGTTATAGCCAATCGAACACTGCGCAACATCAACTCCCTATACCGGGAGAGACGAAACCCCTCCTATCGCTCATTGACTCCATGTGATTCGGGACTATACCCAAAAGCCACCTTTTTGCACGCCCTCTTGGATGTGGTATGATGGAAATCAAAGCACAGTGGGAATCACACAAGACTCTATGACGATCTCGGGTCTACAGACTAACCTGTACCAGTGTCACCAGAGAACTGCCATCTGACGTAAGGTATAATACCATCTGGGAGTTCTCGGCGAGTCCGTCCAGTGTACCCAATCTCCACTGAGCACCCGTATATTATCTCCGATGTCAAACACCAATGGATATGGGATCATCCATCGCCCATCTATATGGGTCGAGAAGGTATACGCTAGTCTACCCTGGTATATCGATGCCCCATCTCGATACACCCACGACCAGGGACTTTGAAGGATATACTTATAGACTACCACGTCCCCACTAGTATGATCCGCATCATAGTCCAGGTAGTCAAGTACACATCCTAAGGGCTTTACCAACATGTAACAGAGAGACAATCAGTGTACACGTTAAGGTAAAGAATAACCAGATAGCATACTATCATATCGAGCAAGAAAGTCATCCCTATATATGTCCAAGTATCCACTACAATATACATCCTATGTATAGTAATGGCCTCTAGGGCATACATATAACTAACAATCTCCCACTTGCACTAGGGCCATCTGATAGCAGTGGTTGTAGTATCTCATACTCAACCATCCCATAAAAGTCTCTCTCTGGGAAAAGGCCATTGTGAGTGGATCCGCCGTGTTGTCCTCTGAGTCTACTCTGCTAAGCTCGATCCCCTGGAGATCAACCATCTCCACGATCAGGTGATACTGCCTAAGAATATGTCTAGATCACTGATGGGACGGGCGTTCCTAGGCATAAACCACAACTCCATTGTCACACAATGGGAGGAACGAAGTTCATCTCATGAACTAATATACACCCAGACTGCCTCTTTGGTAGTATCTTTGGTAGCGATGCATCCAGCCTTTATCGTCTAGTATGCCACGGTATCTAGCTTGGAACTCTTCCAACATACCGTCCCTTTATTGAGGGTAAAGACAATGCCTGCGACTGACATTCAGTCGTCCTTATCACTCTGGAACCTTTCCAGTGATTCTCCCCAGGATCAATTGATACCATCTCACTATAACTAGTGAGTATCCTAATATCCAATTAGATCTATCTCATAGATCCAAAATCCAGGATTCAGGAGGTATCATTATGATCCTATATGGAGAATCCTTGTGATAAGTGGAGATTGACCGAGCGTAGCATAGGAAACTACTTTCCTATCAAGAGTATGTCATCCACGTACTCTACGAGGATCACCAGCATACTCCCTACTACCTTTTTGTATATACAAGGTTCATCTACCATTTTGATGATGTCAAACTCTTTGACTAACTCATCAAAACAGATGTTCCAACTCCGCTGTGCCTGTTTTATCACATAAAACATCTTGCACACGTTTCCGCTGCTCCCACTGTCTACGAAGCCCTCTGACTCTGTACTTATAGACTATCTCTTCTAAATCTTTATTTAGAAAAGCAGTCATGACACCCAACCGCCAGATATCGTAGTCATGGTATGCAGCCGTGGCAAGTAGGATCTGGATGGACTTAACCATAGGTACTTAGAAAAGGTTTCATCATAATCCATACCTGGTCAATGATGCAAACTTTTAACAAGTCTAGCTTTGAAAGTCTCAACTTTTCCATGTACACCAAGTAATCTTCTCAAGATATACTTGCTCCTGATGGGGATTTAACCCTTCAGATAAAGCAATCAAAGTCCATACTTTGTTGGTGTATAAGGATTCCATCTCAGATCGATAAGCATCCAGCCATTCTTACAGAGTCCTACTCCTGATGGCCAGCCCGAAACTAGTTGGGTCATCATCTTATGATGCAATTCTTGCTCCCACTGTCATAGAGAAACCGAAGGATCTCTCAGGTGGGTGAGGAACCCTACTAGATCGGCGGAGAGGCTGAGGTTCGTTGGTTGCTATTGAATCCAATGGTTCTACCAAATCATCAGCTCCAGTTTGTATAGCTGGAACTCTTTCCAGTTCTACCTCATGTCCACAAATTTCTTCATAAGAAATTCTCTTTCACAAAGGTGGCATGCTGAGAAACAAAACATTTTTGTTCCTCGGTTAGGTAGAAGATATTCCCTTGCGTATGTTTGGGATATCCAACAAACTTCTACAGTACTGACTTTGCCTCGAGCTTGTCCGGATTTTGCCGTTTAGACATAGGCCGGACAACCCCAAATCTTAACTATCTTAAGATGTGCGCTCTTCCCTTTCCATATCTCATATGAAGTGGTAGGCAACTGATTTAATTTGAACTCTATTCAATGGGTATGCAGCTTCTCAAGTGCATAACTCCCAAAAGGAAAATGGGAAACTCAGTAGTACTCATCATAGAGCACACCATATCACATAGGGTGCTATTGCTCCGTCCCGATATACCATCGTGCTATGGTGTATACGGAAGAGTAATGCTAAGAGAGAATCTCATTCTCCTTTAGAATAGTCCAGGAATTCCGTGCTCAAGTATTCTCCTCCTTGATCACATCAAAGGACATAATACTTATACCCGTATTTTGGTTCTCTACTTCTAACTTATATTCCGTGAATATCTCAAAAGGTTCGGACTTGTGTTTCAACAGGAACATATGTCTGAATCTAGAGAGATTATCAGAGAATGTAATGAAGTATAAGGAACCGGTCTTGGCATGTGTAGACAGGGGACTTTCATACATCAGCATGTATCAATCCCAAAAGTTCACTAACTCTTTCTCTGTTTCCAATAAACAGAGCTATGGTCATCTTATCTTTGTGACATGACTGGCAAGTTTCACAAGATGTAAATTCAAACTGATTTAAATATGCATCTAAAATGTAACTTCAGCCAGCCGGGTCCTATTGATATGACCTAGTCTACAATGCCTCAAGAAGGATTCGTTCATTTCTGAACTCTTCCTCTTGTGTGTGTTCTAAATACTAAGAATTGTGGTTTGATTTAGAACGTCAATGCTTTTAGATAACGTGCCTGAACCGATCAACTCTTGATATAGAAAATGTTCAAAACATTATCCAACAATACAAAATTATATCCTTCTTTATCTAAATAAAGAGACTGATATGATTTTGTATATCAGGTTCGGTATCTAATAACATTTGTTCAGAATCAATGTATTCTGGTAATACAGGGTGACAGTGACCAACAGACTTGGCTGCAACACTTGCACCGTTTTCTGCCTCATGAAACTTATCACGCGTCCTCAGTTCTCTACCTTTCTGTAGCCCATGTAATATATTACATATGTGGGATCCTGATCCGGTATCATATACCCAGGTCGTAAAGGACATTGAGAAACAGTTCTCTGTAATGAACACACCCGAAGATGATGCATCGGTATGCACTTTCTTCGTTTGGGCGGCACGGGAATTCTGGTAATCCCCAATTTCCTGCTCTGTCTTATAACAATTATAAGTTGGAGCGGGACCAACGTTCCCCAGCTCAGTATAACAAGCGGGTTCGGTCAATGTATCCGTATTATTATCTTGATTAAGGCGTGACATGGTCGTTACCAGGAGAGAGAGAGAAGAAAACACTCTGCGTGCGCTCTTGTAAGATCAGATTGGTTATTATTTTATCTAATCAGGATGGCTCCCACTGTTTTTATCAAATCTTCCTTCAAACCCTAAAAGGAAAGACTAGCCGGGATTAATTACACGCTACAAGTTCGCCAATTTTTCAGCCAGGCCAGTGTCGGTACTTTGAGGGAGGTTCCCCGTGCTTTCGCACGGACCTAATTAAAGTAAACCCCGTTTTCCCAAAGGCGTAACCCTGTTGACATCTTTCTAAACACCTACTTGATCGGCTAATTGTAATGTGTAAAACTCTCCTAGGAGTAACAATTACTCGCAGTGGGTATCGGGATCCAACTATCTCATAGAAGGTATGCAATCTCATTGCAAATTTCAACACTTGAAATTCCCGATAATATTTTACCCCTAGCGTTCTATAACCTTGACGAATGCCAAACAACCCATAGTCCACTAGTCAAGTTCAACCTGTACATTTCTTGATTGAATTAAACCCACCCGCACGACCCTTGACGAATGCCAAACAACGCCGTATGAATACCCTAATCCAATCTGCATCATATGCATTAGCAGATAAATACTAGTTAGCTACCGTACACTTCGCCTTGACGAATGCCAAACTACCGCAGCACGAATACTAAGTAGTACTTATCTGAAATGACGGAGGGCTACGACAGGTTTTTAAGAAAACCTTTTGCGTAATGAACTTGATATCGTTGTAGAATCAAATGATTTTAAAATGGAGTGTTTTTTAGGCTTTTCTAGTTTTGCTAAAGGGGTCACTCCCGGTGAAGGGATCGTCGACCCTTTCCTCATCGAATAAGGTGCAGGATATATCATATATACCGCTGTGCAAAGCAAGAACTATAGGAGCAATAAAAATACAAACCGAGGGGTGTAGCATCTGCCAGTTATTGCTAAAGGGGTCACTCCCGGTGAAGGGATCTCGGCCCTTTCCTTATCGAATAAGGTGCAGGATATTCTACAAGGAATACCGCGATGCAAAGCAAGAACTGTAGCTACCTGTTTTTGAAAATTCGATTCCACAACATCATTAGGTTTCTTTTATTTCATTAATCTCATTAATGAAGTCTCATCATTTAAATCACCTAAACATCACAGATAAATACAACGTACACTTATGCCATCCGCATTCGCCTCGATGTCCCCTCGTGCACCGTTAGGTTAGGTAACTAACGACAGAGCGTGGCAGGGCTAGCGCGAGTGCAAAACATAAGTAACGTCTATATAATATATCATATATATCATATACAGTATCTGTCATCACATATCAAATGATCACATCACAGATATCGCAGCAGAAGAAACATATGAAACATTGGATATACTAGGACATCCGTGTTTTCAATACGAGCCTGTATAAAACACGGATTCCACGGTCGCGATGAATAGCCAAACCCACACCTCTAGACTCCTACGAGAGCGGTAAGCAACCCTACCAATTCTAGAGTTAGGAGACCCGGACTCGACTTCTCGAGTTGGTCTCCCACTGGACTCCAGAACCCGCTTAGTTGTGCTCTCCTCCTTGGGTCTATCCTAGTGCGGAAAAGTAAATAATATACGAATGGTGACATCTTCCGCAACCTGGAAGTGTCCCAATAAAAAAATATTACATACAAGTAAATTATACATGAATGAAAATAAAAACTCTCATCTCACATAAAACCCCCGGCTATTCAAAACGCGACGATCCAATATAACATATCCAGCAACACATAACATCATATGTCATCAACGTAAGTAAATGTGCGCATCCTAATTGTCGTTGACATATAGCAACGAAACCGGCGATATCACATATTACACTTACGGTCACAGAAAAGAAAGTGTAAAACTACAACAGTTGGAATCCGCAACCCCTTTAGACATCATATGCCTAACCAAATGAATTCTTTAGACATCGCATGCCTAATAATTATAAACCCCGCATTTTAGTCTCTATATCGAAAACATTTTTCAATATCTAGTCGGGCAATTCAACAAGATTCCCGATATACTGATCGAATGCTCGTCGCAAACTTTAGTAGACGGCCGCACCCCCGGATGCCGTCGACGAAGTGCACTAAGACGGAATTCCGCTGCCGTGAGCATCCAAACGGATGCTTTTGGCTACGGGGTTCTCCTACAGTCACTTGGTCGGGGCTATGGGGTATGGCTGTCTATTAAGTTTACCCGGTGAGTATCCGCGTACGCTACGTGATTGCGACGGACTTTTGATCGCATCAAAATTCCGTGGCAACCGATCAATCGAGACTAAACTGCTACGTTTATAACATTCATACAGTTATCTCATAACTACTTGTGGATTCCAAATATTGTATCACATTCCAGATAAATAGAAAATGTTAAACTTTCCGATCGAACAATCAAACACCCAAGTTTTCCCGAAACAGCTCAATACATGAAATAAGTTTAAAAACATCCACTTCATGCCACAGTACCAACGGTCCAGCCGTAGAAGGGTCAAGTTAACGCCTCACATGTGGCACGCCGTACTGCCCCAAACCCTAAGGTTCAAAGGGCAGTTCAAGACGGTCACATAATCGAGTTAAGCTTTGTTGTCTTCTAGAGGGCCCATCGCGTTACTTGCACTACTTAGAACGTTCTTAAACTACGGAAAGATCCAACACTTGGAAATTTCCCAACAGGGGAAAAATTGGGTATTTATATCCGGTCGAACTTTTTAACATATTCTAAATTATCCGGAAAAACACAGACAAAGTTAAAGATTCCGATCGAATCGTCGAACTCCCAATACAACCCAGAAAACTCAACACTTGAGTATACATTAAAAATTTCCAGAAGATTCAGTAAACTAATAAAGAAGTTACTGTGCAGAAATAAAGTATCAATGTGACTGTACGGCCGCGGAACCGCCGCACGAGCCATGCTCGTGCCGCGTTTCCGCGGCACCTTAATCGAATTAGGCACTCGTTTTGCACAGTAACTCCTAAAAAGGCCTGCTGATTTTTCTGCATATTTTTAATTTGGAAAAATCCACAGTTTTGAAAAATGTACAGAGAAGGGTTTTGGATTAGGGTTTCGGGTTCGATCGGACTTCTAACTTCGTCTACACTTCGCCTAAAACTCTAGCTAGGCTCTGATACCACTGTAGGGTTCCTAGGCATACTCAAGAGGTTCCACAAGGCATCAACCATGCCAAATTCAAATTTTTAGGTGCCGAGAAACCCTAATATAGATCGTTAACTAGAGGATAGGCGAAAATAAAAGCCAGCAAACAACTTTGCTACTAAGTGAAAGGGATTACAACCTTTGTAGATCCGGTCCTCCACTTCTTTAGCTCCGATTTGACGTCCCTCCGCTGCGATCATCGGGATCCCGGACTCTAGCGATGGTTTCGTCGGAGAAATGAGCGGGCTAGGTCGTTGACTTCGAGGCCGAAGATGATCTACGTCGGGGAGACTCAAACTCAAGCTATTCCTTCACTTGGTCAAAAACTTTGTGAAGAGAACACCCTATACTACATGGCAAGTGGTAGAGGATGAAGAAATAGGAAGTGGGTTCACTTTAGAATTGGATCTCTCACTCTTTTTCTCATGGCACCATTGGAGCTAGCAAGCTTTTGTGAGCTTGATGAAGATGAAGAAGAAGAAAAGAATCATATGAATCATTATCCAAATGAAACTTATCCTTTTAATCATGGCACCATGGTTGAGTTAAGCCCTCATGCTTAACTCATATAGAGAATTAACCAAAGCAATAGGTTAAGGGTTGGGTTAACTAATATTCTGAACAAATGACAAAAGAGTTGACTTTGTCAATATTTATCAAGCTTCATGAAGCTTGATAACTTTGACCAAAATCTTACTCTTTTGTTATTTGTTAGGAAAATAGTAAACCCTAATTTAACCTTGATTTGGTTCAAGTCTCATACACACAACTTGTTTGTATCATCAAGCATGATACAAACATGTACACTTGCATATATCACATATAAACAATGTGCACATTCAAGTGAGAAAATCAATCTTAAGTGAACTAATACTAGTTAATGTAAAATAATATATCAAATATATAATTATACATTAAATCATTAAATCAACACTTGATTTAACGATCCGGTCATATCTCATATAACCGACTAATATAAAGTGTATCAATGTATCGAATCAACACTTGATTCGGTAACCCGGCTATATCACATATAACCGACCGATGATACAAATCGCGAGAATAGAATACAGTATCACATACTGGTATTATTCTCGGTCCCGCACATATCTCATATGCGCTCCTATTTCGTTTCGCTTGAGCCTGGAAACCCCTGTGTAGGACTCTAAAGACTCGTCAATACGCTGGCAGTAGGTGATGATCATATCAAACACCCACAAGCCGCAAGCGGTCTGCTAAACATAACGGCCACCCGGGTATTGAGCGATCAGAAGATCAACGAGCAAGCCCGCTCACACTCCTGTGAATCCAATCAGTAACACTACCATACAGTCCGGTCTGTTCGTCTGATATGTCGCATATCTTGTCTAGGGGTGGTAAACGTCAGACCCCAATAACTCGATAAGTCGTGTCGATATGAGGCTCATAATGGGTCGAGAAACTACTGGTAACACTTACCAGTAAATCCCTAAAACAGCCTTGGCCAAGGACTTCCTGTTATAGCCAATCGAACACTGCGCAACATCAACTCCCTATACCGGGAGAGACGAAAACCCTCCTATCGCTCATTGCCTCCATGTGATTCTGGACTATACCCAAAAGCCACCTTTTTGCACGCCCTCTTGGACGTGGTATGATGGAAATCAAACCACAGTGGGAATCACACAAGACTCTATGACGATCTCGGGTCTACAGACTAACATGTACCAGTGTCACCAGAGAGCTGCCATCTGACGTAAGGTATAATACCATCTGGGAGTTCTCGGCGAGTCCGTCCAGTGTACCCAGTCTCCACTGAGCACCCGTATATCATCTCTGATGTCAAACACCAATGGATATGGGATCATCCATCGCCCATCTATATGGGTCGAGAAGGTACACGCTAGTCTACTCTGGTATATCGAGGCCCCGTCTCGATACATCCACGACTAGGGACTTTGAAGGATGTACTTATGGACTACCACGTCCCCACTAGTATGATCAGCTTCATAGTCCAGGTAGTCAAGTACACATCCTAAGGGTTTTACCGACATGTAACAGAGAGATAATCAATGTACACGTTAAGGTAAAGAGTAACCAGATAGCATACTATCATATCGAGCAAGAAAGTCATCCCAATATATGTCCAAGCATCCACTACAATATACATCCTATGTATAGTAATGGCCTCTAGGGCATACATATAACTAACATTAAGTACCGGTTTCCTTGAATGCTTAAAAGAGAATGGAATTCTCTTCCAGCTTACTCCGCCTTATACACCTCAGTATAATGGTGTATCAGAAAGGAGGAATCGCACGCTATTAGATATGGTGCGTTCAATGATGAGTAGTGCTGAGTTGCCACTTTCCTTCTGGGGATTTGCTCTAGAATCAGCCGCATACCTATTGAATAGAGTTCCAACTAAGTCTGTACCTACCACTCCATATGAAATGTGGAGCAGGAAGAGACCATATCTTAAGTATATTAAGATATGGGGGTGTCCGGCATATGTTAAAAAGCATAATCCGGACAAGCTCGAGGCACGATCGGTTTTATGCAAGTTTGTAGGATACCCCAAGCATTCGAGGGGGTATATGGTCTACCACACTGAAGAACAAAAGGTGTTTGTCGCTCGCCACATTGTCTTCTTAGAAAGCGAATTTCTTGCAAAAGAAATTAGTGGGAGCGCGGTAGAGTTGGAAGAAATTCCAGAACCTTAAACTGCTACCGAGGACTTAGTAGAACCTCAGATTTCAATAGAACATGACGAACCAACGCCACTCCGCAGATCTAGTAGGCTTTCTCATCCTCCTGAAAGATATTATGGTTTTCTTCTAGATGGGGATCGAGAGGATTGCATCATCGATGATGATGAGCCTACTAGTTTTCAGCAGGCTATCACGAGTAACGATTCGATGAAATGGCTGGATGCTATGAGATCCGAAATAGAATCCATGTACACCAATAAAGTATGGATTTTAGAAGTTGCTCTTCCTGGAGTAAAACCAGTTGGATGCAAATGGATCTTCAAAAAGAAGATTGGTGCATTTGGATAAGTGGAAACCTACAAAGCTAGACTCGTAGCAAAAGGTTTTTGTCAAAGACCAGGATTGGACTATGATGAAACCTTTTCACCTGTAGCTATGCTTAAATCCATTCGGATCCTGCTTGCGATTGCTGCCTTCCATGACTATGAAATCTGGCAGATGGACGTAAAAACAGCTTTTCTAAATGGACATTTAGAAGAGAGTGTTTACATGGATCAACCAGAAGGTTTCTTAGACAGTGGGAGTAGCGGAAGAGTCTGCAAGTTGCTTAAATCCATTTATGGATTAAAGCAAGTATCGCGGAGTTGGAACATCTGCTTTGATGAGACAGTCAAAGAATTTGACTTTATCAAAAATGTAGATGAACCATGTATTTATAGGAAGATTGTAGAAAGAGCAGTAGTCTTCCTCGTTTTGTACGTCGACGACATACTACTGATAGGGAATGATATCCCTATGCTACAATCAGTAAAGCTCTTCTTGTCACAGAAATTCTCTATGAAAGACTTGGGAGATGCATCGTACATTCTGGGCATTAAGATCCATCGTGATAGATCTAATAGATTGTTGGGACTTTCACAGTCCAGGTATATTGACACTATACTAAAGAGATTTAATATGGAAAATTCCAAGCGCGGTAATTTACCCGCTTGTTACGGAATCACCCTCTCTAAAGAGATGTCTCCAAAGACTGATGAAGAGAGGGCTCGCATGGGCATTATACCCTACGCTTCGGCAGTAGGATCTATAATGTATGCGATGTTATGTACCATACCGAATGTAGCTTACGCACTTAGTGTGGTAAGCAGGTATCAGTCTGACCCAGATGAGAAACATTGGATAGCGGTGAAGAACATTCTCAAGTACCTGAGAAGGACTAAGGAGATGTTCTTAGTTTACGGTAATAAGGACCTCCAAGTAGAGGCTTTTACCGACTCCGGCTTCCAAAGTGACAAGGATGATTCTAAATCCATTTCGGGTTTTGTGTTTACTCTCAATGGAGGGGCGGTATGTTGGAGGAGTTCCAAACAGGATACCGTCGCAGACTCAACTATGGAGGTTGAATATATAGCTGCTAGTGAAGCTGCAAAAGAGACTGTCTGGATGAGGAAGTTCATTTCTGAACTTCAGGTGGTTCCGTCCATTGCCAATCCAATACCTTTGTATTGTGATAACAATGGCGCTGTAGCTTTAGCGAAGGAACCAAGGTCCCATCAGAAATCCAGGCATATCTTAAGGCGGTTTCACCTGATCAGGGAGATCGTGGATCGTCGGGAGATCGAGATACGGAGAGTGGACACAAAAGACAACACGGCAGATCCATTCACCAAGGCCATCCCTCAAGTGCAGTTCGAGAGGCTGTTTGAGATGTTGGGCATGCGGTATGCCAGCAACTGGATCTGGTAGAGACAGTGAGTACTCATTGCGCCAATTATAGGCCTTAGTGCAAGTGGGAGATTGTTGGATATATATGCCCTAGAGGCCTTCATTGTATAGGATGTTAGGGATATGTATGTACATGACAGTCTTGCTTGATATGATAGTGCGCTATTTGGTTTGTCTTTGTCTTAACGTATGATATATTTTACTTGGTATTTATATATGTATGTTGATAAAGCCCATAGGGTGTTTTCCTGACTACCGGCGTTGTGATGGCAGTCATACTTGTGGGAGCTGGATAGTCAATAGGCACATCCTTAGATGTCCCTGGTCGCAGGAGTATCGAGACCGGGCATCGGAGTAGACTAGTGTATACATATCTAGACCCTGAGGAGGGGCGATCGACTGGTCCCACAGCCATTGGTGGAGTGCACCTAAGATTGTATACAGATACTCACTGGATGTGAGTACACCGGACAGGACTCGCCGAGAATTGACTGGATGGTATTATACCTAACGTCAGATAGCAGTTCTCAGGTGACATGTGTGCAGATAGTCCGTTGACTTAAGGTCATCATTTGTCTCGTGTGAGTTCCCACTGTGCTTTGATTATTACCCTACCACGATTCAAAGGAGTCATGCAAACAGGTTTTAGTTGGGCACAGTCCCGAGCCACGCGGAGGCAGTGATCGACTGTTAGGGATTCATCTCTCCCGGTATAGGGAGTTGATATCGCACGGAAAATCGGTTGGTCATTACCATAAGTCCCTGGCCAGGGCTGATTGAGAATTGCTGATGGAATGATCAGTAGATTCTCGGATGGTCTTGAGCCATACCGACACGACTTGTACGGTTATTAGGGGTCTGATGTCCACCACCTCCCTAGACCATACATGCGATACTCTTAGACGAACAGACCGGACTGCGTGGATATTGTCACGGACAGGCTCAGTAGGATTTCGGATGGGTTACCTCATCGGCTTTCTTATCGACAACTACCTGGGGACCGTTACGTACAGCTAGTACCGCTTGCGGTCTGTGGTTAAACCCACTGCCAGCGTAGTAGTCGAGTCTTTAGAGTCCCACACAGAGATTTCCCAAACCCAGGCGAAAAGATATAGAGGTCGTATGGTTTTACGACAAAGGTTCGGACGCATACGTGTTTAAACGCACGTATGACATTCGGACAGTTTTTACTAGCCGGTTTTGGTTTAAGCCAGATTCTAGTATCAGGTTATTGGATTTATACAGTCTAAAGTTTTTCCGTGTTTTCACGGATGTGAGGGGCGTTCTCGTAATTTCCGAGAAGCTTCTAGAAGGATGTGACATGAGGGGTTAAGGTGACATTTTCATTAATTGCTTTAGTGACTCATTCATATGATTCATCATATCATTAAATGCATCATTAATGCATCATTAATGATCTAATGACTCACATGATGAATCACTCTTCTTGAATAAATGAAGCATGGTGAATAATCATTTAATTGATATTATTTGATAATTCATTATGTTTGATATATTCAAGTGAGAAGTTTTTCTATTCTCATTATCATCTCCACCTTCTCTCTCCTTCTCCAAATCCTAATCCTACCACTCATGAGTTGAGTACAAGGATTAGTAAAGACTAAACACTCCATAACCTAACTCTACATCACCTTAGTTCCTTTATTAGCAACTAGAGAAACTAAGCAACCTCGAGTTTAGAGGTTATAGCTTGGATTAGGGTTCTCGGATGGATCGTCTATCACGGAAGGAAGCCAAAGAGGACGTGGAGATCCAAGGAGGCCGTAGAGATCGTAAAGACGAAGGACTAGAATCGTTTGGTATAATATTTTTACATAGTAGCTTAGAACTCTATGCTTATTGTTAAGTATTGTTTAGAAAAGATCTTCGGTTAGTTGATGTTTGTTTACAAAACACGGATCGTTTTTCAAATTTCCGCCTCCCCGCAACTCGTGGGGTGTTGCACATCAACTTACAAAAATAACCAAAAAGTACATGTTATTAATTTGTATATAAAATGCTATTTTCATTTAGGTATCAAATCTATGTACAAAAATTTTCATGGCATGTATCCAAATTCAAGCTTTTAGAATGCACCACTTTGCACAAGATCTATGAACAATTACAATATCATCAACAATCTTTCAGAATTGCTACACTAATAACTTTGATAATGTTATTTGCTTATCATTTTAATTTTGGTTTGAATTTGATGCTTTACGCATACTGAAATCACAGGGATAATGCAAACTGGGAAAAATTACTTACCTTGGAGTCAAAGATGGGGGAGAAGAGAAAGAGGCGATCGTCGGCAAAGTCCAAGCAGCCGATTGGCGAATCTCTGACGGCGGCGGCGAAACCCCAAGTGACGGCGACGAAACCCCAGGCAGTGGGAGCAAAACAATTTGGATCTTAGGGTTTTTTTTGGAGATGAGAAGCGGTTAATATATCTCAATCATGTGGTAAATTGCCAAACGTCAATTTGACTTATAAGTGACTTATAAATGGGGTTCGACCACTTATAATTTAAGCCAAACAAACACTAATATATGGCTCCATTGTTCTTCAAATTTTTTATTTAGTTTAAAACGGTAGTTGTTAATTTAGTGGCATAGTTTTAATCCACTATATGAAGTCAGTTTTAATCCATGTAGTTATTATTAAATAAATAGTTATTGTATTAAATAAATTCTATATCTTTTGTGTGCTTTTGTCTTTCTCCTTTTTTTCTTTGTTTTCTTCTTTTTTCTTTTGCCCTTCAAGTGCCGATCAATGAATATTTGTTAGACCACATAAAATTAAAAATCGGGTATCCTCAAGTTTTGTAGTTAAACTGTCATAAAATTCTGGCAGGAATTTAGTTTAGGCTAGGCATTAAGTCGTGAATTCTAGATTAGTTTATCATCCTTTAAAAATTGTCTGTATTCGACCCGTCCGTTTAAATGTATCACCATGTCAATCCGTCATTAGTTCTGTGTGCTTTACGGACCCGAAATGAAAAATATATTAAATGACTTCTCATTCCATTTTCAACATTATTTTTAAAACACATATAAATTGCAAATTTGAAACACAGAATTATTCTTTAAATTGTAAAATCCCTTTCTCTCTCTATCCCTTAACAAGCACTAGATTTTCTATTTACGCGTGCAATCCAATTATTTCCTTATAGGGTTTTTTTTATATTTCACCCCCAAAACTTCAATATTTCTAAATACCACACCTAAAAACCCATTTTTAAATTTCTTCCCTAAAGCCACCCCGTTAACCAAAAATATCCATGTTATCAGTGTTCAATTCGAAATTAATTATGGTTTTTCCAAACCACGGAGTTGACTTAATAGTGCATGTATCTGTTCCCTCGTCTTTCATAAAAAAACACAAGTCTCCTTTTTCTTAAGTGTTCATCTTCAATCTTGTCGAGGGGGTTTCACCTCTATCATAGGCATCTAAAACTCTAGATCGCTTGTTAAAACCATACTTGTTGCATTCTCTTGCTGCAGTGTTCAAGATCCGAGATTCGAGCTGCTTACATAGTTGTAGGGTTGTTTTGGGTAAATTTTGGCTCCCTTGTTAAATAAAATGTGATATATAGTTAATTTTCTTGATTTAAAGCATGATATTTCCTGTAAAATGTTTTCCCCGATTTTGGATCCTCTGCATCAAAACAAAGAAAGGGATGAAGAGGAAATGATCTAAATTTTTGCCCAAAGAAAAGCCCCAATTTTAAAGTCGAGAAGAAACCCTAATCCGAACCCCTCATTTATAACATTAGAGAAAGAAGGAGATGATCATTGTGGAGCATTTCTTCTTTTAAGATGTCCCTATCAGATGATAAGAAATATTCCCTTGAGATGTTGAGTTAAACTAAGTAGGAGAATATTTTTGAACGGCTTACGAGTTTTAGAGGAGAAATTTAGCAATATAGATTTTTAAAGGTGAAATTTAGAAATATTGAAATTTTTGGGATGAGATCCTTTCTTAAATTATCGAATGCAATCACAAAATAATTTACCCGATGGCCTATTCACGAATGACATGTTTTACCGTATATGGGTTGTATGCACACCCACCCGTCAAATACGGGTCGAGTTATAATTATTTGATTTGTCGTCCATTTAACTCCGGATATGTTTGCCTAGATCCATTTGACCCGCCACCTGCATTGACCCCCCGTCCGCAGGTTGCCCAACCCGCCATTGACAACTCCAAATTTTTTGGTAGCCAATGTTTGGGCTTTACTTATTGAGTCTAGGTTTATAGATTTTAGTTTGGCCCAGTCAATGGTTAATTTATGGGCTAATGTTCGGCCTAGATGTTAGGCTGCAAATTTAAAATAATTATTGACCCACAGACGTTGGGCCTAACAACAAAAGCCTCACGATCAATTGCCTTGTAAATTGAATAATTTTACTGCATTGGATTGTAAAAGTATTTAACATATTTCATCTCTTTCTCTTTAATTGCATGTTATTTCTATACCTTTTTGCTCCAGAAATATGTGTGATATGACAATAATTTCAACAAGCTGACCCGTTTCGATCATCTTCATGTTCGTAGCGAATAATTTCGAAAACTGCTATTGACAAACTTGTACCTTTAATGTTGACAATACTTATAGTGATGGTATCCTCATTGAACCCAGAAGGAACAAGAGAGTTAATGCGCTCTCTTGATGATACACGGAGCTCTAACAAAAAACTTTACTAACCCAGTATGTTTTAGTACTTTAGATTAAAATCCTTGGAATACATTCGGTAAAAGAATGTCACGGAATGTACTTAGGATTCTCTACGACTAAAAACTCAAGGAATTTTCATGTCAGATCCGTGCTTGGACGGTTTGGAAAAGGATTTTCTATTCTGATTTTGTTACCAGTTGAAATTTAATTAAAATAGATTATGTAGATGTTGGGATTAGAATGATAGGACAGAAAAATGATAGAAGCCAAAGTTTCTTGAAGGAAAAAGTTTGAAAAAAGCAAGCAAAACTTAGGATTAATTAGGAAAAATAAGCTTTGATGTAATTTTTTTAATGCCGCTGAATGGACACCTTTGGAGTGTTTCTTTTTTACGGATTTACTCATAAAAAAATAATCCAAACATACCATTCCCTCAAATTGATTCAATTTGGAGTAAAAATGTAATCTAGACTTTTGATCCGGTGAAAAAGATGCCGTGTAGATTTTAGTGAGAGAGTAAGAAAGGACACTCACTAGGAATCTTATTTGTTTGCAAGGCATGAAAAAACTTTTTCCCCATAATAATTTATTTGTTTGCATGTTTGCTAAATGTTACAGGATATGGATTGGGGAAAGAAAAATATTATTGATGACTGATCAAAGTACAATATTGTAAACGCAGAATTGGCTAGTGCCAACCCAGCGATATTCATGTTTATTAGTTTCATTAATTTTTGATTTGAGTGTGCTTGATCCATTACTCGAAGTAGAGAACCGTGAAATAGTATTATCTTATTCTGCAATAATCCAAACAACTCATGACCTTAGTATTATTTAGTTTTAAACAAAATAATATGGAATGGGGGTAATTAATCCAATACTTGAAAAATATAGAACCATAAAGATGGTACTTTTTATTCGGTATTGAATCAATCAAATCAAATTCATAGTGTTATTAAAATAAAAGAAATAAAATTAATGGGAACCATACTTCTAAAGAGCATAATGCCAATCTCTCTAAAGAGCATAATGCCAATCTCTCAAGAAAGAGGTTTAGGAACCAACGATCAAGGAGCAGGGCTATCTATCTCTTTATTAATTACATATATCATAGAACACCCCCGATTAAGAGAAAAGATAAAGATAAGCAACACATAAATTACATTTTTTTTAAAATCACAAAGTAAGTTGGTACAAATTAATCTCTCATGAAAGAGAAAACAAAAAGAAAGGAAGAAAAGGGAAGGAAAAGAAAGTGTTCTTAGGTGCCGGAGCTTTACAAGTCTAGGACCCTCACATTTTTTGATGGAAAAAAAGTCTTATCTCTTGTCTTTCTTCTACGCTTTATCTCCTTGTTGTGGTATTTTTTCTATCTTTTCAGCGCGTCTCCAAAAAAATGAGCGATGATGCCCCAATTCATAGACATGATGGAAAGTAGTTAATGATAAGCGGTATGAGATCATAAGTGTGGAAGTTACCAGCGGTTCTTTATCAGACCTCTTATCATAACCGCTTATCAAGTTCTTCATATAAGCATCTTTTCCTTTTGTTTGCTTATCATTGACATATGTTTATATGTCAAGTCATACATGTCTGACCAAAACCAAAATATATTGGTCAGTAGAAGGGTGTCATACCTTTGGGACAATATGATAGGTACCAAAAGACAACAAGCCAAACTAACGGTGTAGATACTTATTTTTATTGATTGGGAATTTTATTCAAAACATCTTGCTTAGATCATGTAAGATATCAAGACCTTAAGATATTACCTTCCTCAAGTTAATACGTTTGGGTTTAGAGATCCAAGGTGTTTGAAATTATAAATATACTCAATATTGAGTATAAAGATTGGTCTATAAAATTGTCATTATAAAATAAGTCCATTGATCATTAAGAAGTCCAAAGGAGATTACTGTCCTTTAAATAATTTGTGGATATCATCAAGCCTAAAAGTTTATAAAGACATTACTATATAATTTGAATATTGATAGACTTTTCGAATGTTTTGGAGACAAAAAGTCCGTAAGGGTTTTCATAATTTAGACAACTCATAGGTGTTATAACCATCAAGCATATCTATAACTTTTGGGTGTTTCTTAACATCAAGCATAAACACGCTTCTCCAATGTACCTTATATATATATATATATATATATATATATATATATATATATATCATAAAAATTGTTGTGTACGACATAATAATCGTTATTTGTCGAATTAGGAATTCAACGAGCCTAAGATCATTAAATTTGGAATCATAAAAATTGTTGTGTACGACATAATAATCGTTATTTGTCGAATTAGGAATTCAACGAGCCTAAGATCATTAAATTTGGAATTTATTTTCTATGGTTTTGACATTATACAGTATCATTACGCAAATAAAACAAATACAGTACGAATTAAACAAGCGCAGAAAAAAAATTTCTCTTCAAATTACCCTCCTTGGGATCCACATACGGTTTTGGTCTAAGCATGTGGAGCCCAAGTAATTTTAATATTTAATGAACATAATATATATGCATGAGATATAATATCTTATATGATATCATATATTATTTAGATTTAATTTATATACAGAGAGAGAATAACGAAGAAAGAGGCCCT
This sequence comes from Agapanthus africanus, assembly GCA_030015575.1. NCBI lineage: Eukaryota > Viridiplantae > Streptophyta > Magnoliopsida > Asparagales > Amaryllidaceae > Agapanthus > Agapanthus africanus. The sequence continues at coordinate 494,999,601 of JASDDO010000026.1, forward strand.
AGAAGGCTTTTTCGTCAAAAATCTATATCCTCCGCGATTTTTTTCGACGATCGGCATCTATCATCATTTTCTTTATCATATAAGATATAGATATATCAAATTTCATGTGATGCCACCATATTTTCACCGTTGAATTTGCAATATAAAACGTTTTATTGTCGGTATACCGTTAATTTTGCACTCACTAAATCAACGGTAAAAAGGTTATGGAATCATATGAAATTTGGTATATCCACATTTTACATGATAACGATAATGATGAGGGGTGCCGATTGTTGAAAAAAATCATGGAGAGTGTATTTCTTCAACGCCATGAAGGAAATTTCCTCCGATGGCACCTTTCCTCTATTATCCTATATATATATTGCACTCACTAAATCAATGGTGAAAAGGTTATGGAATCACATGAAATTTGGTGTATCCACATCTTACATGATAACAATGATGATGATGAGTGCCGATCGTCAAGAAGAGTGTATTTTTCGACGCCATAGGATAAAATTCCCTCCTATGGCACTTTTCATATATATATATATATATATATATATAGATATATATGAAAAGTGCCATAGAAGGGAATTTCATCGTATGACGTCGAAGAAATACACCCTCCATGATTTTTTTCGACGATCGGCGCCCACCATTATCATCGTTATCATTTAAGATGTGGATACATCAAATTTCATGCGATTCTACGCTTTTCATCGTTGATTTCGTCCGTACAAAATTAACGGTTTACCGACAATAGAACTTTTTACATTGCTAATTCAACGTAAAAAAATGGTAGAATCATATAAAATTTGGTGTATCCATATCTTATATAATAAGGATGAAGATGACGTGTGCCGATCTTCGGATAAAGTCATGGAGGAAGTATTTTTTTAACGCGAGGGGATTCCTTTATATATATATATATATATATATATATAAAGGAATCCCCTCGCGTTAAAAAAATACATCCTCCATGATTTTATCAAATAATATATATATATATATATATATATATATATATATATATATATATATATATATATATAAATAAATAAAGGAATCCCCTCGCTTATCAAATAATATATATATATATATAAAGGAGGGTGTATTTTTTTATCAATAATATATATATATATTATTTTTTTAGCGCGAGGGGATTCCTTTATCTTTATATATATATATATATATATATATATATATATATATAAAGGAATCCCCTCGCGTTAAAAAAATACTTCCTTTATATATATATATATATATATATATATATATATATATATATATAAAGATAAAGGAATCCCCTCGCGCTAAAAAATAATATATATATATATTATTTGATAAAAAAATACACCCTCCTTTATATATATATATATATTATTTAATAAAAAAATACACCTATATATATATTATTTATATATAAATAATATATATAAAGGAATCCCTTCGCGTTAAAAAAATAATGGAGGAAATGTGCCATATGAGGGGATTCCTTCCTATGGCGTCGAAAAATTACATGCTCCGCCCGTTTTTATGACGATCGGTACCCATCATCTTCATGTTTACCATCTAAGATGTGGATACACCAAATATTATATGATTCTACAACTTTTTCACGTCTGATTTAGTGGATGCAAAATTAACGGTTATCGACAATTGAACTTTTTATATTGCTAATTCAACAAGAAAAAGTGGTAGAATCACATGAAATTTGGTGTATCCACATCATAAATGATAAAGGTGATGATGATGGGTGCCGATCGTCGAAAAAAAATCATGGAGGGTGTATCTTTTGGACGTCACCTAACAAAAAAGCCTCCTATGGCCTCTTTTCTTCATTATTCTGTATATATATATATACATATATATATATATATATATATATATATATATATAAGATTTTAAATTTTCCCATGAAGGTAGCAAGAATAATGACTGAGATATTTCAGCCTTTAAATCAAAACTGAAATCATATATCAACAAATACATTATCTATAAAATCAACTTAGCAATATTTTAAGGATCACTTTTTTTATTAAGATCCAACAGCAGAGCATTTGGGCTCAGATGCTAGAAATTTCAGAGAGAGACTTTTAGCCAATTTGGGCTTGGTCTGCCCAGTCTTTTCTTCTTTCTTTTTCTGTTATTCAAAAGTGCTGAGCACTTATTTTGGTTCTGTTTGCTCAGCACTTTTCCTTTTATACAAAAGTGCTAAGCCCTTATTTGGGGTTCTGGCGCTCACATGTATATCATGTGAAACCCTCAGTCGTGGGCGCTGTCCAATAAGTGCTAAGCAGTTTAGTCATTTTGACTAAATATGAAGTGATAAGCATTTTTGTATGGCGTCCGCGTAAGGAGCATGTAGAGCACTGGGATGTGGGTGTTGCCCAATCAGTGCTAAGCACTCAGCCGTTTTGGCTGCATATGAAGTGCTAAGCACTTTTATATGGTGTCTGCGTGAGGAGCACGTGCGGCGCTGTCTCATTTATTTTATTGAGCGCTCACATGTGTTTCACGTGAGGCGCTGGTTGCTGCCCAATCAGTGCTAAGTACTCAGCCGTTTTGGCTGCATATGAAGTGCTAAGCACTTTTACTCAGCGGTCACGTGTCTTTCACGTGAGGCGTTGGCTTTCTGTTTTGGGCGTCTACGCATTTTTCACGTGAGGCGCTGAGTTCTTTTTTGGGGACATCCTTGTGGGAAGTACGTTAGGCACTAATTCCTTTTCTTTTCAAGAGATTGAATCTCTGTTAATGGCATTTTGACCATTAATGATTACCAAGATCTTTGTTTTGAAGATCTGGGATCAAGTGTTCTTTAAGAACTAAGTTCTTATTATTTAGAGAAATTAAATTCCTAGAACCTAGGTTCTTTTTCTTTCTCGTTCTTTTTAACCCAGTTCTTTTCCCCTAGACTTTGAGTTTGAAGAACAGAGTCTTCTCGATGAGAATTGAATTCTCAACTTGTGGGGTGATTTTCTTTGCAAATCTCAAATCATAGGAAGAACTAATATTCTTGTATGAAGGGTTAAACCCTTGTTTCCATTATACTAGACAAATGATATTTTTGATCTCTTCCTTTTCTTTTACCTCGAGATTTAAAGAAGGTTTGAGAATTAAATTCTCTGTTTTTTTCTTTTTGTGGAGAAACTTATGGGGTCAATTCTCTATATGAGACTTGAAGTCTCGGGTTCTTTATATAGGAGAGGTAAGTTTATTAATTAATTTGAGAAAATATCTCTTTGAGAGATTCCAATTGATTTTATTGGTCTCAAATATTATTTAGGGAATTTTATCCACCGTTGGATCTTTGACCCAAGGATTTCTATTTTGCAGAATATGTTTTCTTGTTTTTAACAAGATTGGGGAAATATTTTCCCATATATAGAATTTAATTCTATCATTGGATGTTTGATTCAACCGGGAATATCTTTCTCATTTGGAAAGATTTAGGAGATATTTTCTCCTAGTAGAATTTAATTCTATTATTTGATGATTATCATCACCATTGGATCTTTGATCCAATGGCTTTGTTTAATGGAGCATATCGCGGATTTTAGGGAAATATCCCCTGTGCAGAATTTTATTCTACCTGCTTTTAATTTGGACGCCAACGCTCACGTGTTGTGCACGTGGGCGCCATTTAAGAATTTAATTCTTATATATGATAGACGCTCCTATACTTTGCAAATTGGCGCCCACATGAAGTTCACGTGCGGCGCCACCATAGGATTCAATCCTATAGGAGGTTAGCGCTGGCGCTCTCGTGGAGAGCACGTGAGGCGCTGTCATATTAGAATTTATCAGAGCTTAACACTTTTTATTATATGTTTAATTATTAGGAGAACAAATGCCCTCTACCGTTGTTATCACGTGGCTTACTGATTGATGTGAAAATTTGTGTTTGTTTACCGCAATCAATAACGGTGTCGCTCGTAGCTAGACCGAGATGAGTACGGGTCGTCCTCTTGGAAACGTAGAACCTTTTATTTTTACTTTAGATGTGTTGAGAAAGAGAGGAGGAATAAAGAATTTTGTGAGAAGTCTCTAGATCTACTTTAAACAAGAATGTAAAATATAGATCTAGATTATTTTAGAGATTTAAATAATATAATAATAGGGCTTGTAGGGTTCGTTAGGATTTAGTAGTTATGGACGATTAATTAAAAGTTACCCTTTTTATCCTTTAATAGATTTATAACTAGAACGACGGTGATGCGTGTAGATTAGGGTTTCTGGAGGGAAAAGGAATCCCACTCTTAACCCTTATCTCGACACGGAACTCCGTTCATATCTAGCCTTTACCAAAACAATCATTAATCTAATCGCTAATCGCGGTCGGAACTAGCAAAGAATTGTTAGCGCGCTCGATTAGGATGTTAATGATTTTTTTGATAAAGTTCATAAACTTTATAGGACTTAAAAAGGGTTTAGAGATGTTCATCATCCATTAGCCTACCCTAATCCTACGAACCCTAACAAGCAGAGAATTACTCGCGCATGTTGGGAAAAGAAGATGAAAAGATAGAGAGGGAAAACATAATATAAAATGCAAAAGAATTAAATAAAACAACTACCTTTATTAATCAACTTGAACAATCTACACTTTGATTCCTTAGAAAATGATTACAAAGACTAGTTTGCTTCTCGATCTCTTCCAAGGAGGTAGACGAACAGTTGATGATCAGCCTGGATGCGTGAGCCGTCTTGGACTTCGTGATCTCTTCGGCTTGATGGCTTTTCCAAGAGGCTCTCGGTGCCTTTTTATAGTGAAAACCCAGAATCTTATTGTTGAAAAGTTGGTAAAATTCAGCAGTAATCAATCTCCCAAAATCTTGCATTCCAACTCCTCATTATTGCGGCGGATCCGCGGCCCAAAGGTGTGTTTGGCCGCGGATCCGCGCTCAAGGGATGTGATCAATTGCTTATTTTTCTTGGGCTTTCATTTGGTGACATGTGGCAATCCTAGGCATCTTCAGAATTCAGAAATCTTCTCTCGGTTGCTTCCAGACTTGGTCTCCAAGTTTGCTTCTTAATTTGGCAAGATTTCTTCAACAGCTTGATTTCTTTAATATATTCTGCATAACAACTTGGAAAATTCTGCACAACAACTCAAATAAGATTTTAGTAGACTTTGTTCTACTAGGATTAGGTCAATAATATTTGCATACATTTTCCTACCAAAATGATAATAAAAATATATTAACACATGGAAAATAATGTTTTTACACATAAACTCTCATATGTATAATATATCATATTAAAGTCCTTTTTTAATATAAAAATGGTAGGAAAAATGTACTACAAATGTACAGTTTTATCGACTGAACAAATACCCCCAAACTTATCTTTGATCGTCCCGAGCAAACTAGTTTATTTAAGAGGAGAAAAAGAAAGGAGAAAACTAAGCACACTTTCGTAGGCAGACACGATTGCACTGAGCACGTGCAACAAGCCGTTAAACCTCTAGGTGTCCCTAGTAGGAGGAGTGTTGTCTCCTGAGGGTTTTCAGCGGATTACACCCACAAAATCCAATAACAAAAGAAAGATGGTGAAATTTACATATAAAGATAAGAACCATAAAAGAAAGACTTTGAAAAGAAGAGTTTCCAACTATGCCAGCTTTTCAGTTGTCATGAGCCCTATCTTAATAGTCATGAAAAAATGTTAGAAATCACATTATCCCTCAATAAAACATCGTCTTTATTCTTCATTCCTATCTTTCTTCCAAACATTGATCATATAACCCCACGTGTGTGAAATGGACATCCCTACACTCGGAGAATTCAATTCAAGCTATCATACTCTTGTCCATCTACCTTAGTACTTTTTAATATTAAAGATTTGCTCACACATTTTCATGCGACCGTTAATACTTCTTGAGGTACTAACCAACCGATTACTCATGTCCTTGCTAATTAGGTGATAATATTTTCCTCGTCTTGCACCACCTAAGGCTTAGCAGTGACTCCCAGACCAGTTGGCCTTAGGGCACTAGGTGAAGAGGCACCCTCGCTATATTTTTTTATTACTGCCTTGGCGATAACAAAACCAGTGTTCATTTTTCTTTTCACCATTTTTATATTTTCTTCATTTTTTTTCTTCATACTTTGGCTTTTAGACAAGAGCATTTCAAGGTATCCTCTACTATCCTGAGTTTCAAGACGTGTGTAAGTGCATATAGTAGGGTATCAATATTCAAATGTTTGGCTTCCAGAATAGAAACTATTTTTCAGACTTATTTTATCCTCGGATTAGTGACTTCCTTCATCTTACTAACCCTTGGGACAACAGCTCATAACCACTTATTACTAGTTCGTTTAAGAAAACTTCTAATTTTCTTGGTTTTCTTAAACCATTCCTATCTTTTGGATGTAATTTTTCACTTTCTACTATTTTGTTATAAAAGAAAATTTTTGAAATTTTTGAAAATGTTGTGCTTATGCAAAGTATGATACAAATTGATGCGTAAGTAAGCACAAACATCCCCCAAACCTGTTTACAGCAGTGTCCTCACTGATGCCATCCGTTAAGCTCAAAAACCTGTAGACTTGGGAGGAAAAGGGGGACAAGAAATAATGCAAGTGAACTCCTCCCCCAAACTTATTTCTTGGCTCACAATTTTTTAAAAATCATTTTCTTTCAAGAGCCAAAATATACCACCCCTCTCCCAAACTTGAGTTAAACAATTTTAATCTTTTAAAATCACATGAGGGGGTCAAGGTTATTGGTCAATGCCAAGCTTTGCAAAGACCGAAGGTCAACACCAACCATTCAAAAATTTTATCGATGAAGAACCAAGGTTGGTGGAAGAACATGTCACCTATTGACGTGAAGAAGTGGGGAGGTGACAAGAGGTGTATTGGAAAAGGATTGCGTCTCAATTTGGAGAGACGACACAGTGATAGTAATGATGGATTACTCGCATTATCATGATTGTCCAAAAGATGGGGTGGAGGTCCAATTTCTTCATCTTGGAATTGATTCATCTCAACACCCGTGTCTTGTAAAAATACGAGTTCATCAGCGAAAATTTCCTTAAAGCTTTCATCGATACCCCGAAAAATAATGTCATCAGAAAAAATGGGGTGATCGTCAGACTCAATATAAAGTTCCTCATTAGATGTTGACCCGGACAACTCGGTGGAAGAGTAAATGGTTGGGTCAAACAACAACATATGAAAAGAGTCTGTATCATGAGGTTGATCAAATTTGCTGCTGTCGACATCCATTAATTCGACAGAAAACACATGAGCATAGGGTTCGGAGGGTTCACTTCCCCACTTGTAAATGTTAAGCTCAATTGACTTCTTTCCAAAGGATAGGGTCATAGAGCCGTTTCTACAATTAATTACTGCGTTGGAAGTGGCCAAAAAGGGTCGACCGAGTATCGCCGGGATTTGATTGCGTGGGTTTACTACAGGTTGTGTATCTATAACGATGAAGTCCACAGGGAATATGAATTCCCCGACTTTGATTAACACATCCTCTAGCTCACCCCTTGGTTGGGTGATAGATCGATCGGCCATCTGAAGAGTGCAATGTGCAGGTTTTAACTCCCCGATCCCTAATTGCTCATACACAGAATACGGAAGCAAGTTAACACTAGCACCAAGATCAAGTAGAGCACGATTGATATTTTTACCCCCAATGGAAATAGAAATTGTAGGACTTCCGGGGTCCTTTCGTTTCTTGGGTAGTTGTTGTGTAAAAGCAGTGCTCACATTACTCGCAAGGAAAACTTTTTTAGGTACTTGAACTTTTCTCTTCCTAGTGCACAAGTCCTTTAGGATTTTCGCATATGACGGAACTTGTTGAATAGCATCTAGGAGAGGAATGTTTATGTTAACTTGCTTAAAAATTTCCATAATCTTCTCCATTTGTGGACTAGGTCTGTTGCCCCTTAACCTGTTTGGATAAGGTGCTTGATCAATAAGTTTTGGGTCCAACGTTTGTGGAGAAGACTGTGGGGATGGATTCGATCCCAAAACTGGAGTGGGAATCGAATTAGATAGATTTGGCGAAATGGGCGAAGGGTTCGAGCCTTGGCGAAAACGGAGAATAGGCTCGGGTGAAGGTGGGAGACTAGACGAATTAGGGGAAGAAGAAGAAGCTGGGGTATCATTGGTGTCACTATCATCACACTGCTCACCCACTCGGTCATTCAGCACTTTTCCCGATCTCAACGTGGTAACAGCACTCACATTATAACTTTGTGAGTGGCCAGGATTAGGTATGGGTTGAGATGAGAGTTTCCCTTTTTCTCTCGCACTCATTGCGGCGTTTAACTGTGCGATTTGGTTTTCTATTGATTTGATACTCTCACCATGGGAGGAGGAGTTTTTCGTTAGGGTATCAATAGAAGACCTTATCTCAGCCGAATTTTGCATGGATTGTTTCATGAACATATCCAAAGTTTGTGCGAGTGAGTTGTCAATACCGGCCACTTGTGGTGTAGAAATGTTGGTCGGATTTTGGAAATTTTGTGACTGAAAGGGGGGCTGATTCTGTGGTTGTGGTTGCTGTGGAGGAGGTCTTTGATAATTACTTTGTTGGTTTTGATTCCAAGCAAAGTTAGGATGATTCCTCCATCCTTGATTGTACGTGGAAGAATAAGGGTCGTTTCTAGGTCGCTGCTGAAAAGTAGCATTTGCTTGAAACGATGCATTCATAGGACATTCTTCCGTTAAGTGTGAAGGATCCGAACAGCAACCGCAAACGGTCTTAGGAAGCGTGACCTGATTTAAGGAGAAAGATGAGAACTTGTTTTCAATAGCGTCGGGTTTCTTTTGTATCGCTGCCATTTCGGCTTTCACTGCGATGGAAACGTCGAGCTGGTGAATACCTCCCTTAGTTGAAAGCGGTCTTACGCTTTCCCACTGCAAAGTGCTTTCTGCGAGATCTTCCAGATATTTCCATGCTTCACCATCATCTTTAGACATGAAATTGCATTGACACATTGTTTCAAGCATCTGCTTTGTCGCTGGATTAATGCCCTCATATATAATCCGACATAAATCCCATCTTTGTATTCCGTGATGGGGGCATTGGACAAGCAGATCTTTGAAACGTTCAAAGCACTTCCAAAATGGTTCATTGGGAAGCTGGGTGAACTGGTTAATCTCGCTCCTAACATGTGCAGTCTTATGATTTGGGTAAAACTTCTTAAGAAATGCTACGACGAATTCATCCCAATTAGTGATAGAGTATGCGGCAGTATTATAAAGCCATTTTTCTGCCAAGTCGCACAATGTGAATGGGAGAAGACGTAAGCGCATAGCATCTAAAGTCAATTGTGAAGTACCCATCATTGCGCATACGTTTTCGAATTTGGTGATGAAAACGTACGCATCTTCCGACTCAAGCCCGTGAAATTTGGGCAGCAGATTGATGTAGTGGGGTTTAATTTCGAAATTATCCCCGTTAGGTGGTGGAAGAGATAGACAAGTAGGAAGAGGACCACGAATAGGATAGCATCTCTCTTGGAGAGAGATGCGCAGTGGATTCTGCGCACCTGCGGGCGGTGGCAGCGTGGTGTTATAATTAGATGGAGTGTCGTCCATCACGATCGATGTGGTGTGTGGTGGGGGAAAAGAAGATGAAGAAGTACCGACTTCGGTGTCGATAGAAGGAACGCGGACAAGACGGGCACTAGGATCCTGTGTCCAGCCGAGCATGCACTAAGCGGGTTTAGTGCAAGTGGCAGCGTGTGTGTGATTTTAAAATTGGTTTGTTTTGAAAAATGTGGGACTCAAGACAAATCTCCCTAAGATGCACAAGCAACCCTAGAACTAAGGTCACCTAGGTCCAGTCTCTAGACCGCTCCTAGACTTCCAAAGGACAAGCCGCAAGATCAATCCTCTACCGCCTCCGTACTACCCTTGTAGCCAGATAAGTGCCAGGTAAGTGGGAAGGAACCACGTCGTGGGCCTAATTAAAAACCACTAGCCTTTGTCACACTTGCCTAGGCACTACAAAAGTAATGCGGATAAACGATAGATTACCCACGACCTTCCTCTGTCCTTATTGAGCGCGACAGTCCTTAGAGTCTGGTCTAGATATTTTTTAAATTAATGAAGGGTTGATCTATATGCTCAGTTTGTGATTTGTGGGGCTTAGGAAGGGTGATGAAATCCCCACCTAATCTTGATTTGGTCTTTGCCCCTTAAAGTCCGTATTAAATATGCAAAACAAAACCAATCACAAAACTTATGCAAAAAGATTTTTGAGCGGCGTAATTTTGCAAAGAATCCTGCAGAAAATAGATTTTATTAGATTTGAGAGGAGAGAGAAGGAGTTAAGAAAGATACCAGAGAAGATTGATTCCCTAATTCCTCCAAATTGCCGCCATTCCGCCGCAGAAGGGGTGCTTTTGTCGCGGTTCCTCCGTGTGGCAGAGGGATCACTTGATGAAAATTTTTGTATAGCCTTCTGTGCTCCTCTGGATCTCTAAAAATATCTCTGTTCCCTGTTCTCCTTAATTCTGTGACTCCATATTTCCTCGCAAAATTCACGCACAAATCGTTAAATATGCAATTTGCAGTTTTGTGTTAATAATGATATGACTCGTCTAAGAATTCAACACAAATAGTAAAAATAAAAAATTACGCACGTATCCCCGGCAACGGCGCCATTTGATTGACGTGAAAATTTGTGTTTGTTTACCGCAATCAATAACGGTGTCGCTCGTAGCTAGACCGAGATGAGTACGGGTCGTCCTCTGGGAAACGTGGAACCTTTTATTTTTACTTTAGATGTGTTGAGAAAGAGAGGAGGAATAAAGAATTTTGTGAGAAGTCTCTAGATCTACTTTAAACAAGAATGTAAAATATAGATCTAGATTATTTTAGAGATTTAAATAATATAATAATAGGGCTTGTAGGGTTCGTTAGGATTTAGTAGTTATGGACGATTAATTAAAAGTTACCCTTTTTATCCTTTAATAGATTTATAACTAGAACGACGGTGATGCGTGTAGATTAGGGTTTCTGGAGGGAAAAGGAATCCCACTCTTAACCCTTATCTTGACACGGAACTCCGTTCATATCTAGCCTTTACCAAAACAATCATTAATCTAATCGCTAATCGCGGTCGGAACTAGCAAAGAATTGTTAGCGCGCCCGATTAGGATGTTAATGATTTTTTTGATAAAGTTCATAAACTTTATAGGACTTAAAAGGGGTTTAGAGATGTTCATCATCCATTAGCCTACCCTAATCCTACGAACCCTAACAAGCGGAGAATTACTCGCGCATGTTGGGAAAAGAAGATGAAAAGATAGAGAGGGAAAACATAATGTAAAATGCAAAAGAATTAAATAAAACAACTACCTTTATTAATCAACTTGAACAATCAACACTTTGATTCCTTAGAAAATGATTACAAAGACTAGTTTGCTTCTCGATCTCTTCCAAGGAGGTAGACGAACAGTTGATGATCAGCCTGGATGCGTGAGTCGTCTTGGACTTCGTGATCTCTTCGGCTTGATGGCTTTTCCAAGAGGCTCTCGGTGCCTTTTTATAGTGAAAACCCAGAATCTTATTGTTGAAAAGTTGGTAAAATTCAGCAGTAATCAATCTCCCAAAATCTTGCATTCCAACTCCTCATTATTGCGGCGGATCCGCGGCCCAAAGGTGTGTTTGGCCGCGGATCCGCGCTCAAGGGATGTGATCAATTGCTTATTTTTCTTGGACTTTCATCTGGTCTGTAGGGTTCCTAGGCATCCTAATGAGGTCTCACAAGGCATCAACCATGCCAATTTCAAAAAATCTAGGTGCCGAGAAACCCGACTACGGATCGTTTGCTAGAAAACTAGGCGAAAAGATAACTAGTTAACACTTAACTAAGGGAATACGGAAATACAACCTTTGTAGATTCGGTGCTCCACCTCCATAGCTCCGCAACGAAGTCCTCTCCGCTGTCCAAATCAAATTCGGGCTCTAGCGTCGGCTTCGTCGGAGAATGGGCAAGCTAGGTCGTCGATGTCCATGCCGAAGATGATCTACGTCGAGGCATCGCTAAATCAAGCTCCGACTTCACCAAGTCAAGAAACTTGTGAAGAAAACACACTCTACTACTTGGCAAGAGGTAGAGGATGAAGAAATAGGAAGTGGGTTAACTTTAGAATTGGATTTCTCACTTGTTTTCATCAATCACCATTGATGAAGTGAACTTTCTTCATGTGAAGAAGATGAAGAAGAAGAAGAAAGAAATATGATAAGTTAATTATTTTTTCAAAAGAAAATGAATACTTATCATATTAGAACCATGGTCAAGTGTAGAGAATTAACCAAGGTTAGATTAATAGTTAGGGTTTAAGATGAAGACAAGAATGGTTACAAAGTCAAAACTTCATGAAGCTTCAACTAAACTCCAAAATTAGCAACCATTCTTTTCTTATCTATTCAAAATAAATAAATAAATAAATAAGTAATAAAAAGAAAACCCTAATCATTAGTTTAACCATGGCTTAATTCATTACACTTAACTCTAGTTAAACATGTATCATCAAATATGATATAATCAAGTGTACAAAAGTATATCACATATACAATGTGCACAAACCAAGTGAGAAAATCCATTTAAAGTGAACCAATACTAGTTAGTGCAAAGTAATATATCAAATATATAATTATGCATTAAATCATTAAATCAACACTTGATTCAATGATCCGGTCATGTCGCACACAACCGACTAGTATTCAATGTATCGGCTTATCGAATCAATACTTGATTCGATACCTAGGTTATATCGCATACAACCATTCGATACAATCATCGCGAGAATAGAATACGGTATCACATACACGCATTATTCTCGGTCCCGCACATATCTCATATGCTCTCCTATTTCGTTTTGCTTGAGCCAGGAAACCTCTGTGTAGGACTCTAAAGGCTCGTCAATACGCCGGCAGCAGATGATGATCATATCAAACACCCACAAGCCGCAAGCGGTCTGCTAAACGTAACAGCCACCCGGGTATTGAGCGATCTGAAGATCGACGAGCAAGCCCGCTCACACTCCAGTGAATCCGACCAGTAACACTACCGTACAGTCCGGTCTGATCGTCTGATATGTCGCATATCTCGCCTAGGGGTGGTAAACGTCAGACCCCAATAGCTTGATAAGTCGTGTCGATATGAGGTCTATAACAATTCGAGAAACTACTGGTAACACTTACCAGTAAATCTCAGCAACCCTGGCCAGGGATTTCCTGTTATAGCCAATCGAACACAGCGCAACATCAACCCCCTATACCGGGAGAGACGAATCCCCTCCTATCGCTCATTGCCTCCATGTGACTCGGGACTGTACCCAAAAACCACCATTTTGCACGCCCTCTTGGACGTGGTAAGATGGAAATCAAAGCACAGTGGGAACCACACAAGACTCTATGACGATCTCGGGTCAACAGACTACTCTGTACCAGTGTCACCAGAGAACTGCCATCTGACGTGAGGTATAATACCATCTGGGAGTTCTCAGCGAGTCCGTCCAGTGTACCCAGTCTCTACTGAGCACCCGTATATCATCTCTGATGTCAAACACCAATGGATATGGGATCATCCATCGCCCATCTGTATGGGTCGAGAAGGTATGCGCTAGTCTAATCTGGTATATCGATGCCCCGTCTCGATACACCCACGACTAGGGACTTTGAAGGATGTACTTATGGACTACCATGTCCCCACTAGTATGATCCGCATCATAGTCCAGGTAGTCAAGTACAGATCCTAAGGGCTTTACCAACATGTAACAGAGAGACAATCAGCATACACGTTAAGGTAAAGGGTAACCAGATAGCATACTATCATGTCGAGCAAGAAAGTCCTCCCTATATATGTCCCAGCATCCACTACAATATACATCCTATGTACAGTAATGGCCTCTAGGGCATACATATAACTAACAATCTCCCACTTGCACTAGGGCCATCTGTAGCAGTGGTTGCAGTATCTCATACTCAACCATCCCATAAAAGTCTCTCTCTGGGAAAAGGCCTTTGTGAGTGGATCCGCTGTGTTGTCCTCTGAATCTACTCTCCTAACCTCGATCACCCTGGAGATCAACTATCTCCATGATCAAGTGATACTGCCTTAGAATATGTCTGGATCACTGATGGGACTTGCGTTCCTTGGCATAAGCCACAACTCCATTGTCACACAATGGGAGGAACATAGTTCATCTCATGAACCAATATACACCCAAACAGCCTCTTTGGTAGCATCTTAAGTAGCGATCTATCCTGCCTTTATCGTCTAGTATGTCACGGTATCTAGCTTGGAACTCTTCCAACATACCGTCCCTTTACTGAGGGAAAAGACAATGCCCGTGACTGACATTCAGTCGTCTTTATCACCCTGGAACCCTTCCAGTGATTCTTCCCTGGATCGATTGATACCATCTCACTACAACTAGTGAGAATCCGAACATCCATTTAGATCTATCTCATAGATCCAAAATCCAGGAGTTAGTAGGTATCATCATGATCCTATATGGATAATCATTGTGATAAACGGAGATTGACCGAGCGTAGCATAGGAAACTCCTTCCCTATCAAGAGTATGTCATCCACGTACTCTACGAGGATCGTCACCATACTCCCTACTACCTTTTTTGTATATACAAGGTTCATCTACCGTTTTGATGATGTCAACTTCTTTGACTAATCCATCAAAACAGATGTTCCAACTCCGCGATGCCTGCTTTATCCTATAAAGAATCTTGCACACGTTTTCGCTGCTCCCACTGTTTACGAAGCCCTCTGGCTGTGTTCTTATAGACACTCTCTTCTAAATCATCATTTAGAAAAGCAGTCAAGACACCCAACCACCAGATATCGTAGTCATGGTATGTAGCCGTGGCAAGTAGTATCTGGATGGACTTAAGCATAGATATTGGAAAAGGTTTCATCATTATCCATGCCTGGTCGATGACGAAAACCTTTAACAAGTCTAGCTTTGAAAGTCTCAACTTTTCCATGTACACCAAGTAATCTTCTCAAGATTTACTTGCTCCTGATGAGGATTTAACCCTTCAGATATAGCAACCAAAGTCCATACTTTGTTGGTGTATGAGGATTCCGTCTCAGATCACTAAGCATCCAGCCATTCTTACAGAGTCTTACCCCCGATGGCCAGCTCGAAACTAGTTGGGTCATCATCTCATGATGCAATCCTCGCTCCCACTGTCATAGAGAAACCAATGTATCTCTCAGGTGGGTGAGAAAACCCTACTAGATCGGCGGAGAGGCTGAGGTTCGTTGGTCACTACTGAATCCTTTGGTTTTATCAAATCATCTGCTGCAGTTTGTATAGCTGGAACCTTTCCAGTTCTACATTACAGACCTTGTCTCGAGCTTGTCCGAATTTTGTTTTTAGACATAGGCCGGACAACTCCAAATCTTAACTAGCTTAAGATATGGGCTCTTCCCTTTCCATATCACATATGAAGCGGTAGGCAACTGATTTGATTAGAACCCTATTCAATAGGTATGCAGCTTCTCAAGTGCATAACTCCCAAAAGGAAAAAGGTAACTCAGTAGTACTCATCATAGAGCACACCTTATCATATAGGGTGTGAATGCTCCGCCCCGATATACCATCGTGCTATGGTGTATTCGGAGGAGTAATGCCGAGAGAGAATCTCATTCTCCTTTAGAATTGTCCAGAAATTCCGTGCTCAAGTATTCTCCTCCTTGATCTCATCATAGGACATAATACTTATACCCGTATTGGTTCTCTACTTCTAGCTTATATTCTGTGAATATCTCAAAAGGTTCGGACTTGTGTTTCAACAGGAACATATGACTGAATCTTGAGAGATTATCAGAGAATGTAATGAAGTATAAAGAACCAGTCCTGGCATGTGTAGACAGGAGACTTACATACATCATCATGTATCAGTCCCAAGAGTTCATTAACTCTTTCTCTGTTTCCAGTAAACGGAGCTATGGTCATCTTATCTTTGTGACATGACTGGCGAGTTTCACAAGATGTAAATTCAAACTAATTTGAATATGCATCTATATGTAACTCCAGCTAGTCGGGTCGCATTGATATGACCTAGTCTACAATGCCTCAAGAAGGATTCGTTCATATCTGAACTCTTCCTCTTCTGTGTGTTCCGTATACAAAGAACTGTAGTTTGATTTAGAACATCAATGCTTTTAGATAACGTGCCTGAACCGATCAACTTTTGATATAGGAAATGTTCAAAACATTATCCAACAATACAAAATTTTATCATTTCTTTACTAATAAAGAGACTGATATGATTTTGTATATCAGGTTCGGAATCTAATAACATTCGTTCAGAATCAATGTATCGGTAATACAGGGTGACAGTGACCAACAGACTTGCTGCAACACTTGCCCCGTTTTCTGTCTCATGAAACTTATCACCTTTTCTCAGTTCTCAACCTATCTGTAGCCCTATGTAACAGATTACATATCTGGGATCCTGATCTGGTGTCACATACCCAGGACGTAAAGGATACTGAGAAACAGTTCTGTATAATGAACACACCCGAAGATGATGCATCAACATGCACTCTCTTCGTTTGGGCGGCACGGGAATTCTGGTAATCCCCAATTTCCTGCTCGGTCTTATAACAATTATAAGTTGGAGCGGGACCAACGTCCCCCAGCTCAGTATAACAAGCGGGTTCGGTCAATAATCCGTATTATTATCTTGATTAAGGCGTGATATGGTCGCTACCTTGAGAGAGAGAGAAGAAAACACTCAGCGTGCGCTCTTGCAAGAATAGATTGGTTATTATTTTATCTAATCAGGATGGCTCCCACTGCTTTTTATCAAATCTTCCTTCAAACCCTAAAAGGAAAGACTAGCCGGGATTAATTACACACTACAAGTTCGCCAATCTTTCAGCCAGGCCAGTGTCGGTACTTTGAGGGAGGTCCCCCGTGCTTTCGCACGAACCTAATTAATGTAAACCTCGTTTTCCCAGAGGCGTAACCCCGTTGACACCTTTCTAGACACCTACTTGATCGGCTAATTGTAATGAATAAAACTCTCCCAGGAGTAACACTTACTCGCAGCGGGTATCGGGATCCAATTATCTCATAGAAGGTATGCAATCTCATTGCAAATTTCAACACTTGAAATTCCCGATAATATTTTGCCCCTAGCATCCTATGACCTTGACGGAGGTCAACAAACCATAGGCTACTAGTCAAGTTCAACCCGTCATTTCTTGATCGAATTAAACCCACCCGCACGACCCTTGACGGAGGTCAACAAGGCCGCACGACTACCCTAACTCAATCTGCATCATATGCATAAACAGATAAATACTAGTTAGCTACCGCACACTACGCCTTGACGGAGGTCAACAAACGTAGCACGAATACTAAATAGGACTTATCTGAAATGACGGAGGGCTACGACAGGTTTTTCTGAAAACTTATTGCGTAATGAACTTGATATCGTTGTAGGATCGAATGAATTTTGAAATGGAGTGTTTTTGAGGCTTTTCTAGTTTTGCTAAAGGAGTCACTCCCGGTGAAGGGATCGTCGGTCCTTTCCTCGTCGAATGAGGTGCGGGATATATCATATATATCACTGTGCAAAGCAAAAACTCTTAAAAGCAATCAAAAGACAAACCGAGTGTGTAGCATCTGCCAGTTATTGCTAAAGGAGTCACTCCCGGTGAAGGGATCTCGGTCCTTTCCATTTCGAATAAGGTGCAGGATATATCATATATACCGCTGTGCAAAGCAAGAACTGTAGCTACCTGTTTTATTTTGAAATTCGATTCTACAACATCTTAGGTTTCTTTTATTTCATTAATCACATTAATGAAGTCCCATCATTTAAGTACCTAAACATCACAGATAAATACGACGTACACTTATGCCATCCGCATTCGCCTCGATGTCCCCTCGTGCACCGTTAGGTTAGGTAACTAACGGCAGAGCGGGGCAGGGCTAGCGCGGGTGTAAAACATAAGTAACGCCTATATAATATATCATATATACTATATAAAGTATCTATCACAGAACATCACATGATCACATCACAGATATAGCAGCAGAAAAATCATATGAAATATTGGATATACTAGGACGTCCGTGTTTTCAATACGAGCCAGTATAAAACACGGATTCCACGGTCGCGATGAATAGCCAAACCCACACCCCTAGACCCCTACGAGAGCGGCAAGCAACCCTACCAATTCTGGAGTTAGGAGACCCGGACTCGACTCCTCGAGTTGGTCTCCCACTGGACTTCAGAACCCGGTTACTTGTGCCCTCCTCCTTGGGCCTATCCTAGTGCGGAAAAGTAAATAATATACAAACGGTGACAACTTCCGCAACCTGGAAGCGCCCCAATAAAAGAATATTACATACAAGTTTTTACATGAATGAAAATGAAAAACACTCATCTCACATAAAAACCCCCGGCTATTCAAACACGAAGATCCAATATAACATATCCAGCAACACATAACATCACATGTCATCAACGTAAGTAAATATGCGCATCCCAATTGTCGTTGACATATAGCAACGAAACCGGCGATATCACATATTACACTTACGGTCACAGAAAAGAAAGTGTAAAACTACAATAGTTGGAATCCGCAACCACCTCAGACATCACATGCCTGACCAAATGAATTCCTTAGACATCGCATGCCTAACAATTATAAACCCCGCATTTTAGTCTCATTATCGAAAACACTTTTCAATACCAAGTCGGGCAATTCAACAAGATTCCCGACATCCTGATCGAATGCTCGTCGCAAACTTCAGTAGACGGCCGCACCCCTGATACCGTCGACGAAGTGCACCAAGGCGGAACACCGCTGCCGCGAGCACCCGGACGGATGCTTTCGGCGACGGGGTTCTCCTACAGTCACTTGGTCGGGGCTATGGAGTGAGGCTGTCTATTAAGTTTACCCGGCGAGTATCCGCGTACGCTACGTGATTGCGACGGACTTTTGATCACATCAAAATTCCGTGGCAACCGATCAAGTGAGACTAAACTGCTATGTTTATAACATTCATTCAGTTATCACATAACTTTTGCGAATTCCAATTATTGTATCCCATCCCAGATAAATAGAAAATGTTAAACTTTCCGATCGAACAATCGAACACCCAAGTTTTCCCAATACAGCTCAACACATGAAATAAGTCTAACAACATTCCGTTCGTGCCTCAGTACCAACGGTCCAGCCGTAGAAGGGTCAAGCCAACGCCTCACATGTGGCACGCCGTACTGCCCCAAACCCGAAGGTTCAAAGGGCAGTTCAAGACGGTCACATAATCGAGTTAAGGTTTGTTGTCTTCTAGAGGGACCATCGCGTTACTTACACTACTTAGAACGTCGTCAAACTACGGAAAAATCCAACACTTGGAAATTTCCCGACAGGGGAAAAGTTGGGTATTTATATCCGGTCGAACTTTTTAACATATTCTAAAAATTTATCCGGAAAGCCACACAGACAAAATTCGATAATCCGATCGAACATTCGAATCCCCAAAACAACCCAGAAAATTCAACTCTTGAATAAATTTTAAAAATTCCCAGAAAATCTAGAAGAATTTATCAGGTATTACTGTGCAAACAGTAAGGGATGACGTCATGATTGGGCCGCTGATCCGCCGCAGAAGCCATGCTTCTGCCGCGGATCCGCCGCGAAAATTACTGTTCACCAGAAACTTTTTGCACCGTAATTCTTATTTTTCCCTGCTGAATTTTTTAGCAATTTTTAATTTGGAAAAACTCACTGTTTTCAAAAAAGTACAGAGAGCAAGATTGATTTGGTGTTTCGGGTTCGTTCGGACTTCAAATTCCGTCTGGACTTCGCCTAAGGCTCTAGCTAGGCTCTGATACCACTGTAGGGTTCCTAGGCACCCTAAGGAGGTCTCACAAGGCATCAAACATGCCATATTATAATTTTACGGTGCCTACAAACCCTAAACTACGGATCGTTTGCTAGAAAACTAGGCGAAAAGATAACTAGTTAACACTTAACTAAGGGAATACGGAAATACAACCTTTGTAGATCCGGTGCTCCACCTCCATAGCTCCGCAACGAAGTCCTCTCCGCTGTCCAAATCAAATCCGGGCTCTAGCGTCGGCTTCGTCGGAGAATGGGCAAGCTAGGTCGTCGATGTCCATGCCGAAGATGATCTACGTCGAGGCATCGCTAAATCAAGCTCCGACTTCACCAAGTCAAGAAACTTGTGAAGAAAACACACTCTACTACTTGGCAAGAGGTAGAGGATGAAGAAATAGGAAGTGGGTTAACTTTAGAATTGGATTTCTCACTTGTTTTCATCAATCACCATTGATGAAGTGAACTTTCTTCATGTGAAGAAGATGAAGAAGAAGAAGAAAGAAATATGATAAGTTAATTATTTTTTCAAAAGAAAATGAATACTTATCATATTAGAACCATGGTCAAGTGTAGAGAATTAACCAAGGTTAGATTAATGGTTAGGGTTTAAGATGAAGACAAGAATGGTTACAAAGTCAAAGCTTCATGAAGCTTCAACTAAACTCCAAAATTAGCAACCATTCTTTTCTTATCTATTCAAAATAAATAAATAAATAAATAAGTAATAAAAAGAAAACCCTAATCATTAGTTTAACCATGGCTTAATTCATTACACTTAACTATAGTTAAACATGTATCATCAAACATGATACAATCAAGTGTACAAAAGTATATCACATATACAATGTGCACAAACCAAGTGAGAAAATCCATTTAAAGTGAACCAATACTAGTTAGTGCAAAGTAATATATCAAATATATAATTATGCATTAAATCATTAAATCAACACTTGATTCAATGATCCGGTCATGTCGCACACAACCGACTAGTATTCAATGTATCGGCTTATCGAATCAATACTTGATTCGATACCTAGGTTATATCGCATACAACCATTCGATACAATCATCGCGAGAATAGAATACGGTATCACATACACGCATTATTCTCGGTCCCGCACATATCTCATATGCTCTCCTATTTCGTTTTGCTTGAGCCAGGAAACCTCTGTGTAGGACTCTAAAGACTCGTCAATACGCCGGCAGCAGATGATGATCATATCAAACACCCACAAGCCGCAAGCGGTCTGCTAAACGTAACGGCCACCCGGGTATTGAGCGATCTGAAGATCGACGAGCAAGCCCGCTCACACTCCAGTGAATCCGACCAGTAACACTACCATACAGTCCGGTCTGATCGTCTGATATGTCGCATATCTCGCCTAGGGGTGGTAAACGTCAAACCCCAATAGCTTGATAAGTCGTGTCGATATGAGGTCTATAACAATTCGAGAAACTACTGGTAACACTTACCAGTAAATCTCAGCAACCCTGGCCAGGGATTTCCTGTTATAGCCAATCGAACACAGCGCAACATCAACCCCCTATACCGGGAGAGACGAATCCCCTCCTATCGCTCATTGCCTCCATGTGACTCGGGACTGTACCCAAAAACCACCGTTTTGCACGCCCTCTTGGACGTGGTAAGATGGAAATCAAAGCACAGTGGGAACCACACAAGACTCTATGACGATCTCGGGTCAACAGACTACTCTGTACCAGTGTCACCAGAGAACTGCCATCTGACGTGAGGTATAATACCATCTGGGAATTCTCGGCGAGTCCGTCCAGTGTACCCAGTCTCTACTGAGCACCCGTATATCATCTCTGATGTCAAACACCAATGGATATGGGATCATCCATCGCCCATCTGTATGGGTCGAGAAGGTATGCGCTAGTCTAATCTGGTATATCGATGCCCCGTCTCGATACACCCACGACTAGGGACTTTGAAGGATGTACTTATGGACTACCATGTCCCCACTAGTATGATCTGCATCATATTCCAGGTAGTCAAGTACAGATCCTAAGGGCTTTACCAACATGTAACAGAGAGACAATCAGCATACACGTTAAGGTAAAGGGTAACCAGATAGCATACTATCATGTCGAGCAAGAAAGTCCTCCCTATATATGTCCCAGCATCCACTACAATATACATCCTATGTACAGTAATGGCCTCTAGGGCATACATATAACTAACATGGTGACATGTGGCAATCCTAGGCATCTTCAGAATTCAGAAATCTTCTCTCGGTTGCTTCCAGACTTGGTCTCCAAGTTTGCTTCTTAATTTGGCAAGATTTCTTCAACAGCTTGATTTCTTTGATATATTCTGCATAACAACTTGGAAAATTCTGCACAACAACTCAAATAAGATATTAGTAGACTTTGTTCTACTAGGATTAGGTCAATAATATTTGCATACATTTTCCTACCAAAATGATAATAAAAATATATTAACACATGGAAAATAATGTTTTTACACATAAACCCTCATATGTATAATATATCATATTAAAGTCCTTTTTTAATATAAAAATGGTAGGAAAAATGTACTACAAATGTGCAGTTTTATCGACTGAACACTTACACGTGAGTGCAACGATGTCACTTTTACCATCATTGAATCACCTAAGAAGTTGAACCGTTCTCCCCACGTCTTATAAATAGGGCCTTAGGCTTTTGAGATGACTGCCATCTGTTCATCTTCTTTCTTGAACCCTCCTTTTTCTGAGAATTTAATTATCGTTTCCAAGAGCTTAGATCTCTGTCTCCCAGAACTCTTTTGAACAAAGTACACTCTGCCAAATTTCTTGGTAAGAACTATGAATAGAGCTTAGCTCTTAACCCCTGTTGAATATGTATATATTTTCTTAGTTTTAGATTTTAAGACCATTATCAGATTCGACAGAGCTTAGCTCTCTCTCTCTCTCTTGGAGATCTAAAAAAAACTTTCATTTTATAGATCGTTGATCTTAGTGTCCTCATCCAAGACTTGAGAATTTTTGATTCTCCTTCTTAGGGTTTTACCCTGCTGTTAATCTTGACATTTTTTTTTTCTGGAATTTGATTCCATGTATTAACCCATGAGTTTTTTCTAACATAGAGCTCTCTAGGATTTAATCCCACTATTTGGGGGAATTTAATGCCATTCTTTTTTGCAGAGCTTAGCTCTGATTTGAATCTTAAGAAGTTTGAAAATTTTATTCCCTTTACCGTTCTTGTATGATTTTTATTATGGGGTTTTAATCCCTTTTTTTTTTTCTTTTTTTCACAGATTTGAATCTGTTGCTTGCACCTTTCAGGGAATATTGGTTGTTTTTAACTCCACTATTTAATTGACACTATTCATTTAATGAGAATCCTCTTGGATTCTCACAATAGGCACATGTCTCATTATTGATGAGCCACCATCTTGATTTTGTGGGGTCCACTGTTTTTTTACGTAGTGATTTTAGCATTTTTGATTGCTAACTCTTCACTGGTTTTTCTTTTCAGATACCATGACTTCTGGTTCCTTTTTTCTCTATGTTCGTTCGGAGGGAGCTTTTACCGACGTCCCTATTGATCATGAAGTCCTCGCTTTAATCCGGGACTACGATCCAAAACGGAATTCTTTTCATCTATGGGGAGCGTGGTATAGCTATATTATCCGGGGTCGGCGCAGCTTTACTTGTGCAGGCCATCAGAACCGATCCCTTCGATTCATTAAGCTGACCCTCCGCAGGTCGCTTATGCTATGGAAGAGGTCAATTGGACTGTGGAGGGTCTTCTCCAACCTTCCATAGCGTCGATACCAGTCCAGCCGCCGATGGCCCTACATATTTTGGGGCGTCGCATGTTTCAAAGTGAAGCGCGTCCTTGGGGTCAGGTTTACATAATAAGAGTGACCCCTCGACATCCGGCCAGTTACCTCTTCTGGGCCAGCTACATCGTATCGGCTAAGAAATTGTTACTGCTGAAAACCGGGTTATACCCAACGGTCTACACATCTCTATTCTATTACCATACTCCTTATGTGTGGTGGGTTAAATCCTTCCTGGAACAGTGGAATATTCTGACCCACACATTTCTATTATCGGACCGTGAGGTATCGATTTCACTGGAAGAATTCGCAGATATTTCCGGGTTACCTATCAGAGGGGAGCATTATGAGGAGATTTTTCCTCCTGACGAATATATCTTTGCTACCGAATCGGTAGTCATGGGCCTTACTCTAGAAAACGCTATCCGGCACAAGTTCCTGAGTCTGGTCAAAGTGTTAAATATCTATGAAAGCTTGTTTTTGGAGTCCGGGGGGGGGCATGGGGTTAGCTTTATGGACTTTGTTGCCCATTTCCTTCGTCCAGAGGCTTTATCGAAGAAGGCTGCGAAGTTTTCCAAGATTGATGATCCGTTCTGGTTTGGCTTGGGCAAATTGTCGACTATAGATACGGATTTAAAGCAGTTCTTTAATCCGGACACCCTCATCGTCCCTTTTATAGAGATTGCCACTCCGGACATTGACGAGGAAACATTTTTCATGGGCTTCATTGGTTTGTGGCTGAGCTAGTTTGCACTCCCAATGCATCCTCGCTACATGAGACCGTCTGTTTTCTATTCGGTTCATCGTATTGCGGTGGGGACACGTATGGCTGTTGGGGTTGCAGGATTGGCCCATTTGTATCATGGCCTAAGTATAGCGGCCGACACTACCCAGTCGGGTTTGAAACCCGTAAATCTCCCTTTGCATTATTTCACCTCATGGATCGAGATGAACGTGTTGGGTTCCTTCGGTGTGCATAAAACACCTAGATTTTATGAAGGGCATAATTTCCCCCGGGTCATGCAACTGGTCGACGCTTCTTCTCCAGACCCAACACATCAAGAGGCTCGGCGATTGCTCTTGCGTCCGCGCATGGTTAGGGATAGCATGACCTTTATTGATAGGGTCCTGACCATTGGTATAGAACCTTCCAAAGTGGTCGAGCCGCTTCATGATGTCTTTAAGGATGGGGTTTCTTCTTTGAGGGCCCGGGAGATCGTGCATCTGTATTTCATCAGGCCGGGTTTCCTAGTATTCAGGCAAAATGCCTCGGTGTTATTCATGAGGTATAACCCGCATCGCTTTGCTTAGCAATCCGGCTATAACCAAGGCGTTCCCTTCGAAGCATTTCTCATCGATCCGGTTGCTTCAAAGGAGAGCGTTCGCAACATGGTGCGCCATTTTATGCGGCTGAACACAAGGTCTTATTTTCTGATTACTGAGCCGAGTCATATCCCGAAAGCCTCAAATGCCTACATAGCCTGGTATCAGCATGTGATGGGCGCCGTTATTAAAGAAGAAAGGCGGATGCTCCTTGATCACAAGGATTCTGTCCCGGCCAGTAATCCCACGGTTCTATTGAAATGACGAGCGGTTGTCCATCCTTCCTTGGGAGAGAGCGACGCGGTTGTAGTTCCATGAGCCTTTCCAATGGTGTCGACGGATAAGCCATGACCGGACATAAGTTCTCCTGGCGATGTGATGGCTGCAGCGTCTCCTGAGTTGGGTATTGGCTCAGAAATCGGGATCCGTCGTCCTAACAGGCCTGTAAAGCGCAAGCTCATATCGTCAAGTGTTGCTGTCGGCTCTTAGAAGAAGAAAAATCCATGTTTTCGGCTGACATTGTATTTGGTCAGGAACCTCATGCTCCCTATAGCGAAGGCTTATCCGAGTACGGCACCAACGACAGTCTGTTTGAAGCTTCTACTGATGAGAATGCCGCAACTAATCTTCAAACTGCTATTGAGGCTTCTGAGTGATTAGCCCTCGAGCAAGCAGCGTTTGCTTCTCTTGCGGTGTCAGGTATATCTCATTTATACACTTTTGTATATTTTAGAGTTTATTACGCTTTATTAACGCTCCTTTCTTAACAGGCATCTGCACTGAAGAGGCTCTTTTGGTGTCCCTCAAAACATTCGAGGAAGAGGAGAGTTTTCGTGCTTCTATGGGTCTCGGTATGATTCATTTTGTGACGTCTTTAAAATATTTAGCTCATTTTGTTCACACCCTGACTCCCATCTTTTTTTTATTACAGGAACCACCATAGCTTGTGCTGTTCCGAGTGCGATGCCATCTTTAGGTGGTGGTGCGGAGGATATTCCTCCCTCGATGGCACCTACGGAACCTTCAGAGCTACCAGTTACCGTTGAGGCCACCTTAGGGCCACTATAGGAAGTATCGCTAAAGCAGTCGATGACGGACATTTTAGCAGATCCGGAGGTTGAGTCTGATTCGGATAAAGACGTTCCTCTATCTGTGGTTCTGGAGAGATCTCTCCGCATAGCTAAAGCTGAGAAGAAGCGTTGGAAGCATGCAGCGAGGGAGCGTCAGGCTAACTTGGCCACAGGTGCGGGTTCGAGTGAGATACGACCCCCTGATGTTCCCATGGAGGACATTCCTTCTTCCTTGTCAACCGTTCATAGGCAGATCGCGCGTACAGCTCATGAAGAGGCTGAGCGGTTACTTCAAGGTGAGACAACGCTTGATATTTTAATGAAACCTAGTAGGACTTATTTACTTTTCCAAGTTTCTTTCCATAGCCGTTTTTCTTGAATTATAACATATTTTTCCTCGAATGATACAGCAGGACCAAATTTAGGTGTCAGCGCTGCGGGTGAGGTGCCAGCATTTAGGGATTCTGGGGCGTCGGGCCTTCATTTTCAGTCTGGCGCTATTCCAGTGGCCACTTCCTCTCCTTGTAGATTCCCAATATCTGCGGGTGACGCTAGCGTAACGACGACCCTTATTGATTCGGGAGACGAAGATGTAGACATTGAATCCGTCTTTCCGGTGATGATGGAAATCGAGGAAGCTGCCATAACTAGTGACGCTCCAGATACCACTATGGTTTCCGCACCGTCAGGTATTTCTCGTGTTATCACTTTTAGACCCTCAATCCTGCTAGACAGATTCGCTAACATCTCTTTTATTTCTTGATATAGGCACGGTATACCCTGGCAATCTGGTGATTGAAGAACCCCGGTCAACCATCACCATGACTGTTACCGTTCCACCTATCTCTTTCGCGCCCCCCGAGTTCTCTCGGGCTCAGTGATGGAAGGTAAAGATCTTTTATTTCCTCGTTTCAGTATTGATATTAATCTTTGGATTAATTTCATACCGTATATTGTTGCAATCTTTTAGGAGTGATTTTCAACCACTTATGCCAAATGTTAACCTCACACTTTGCCTTCCAATCAGGATCCGTCCCTCCTTCTGGCGTTGGTGAGTATATCTTTCATTTCTTATTTTATCTTTCGTAATCCTTTTTTTTGATAAGCTTTTTCCGTATTGACCACAGTCTTATGGATCGAAGGAGAGGACGAAGGAATAGTTGAGCCCTCTATGCTCCCCGATTTTTCACTTCCGAATATTGGTATGTTATATCTCATTCATCAATTTTTTATTTTAGGTTGAAATCTGACCCTTCTTTGTATATGTCTTATTTCATAGCAGCTACACCGGCTTTGGTTCCTTTCGAGTCTCGTATTTCCATGCCCGTAGGGCCCTTCGCTAAACATCAATCTTCCAGAGGTGCAGCAAATAGCAGGCACATGCTAAGTGAGTTTATTGAAGACCTTGATGTCGAGGCTCTCACTTCTGCTGCGGACTTCGCGGACGAGGTCATTCTCATGCTGGCGACTCTTGTGACTTTCCATAATGAATATTTCGTCAGCATCTTGGTTGATTACTGTAAGAGAATCGAGGCTTGCTTCTATGAGATCGAGCACAAATGCCTTACGCCTGAGGCATTATCCTCGAAGGCTCAATTGGTCGCATGGATTGAACAAAGTGCCGCTTCTATTCAATATTTCGAGCAGAAGCTGGTCCTGAAGCAGAAGGAGCATGAGACGGCTTTTAGCAAATCAATCTAATTACGTGCCCAGGTAAAAACAAATGATGCGTGGATTCGAGTTATTTTCGAAAATCTTCAATGATGCATTTCTGAAGGAGTGGCGCTGAGACGGGACCTTGACTCTACTGAGCGAGGAATGCGGGACTCTGAGGTTGCTAAGCAGGAAATTTCTAAGAAGCTCTCTTTGTGCTTGGAACAACGAGTTCAAGTTGAAGCAATGCTAGTCGCAATAGTGGAGCGTGAAAAGGAGCTGCGGCAAGAGAATGAGCGGGTCGCTGCTTTATTGAAAGCCCCTCCTTCTTAGAGGCTAGAATTGTATTATTTTTTCTATATATAAGTTGTATCTTTCAAGCATTTCGATTCATGAATAAAGAATATACGTTCTTTTCTTTTGCATGCTCTCTTCTGTGTTTGATATCTTGATCTGGCGCGAAGTAGTTTATGTACTTATTTTGGAGTTTGTAGTTTATTCACTCGTTTCAGAGTCTCTAGTTTATTTACTCGTTTCGGAGTCTCTAGTTTATTTACTCGTTTCGGAGTCTCTAGTTTATGTACTCATTTCGGAGTATGTTGTTTATTCACTTATTTCGGAGTCTCTAGTTTATGTACTCATTTCGGAGTATTTTTAGTTTACCTCCTTTGGATTTACAGGAAAACTTGTCCTAACGTTGTATATAGATAACCCCTGTTCTTTTATGACAGAGGTCCGTTGGGTTTGTGGTACTAGGGTTTTAGTCCATGGTACCGTCGCGTTGGGTGATGTATTCCTCGATATGCAGTTTTTAAGTCGCTGTTCGAGTAGCCCCGCGACTGTCGTGTCTGTGATCCCTTCTAAGGATGGACAAGACGTCTTCAAATAATCTTCTTAGGTCATATTACAGTTGGAAGAAAAGCGTAAGGTATTTGCCATGACGCTTTTTACTTGAGGTTAGACTCAATTTGGAGCCCCGATGATTGATAACCACACCTTTCTGGGGTGGGATGATCTCCAATGGTCTTTAGGCTTTGTATGTATTTCCGTCAAGACCCGAAGTTAGGAATATGCCGTCATTTCATTTTTTTCTCTGATGATGTCGTGCCGATTCTTCGCTAAAGTAGGGTAGACATCTGTAGGAACTCTATGCTGTATGTATTGCAATTGAAGTCCGGAGCTAGGAATATGCGATTGCTCCAATTTTTGCTTTGACCCCTAGGTTCTTTTTTTGATGACGACGTTGCGTCTACATCCTGCTGGAATGAGAAGGAACGCCGGGATGATCTCTAGGCTGTAGATGTTACCATTAAGATCTGAAGCTAGGATTTTGCCATCGTTTCATTTTTATTTGATTGTTGTGTCTGCCCTTGCTGGAATGAGGGGGGAACATAGGGATAGTCTCTAGGTTGTATATGTATCGTCAAGACTTGGTGCTAGAATTTTGCCATGGCTCTATTTTTGCTTTGACCCTTGGGTCTTTTGTTG
Source organism: Agapanthus africanus (assembly GCA_030015575.1). Classification (NCBI taxonomy): domain Eukaryota; kingdom Viridiplantae; phylum Streptophyta; class Magnoliopsida; order Asparagales; family Amaryllidaceae; genus Agapanthus; species Agapanthus africanus. The sequence goes on from JASDDO010000026.1 coordinate 495,028,799, forward strand.
ACGTTGCGTCTGCATCCCTCTGGCATGAGAAGCACGTTGATCCGGAGTTAGGATTTTGCCATCACTCCTTTTAATTCGGCTCCTTGGAGCCTTTGTTGACGTCACATCTGCACCGAGAAGGAACGTCAGGATGATCTTTAGGCTGTAGATTTCGCCATCAAGACCTGAAGCTAGGATTTTTCCGTCACTTCACTTTTATTGGATTGTTGTGTCTGCACCCTGCTGGAATGAGGGAGGAATACAGGGATTGTCTCTAGGTGGTATATTTACCGTCGAGACTCGGTTCTCTTTTTGACGAAGCATGGTGGGGGAATATGGTCCCTTTTTCCTTTATTCGTGCCCATGGATCGTATACAAGAGACAATATGGATATACTTGCAGGGCAGAAAAGTTTTCTTTTCACTTTTTTATTTCTTTCCGCGATGCTCTATCTTTTCAGCTTTTTATGTCGCGAAAGTCGCGATTGCCTAATCATTTCGATTATTTCTAATTTTATATTATTTTTTACTATTTTCTTTTTATTGCGAGTTGCTCTATCATTTCGGCTTTTTTTTAAGATTTGAAATCTGATACCTACTTAGGCATCAACATCATTACCACTGGAATATTGTCAGGAGCGAATCATCATTTGCCTTTGTCGATTTGAACAAAGATGGCTTAGTAAATAGGGTTAAGATCCTGTCGACTAAGGCTTTCTAGCTTTATGTACCGTAAGGGTCTTATAAAGGTGTTTCTCCCTACGAGTCGTAAGGATCTCATAGGTGTATTTTTCTTTAGGAGTCATGAGGATTCCTAAGTGCATTTTCTGTTGTAAGTCGTAAGGATTTTACAAAAGTATTTTCTCCCTATAAGTCGAGAGGACTTACAAGTATGGCTCATCATATAGGGACATTTCTCGTCATTAGTGGAACTTGGTGGGAGAATATTTATTTATGCCCGTGGATTGTATACAAGGGTCAATATTAGACCGCCTGTAGGGCAAAAAGGTTTTGTAGGTGTTTTTGATAGCTTAAGGACAGGTTTAGATCCCTGTAATTTAAGGTTTTTGAATCCTATGAGCCGTGAGGGTCTTATAGGAAGAAATTCTCCTTACGAGTCGTGAAGATCTCATAAGTGTAATTTCTCCTTGGGAATCGTGGGGACTCCTAAGTGTGTTGTTCCTTTGTTAGTCGTAAGGATCTCACGCAAGTTTTTTTTTTACGAGTTCACGCCTTTTCGGGTTTTCACTGGCTCGCTAGCAGTCCTGCTGTTTTTACTCACGGCGCCCTTTCAGGTTTTCATCCTTACCTATTTTTCTTATGGACAAACCCTTTCTTTTAGGCGACCTGCAAGGTAACACACCATTAGATGTAGGCCCCGGTCTTCTTCAAAGGAATACATCACGTGGGACCCGGGAGAGTTATGAATCGTTTATGCTCGCGGATTGTATACGGTAATCGATATGGGGATTTACCGTAGAGCTAAACTTATGAGTTTAAGGACATGATGGTCCTTTATCGCTATATTTTGGGGGCAAAATGCTAGTTTAAGGACGTTCCGGTCCAACATTCCCGTTTTAGGGACGAATATTAGTTTAAGGACGTTTCGGTCCAACATTAGTTTAAGGACGTTTCGGTCCATTGTTAGTTTAAGGGCGTTTCGGTCCATTGTTAGTTTAAGGATGTTTCGGTTCATTATTCCCGTGTTTTGTGGAAACACATTAGTTTAAGGACGTTTCGGTCCAGTATTAGTTTAAGAACGTTTCGGCCTATTGTTAGTTTAGGGACGTTTCGGTCCGTTGTTAGTTTAGGAACGTTTCGGTCCATTATTCCCGTATTTCGGGGCGACGGAGCTTTTTGGATACTACTCTCAAGGTTCTGACTCAGGAAGATAGCGATCGGACATAAGCGTCTCTATCTATCATTAACCTAAGTCATGACTCATCAAGCGTAGTATTTTTTTTTATAAATCGACCGTTTATTGGGTAGAAGGGTCTTTCGCCATGCATATCCATGAGTAGGTAGGCTCCACCATGGTAGACTTTGTCTATGATGTACGGGCCTTCATAGGTCGGCTCGAACTTTTCCCATTTTGCATGATTGGGGATCATTGGTCTTTTTATGACTAGCATGAGTTCGCCTTGGCGGAATGTTCTCGGCTTGGTCAGTTTTTCCTATGACCATGTTATCCTTGCCTTATAAGCCTTCAGATTTTGCTGTGCTACAAGGCGAGTTTCATCGAGGGCGTCGAGCTCCTCATTCCTAAGATGAGCATTTTCTTCATGTATCAGCTCGTATCGAACCGCTACTCGTAGAGAGGGGAGTTCTATTTCTAACGGGATTACTGCTTTTGTGCTGAACACCAATGGGTATGGTGTTGTATTCGTGGCCATCTTGAACGTTGTTCGGTATGCCCAGAGAGCTTCATGCAGCCTTTCATGCCAGTCTTTATTATTTTTGGACACCGTCTTTTTTTATAATCTTTATCAAGGTCTTGTTGAAAGTTTCAGCTAGACCGTTTTCCCGAGAATTATAGACTAAAGAGTATCTCCAATCTATTTTATACTGCAGTGCAAAGCGACTTATTTTATGACTTCTGTAAGCTGGCCCATTATCCGAGATTATCCGTTGTGGAGTTCCGAACCGATAGATGACATGGGTTCTGAAGAAGTGGAGGATATTCTCTGTTTTCACCTTTCTCAGTGGTACTGCTTCTGCCCATTTAGATAAGTAATCGGTCGTTACCAATATAAACCGATGTCCTTTGGATGGTGCCGGTTCGATAGGGCCAATTATATTGGTTCCCTACATTTCGAATGGCCATCTAGCCACTGTTGGGTATAGCGGATTCGGATGTTGATGGATGAAGTCCCTGTGAATTTGGCACGAGTGACACTGCTTCGCATATTTGAGGCAGTCATGGATCATCGTGGGCCAATAGTAACCCATTCTTTTTATCTTCAGCTTCATTTTTGGCCCAGCTTGATAAGAACCGCAAAGTCCATCGTGAATTTCTTTGACGACTTTCTTTGCTTCCTTTGGCCCCAGGCATCTTAGCCATAGACAGTCGAACGATCTCTTATATAGAGTATCATTGACGAAGGTGAAAGACAAAACTCGTTTCGATGTCTAAATGACGCATTTTCGGGCGTTCGTTAGGACTTGAAGTAGTCTATGAAGACTTCCCTCCAGTCGATGACCATTTCTTTATCCTCTATTTGAAGGGCTACTTGTTCGGTTGTTTCTTTTCCTTCGGATGGCTCTATTAGGTCTTCCGAAGATATATCTGTTGGCGTGAGAACCCTGCGGTTTTGCACAATGATCTTCACGTCATCGAGGTCTTCATCGGCCAATTCCTTAGCCAATTTGGCCAATACATCCGCCTTTCTATTTTCTGCTCTTGGTATACTTTCCAAGGTATAGGAAGGGATTTGTGTCAGCAGTTGCTGCACTCTTTTGCCATACTTTATCAGCTCTGACTTGCATGTCTGATAGTCTCCATTTACTTGTCTAACGATCAGCCGGGAGTCTCCATATATGAGGAGGTCTCTGATCCCCATGTCGATAGCGATCTCGAGACCTGCTATCAAAATTTCATATTCAGCTTCATTATTAGTCCTTGGCTATGTTAAGGAGAGGGCGTAACGCAATATCCCTCCTTGCGGAGTCACGAAGATATGGCCCACCCCAGCTTTGATTATGAGGGTGTTTTTCTTTTGCCGCTTCACGGAAGATGATCCATCGAAGTAGAGTTCCCATTGGGATTCATTTTCTTCTTCGATCACATCGAACGCGTGTTCATCTGGCAATTCACAATTTAATGGGGAGTCAACTGGTATCGGATGCTCCGTGAGAAAGTCAGCAATGGCCTGCTCTTTCGCTGGTTTGAGTGGTCTATATGTTATGGAGAACTTTTTGGCAAGCATTCCTATTAGTATGACCCTTGATATTATATATTTGAGAGGATCTACCTTCGATATGAGGTGGATCTCATGGGCCAAGGCGTAATATCTGAGCTTCGTTATTGCGAAGATCAGCGCCAGGAAATGCTTTTCGATGGGGGGGAATAGTTGTTTTCTGCCCCCAGGAGAACTCTACTTAAATAGTATAGAGCTCTCTCCTTTCCCTGATCGTTCTCTTGTGCCTATAGCGTGCCTAGAGAGCCCTCAAGGGCCGTTGTATATAGGATAAGGGGTTTTCCCTTAACCGGAGTAGTCAATACCGGCGGATTTTGCAGGTACTGTTTGATTTCATCCAGTGCATTTTGGCACTTTTGATCCCAAAAAAACAGAGTCCCTTTCTTCATCAAATGAATGTAGGACGACATTTTCCGAAAAGTTTGGCTATGAACCGCCGGATATATGCAAGCTTTCCTTGGCGAGACCGTAGTTGTTTGAGGGTTCTTGGCGTGGGCATTTCCATAATCACCTTGATCTTTGAGGGGTCGATTTCGATACCTCGGTGACGTATGATGAATCCTAGGAATTTGCTTGAGGAAACTCTAAATGCGCATTTTAGAGAATTCATCTTCAGATTATATTTCCGAAGACGTTGGAACACTATTTTTAGATGTTCCCAATGTTCCTTGTGTGATTTGCTCTTTACCACAAGGTCGTCGATATAGCATTCAACAATCTCATGGATGAGGACATCGAAGATAGTTGTCATGGCCCACTGGTAGGTAGCACCGGCGTTCTTCAGACCGAAGGGCATCACCTTATAGCAGAAAATGCCTAACGGGGTCCGGAAGGCGGTATGCATTTGGTCTTCTGGATGCATTTTTATTTGGTTGTATCCTGAAGATCCATCCATGAAGGAGATGACCTCATAGGTAGATTTGTTATTGATCATAAGCTCGGTAACGGGCACTGGGAAGTCATCCTTCGGGCAAGCTTTGTTGAGATCCTGAAAGTCCACGCAGATGCGAACCGTCCTATTTTTCTTCATCACTGGAACGATGTTAGCAATCCAATTGGGATATTGAAATTCTTGGATGAAGCCGGAGTCGATTAGTTTCTTGACTTCAGCATTGATACTCGTCTCAAGTTCGAGTTGCATTCTTCTTGGAACCTGTTTGATTAGCTTTATACCTGGCGATATAGCCAGTTTATTTACTGCCAATTTTGGATCTAGACCTGGCATTTTAGAGTAGTTCCAGGTGAAGAAATCTTTATACTGCATGAGCACGTCTTTGAGTGTGGCTACCTGTTTTTCAGATAATAGCTCACTGACGAACGTTGGCCTCGGATCATTTTCCGTCCCTAAGTCGATTTTCCTTAGGTTGTCCGCCGTGGTGTGTATCCCATCTTCCAGCTCTTTTGGTGCTGGTGGAAACTCTGAGATCACCTCATCATCATCTTCATTTGCAGAGCACCTGTAGAGGTCATTCATAGTCTCGTGCCCTCCCTCTTTTGAGAGTGTTATTAAATGGCAGGTACGAGTTTGCTACCATTCTCGATATTGAGTTGGTCCTATCCTAACGGTATAGGTTCTCTTTGGCTTATGCCTTTGTGGCGGGGTTACCCTCCAGCTGTCGGATAACATAAACCTGCCTTGTTGATACTGGTCTTCTATCCAGTCTTTGAAGGTGAAACAGTCTTCGAGGGGATGACCTATTACTTGGTGAGAGGAGTAATAGTCCGGATGACGGACCTCATTTATTTGTTCGGGATGCCGAGACTCCGGAAGCGTCATCATTTGGTTCTTCATGACAAGGTTGAATATTTTCCTTGTTATGTCTTGAGGGAAAGAGTATTCCTGACCCATCTTCATTATAAAGGATAGGCTCCAATCGAGCTTTTCTCGATTGTACGGCGTCTTGGATGCACTTTGTTTTCTTCGACCTTTGTTTACGTTCTTGGCCCTGTTTTTGCCTCCATTTTGGGGTTTTCCCTTTTTGCGAGAACACGTAGCGGGCTGTGGGTGAAGAGCATTACAGTTTACTTTCTCCGCAGATTGCTGACTAAGACGCTGCGTCCTGACCTATTCATAAATCGCCATTTCGCGGCTGTGGTTGTCCCAGCTCGTTTGACAAGCCTCTTTTATTAACTTGTCAATTTTTTCTTCCAGCCACGGACTTAACATTTTTAAAGCGGGATCTTGCTCCGATTTGACGTCCAACTATTTGAAAAAGTGTTTTCTACTTCACTAAAGCAGTTTACGACGCGGCAACCGTGGATCTGCTCCCGTTTCTTGGACCGAACGCATCCGAGCCTGGTTGTCTCCATCTTCCTGGGCATCTTTCGCCGAGTCCTCGGAATATCCCAAATCTTTTTGTAGAATTGGGCTTGTCGAACGGTTTGTTCGAGGGGTACACCTTAGCATCTTAACAACCTTTTCAATCCTTCCTCTTAGTATTTTGGCAGACAGATTGGTTGAAACCTATCGAGTGCAAAATCTGCACCATGCTAGACTTCTTTTTTTTTTTTTACTTTAGTTTCCGTAGATTGGTAGAAGAGGATTGCTTTTTCACCTCTTCGCCTGGGAGGTACGTAGAAAGTTTGCAGTTCTTATACGCTGTATGTATGGAGCGCATCAAGTTCTTTATAGTGTCGAGACGGAGTCATTGTGATTTGCAGACTCTGATCTGCTCCGGCAAAAGTTTGCATTGACGGGCGGACGGAGAACACTGCGTTGGCTTTGTCTTCTAAGTCGCTGCCAAAGACCAAAATAGGAGTAGATGGTCCGGGCTTATTGTTTTTTTTGGAGTTGCTCCGAGTAGACTATTTCTTCGTCTTCCTCTGTATCACCCCAAAGATCGGGATAGCGGCGATGGATTTCTGTTTATTCTCCGACTTGTGGCACCTTTCAGTATCCTCGAAGTCTGGAAGGAAGTGCGTCTTCGTGTTTCCGGACTTCATTTACAAAGAACGGATTTAGCTCTCCCGTGATGGTGTACTCTGAGCTATTCTTGAAATACTTCATACGCTGATATTGTGTAGAAGGGATGACATTATACTCGTGTAACCAAGACCTGCCGAGCAAAGTGTTATAGCAAGGCTTGGCGTCAATGCCATGAAATTTGATGTCATTGACGAGCAGCCCAAAATGTAGCGTCAGTATTACGGACCCAAGCTTCTGTGACGACTGTGAGTTGAACTCGGAGATGGTAATTTTATCTCGGGTAAGGTGCTGAACGTTCATGCAAATTTCCTTCAGCACTATCACATTGAGAAGGTTGACGGAGGATCCGTTGTCGACAAGGATTTTCCCTATCTTGATATCGTGGCAGTATCCGGTGATATATAACAGGCGATTATGTTCGCACGTACCGAGGATGAGATCTTCATCACTGAATGTAATGTCAGCCGTGTGGACCTCTGCCAGTTCATCTTTCATCTTCTCTTCTGCGAAGTGATGGAAACTCAAAGTGTCGTGCTTTTGAAGGGGTTTTGTCAAATGAGGATATGTAAATTTCTTAATGAAAATAGTTCTCGACTTGAGTCCCGAGTTATAAAAATACCGTAAGTGCACAGTGTATTGATCCAAGCCGGCAAGTACTGGTCGATCCACAGGGAGTGGATATCACGATATCATTTTTGAGTTAGAAAACAATGGTTTGGAGTTGGAATTTGTCATGTTCATACAAAATGAAATAAAGAACGGATAAAGTGATAATTAGGAAAAACTTAGGCTAGGGTTTAGTAAATTGAAATACGGCTTTACCCCTAACTCTCAATCTTGATTCAAAGTCCATTTCTAGTTTTTAATTGACTTAAGAAAGCATGCCGTATCTATCCCGATAACTATTATCAGTTTAGGATACGATATCAAAATTAGGTTAAAAAGAAACTAAAAATTTAAGGTTTAAGATGAAATGAGCATAAAATGAGCGAAGTGAGCTTAGCAAGCATAGAACATATGCTTGTATGATTATATGTTCTTCTAGCTAGTTTCCTACACTTAGCTAAATTTCATATTCCTTTCAACTTCAATTCGTAATATAGAAACAATAAAATGTAAAGAAGGAATATGACATATGTTAAAAGTTGATTTGCAACCATTCAAAACAATATATCCTATCAAGCAAAACATAATAAAATTGCATATATTAAGAAAAGAAGTGCAAAATGCAAGAATTAAGGAGGGGTTGGAAGGCAAGCCATTCAACAACCTACCTCACCATAGCCCAAGCACAAAACTACTCACACATCATAAAATGAAATCACAACTAAATACATATAAAATAAGATGCAAAAGAGAAAAGATACAAGAATCAACTTGAGATAAATGAAGCTTTGATTGCAATGCTTCCAAGTACAAACAAATGAATTCAAATACCAAAATCTAATCTTGCAAGCTCAAGAAAGAGTTTGCAAGACCAGAGGAAGGAAAAGAACTCACACTAAGAGTTACAAGATCAACTAGTTACAATGTATACAAAGTTTTCTCTTACAAAAAAGTATATCCTAGCTTGCTCATTGATCTGGTATTTATAGGCTCAAAATCAAAATAAACAAATAATAAAACCAGGATGATGAGACAACATTGAGTGACCAAGTGAAATATGAAGTGTTTTGGACTAGGTGTGGCCGGCGGCGCTGGGAAAAGTGATTATGTCGCCGGTCGATTGTAGGTTGTTGGGGCTCGGGTTTGCTTGGTGCACTTGAGTGTTCTCCTCATTCCCACTGATTTTGTTTGATTTCTTTATATCAACTTGGTTATACTCTGTAGATTTTGGAGGGAAATCTAACTTTATATCACATCACATATTTCATGCAATTATTACACCCCACTTGGGTCCACCTGTAGGGTTCCTAGGCATTGTCACAAGGTTCTACAAGGCATCAACCATACCCGATTCAAAAAATTAGACGTGCCGAACAACCCTAACCAAGATCGTATACTAGAGATTATGCGAAAACTATAAGCAAGTTAACAACTTAACACTAAGTGAAAGGGATTACAACCTTTGTAGATCCGGTCCTTCACTTCTAAAGCTCCGTGTTGACGTCCCTTCGCTGCGATCATCGTGATCCCGGACTCTAGCGATGGTTTCCTCGGAGAAATGAGCGGTCTAGGTCATTGACTTCGAAGCCGAAGATGATCTACGTCGAGAAGACTCAAACTCAAGCTCCATCTTCACTAGGTCAAGAATTTTGTGAAGAGAACACCCTAAATTAAATGGCAAGTAGTAGAGGATGATGAAATAGGAAGTGGGTTTACTTTGGATTTTGATTTATCACTTTGTTTCTTCACTTGATAAAAATCTAGTAAGCTTTTCTTCTTCTTGAAGAAGAAGAAGAAGAAAGAAAAGAATAAGAAAAAATGAATTATGAAAAAAGAATAATCAAGTGAAGTCTATCATAATGCAACCATGGGTGAGTTTACCTTTGTAGAGACTAAACCATAGTTTGAGGTAATGGTTTGGTTAATGAAAATCTTATGCAAAACAAAATGAGTGGACTTTGTCAAATATGCTTAAAAGCTTCATGAAGCTTCAAGCCAAGACAAAGAAAACCACCATTTTGTTTTACCAAAATAAATAAAAACCTAAACCATTATCTTAAATATGGTGCAAGTCATACACACACCCAAGTTTGTATGTATCATCAATCATGATACAAACTAGTGTACAAACATATATCACATATACAACTTGTGCACATCAAGTGAGAAAATCAATCTTAAGTGAACCAATACTAGTTAATGTAAAGTGTGTAAGTGCACGGCAGCACCCCAGCCGTCAATCCGAGGCCAAAATGCGGAAACGATACTTTTACGAAACTTGTAAACCGGCACCACCGCGCACTATATGTAGGGTTCCTAGGCACCCTAGTGATGTCTCACAAGGCATCAACCATGCCAATTTCAAAAAATCTAGGTGCCGAGAGACCCGACTACGGATCGTTTGCTAGAAATCTAGGCGAAAAAGCTAACTAGTTAACACTTAACTAATGGGATATCGGAAATACAACCTTTGTAGATCCGGTGCTCCACCTCCATAGCTCCGCAACGAAGTCGTCTCCGCTGTCCAAAAGGAATCCTGGCTCTAGAGTCGGCTTCGTCGGAGAAAAAGCGAGCTAGGTCGTCGATGTCCATGCCGAAGATGATCTACGTCGAAGCATCGCAAGATCAAGCTCTCACTTCACCAAGTCAAGAAACTTGTGAAGGAAACACACTCTACTACTTGGCAGGAGGTAGAGGATGAAGAAATAGGAAGTGGGTAGACTTTAGTTTTGGATTTCTCACTCAAATTCATCACTTGCCATTGATGGAGACAAGCTTTCTTCACTTGAAGCAAGGAAGAAGAAGAAGAATAATATGATAAGAATAAATAGAAAAGAAAAGAAAAACCCATCCTTATCATATATTGAACCATGGTTAGATGTAGAGAGTTAACTAAGGTTTAAGTGAGTGGTTAGGGTTAAGCATGAGACAAAATGGTCATTTGGTCAAAGTCTTCATGAAGGTTCATGAATGAACAAAAGAAAGCAACCATTTTCCTCATTTTGCCTTTTCTTTTTCCAAAAAGATAAATGAATAAAATGAAATCAAAAACCCTAATCACCCACTTAACTATAGTTTAATTCTTAACACTTAACCATAAGGCATGTATCATCAAACATGATACAAGCAAGTGCACAAAACTATATCGAATATACAATGTGCACACCCGAGCGAGAAAATCCATTTAAAGTGAACCGATACTAGTTAATGCAAAGTAATATATCAAATATATTATTATGCATTAAATCATTAAATCAACACTTGATTTAACGATCCGGTCATATCGCATATAACCGACCAGTATCCTATGTATCGGCTTATCGAATCAACCTTTGATTCGATAACTAGGTTATATCGCATACAACCATTCGATACTTTTATCGCGAGAATAGAATACGGTATCACATACACGCATTATTCTCGGTCGCGCACATATCTCATATGCGCTCCTATTTCGTTTCCCTTGAGCCAGGAAACCTCTGTGTAGGACTCTAAAGACTCGTCAATACGCTGGCAGCAGGTGATGATCATATCAAACACCCACAAGCCGCAAGCGGTCTGCTAAACGTAACGGCCACCCGGGTATTGAACGATCAGAAGATCGACGAGCAAGCCCGCTCACACTCCAGTGAATCCAACCAGTAACACTACCGTACAGTCCGGTCTGATCGTCTGATATGTCGCATATCTCGCCTAGGGGTGGTAAACGTCAGACCCCAATAGTTCGATAAGTCGTGTCGATATGAGGTCTATAACTATTCGAGAAACTACTGGTAACACTTACCAGTAAATCTCAGCAACCCTGGCCAGGGATTTCCTGTTATAGCCAATCGAACACAGCACAACATCAACTCCCTATACCGGGAGAGACGAATCCCCTCCTATCGCTCATTGCCTCCATGTGACTCGGGACTGTACCCAAAAACCACCGTTTTGCACGCCCTCTTGGACGTGGTAAGATGGAAATCAAAGCACAGTGGGAACCACACAAGACTCTATGACGATCTCGGGTCAACAGACTACTCTGTACCAGTGTCACCAGAGAACTGCCGTCTGACGTGAGGTATAATACCATCTGGGAGTTCTCGGCGAGTCCGTCCAGTGTACCCAGTCTCTACTGAGCACCCGTATATCATCTCCGATGTCAAACACCAATGGATATGGGATCATCCATCGCCCATCTGTATGGGTCGAGAAGCTACACGCTAGTCTACTCTGGTATATCGATGCCCCGTCTCGATACACCCACGACTAGGGACTTTGAAGGATGTACTTATGGACTACCATGTCCCCACTAGTATGATCCGCATCACAGTCCAGGTAGTCAAGTACACATCCTAAGGGCTTTACCAACATGTAATAGAGAGACAATCTGTGTACACGTTAAGGTAAAGAGCAACCAGATAGCATACTATCATGTCGAGCAAGAAAGTCCTCTCTATATATGTCCCAGCATCCACTACAATATACATCCAATGTACAGTAATGGCCTCTAGGGCATACATGTAACTAACACTATAAACCCGGATCGGGCCATTAACCTACTCCTAGCTAACTAGAGAAGGGGTAGAGAGATATACCGAGCGATCTGTATCCTTCGGTCTTCTCTTCGTCGTCTCGATCTTCCCGCGGAATCTCCGGTCTTCATCTCCTCGTCGGAAGGGCACCACATCGCCGGGTTCTTTTACGGGCTCCCACCTCTGGACCGAGGCAACTCGGGCACGAAGTGTAGGGATCCTAGGCACACTCAAGAGGTTCCACAAGGCATCTCCCATGCCAAATTCAAAATTTCCGGTGCCGAGAAACCCTAATATAGATCGTTAACTAGAGAATAGGCGAAACAAACAAGCAAGCAAACTGCTTTGCTACTAAGTGAATGGAAATTTAACCTTTGTAGATCCGGTCCTCCACTTCCAAAGCTCCGTGACGACGTCCCTCCGCTGCGATCAACCGGATCCCAGACTCTAGCGATGGTTTCGTCGGAGAAATGATCGGGCTAGGTCGTTGACTTCGATGCCGAAGATGATCTACGTCGAGGCAACTCAAACTCAAGCTCCATCTTCACTAGATCATGAAACTTGTGAAGATAACACCCTATACGACATGGCAAGTGATAGAGGATGAAGAAATAGGAAGTGGGTTCATTCTGGATTTGGATTTCTCACTTGATTTCATCACTTGGAAATTTTCAAGCTTCATTTGAAGAAGAAGATGAACAAGAAGAAAGAAAATGAATTATCTTGAAAATAATAAATCAAGTGAATCTTATCATAATGCAACCATGGGTAATTTTAACTCATGTAGAGAGCAAACCATAGTTTAGGTAATGGTTAGGTTAAGGAATAAAAACAAAATGGTTGAAGCTTCATGAAACTTCAAGAATAAAACAAAGAAAGCCACCATATTTGTTTTTGCCCAAAAATAAATGAATAAAATAAATAAATAAGGCAAATGAAACCCTAACCATTAACTAAACATGGTGTATAGCATACACACACCCAAGTTTGCATGTATCATCAAACATGATACAATCAAGTGCACAAAAATATATCACATATACTACTTGTGCACATCAAGTGAGAAAATCAATCTTAAGTGAACAAATACTAGTTAATGTAAAGTAATATATCAAATATATAATTATACATTAAATCATTAAATCAACACTTGATTTAATGATCCGGTCATACTGCATATAACCGACTAATATCAAGTGTATCAATATATCGAATCAACATTTGATTCGGTAATCCGGCTATATCCTATATAACCGTCCGATGATACAAATCGCGAGAATAGAATTCAGTATCACATACTGGTATTATTCTCGGTCCCGCACATATCTTATATGCGCTCCTATTTCGTTTCGCTTGAGCTAGGAAACGTCAGACCCTAGTAGCTTGATAAGTCATGCCGATGTAAGGTCCATAATAAGCATGAAACTACTGATAACACTTACCAGTAAATCAGTGCAACCCTGGCCAGGGATTTCCAGTTATGGCCAGTCGAGCATAGCGCAACATCAACCCCCAATACCGGGAGAGACGAATCCCCTCCTATCGCTCGTTGCCTCCATGTGAATCGGGACTGTACCCATAAACCACCTGTTTGCACGCCTCAGTAGAGCCGTGGTAGGGTAGAAATCAAAGCACAGTGGGAGACACACAAGTCTCTATGACGATCTCGGGTCAACAGACTAAGCTGTCCCAGTGTCACCAGAGAACTGCCATCTGACGTGAGGTATAATACCATCTGGGAGTTCTCGGCGAGTCCGTTCAGTGTACCCAGTCTCCACGGAGCACCCGCATACCATCTCTGATGTCAAACACCAATGGATATGGGATCATCCATCGCCCATCGCATGGGTCGAGAAGATATACGCTAGTCTACTCTGGAATATCGATGCCCCGTCTCGATATTCCCACGACTAGGAACATTGAAGGATGTACTCATGGACTACCCAGGCCCCACTAGTATGATCTGCATCATAGTCCTGAAAGTCGAGTACACATCCTAAGGGCTTTATCAACATGTAACAGAGAGATAGAAAGTATACATGTTAAGATAAAGAGCAACCAGATAGCGTACTATCATGTCGAGCAAGAAAGTCCTACCTATATATGTCCCAGCATCCACTACAATATACATCCAATGTACAGTAATGGCCTCTAGGGCATACATATAACTAACAATCTCTCACTTGCACTAGGGTCATCTGTAGCAGTGGTTGCAGTATCTAATACTCAACCATCCTATATAAGTCTCTCTCTGGGAAAAAGCCTTTGTGAGTGGATCCGCCGTGTTGTCCTCTGAGTCTACTCTCCTAACCTCGATCACTCTGGAGATCAACTATCTCCACGATCAGGTGATACTGCCTCAGAATATGTCTGGGTCACTGATGGGACCAGTGTTCCTGGGCCAAAGCCACACTTCCATTGTCACACAATGGTAGGAACCTAGTTCATCTCATGAATCAATATACACCCAAACTGCCTCTTTGGTAGTATCTTTAATAGCGATGTTACCAGCCTTTATCGTCTAGTTTGCCACGGTATCTAGCTTGGAATTCTTCCGACATACTGTCCCTCCACTGAGGGTAAAGACAATACCTGCGACTGACATTCAGTCGTCCTTATCACCCTGGAACCTTTCCAGTGATTCTCCCCAGGATTGATTGATACCATCTCACTTGATTTAGTGAGAACCCTAACATCCCTTTAGATCTATCTCATAGATCCAAATCCCAGGATTTAGGAGGTGTCACTTTTATCCTATATGGAGAATCCTTGTGATAAGAGGAGATTAACCGTGTGTAGTATAGGAATCTCTTTTCCTATCAAGAGTATGTTGTTCACGTACAATACGAGGATGACCACCTTACTTTCTACTACCGTTTTGTATATACAAGGTTCATCTACCATTTTGATGAAGTCATACACTTTGACTAACACATCAAAACAGACGTTCCATCCTTGCGATGCCTGCTTTATTCTGTAAAGCAACTTGCACACGTTTCCACTGCTCCCACTGTTTACGAAGCCCTCTAGCTGTGTACTTATAGACGTTCTCTTCTAAATTATTATTTAGAAAAGCAGTCATGGCATCCAACCACCAGATATCGTAGTCATGGTATGTAGCAATGTTAAGTAGGATCCGGATGGACTTAAACATAGCCACTGGAAAAGGTTTCATCATTATCCACGCCTAGTCGATGACGAAAACCTTTAACAAGTCTAGCTTTGAAAGTCTCAACTTTTCCATCTACACCAAGTAATCTTCTCAAGATATACTTGCTCCTGATGGGGATTTAACCCTTCAGATATAGCAACCAAAGTCCATACTTTGTTGGTGTACATGGATTCCATCTCAGATCGCTAAGTATCCAGCCATTCTTACAGGGTCCCTACTCTTGATGGCCTGCTCGAAACTAGTTGGTCATCATCTCATGATCCATTCCTCGCTCCCACTGTCATCGAGAAACCGAAGTATCTCTCTGACGGATGAGGAACCCTACCAGATCGGCGGAGAGGCTGAGGTTCATCGGGGACTATTGAATCCTCTGGTTCTGTCAAATCATTAGCTGGAACTTTTCCAGTTCTACAGAACTGACCTTACCTCGATCTTGTCCGGATTTTGCTTTCGACATAGGCCGGACAATCCCAAATCTTAACTTACTTAAGAGATAGGCTCTTCCCATACCATATCTTATATGGAGTGGTAGGCACTGATTTGATTCGAACCTAATTCAATAGGTATGCAGCTTCTCAAGTGCACAACCCCTTAAAAGAAACAGGTAACTCAGTAATACTCATCATAGAGCACACCATATCTAATATGGTGCGATTGCTCCGCCCCGATACACCGTTGTGCTGTGGTATATTTAGAGGAGTAATACGGAGAGAGAATCTCATTCTCCTTTAGAATAGTCCAGGAATTCTATGCACAAGTATTCTCCTCCCTGATCTTATCATAGGACATAATACTTATACCCGGTTTTTGGTTCTCTATTTCTACCTTATATTCTGTGAATATCTCAAAAGGTTCGGACTTGTGTTTCAACAGGAACATATGTCTGAATCTTGAGAGATTATCAGAGAATGTAATGAAATACAAAGAACCGGTCTTGGCATGTGTAGACAGAGGATCTACATACATCAACATGTATCATCCCAAGAGTTCACTAACTCTTTCTCTGTTTCCAGTAAACAGAGCTATGGTCATCTTATCTCTGTGACATGACTGGCAAGTTTCACAAGATGTAAATTCAAATTAATTTAAATATGCATCTAAATGTAACTTCAGCTAGTCGGGTCGCATTGATATGACCTAGTCTACAATGCCTCAAGAAGGATTCATTCATTTCTGAACTCTTCCTCTTGTGTGTGTTCCGTATACTAAGAACTGTAGTTTGATTTAGAACATCAATACTTTTAGATAACGTGCCTGAACCGATCAACTTTTGATATAGGAAATGTTCAAAACATTATCCAACAATACAAAATTTTATCGTTTCTTTACTAATAAAGAGACAGATATGATTTTGTATATCAGGTTCAGTATCTAATAGCATTTGTTCAGAATCAATATATTGGTAATACGGGGTGACAGTGACCAACAGACTTGGCTGCAACACTTGCACCGTTTTCTGTCTCATGAAACTTATCACCCGTTCTCAGTTCTCTACCTTTTGTAGCCCTATGTAACAGATTACATATCTGGGATCCTGATCCGGTATCAAATACCCAGGATGCAGAGGATACTGAGAAACAGTTCTTTATAATGAACACACCCGAAGGAGATGCATCTCATGCACTTTCTTCGTTTGGGCGGCATGGGAATCCTGGTATTCCCCTATTTCCTGCTCTGTCTTATAACAATTATAAGTTGGAGCGGGACCAACGTTCCCCAGCTCAGTATAACAAGCGGGTTCGGTCAATACATCCATATTATTATCTTGATTAAGGTGTGATATGGTCGCTACCTGGAGAGAGAGAAGAAAACACTCTGCGTGCGCTCTTGCAAGATTAGAATGGTTATTTATTTTATTTAATCAGGATGGCTCCCACTGTTTTTATCAAATCTTCTTTTAAACCTTAAAAGGAAAGACTAGCCGGGATTAATTACACTCTACAAGTTCGCCAATCTTTCAGCAAGGCCAGTGTCGGTACTTTGAGGGAGGTTCCCCATGCTTTCGCACGGACCTAATTACAGTAAACCTCGTTTTCCCAGAGGCGTAACCCCGTTGACACCTTTCTAGACACCTACTTGATCGGCTAATTGCAATGTGCAAAACTCTTCCAGGAGTAACAATTACTCGCAGTGGGTATCGGGATCCAACTATCATATAGAAGGTATGCAATCTCATTGCAAATTTCAACACTTGAAACTCCCGATAAAGGTTTTTACCCGTAGCACCTATGACCTTGGCTAAGGTCAACAAATCATAAGCACTAGTCAAGTTCTACTCGTCATTTCGTGATTAATTAGACCCACCCACATGACCCTTGGCTAAGGTCAACAAAGCCACATGTCTGTCCTAACTAATCGCATCATATGCGGTGTAGGAAGACATCACTTAGCTACCGTACACTGTGCCTTGACTATGGTCAACAAACACAGCACGGATACTAAGTACTCTACTTTCTAAAATGACGGAGGGTTGCAGATGGTTTTTAAGAAAACCTTTAACGCTTTGAACTTGATCTCGTTGCGGAATCAAATGGTTTTTAAATGGAGTGTTTTTGAGGCTTTTCTAGTTTTGCTAAAGGGGTCACTCACGGTGAAGGGATCGTCGTCCCTTTCCTGATCGAATAAGGTGCAGGATATATCATATATATCGCTGTGCAAAGCAGAAACTATAGAAGCAATCAAAAGACAAACCGAGAGTTGTAGCATCTGCCAGTTATTGCTAAAGGAGTCACTCCCGGTGAAGGGATCTTGGTCCTTTCCTTATCAAATAAGGTGCAGGATGTTCTACAAGGAACACCGCGATGCAAAGCAAGAACTGTAGCTACCTGTTTTTATTTTTGAAATTCGATTCCACAACATCTTTTAGGTTTGTTTTCTTTCATTAATCACATTAATGAATGTCCCATCATTTAAGTCCACCTAAACATCACAGATAAATATAACGTACGCTTATGCCATCCGCATTCGCCTCGATGTCCCGTCTGCACCGTTAGGTTAGGTAACTAACGCCAGAATGAGGCAGGGCTAGCGCGGGTGTAAAACATAAGCAACGTCTATATAATATATCATATATACTATATATAATATCTATTTGAACAAATCACATGATCACATCACAGATAACGCAGCAGAAAATATCATATGAAATATTGGATATACTAGGACGTCCGTATTTTTAATACGAGTCAGTATAAAACACGGATTCCACGGTCGCGATGAATAGCCAATCCCACACCCCTAGACCCATACGAGAGCGGCAAGCAACCCTACCAATTCTAGGTTTAGGAGACCCGGACTCGACTCCTCGAGATGGTCTCCCACTGGACCTTAGAACCCGGTTACTTGTGCTCCCCTCCTTGGGTCTATCCTAATGCGGAAAAGTAAATAATATACATCAACGGTGACATCTTCCGCAACCTGGAAGTGCCCCAATAAAAGAATATTACATACAAGTTTTTACATGAATGAAAATGAAAAACACTCATCTCACATAAAACCCCCCGGCTATTCAAACACGACGATCCAATATAACATATCCAGTAACACATAACATCACATGTTATCAACGTAAGTAAATATGCGCATCCCAATTGTCGTTGACATATAGAAATGAAACCGGCGATATCACATATTACACTTATGGTCACAGAAAAGAAAGTGTAAAACTACAACAGTTGGAATCCTCAACTTGCATAGACATCGCATGCCTAACCAAATGAATTCCTTAGACATCGCATGCCTAACAATTATAAACCCTGCATTTTAGTCTCATTATCGAAAACACTTTTCAATATGAAGTCGGGCAATTCAACAAGATTCCCGATATCCAGAACGAATGCTCGTCGCAAACTTTAGTAGACGGCCGCACCCCCGATACCGTCGACGAAGTGCACTAAGACGGAACACCGCTGCCGCGAGCACCCGAACGGATGCTTTCGCCGACGGGGTTCTCCTACAGTCACTTGGTCGGGGCTATGGGGTGTGGCCGTCTATTAAGTTTACCCGGCAAGTATCCGCGTACGCTACGTGATTGCGACGGACTTTTGATCACATCAAAATTCCGTGGCAACCGATCAAGTGAGACTAAACTGCTATGTTTATAACATCCAAATCAGTTATCTCATAACTACTTATGGATTCCAAATATTGTAACACATTCCAGATAAATAGAAAATGTTAAACTTTCCGATCGAACAATCAAACACCCAAGGTTTTCCGAAACAACTCAACACATGAAATAAGTTTAAAAACATTCACTTCATGCCACAGTACCAACGGTCCAACCGTAGAAGGGTCAAGCCAACGCCTCACATGTGGCACGCCGTACTGCCCCAAACCCTATAAGGTTCAAAGGGCAGTTCAAGACGGTCACATAATCGAGTTAAGGTTTGTTGTCTTCTAGAGGGTCCATCGCGTTACTTGCACTACTTAGAACGTTCTCAAACTACGGAAAAATCCAACACTTGGAAATTTCCCGGCAGGGGAAAAATTGGGTATTTATATCCGGTCGAACTTTTTAATATGTTCTAAATTACCCGGAAAAACACATAGACACAGTTAAAGTTTCCGATCGAATCATCGAATCCCCAATACAACCCAGAAAACTCAACTGTTGAGTAGAAATTAAAATTACCCAGAAAACAGAGGAATCACAAAGGGACATTACTGTGCAAACAGTGAAGCAAGAGGGCACTTTTTGGCCGCGGAACCGCCGCATTACCTTCGGTACGGCCGCGGTTCCGCGGCGCCTTGGACGTGTTGGGGTTACATGCTGCACAGTAATTCTTAGAAAACCCTGCTCTTTTTTCTGCATATTTTTAATTCACAAAATTCCATAGTTTTGAAAAATGTACAGAGAAGGGTTTTGGATCAGGGTTTCGGGTTCGATCGGGTTTCTAACTTCGTCTACTCATTGCCTAAGGCTCTAGCTAGGCTCTGATACCACTGTAGAGATCCTAGGCACACTCAAAAGGTTCCACAAGGCATCTCTCATGCTAAATTCAAAATTTCCGGTGCCGAGAAACCCTAATATAGATCGTTAACTAGAGGATAGGCGAAACAAAAAAGCAAGCAAACTACTTTGCTACTAAGTGAATGGAAATATAACCTTTGTAGATCGGGTCCTCCACTTCCAAAGCTCCGTGGCGACGTCCCTCCGCTGCGATCAACCGGATCCCGGACTCTAGCGACGGTTTCGTCGGAGAAATGATCGGGCTAGGTCGTTGACTTCGATGCCGAAGATGATCTACGTCGAGGCAACTCAAACTCAAACTCCATCTTCACTAGGTCATGAAACTTATGAAGATAACACCCTATACGACATGGCAAGTGGTAGAGGATGAAGAAATAGGAAGTGGGTTCACTCTGGATTTGGATTTCTCACTTGATTTCATCACTTGGAAATTTTCAAGCTTCACTTGAAGAAGAAGATGAAGAAGAAGAAAGAAAATGAATTATCTTGAAAATAATAAATCAAGTGAATCTTATCATAATGCAACCATGGGTAAGTTTAACTCATGTAGAGAGCAAACAATAGTTTAGGTAATGGTTAGGTTAAGGAATAAAAACAAAATGGTTGAAGCTTCATGAAACTTCAAGAATAAAACAAAGAAAGCCACCATATTTGTTTTTGCCCAAAAATAAATGAATAAAATAAATAAATAAGGCAAATGAAACCCTAACCATTAACTAAACATGGTGTATAGCATACACACACCCAAGTTGGCATGTATCATCAAACATGATACAATCAAGTGCACAAAAATATATCACATATACTACTTGTGCACATCAAGTGAGAAAATCAATCTTAAGTGAACAAATACTAGTTAATGTAAAGTAATATATCAAATATATAATTATACATTAAATCATTAAATCAACACTTGATTTAATGATCCGGTCATACTGCATATAACCGACTAATATCAAGTGTATCAATATATCGAATCAACATTTGATTCGGTAACCCGGCTATATCCTATATAACCGTCCGATGATACAAATCGCGAGAATAGAATTCAATATCACATACTGGTATTATTCTCGGTCCCGCACATATCTCATATGCGCTCCTATTTCGTTTCGCTTGAGCCAGGAAACCTCTGTGTAGGACTCTAAAGACTCGTCAATACGCCGGCAGTAGGAGATGATCATATCAAACACCCACAAGCCGCAAGCGGTCTGCTAAACGTAACGGCCACCCGGGTATTGAGCGATCATAAGATCAACGAGCAAGCCCGCTCACACTCCTGTGAATCCAACCAGTAACACTTACCGTACAGTCCGGTCTGTTCGTTTGATATGTCGCATATCTCGCCTAGGGGTGGTAAACGTCAGACCCCAGTAGCTTGATAAGTCATGCCAATGTAAGGTCCATAACAAGCATGAAACTACTGATAACACTTACCAGTAAATCAGTGCAACCCTGGCCAGGGATTTCCTGTTATGGCCAGTCGAGCATAGCGCAACATCAACCCCCAATACCGGGAGAGACGAATCCCTTCCTATCGCTCATTGCCTCCATGTGAATCGGGACTGTACCCAAAAACCACCTGTTTGCACGACTCAATAGAGCCGTGGTAGGGTGGAAATCAAAGCACAGTGGGAGACACACAAGACTCTATGACGATCTCGGGTCAACAAACTAAGCTGTACCAGTGTCACCAGAGAACTGCCATCTGACGTGAGGTATAATACCATCTGGGAGTTCTCGGCGAGTCCGTTCAGTGTACCCAGTCTCCACTGAGCACCCGCATACCGTCTCTGATGTCAAACACTAATGGATATGGGATCATCCATCGCCCATCGCATGGGTCGAGAAGATATACGCTAGTCTACTCTGGAATATCGATGCCCCGTCTCGATATTCCCACGACTAGGAACATTGAAGGATGTTCTCATGGACTACCCAGGCCCCACTAGTATGATCTACATCATAGTCCTGGAAGTCGAGTACACATCCTAAGGGCTTTATCAACATGTAACAGAGAGACAGAAAGTATACATGTTAAGATAAAGAGCAACCAGATAGCGTACTATTATGTCGAGCAAGAAAGTCTTACCTATATATGTCCCAGCATCCACTACAATATACATCCAATGTATAGTAATGGCCTCTAGGGCATACATATAACTAACACGAAGTTGGCGAGTCGACGTGTCCAAGAAATGCAGTAGGCTAAGTGTAGTAGGCTATGTCTCAAAGGGGTTGTTTAAGTTGCCATTTTTGGTGGAGGAATGAGGTGAACTTTTGGAGATGGAGCTATGGGATTTTTGCAAGCATGAAGAGAACAAAAATGCCTCACCAAAATTTGGACAGCCCCCACTCCCTCTTGTGTGGCCGGCTATATCAAAGAAAAGGAGAGAGGGAGTGAACAATAATCCAAGAGAGAGAAAAGGTGATGATGATGAAATAATCATCACAACCATGTCAAAACCTAATCCCATCATAAGCAATGATGAAAAGGGAAGTCAATGGAAGCTAGAATCATGATGAACCAACCATGTGCCACAAAAAAGTCTTCTCCATTGTTAATTGCACAATTGCAAATAACCCCCTCCGCCAATTTTCAGCCAAAGAAAGGAAACAAAGAAAAATGGCCGAAACGGAAAGCAAACTGGCAACTTCAAAAAAAACGATCCCGTAATAAATTACAGGAAAACCCAGCGACTGTATATACATACCTGCATTTGTATTCCGATCGAATACAAATGTAATGAGACAAAATCTACACTGTACAATACTAGGATCCAGCTTAAACTAAAGCCCGCTAGTATTATCCGTCCGATCATGATCCGTGCAATACCGCACGTATATGATTGAACCCTGCCATATCTCCATATGGCCTCTACAGCGTTTCGCCCGAAACTTGAGAAACGGTCTGTGGGGGACTCTAAAGACTCGTCAATACTTTGGTTGTGGATTTAACCACTAGCACGTCAGAGGTATTAGCCATATGTAACGGGCTACCAGGTATTGACCAAAAGGGTGGTCGATGAGCGAACTCATCCTGACACCCTACTGAGCCTGTCAGTGACAATATCCGTACAGTCCGGTCCGTTCGTCTATGAGCATCGCATGGCGGGCCTAGGGGGTTGGTAAAAGTCAGACCCCCAAAAGCGGTACAAGTCGTGTCGGAGTGTAGCCCAGAACACCCTGAGATACTACTGGAATACCTACCAATAAATCTCCTGCCTTGGCTAAGGACTTCGTGTAATGGCTCTCCTAGACACAGCGCGACCTCACCCCAATACCGGGAGAGACGAACCCCTGCAGATCCGCTCACTGCCTGCATGTGGCTCGGGATTGCACCCAACTAAAACCTGTTTGCACGACTCCTTTGAGCCATGATAGGGTAGTAATCAAAGTACAGTGGAAACTCACACAAGACAAATGACGATCTCAGGTCGATGAACTAACCTGTACACATGTTACCAGGGAACTGCTATCTGACGTCTGGTATAAGACCAACTAGCATGTTCCCGGCGAGTCCTGTCCGGTGTACTCATAACCCAATGAGCAATACCTATCTTAGAATGTGTCTAGATATCTGTTGGGACCTAGTTCATAAATGAACTCCAAATCCAAACTTCTTAGACTGTATCGTCAACTGAACTTAATCAGTATCCTGCGCCATGCCACCCTCAGTATCCCCTTGGACCACCTGTCCAAAATACTGCCCCTCGTCAGAGGGAAAAACTATAACTCTGACAACCTCTCTGTCATCCAGGTCACCTTGGAAGCCTGGAATGATAACTGTCTCCCGAAGGAGGATACCGTTATCATATCCCTAGAACATCCACTTATGTTCTAAAACTGCTTCCGATTGGTTTTTCAGGATTGGATTATTATCAACTTATTGCATCTACTGCAAAAACAACATCTGGTGTGGTACTTGACATCTCATGATTGACTCAATTGCCTAAGCAAGTGATCTGCCAATCATGCACATCCCTCTCCCCTTTAGTCTGTAAGACACCTTTAGAGAAGATGACTCCATCACCTGCAGGTACACTACCGTGCCAGGAGTCGTCCATTCTAAAACACCTCTAGATCTAAAACCATAGATCTAGTAACCAGAATATCTGATATAATATCCAATTCCTATATGGAGAAACCACTGTGTAACAACCAAAGTATAACCGATTGTAGTATAGGAATTTATCTTCCTACTCTGTGTATGTCATCCAAATACCAGGACATCACACCCTACTACCTTCTTAACAAATCCATCCCCTATTCTGATAAAGTCAAACCTATGACTGTCACATCAGAAATAGATGATCTATCTCCGCTATATCTGCTTTAGTCTATAAATAGACATAAGCTACTTGTCCACTATACTTCCGCTGCTCCCACTGACTACGACAACCCTCTGGCAGAGTCATATAGACGTGCACTTCTAAAGCTAGTTCAGAACGACGCTAAACTCATCCTCCTGCCGGGTCTCATAGTCTGGAACAACAGCAATGGCAAGTCTGGGTAAACAAGAACCTCCCTGCCACCGTCCTTGAGTCTACCGGAGTACCTCTCGGGTGCCTGAGGTTACCCACCATATCTGCGGAGTGGCCAATAGAATGTCAAATCAGATTGAATCTTTAGGTTCTTATCAAATTTTCAATAATTGTTTGCGGTTCTGGAATCACTTCCAGTTTTACCATACTCCTACTACTGTTTTCTGAAAAAAAATCCATTTTTATTAAAACTGTGGCGAGTCAAGAACAATATCACTATTGATCTTCCAGATGGTAGAAAATCAACCCTCGTCATAGCCCGGGTCAACCCACAAACAGCCATTACAGAAACGTGCCTTGAGTTATCCAGAGTCTGGTTTTAAGCATAAGCCGGATAACTCCCCGTACCTTAA
The DNA here is from genome assembly GCA_030015575.1 of Agapanthus africanus. NCBI lineage: Eukaryota > Viridiplantae > Streptophyta > Magnoliopsida > Asparagales > Amaryllidaceae > Agapanthus > Agapanthus africanus. Next base: position 495,053,784 of record JASDDO010000026.1, read on the forward strand.
CATCGTTAAGATATGAACTGTTCTATATCCAATACAGAAATAGAAGCACTGATTTAATTGAACCAGATTCAAATCATGCAGCTGTCTCCAGTGCATGTCAACTAAATGGAAAAAGGCCTATCAGCGTTACTCAACTTAGGAATGCTTCCAATTATGAGTGACCTGAAAGTGAAACAAGTTTCTCAAAATTATTACTATCAACTGAATACCATACACAAGTATCTACATCTTCGATCGCCTTGAAAAATCCTGATACTTGCAACACCTAGTTCTCTACTATATTCTTATACCTAAAACTTCTCAAAACTTGGACCTTGTGTTTCTACGAAACACATGTCTAAGACCCAGAGAAGTCACAAGTAAACAGAATCTAGTACGAGTACCAACCCCTCTGTCCTAATGGACACTGGACAACATACAATACTCTGTATAAGTCCCTTGAGTCTAATGACTCATTCCCTGTATGTCGTAGGTTGAAAACTGTACTCATGGTTAAGAAGGATTACACCGCTGTTTAATGCTCCTTACCTAACCATCAACTGATATAGGTATATGTCATTGACATAATTTCCAAAAAAGGTATATCCCACTCTATAAAAATAGACGTACAGATATATAAATTTGAAATTGGTGCATAACAGCGGATATTCAAAATCAAATATTCGCCGTCCGGCAAACAACCCAGGCGATTTCCTCAAATATCACCAATTACAACGAATCCCGATATAATGAGGATAATCACCCAATTCCCAATAACTTACTCCCACTCATCATCTGAAAAACCATACAGATGTGAGAATCATACCTGGTAAATACATACCCTGGAGCAAGTGTCTAATTGGGAAATCAGTTTTCTATTAACAGTACACAGTGAAACTGAAACATTGAAATGTTTCGTAGGGGTATCCGGGTATTCCTGGTAATGCCTCTTCAATTATCCAGATTCACAACTGTAACCGTATATCTCTTTTCCATCTCTCCAAATCCCTTTATATGTCTTTAGTCGTTACCTTCTGTACACCCTCTTAGGCTAAATGGTTTTCTTCCTTTCCTACCGTTCGGCACCAGCCTATGATTTAGAAGAAGACTATCCAATAAGCATAATGGGTGTACTGTCCTAATCCTAGGATCACTCGCAACGCGAGAGAAGGTAAAGATAAAAGACAACTGAATAAACCTTATTCCTATTTCTCCTGAACCAGAATTCATCCCCGAACTGGAACAAGTTCCTTCGAGTTCGTATATAACCATACGATAGAGTATCCAATAAACTGTGGATCATCGTAGTGATACGGAGTGTTCTGGAGAAATACAAAGGTGAAGTGGGAGTGGTAATGAAATACTTGGTTTGGTCGTGAATAGCAGTCGCAATTTACTTTGCCCTCCTTCTAATCCCTTTATTTGTCTTTACATAATACCTTCTGAACACCATCGTTAGGCTAATTGGTTTTCTTCATTCCCTACCGGTCGGCACCTGCCTATGGTTTGGAAGAAGACTATCCAATTTGCGTAATAGGTGTACTATCCCCTAATCTAAGGGGCACTCGCAACCTGAGAGAAGGTAAAAGGAAAAGACAGCTGCATAGTCCTATTCGTTTTCTCCAGAACCGGAAACCATCCTCGAATAAATTCCTTCGAGTTCGTATATAACCATACGATGGTTTTATCCAATGGAAGTGGATGTTCTAGTAATACGGGGTGTTCTGGAGAAAAGGGTAAAAGTAGGAGTGGCAATGAGGTTTGCAACTCAGACAATCCAAAAGCCAGTGTTTAAGAAGGTTCGGTTAATCTTGGTCACTGAGTCATAATCTAGGGTTGGGTCATGGTCGCTGCCAAAGAGAGAGAGAAAAGAAACACTCAGCGTACACTCTAACCTAGATCAGAATGGTTATCAATTTATCTAATCAGGAAACCTCCCACTGTAACGTCAAATTCTCCTCCAAACCTGAAAGAAGAATTAGTCGGGATCACCCGAGGAGTAAACCAACTCATCAGTAGGAATCGGGATCCAACTATCATCGCATGATAACGTGACGAAATCCGCTCACATTATCACACTCCAGAAGGTATGCGCATATCTGGCAAGTTTCAGTTTCTTTAGAAACTCCCGATGTGATTTTTACCCCATGCTCTTATGACCTTGACGAAGGTCAACAAATCATAAGTCACGTGTCAAGTTCTACCCGTCATTGTCCAGGTTAATTTGAACCCACCCGTACAAGCCCTTGACGAAGGTCAACAAGGCTATACGACTGTCCCAAACCAACGCATCTATCTATGCAGCAGATAAATATCCGGTAGCTACCAATCACTATGCCTTGGCGTAGGTCAAAATACATAGCTTGAATACTACCGAACATTTAACTGAAATGACGGAGGGCTACGAATGGTTTCTGGCGAAAAACCTTTAACGTAATGAACTTGATATCGTTGAAGAAACTGGATAGCTTTTAAAAATATAGTGGCGAAAACCTTTGCTAAAGAGGTCACTCTCGGTGAAGGGATCTCGGCTCTTTTCCCGTAGAATGAGGTGCAGGATATTCCAATTGAATACCACGATGCAAAGCAAAAGTAATCGACTATAGTGAAGTTATTGCCCTGACGCAAACTTCTGTCCAAAGGGTCACTCCTGGTGAAGGGATCTCGGCCCTTACCTCGTTGACTGAGATGCTGGATATTCATAACCGAATACCATTATGAAAAACAAAAGAGAACGTCCTTGCAATAACAGCTTTTTGAAAAATGTTCCAACAACATCAGAATAGGTTTGTTTAGCTTGCATTGATCCGAATCAACGCAGTCCCATCAATTGATCACACCAATAAAGAACGAAAATAATGATGTACGTATATGCCATCCGCATTCGCCACTGGGTCCCGTCATTACCCGTTAGGTCACTTAACTAACGACAAAGCGGGGACTGGACTAGCGCGGATGCAAAACATATACAACATCTACTAGTATATATATCAATATATAATATTTGCTCAAGGCGTGATAAAATGCAACATCACAGAAATGTAATAAGCATCACAGAACAATACAGATATCTGGGATCCCCGGGTTTCATAGAGCCGCTACTGAAACCCGACGTTTCCTGGTCGTGTGGATAGCCTGTGCAATGAAATCCTAGACCCCTACGGGCGCGGTAAGTCACCCGCCAAAACCTGAAGCGAGGCAGCCCCCTTCAGCAACGTGAATGGACCATCCAGCACTTCACGGAATCCGGTAACTTGGGTACCCCTCCTTGGGTCAACCTGTACCCCCTACGAGTGCGGCGAATAGCCCGCCAATTCTAGAGTGAAGCCCCCTCCGTCTCAACGCCATGAGATGCGGGCTTGTTGCCCTCTAGAACCCGGCTATCCGTGCACCCCTCCTTAGGGTAATCCTAGTACAGAAAGTAAAATATACATACAACGGGTGCATCGACCTCAGCCCGGTCATGCCCCAAAAGAATAATATACAAACAGGCAGTGACGACAGTCCACATGTCGGACGATCGCCCCGCAATATCAAATGTACATAAATAACCAAACTGTACTACCATTGCATCCAGGCTATCCACCACGACAAATCCGCAATATCACAACACAACACAGAACATCAACATGAATGTCACGTTCGCAAATCCGTCTAAAAGGGCTATAGCAGTTAGACAGGATTTACCGATCAAATGACATTCACGGTCGCAGATATAATGTAAATACTGTGAACTAACATGTTTAAAATTTTCGATCGACTAAATATTTCCCGAAGTGGGCCCCAAGCACAACTGTAGCACTCAAAGAAAATCTGGGCACAAAAATAATATACCAAAACCTCCATTTTCAACACAGGAACCAACTGAAGAAATCTGGTGCAGTGATCCCACCTTACTGCGGCGGAACCGCGGCCAAAATAGGGTTAAGGCCGCAGTTCCGCGGCTGAACAGGAACAACACTCCACCAAATTTTCTCAGATTGCATAGAAATCCCTGCCTGTATTTTTGAAATGCACCAAATAATTTTTTGACAACTATAAAATTTCGACAGAAACTGTGTTTTAGAAATCGGGTTTTCGGAAAATCCGTTCGATTGAACTTGTAAACACGTTAGAGCAAGCTAGACTAGGTTAATGGCGTGGCTCTGATACCAGTGTTAGTGCACGGCGGCGCCCCGGCCGTCAATCCGAGGCCAAAATACGGAAACGATACTTTTACGAAACTTGTAAACCGGCACCACCACGCACTATAAACCCGGATCGGGCCATTAACCTACTCCTAGCTAACTAGAGAAGGGGTAGAGAGATATACCGAGCGATTCGTGTCCTTCGGTCTTCTCGTCGTCGTCCCGATCTTCCCGCGGAATCTCCGGTCTTCATCTCCTCGTCGGAAGGGCACCACATCGCCGGGTTATTTTACGGGCTCCCACCTCTGGACCGAGGCAACTCGGGCACGAAGTTGGCGAGTCGACGTGTCCAAGAAATGCTGTAAGCTAAGTGTAGTAGGCTATGTCTCAAAGGGGTTGTTTAAGTTGCCATTTTTGGTGGAGGAATGAGGTGAACTTTTGGAGATGGAGCTATGGGATTTTTGCAAGCATGAAGAGAACAAAAATGCCTCACCAAAATTTGGACAGCCCCAACTCCCTCTTGTGTGGCCGACCATATCAAAGAAAAGGAGAGAGGGAGTGAACAATAATACAAGAGAGAGAAAAGGTGATGATGATGAAATAATCATCACAACCATGTCAAAACCTAATCCCATCATAAGCAATGATGAAAAAGGAAGTCAATGGAAGCTAGAATCAAGATGAACCAACCATGTGCCACAAAAAAAGTCTTCTCCATTGTTAATTGCACAATTGCAAATAACCCCATCCACCAATTTTCAGCCAAAGAAAACAAACAAAGGAAAATGGCCGAAACGGAAAGCAAACTGGCAACTTCAAAAAAAACGATCCCGTAATAAATTACAGGAAAACCCCGCGACTGTATATACATACCTGCATTTGTATTCCGACCGAATACAAATGCAATGAGACAAAATCTATACTGTATAATACTAGGATCCGGTTTAAACCAAAGCCCGCTAGTATTATCCGTCCGATCATTATCCGTGCAATACCGCACGTATATGATTGAACCCTGCCATATCTCCATACGGCCTCTACAGCGTTTCGCTCGAAACTTGAGAAACGGTCTGTGGGGGACTCTAAAGACTCGTCAATACTTTGGTTATGGATTTAACCACTAGCACGTCAGAGGTATTAGCCATACGTAACGGGCTACCAGGTATTGACCAAAAGGGACGTCGATGAGCGAACTCATCCTGACACCCTACTGAGCTTGTCAGTGACAATATCCATACAGTCCGTTCCGTTCGTCTATGAGCATCGCATGGCGGGCCTAGGGGGTTGGTAAAAGTCAGACCCCCAAAAGCGGTACAAGTCGTGTCGGAGTGTAGCCCAGAACACCCTGAGATACTACTGAAATACCTACCAGTAAATCTCCTGCCTTGGCTAAGGACATCGTGTAATGGCTCTCCTAGACACAGCGCGACCTCACCCCCAATACCGGGAGAGACGAACCCCTGCAGATCCGCTCACTGCCTCCATGTGGCTCGGGACTACACCCAACTAAAACCTGTTTGCACGACTCCTTTGAGCCGTGGTAGGGTAGTAATCAAAGTACAGTGGAAACTCACACGAGACAAATGACGATCTCAGGTCGATAAGCTAACCTGTACATATGTCACCAGGGAACTGCTATCTGACGTCTGGTATAAGACCAACTAGCATGTTCCCGGCGAGTCCTGTCCGGTGTACTCATAACCCAATGAGCACCTGTATACATCTTAGGTGAACCAACTGACACCAGTGGCTTGTGAGACCGGCCACCGCCCCTCGTCGGGGTCTCGACTGTATACACTAGTCTACTCTGGAGTATCGATGCCCTGTCTCGAAACTCCCACGACTAGGGACCTTTTAAGGATGTGCTTATAGACCCCAGCTCCCACGTATATGATCGCCATCATACTGCTGGCCGTCAAGCACGAATCCTAAGGGCTCTATCAACGTGCAATAGTGTCCTGTAAGGTCACCTGAAACAGTACACGATGATAAAGATAAACCAGATAGCATACTATCATCTTGAGTAAGACTGTTCTAACGGTATAGGTCCTCTCTCAGTCATTGCAATCACGTGCCTGTGATCCAATAATTGACTCTGAGGGCATCCGTGTCCTCTCTAACAAAGTAATATATCAAATATTGAATTATACATTAAATAATTAAATCAACACTTGATTTAATGATCCGGTCATATCGCATACAACCGACAAATATCTAATGTATCAATATATCGAATCAACACTTGATTCGGTAAGCCGGTTATATCTCATATAACCGATCGATGGTACAAATCGCGAGAATAGAATACAGTATCATATACTGGTATTATTCTCGGTCCCGCACATATCTCATATGCGCTCCTATTTCGTTTCGCTTGAGCTAGGAAACCTCTGTGTAGGACTCTAAAGACTCGTCAATACGCCGGCAGTAGGTGGTGATCATATCAATCACCCACAGCCGCAAGCGGTCTGCTAAACGTAACGGCCACCCGGGTATTGAGCGATCAGAAGATCAACGAGCAAGCCTGCTCACACTCCTGCGAATCCAATCAGTAACACTTACCGCACAGTCCGGTCTGTTCGTCTGATATGTCGCATATCCTGCCTAGGGGTGGTAAACGTCAGACCCCAGTAGCTTGATAAGTCATGCCGATGTAAGGTCCATAACAAGCATGAAACTACTGATAACACTTATCAGTAAATCACTGCAACCCTGGCCAGGGATTTCCTGTTATGGCCAGTCGAGCATAGCGCAACATCAACCCCCAATACCGGGAGAGACGAATCCCCTCCTATCGCTCATTGCCTCTATGTGAATCGGGACTGTATCCAAAAACCACCTGTTTGCACGACTCAGTAGAGCCGTGGTAGGGTGGAAATCAAAGCACAGTGGGAGACACACAAGACTCTATGACGATCTCGGGTCAACAGACTAAGCTGTACCAGTGTCACCAGAGAACTGCCATCTGACGTGAGGTATAATACCATCTGGGAGTTCTCGGCGAGTCCGTTCAGTGTACCCAATCTCCACTGAGCACCCGCATATCGTCTCTGATGTCAAACACCAATGGATATGGGATCATCCATTGCCCATCACATAGGTCGAGAAGATATACGCTAGTCTACTCTGGAATATCGATGCCCCGTCTCGATATTCCCACGACTAGGAACATTGAAGGATGTACTCATGGACTACCCAGGCCCCACTAGTATGATCTGCATCATAGTCCTGGAAGTCGAGTATACATCCTAAGGGCTTTATCAACATGTAACAGAGAGACAATAAGTGTACATGTTAAGATAAAGAGCAACCAGATAACGTACTATCATGTCGAGTAAGAAAGTCCTCCCTATATATGTCCCAGCATCCACTACATTATACATCTCATGTACAGTAATGGCCTGTAGGGCATACATATAACTAACAATCTCCCACTTGCACTAGGGCCATCTGTAGCAGTGGTTGCAGTATCTCATACTCAACCATCCTATAAAAGTCTCTCTCTGGGAAAAGGCCTTTGTGAGTGGATTCGCCGTGTTGTCCTCTGAGTCTACTCTCCTAACCTCGATCTCCCAGAGATCAATTATCTCTATGATCAGGTGATATTGCCTTGGAATATGTCTGGGTCACTGATGGGACCGTGGTTCCTGGGCCAAAGCCTCACCTCCATTGTCATACAATGGTAGGAACCTAGTTCATCACATGAACTAATATACACCCAAACTGCCTCTTTGGTAGTATCGTTGATAGCGATGTCACCAGCCTTTATCGTCTAGTTTGCCACGGTATCTTAGCTTAGAACTCTTCCAACATACCGTCCCTCCACTGAGGGTAAAGACAATACCTGCGACTGACATTTAGTCGTCCTTATCACCCTGGAACTTTTCCAGTGATTCTCCCCAGGATCAACTGATACCATCTCACTACATTTAGTGAGAATCCTAACATCCATTTAGATCTATTCCATAGATCCAAAAACCCAGGATTTAGGAGGTATCACCTAGATCCAATATGGAGAATCCTTGTGATAAGAGGAGATTGACCATGCGTAGTATAGGAAACTCTTTTCCTATCAAGAGTATGTTGTCCACGTACAATACGAGGATGACCACCTTACTCTCTACTACCTTTTTGTATGTACAAGGTTCATCTACCATTTAGATGAAGTCAAACACTTTGACTACCACATCAAAATAGACGTTCCAACTCCGCGATGCCTGCTTTATCCTGTAAAGCAGCTTGCACACGTTTTCGCTGCTCCCACTGTCTACGAAGCCCTCTGGCTGTGTACTTATAGACGCTCTCTTCTAAATCAATATTTAGAAAAGCAGTCATGACACCCAACCACCAGATATCGTGGTCATGGTATGCAGCAATGGCAAGTAGGATCCGGATGGACTTAAGCATAGCCACTGGAAAAGGTTTCATCATTATCCACGCCTGGTCGATGACGAAAACCTTTAACAAGTCTAGCTTTGAAAGTCTCAACTTTTCCATCTACACCAAGTAATCTTCTCAAGATATACTTGCTCCTGATGGGAATTTAACCCTTCAGATATAGCAACCAAAGTCCATACTTTGTTGGTGTACATGGATTCCATCTCAGATCGCTAAGCATCCAGCCATTTTTACAGAGTCCCCACTCTTGATGGCCTGCTCGAAACTAGTTGGGTCATCATCTCATGATGCATTCCTCGCTCCCACTGTCATCGAGAAACCGAAGTATCTCTCAGGCGGATGAGGAACCCTGCTAGATCGGCGGAGAGGCTGAGGTTCGTCGGGGACTATTGAACCCTTTGGTTCTACCAAATCATCAGCTGTAGTTTGTATAGCTGGAACTCCTTCCAGTTCTACAGAACTGACCTTGCCTCGAGCTTGTCCGGATTTTGCTTTTGACATAGGCCGGACAACCCCAAATCTTATCTTGCTTAAAAGATGGGCTCTTCCCATACCATATCTCATATGGAGTGGTAGGCAGTGATCTGATTCCAACCTAATTCAATAGGTATGCAGCTTCTTAAGTGCATAACCCCCAAAAGGAAACAGGAAAATTAGTAGTACTCATCATTGAGCGCACCATATCACATAGGGTGCGATTGCTCCACCTCGATACACCGTTGTGCTGTGGTGTATACGGAGGAGTAATGCTGAGAGAGAATCTCATTCTCCTTTAGAATAGTCCAAGAATTCCATGCACAAGTATTCTCCTCCCTGATCTCATCATAGGACATAATACTTATACCCGTTTTGGTTCTCTACTTCTGACTTATATTCTTTGAATTTCTCAAAAGTTTCAGACATGTGTTTCAACAGGAACATGTGTCCGAATCTTGAGAGATCATCAGTGAATGTAAGGAAGTACAAAGAACCAGTCCTCGCATATGTAGACTGGGGACCTTCATACATCACTATGTATCAGTCCCAAGAGTTCACTGACCCTTCCTCTGTTTCCAGTAAACGGAGCTATGGTCATTTTATCTTTGTGACATGATTGGCAAGTTTCACAATATGTAAATTCAAACTGATTTAAATATGCATCTAAATGTTACTTAGCTAGTCGGGTAGCATTGATATGACCTAGTCTACAATGCCTCAAGAAGGATTCGTTCATTTCTGAACTCTTCCTCTTGTGTGTGTTCTGTACGTTAAGATCTGTGGTCTGATTTAGAATGTATATGCTTTTAGATAACGTGCCTGAACCGATCAACTCTTGATATAGGAAATGTTCAAATCATTATCCAACAATACAAAATTATATCCTTTATTTAGTAAATAAAGAGACTGATATGATATTGTATATCAGGTTCGGTATCTAATAACATTCGTTCAGAATCAATGTATTTAGTAATACAGGGTGATAACTGCCAACACTTTGGCTGCAACAATTGCACTGTTTTCAACTCTTGAAATTTATCACCCGTTCTCAGTTCTCTACCTACCTATAGCCCATGTAACAGATTACATATTTAGGATCCTGATCCGGTATCAAATACCTAGGACGTAGAGAATACTGAGAAACAGTTCTATGTAATGAACACACCCAAAGGAGATGCATCAACATGCATTTTCTTCGTTTGGGTGGCATGGGAATCCTGGTATTCCCCTATTTCCTGCTCGGTCTTATAACAATTATAAGTTGGAGCGAGACCAACGTTCCCCAGCACAGTATAACAAGCGGGTTCGGTCAATACATCCATGTTATTATCTTGATTAAGGCATGACATGGTCGCTACCTGGAGAGAGAGAGAGAGAAGAAAACACTCTGCGTGCCCTCTTACAAGATTAGATTGGTTATAAATATTATCTAATTAGGATGGCTCCCACTGTTTTTATCAAATCTTCCTTCAAACCCTAAAGGAAAGACTAGCCGGGATTAATTACACTCTACAAGTTCGCTAATCTTTCGGCCAGGCCAGTGCTGGTACTTTGAGGGAGGTTCCCCGTGCTTTCGCACGGTCCTAATTAAAATAAACCTCGTTTTCCCAGGGGCGTAACCCCGTTGACACCTTTCTAGACACCTACTTGATCGGCTAATTGTAAAGTGCAAAACTCTCCCAGGAGTAACAATTACTCGCAGTGGGTATCAGGATCCAACTATCATATAGAAGGTATGCAATCTCATTGCAAATTTCAACACTTGAAACTCCCGATAATGGTTTTTACCCCTAGCACCTATGACCTTGGCTATGGTCAACAAATCATAAGCACTAGTCAAGTTCTACCCGTCATTTCATGATTAATTAGACTCACCCACATGACCCTTGGCTAAGGTCAACAAAGTCACATGACTGTCCTAACTAATCGCATCATATGCTGTGTAGGAAGACATCACTTAGCTACCGTACACTACGCCTCGGCTATGGTCGACAAACGTAGCACGAATACTAAGTACTCTACTTCCTAAAATGACGGAGGGTTGCAGATGGTTTTTAAGAAAACCTTTAACGCTTTGAACTTGATCTCGCTACAGAATCAAATGGTTTTAAATGGAGTGTTTTTGAGGCTTTTGCTAGTTTCACTAAAGAGGTCACTCCCGGTGAAGGGATCTCGGCTCTTTCCTCGTCGAATGAGGTGCAAGATATTCACAATACCACTATGCAAAGCAAGAACTATAAAAGCAATCAAAAGACAAACTGAAGGTTGTAGCATCTTCTAGTTATTGCTAAAGAGGTCACTCCCTGTGAAGGGATCTCGGCTCTTTCCTTATCAAATAAGGTGCTGGATGTTCTACAAGGAACACGGCTATGCAAAGCAACAACTAGAGCTACCTAATTTTTGAAATTCGATTCCACAACATCTTTTAGGTTTATTTTCTTTCATTAATCTCATTAATGAATGTCCCATCATTTAAGTCCACCTAAACATTACAGATAAATACAACGTACGCTTATGCCATCCGCATTCGCCTCGATGTCCCGTTATGCACCGTTAGGTTAGGTAACTAACGGCATAGCAGGGTAGGGCTAGTGCAGGTGTAAAACATAAGCAACGTCTATATAATATATCATATATACTATATACAGTATCTATCTGAACATATCACATGATCACATCATAGATAACGCAGCAGAAAACAACATATGAAATATTGGATATACTAGGACGTCCGTATTTTATTTTGAGCCTATATAAAACACGGATTCCACTGTCGTGATGAATAGCCAATCCCATACCCGTAGACCCCTACGAGAGCGGCAAGCAACCCTACAAATTCTAGAGTTAGGAGACCCAGACTCGACTCCTCTAGACGGTCTCCCACTGGACCCTAGAACCCGGTTACTTGTGCTCCCCTCCTTGGGTCTATCCTAATGCGGAAAAGTAAATAATATACAATGGTGACATCATCCTCAGCCCGGAAGTGCCCCAATAAAATAATATTACATACAATGAATTTTACACGAATGAATAAGAAAAACTCTCATCTCACATAAAAACCCCCGGCTATTCAAACACGACGATCCAATATAACATATCCAGCAACACATAACATCACATGTCATCAACGTAAGTAAATATGTATATCCCAATTGTCGTTGATGTATAGCAACGAAACCGGCGATACATCACATATTACACTTACGGTCGCAGAAAAGAAAGCGTAAAACTACAACAGTTGGAATCCGTAATTTCCTTAGACATCGCATGCCTAACCATATGAATTCCTTAGACATCGCATGCCTAACTATTATAAACCCCGCATTTTTGTCTCATCATCGAAAACTCTTTTCAATATCAAGTCGGGCAATTCAAAAAGATTCCCGACATCCTGATCGAATGCTCATCGCAAACTTTAGTAGACGGCCGCACCCCCGGATGCCGTCGACGAAGTGCACTAAGGCGGAACACCGCTGCCGCGAGCACCCGAACGGATGCTTTTGGCGACAGGGTTCTCCTACAGTCACTTGGTCGGGGCTATGGGGCCTGGCTATCTATTAAATTTACCCGGCGAGTATCCGCGTACTCTACGTGATTGCAACGGACTTTTGATCACATCAAAATCCCGTGGCAACCAATCAAATGAGACTAAAGTGCTAGATTTATAACATTCAAATTAGTTATCTCATAACTACATGTGGATTCCAAATATTGTATCACATTCCAGATAAATAGACAATGTTAAACTTTCCGATCGAATAATCAAATACCCAAGTTTTCCCAAATAGTTCTCAACACTTGAAATTAGTTTAAGAACATCCAACACATGCCACAGTACCAATGGTCCAGCCGTAGAAGGGTCAAGCAACCGCCTCACATGTGGCAACGCCGTACTGCCCCAAACCCTAAGGTTCAAAAGGCAGTTCAAGACGGTCACATAATCGAGTTAAGTTTTGTTGTCTTCTAGAGGGTCCACCGCGTAACTTGCACGATTTAGAACGTTCTTAAACTACGGAAAAATCCAACACTTGGAAATTTTCTGGTAGGGGAAAAAGTGAGTTATTGATATTCGGTCGAACTTTTTAACACGTTCTAAAATTACCCGGAAAAACTTAAAAGAACTTAAATTATCCGATCGAATCAACGAATACAAAAGATCTCCAGAAAACTCAACTCTTGAGTAGATTTAAAAATTCCCAGAACTATCAAAAAGGACCCAGGAATAAATTCCTGAAGTAGTAGGCCCCAACTCCTATTATTGGCCGCGGAACAGCCGCCAAACGCGTGGTTTGGCCGCGGTTCCGCGGTCAACTGAGGGATTTGGTGGTCCGTACTTCACAGTAATTCCTATATTTCCCTGCTTAATTTTCTGAGTATTTTTAATGTTGAAAAAATCACGATTTCAAAAAATGTCCAGAAAAGGGTTTAATCGGGGTTATCCGGGTTCGATCGGACTTCTAAATTCGTCAAGATTTCGCCTAAAGCTCTAGCTTGTCTCTGATACCACTGTAGGGTTCCTAGGCACTGTTACAAGGTTTTACAAGGCATCAACCATGCCCGATTCAAAAAATTAGACGTGCCGAACAACCCTAACCAAGATCGTATACTAGAGATTATACGAAAACTATAAGCAAGCGAACAACTTAACACTAAGTGAAAGGGATTACAACCTTTGTAGATCCGGTCCGTCACTTCTAAAGCTCCGTGTTGACGTCCCTTCGCTGCGATCATCATGATCCCGGACTCTAGCGATGGTTTCCTCGGAGAAATGAGAGGGCTAGGTCGTTGACTTCGAGGCCGAAGATGATCTACGTCGAGGAGACTCAAACTCAAGCTCCATCTTCACTAGGTCAAGAACTTTGTGAAGAGAACACCCTAAACTAAATGGCAAGTAGTAGAGGATGATGAAATAGGAAGTGGGTTTACTTTGGATTTTGATTCCTCACTTTGTTTCTTCACATGATAAAAATCTAGTAAGCTTTTCTTCTTCTTGAAGAAGAAGAAAGAAAAGAATAAGAAAAAATGAATTATGTACAAAGAATAATCAAGTGAAGTCTATCATAATGCAACCATGGATGAGTTTATTTTTGTAGAGACTAAACCATAGTTTGAGGTAATGGTTTGGTTAATGAAAATCTTATGCAAAACAAAATGAGTGGACTTTGTCAAAGATACTTAAAAGCTTCATGAAGCTTCAAGCTAAGACAAAGAAAACCACCATTTTGTTTTACCAAAATAAATAAAAACCTAAACCATTATCTTAAATATGGTGTAAGTTATACACACACCCAAGTTTGCATGTATCATCAATCATGATACAAACTAGTGCACAAACATATATCACATATACAACTTGTGCACATCAAGTGCGAAAATCAATCTTAAGTGAACCAATACTTGTTAATGTAAAGTAATATATCAAATATATAATTATACAATAAATCATTAAATCAACACTTGATTTAATGATCCGGTCATATCACATACAACCGACTAATATTTAATGTATCTATATATCGAATCAACACTTGATTCGGTAACCCGGCTATATCTCATATAACCGACTGATGATACAAATTGCGAGAATAGAATACAGTATCACATACTGGTATTATTCTCGGTCCCGCACATATCTCATATGCGCTCCTATTTCGTTTCGCTTGAGCTAGGAAACCTCTGTGTAGGACTCTAAAGACTCGTCAGTACGCCGGCAGTAGGTGGTGATCATATCAATCACCCACAAGCCGCAAGCGGTCTGCTAAACGTAACGGCCACCCGGGTATTGAGCGATCAGAAGATCAACGAGCAGGACTGCCCACACTCCTGCGAATCTAATCAGTAACACTTACCGCACAGTCCGGTCTTTTCGTCTGATATGTCGCATATCCTGCCTAGGGATGGTAAACGTCAGACCCCAGTAGCTTGATAAGTCATGCCGATGTAAGGTCCATAACAAGCATGAAACTACTGATAACACTTACCAGTAAATCACTGCAACCCTGGCCAGGGATTTCCAGTTATGGCCAGTCGAGCATAGCGCAACATCAACCCCCAATACCGGGAGAGACGAATCCCCTCCTATCGCTCATTGCCTCCATGTGAATCGGGACTGTACCCAAAAACCACCTGTTTGCACGACTCAGTAGAGCCGTGGTAGGATGGAAATCAAAACACAGTGGGAGACACACAAGACTCTATGACAATCTCAGGTCAACAGACTAAGATGTACCAGTGTCACCAGAGAACTGCCATCTGACGTGAGGTATAATACCATATGGGAGTTCTCGGCGAGTCCGTTCAGTGTACCCAGTCTCCACTGAGCACCCGCATACCGTCTCTGATGTCAAACACCAATGGATATGGGATCATCCATCGCCCATCACATGGGTCGAGAAGATATACGCTAGTCTACTCTGGAATATCGATGCCCCGTCTCGATATTCCCACGACTAGGAACGTTGAAGGATATACTCTTGGACTACCCAGGCCCCACTAGTATGATCTGCATCATAGTCCTAAAAGTCGAGTACACATCCTAAGGGCTTTATCAACATGTAACAGAGAGACAATAAGTGTACATGTTAAGATAAAGAGCAACCAGATAGCGCACTATCATGTCGAGCAAGAAAGTCCTCCCTATATATGTCCCAGCATCCACTACATTATACATCTCATGTACAGTAATGGCCTCTAGAGCATACATATAACTAACACCACCACTTGCACAAGTCATGAGTGTTATGCCCACTTGTGCTATAAGCAGCCCCCACCACGGTCCAAGTCACCAAAGAGCTTGTGCACACTTGTATTGTATTGGACCAAAATTGTGTACACATGATTATTTGCAAAAGAGCTCTTTGAATATCGGTCGGTTTTCTGTTCTAATTGCAGTGTCAGCTCCCAAACGTTATATCCGTGATTTTGAGTGCGTTTCCAGTATTTTATCACGAATACTTGTAATCTGTATTTACTGAGCAGACACTGGTTAATTGTACTGATAAATAGCAAAAATAGATAATGAATGAGTGGTATTAAAATGCAGTTTTCTGTGATGAACAAATACCCCCAAACTTATCTTTTGCTCGTCCCGAGCAAAACAAAAATCCTAGCCACACTTTCGCAGGGAACGCGATTGCGCTAAGCACGTGCAACAAGCTGTTAAACCTCTAGGTGTCCCTAGTAGGAGAAGTGTTGTCTCTTGGGGGTTTTCAGCGAATTGCACCCTCAAAATCCTGTCAAGTTAGTGTCGTGCGAAAACTGTTGATTCTAATCTTATGGTTAAGGATCAAAGCTAGAAGCTCTATCATCCTGGTTAGAAACGTCAAACCCTATTTTTCACTCCTCACAATTTATTTAACATAAGCTTATACACGTCTTTTCGTTGTTGTGTGAATAGTGTGAAGAAGGTTTTAAGAACTTGATTAGGCTCATCATGTCATAAATACGGATCAGGATAGACTTCTAAAGGATCACACGAGTTTGAAAAGATTTAAGATTTTCTCAAGTTTCGTTCTCCAGCTAGGTTTCAAGTCAGAACTTATATCATTTTTAACAGAGAGCCTGAGTCTTATTCTTCACTCCTACCTTTCACCTGTTTTTGTTCATACACACCTTTCGTTATTGTGCAAATGTATTTATAAGTATAAACCTTCATATCTCCTGCTAGAAAACTCGTCTCCGCCAAGATTATTCTCCCACAAAGAACCGTGAGGACATTTAACTTGGAGAGAACATTTGCTTGTCTTGTTTTATTTGGCGATTGGAAATATAGCGAGTATTGGGTCAATGACTCCCAAACTAGATGGTTTTAGGGCATTAGGTGTGGAGACACCCCAAGGACTTAATTTCCCAAGTTACCAAGGCCACAAAATAAAAGACTCATTTTGTTTGTGTTTAATGTATTCTGAAAACGGAGATATTGCTAGCTTTTCTTTTTTAATCCCGAAGACGTGTTTATGTGGATAAGGTGTATGATCACTCTAACAAGATTCCAGATGGGTTATTTTTCAGACTTTTAGCTTCCATTAAAAACTCAATAATTTTCTTCATATTCACTTCACTTCATGGATTATTCTTAATATTACTTGATTTAGAACAAACTTATTTGATCCTAAAGATGTTTATCAATTTTCAAAAGTTTTAAAGACATGTCAGACTTTCATCTAATTCTCAAAAACATATGATACGTGTAAAGAATTATAAAAGACGTATATCAGCTACAGTTAAACTCAATGGAGGGTTATCTTTCGGGTTGCCAATTTCTCAAAAAGGACTTAGTTGTTTCTATCTTATTAACCGAACCGTCAGACTTCGAGTCTAAGTTCCCCCACTAGCTAATCATGACGAAAAAGTTTTTTATCTTTTGAAGAATTTTCAAATTTTATGGTTTTTATTTTATTTTATTTTATTTATTTTTTATATGTTTTGTGTAAATGCAGAATATACAAATGAATGCTCAAGATAGAAATGTTTATCGAGCATATCCCCAAACTTAAACTTGACAGTGTCCTCACTGTCATGCTATACAACGAGAGTCAAAATTGTTGAGGGGTCAAAAATAATAAACAATAATTACGAACAGGGAAAAAAACCAAAATGTATATACAAGATTAGGGGAAGTGATTTAATCATGATAACGTGGCTCATGTAAAAACATGAGCTACCCTGTTTCCGCAGGCAATTCTAAGAATGGCTTCAGACGTTAGCCATTGACCTTGAAAGTATTGCGAGAGTGTTGATCTTCAATGTTGACTGGGCCCTGTGGAAAGATGGTGCGTACAAAAAATGGACCTGTCCAATGTGACTTCAATTTCGTAGGGAACATATGAAGTTTGGAGTCGTAAAGCAGAACCTTTTGTCCCACAGTGAATGTTTTTCGGAGAATCGCTTTGTCGTGAAAAACTTTCGTTTTTTCTTTGTACAGTTTGGCGTTCTCATACGCGTCATTGCGTATCTCGTTGAGCTTATTCAATTGAATTTTTCGAGCTTCACCGGGGTTTTCTAGGTCGACATTAAGCTGTTTGATTGCCCAGAATGCCCGGTGTTCCAATTCAACAGGCAGATGACACGCTTTTCCGAAGATGAGTCGGTATGGAGACATACCTATATTTGTTTTGAAGGCGGTGTGAAATGTCCAAAGCGCGTCATTCAACTTCTACGGCCAATCCTTGCGGTTTGGCTGACAGTCTTTTCCAGAATCTGTTTAATCTGTCTATTGGAGACTTCGACCTGACCGCAAGTTTGAGGATGGTAGGGTGTTGACAATTTGTGGCTAATGGAGTAATTCTTCATCAGTGATTCAAAAGATCGGTTGCAAAAATGCGTTCCATTATCACTGATGATGGTGCGAGGTGTACCGAACCGAGAAATGATGTTCTCTTTTAAGAATTTTACGACAACCTTTTTATCTTTGATTTGACATGGGACAACATCCACCCATTTGGACACATAGTCTACAGCCAGCAAAATGTACAAATTCCCAAAAGAGTTTGGGAATGGCCCCATGAAATCGATATCCCAGACGTTGAAAATCTCTACAATCAGAATGGACTGTAGGGGCATTTGATTCCGTTTTCCAATCTTTCTCATGTGTTGGCATCGGCTACAAGTTTATATTCGAAAGCATCCTTGAAAAGCGTTTGCCGGTAGAAGCCGCTTTGCAAAACCTTTTCAGCCGTCTTTCTGGGTCCAAAATGGCCCCTACAAGCTTGATCTTGACAGAAAGAAAGAACACTTCTCGTTTCAGAGACAAAGATGCACCTTCTAATAATCTGATCAGGACAGTACTTGAACATGTATGGTTCATCCCAATAAAAGATTTGACTTGGGAGAGAAATTTAGACTTGTCCTGATTCGATCAAAAGAAGGTGTTTCTCCAGTGACAAGAAAGTTCACGATATCAGCGAACCAGAGTTCGAATGATACGGAGAAAAGTTGTTCGTTGATTGGAATTTCCTCAATTGGCGCATTTGGTAAGCGAGACAAATGATCGGCAACAACATTGTCGGTTCCCTTCTTATCCTTGATGGTTAAGTCAAATTCTTGCAGAAGGAGAATCCAACGTATCAATCTCGCTTTGGCATCCTTTTTTGCAAAGAGGTGCCTAAGTGCAGAATGACCAGTGTAAATCGTGACGTGGGTTTCGATCAAGTAAGGACGGAATTTTCAAGCGTATACACAACAGCTAATGATTCTTTTTCAGTGGTGGTGTGATTCATCTGTGCGTCATTCAACGTCCTGCTTACATAGTGGATAACGTGCGGCTTCTTTTCAAATCACTTTCCTAAGACAACACCTATCGCAATGTCAGAAGTATCGCACATTAGCTCGAAAGGTTCATTCCAGTCTGGTGCACTTAAGATCGGAGCGGAAGTGAGCTCCGATTTCAGAAGCTTGAACGCAGTAAGGCACTTAGAATTGAAATCAAAGGGAATATCCTTAGCTAGAAAAGAAGTCAAGGGTCTAGCCAGTTTGCTAAAATCCTTGCTGAAACGCCTGTAAAAACCGGCATGGCCTAAGAATAACCTGATGTCACGGACAGTCCGTGGAGGTGGGAGGCTTGAAATGACGTCGATTTTTGCTTTATCGACTTCGATGCCATTTTCAGAAATGATATAGCCTAACACAATGTCTTGTTTGACCATGAAATGACACTTCTCCTAATTGAGTGTGAGGTGTTTTTCCTTGCATCGTATCATCACCAGTTCAAGATGCCTCAAACACTCAGAAAATGAATCTCCCAAGACAGAGAAATCATCCATAGAAACTTCTAAGAATCGCTCTACCATGTCAGAAAAGATGCTCATCATGAACGCTGAAATGTTGCAGGTGCATTGCACAACCCAAAGGGCATGCGACGGTAGGCGAATGTACCAAAAGGAAAAGTGAAGATTGTTTTGTCTTGATCCTCTGGATCGATCGAGATTTGGTTGTAGACGGAATATACATCTAGAAAACAATAGTAGGAATGTCTGGCTTCAAGCAATTGATCAATGAAGGGCAGCGGGAAATGATCCTTGCGAGTGGCTGCGTTGAGCTTTCTGTAATCAATACAGACTCTCCACCCTATTTGTGTGCGGGTTGGGACTAGCCCGTTTGCTTCATTCATGATTACAGTGATACCCTATTTTTTTGGTACAACGTGAATGGGGCTTACCCATTTGCTATTAGAGATGGGATAAATGATCCCATTGTCAAGACACTTCAGCGTTTCGTTCCGCACCGCTTCTTACATCACTGGGTTAAGCCGGCGTTGAGGATCTTTGAAAGGTTTGGATCATCAGTTATGTGGATTCTGTGCTGACAGATAGCAGAGCTGATTCCTTTGATATCAGCCATTGACCACCTAATTGCTTCCATGTTCGTTCTTAGAACGTCCATGAGGGCCAACTCTTGCTCAGGCGCAAGGTCGGTTGCGATTATAATTGGAAGCATTTCATTATTGCCCAAGTAAGCATACTTGAGATGGTCAGGAAGAACTTTTAGGTCAAGTCTGGGTGGCTCCTCTACAGATGGTCGCACTTCAGGGGTCGGTTCATTACGAAGTGGTTCAAATTGAGGCCCCTAATGTGCGTAGGAAGCCTGTTCAGGACTTAGCTTGTCAAGGAAAAGAAACTCCTCAGAAAACAGTTCTTCAAAAGTTTTATCAAGACACTCATTTTTGATGTCAAATGTCCCCTCCTCAGACATATCATGTACAACATTGACTTCAAATGTGTCGTCGTGTCTCTCGCTCGCTTGGTTTCCTGGCGTGAAGTTGTTGAGGTCAATCGTCATGTTTCTAAATGAGAGTTTCATGGATCTGTTACGACAATTGATCAACGCGTTGGATGTGACTTGGAAAGGCCGCCCCAGTGACTGGAATCTGACCGCTGGGATTGGCAACGGGTTCAGTCTCCAATACAATGAAATCTATGGGGAATATGAATTCCCCGACCTTGATTAAAACATCATCGATTTCTCCCCTCGGTACCTTCATTGATCGATCTTCCAGTTGCAGAGTCACTTTGGTCGGTTTGAGTTCTCCCAATCTGAGTTGTTTGTAAACCGAGTACGGGAGAAGGTTCACGCTTGCCCCTAAATTTAACAAGGCATGGTTGATTTTCTTGTCCCCGATAGTGTAAGAAATAGTAGGACAGTCAGGGTCCTTATATTTTACCTGAATGGATTTAGAAAAGACATGGCTTAGAGTGGCAGCCAAAAAGACTGTTTTGGGCACATTCGTACGTCGTTTTTGCGTGCACAAATCCTTCAGGAATTTTGCATACGCCGAGACTTGTTGGACCACATCCAACAACGGAATATTGACTTCACAGCATTTGAAAACTTCTAACACATTTTCCATACTTGCAAAGGGCTTCTTTGATTTCAACCTATTAGGATAGGGAGCCTTGGGCTCAAGCATTTGGTTCGAAGAAGTTGCAGATGGAATAGGTGTAGAAGGCGTGCATGTTTTAGCTGGAACAACGGGAAGGATTTGCGGCGATATCTCAGGTTGCTTGGAAGGATGTGCAGCAGACGACGAAGAAGAAGAAGAAGAAAAAGGAGAAGAGGGTGAAGAGGAAGAAGGTAATGAAGATGGAGACTGACCGGAAGAAGGAATGGATGATGAGACACGTGAACTGACAACCGCACATTGGGATGAGTCGTTGGGTTTGACAATCATGTTGTCAATTGTGCGTCCTGATCTGAGGACGGTGAAGGCATTCGCATTCTCAATGTTGTTCTGTTGAACAACATGAGCGTTGTTGTTTCTATGCTTTCTAGGATTTGTCACCGGTTGTGAAGGGAATGTTCCCTTTTCACGTTCATTTACTGCAGTAGCTAGTTGACTGATTTGGATTTCCAGTCTGGCTATCACTTGTGTGTTAGCGCTATGCAACTGACCAGTCGTTTGCATAAAAGTAGCTAGACTAGACGTAGTCTGCGCAGAAGTTTTAATCAAAGCTTCCAACCTTTTTTCAATTGATCACACCCTTTTGTCGTCTTGGAAGAACCCAGGGGGTGTAAAGGTTGGGTTGGAATGATTCGGCAGTTGGGGCTGGTTGTTGGAGTATCCCATTTTCTGGTTTTGAAAATTTGAACTTTGAAATTGTTGGAAAGGCGGGTTTGAATTGTTGTTTTGAAAAGATGCCTGATTCCAAGCGAAATTAGGATGATTCTTCCAACCAGGGTTGTACGTCTATGAGAAAGGGTCATTCATGGGACACTGGTTTTGATACAGCGCACTAATGTTTTTGTGTCCCTGGGACCCAACGAGAAACGGACACTTCTCCGCTATGTGGCTAGGATGCTGACAGTTAGCACACACGGTTTGAGAAACTTGGTTGACCGGTAGCAGTGAATTTTTTCCCTCTAAAGTTTCAATTCGCAGTACAAGAGCGGCGATTTTTTGCTTCGGCTGCTATAGAGGTGTAGACTATGTGTGCACCGCTCTTAGTCACAGATGATGGTTTCTCACTCACACTCTCCCACTGAATGGTTTTGTCAGCCAGTTCTTCTAAATAGTTCCATGCGTCCTTAGCACTATAACTCAGAAATTTGCATTGACACATGGACTCTAAATCATGCGCGAACTGGAGTCTAAACCCTCATAGACAATCTGACACAACCTCCACTGTTCTAACCCGTGATGGGGACATTTGATTAAGATGTCTTTGAATCTTTCTAAGAACTTCCAAAATATTTCACCCTCCTTTTGTTTAAAATTGTGGATTTCATTCCGAATTCGCACGGTTTTGTGAATAGAGTAAAATTTCTTTAGAAATACTTTTACAAAGTCGTCCCATGTCGTGATCGATCGAGTTGGCAAACTGTTTAACCAACTTTCCGCATTATCTTTAAGCGCAAAAGGAATGAATTTTAGCTTAACGACATCCTCACCCACTCCGTGAATTTTCATCATAGCACATACTCCCTCAAATTCACTGATTAAAAGGCAAGCATTCTCAGACTCGAATCCATGGAATTTTGGGAGTAGTGGTATGAATTGCGGTTTGATTTCATAGTTGTTTGCCGCAATGGTGGGCAATAATATGCACGAAGGTAAAGATGAATGGTGTGGTTAGCATCTGTCTTGCAACACCGCCTCCTACTGCCCTACGATTGTTTGTTCCTTCATCGTCGGTGATGTGGGAGAAGAAAGTGAAGGTGAACGAAGTGTAGAATCAGACGGCTCCGATAAAGCAGAAGGTAAGAGGGTCTTGGACGGTTCCTAGGAATCAGAAGGTATAGAAGAGTCGGAAGATACAGTCACGAATCAGACTAATCGAGATTGTGAATCTCTAGTCCAAGATGACATGCACTATCCGGAAGCAGTAGGGGAAGACTAAGGAAATGGAGGAAAATGTGTTGCTTTCAAATCCTATTTTTTATAAATTTTTTTATGTATTCACAAATGACAAATATCACACAAAAGGCATAACAAGAACACAACCACGACACACTACACACACCTAAACAATCTATGGATTGCCTAGGTCAACTAGACCTGCTAAAAAAACTTTATTTGTGAAATAAAAGTATATCGCGAAATGGGCCCAAGACAGACTGATCGAGAAGCCAGGTAAGCGCAGAGAGGAATGGAGGTTTTCCCTCGCTTTCGCGAGGTTCCTTAAATAGAATAATCTTCTCTCTTTCGGAGGTTGCGCCTTTCACACTTTCTTAGACACTTCTTGAACAATATAACGATGGGCGGTGTTCAAAATACACTTAACTTTCTCTATTGAGCGCGAAGTCCTTAGAGGCTGAAAGTCTAATCTCTTTTAATGTTAATGAGGGTGTGACAAATGCTCGTTCTTTGTGGTTTGTGGGCCATGGAGAAGGGTGATGAAATCCCTTACCGAATCTTATTGGGGTTCTTTTGCCCTTAATTCCGTATTAAATTCATGCAATGCGCAATTCAATGAAAAATTTGTTCAAAATATCAAACAATAAAAAAAATTATATTTAAGCGCAGCGCTGCAATAAATACGGGTTAGTTCCTTTAGCGTTTGGAAATGCACTTGCAAAGAATCCTGAAAAGAAAGAGTAGTGGACGCGTCGGATTTGAGAAGAAGGTGTTAAGAAATACGTAACGATGGATTTTTAGGTTAAGAAACCCCCGTTGACTTGAATCCGATTGGTTTGAAGAGTTCGCTTGCGCAGGTCAATATATCCGGATCTTTGGCACTGTACTTCATTATCATCTTGGCTTTGAG
Organism: Agapanthus africanus; assembly: GCA_030015575.1. Classification (NCBI taxonomy): domain Eukaryota; kingdom Viridiplantae; phylum Streptophyta; class Magnoliopsida; order Asparagales; family Amaryllidaceae; genus Agapanthus; species Agapanthus africanus. Next base: position 495,077,962 of record JASDDO010000026.1, read on the forward strand.
CGTATCCTTTGCTTCGCACAATCGCAATTTGAAATTCTCTCGAATCTGAAAATGTCGCAAAAACGGCTATTTTAGTACAAAAAGCGATATATGTGGCCAAACCCCTGCACACTAAAAATTATAAAAATCAAACAATAAAATTGAGATAATAATTGAACAATAGAGCATATGAGCGTATCTTTTGCTTCTTATCTCATCCCTGCACACGGCTATTTTAGTAAGGTTTGATGTTGGTTTAGGAACAAGGTTAATGGGAATAATTTTTTAAGAAAGGATTTTTGGTCGAAGAAGAAGAAGAAGAGAATGAGAGAGTGTTAAGGGAATGAGAGAATGAGAGTGGTGAGATGAGAGATGGCACTTGAGAGCCATGCGCTCCCTCTCTCTCTCTCCATATAATGCCTCCCATGCCTTGTCCCCTATGTCTCCCAAGCCTCCATATTATATTCTTTTCTCCTTTTTTCTTTTTAAAATAAAACCTTGTACTTAAAATAAATATGTATATATATAACATGGCATAAAATAGTTAAGTGCCATGGCTAGCAAAGCATGATTACCACATCCTTAACCCTAAATTAGCATGCACATGTGTGCGCTTTAAAAAATACCGCAAGTACAAAAATAATTAAATAAAATATTAATTAATTATAATAAAATATGTGAAAATAATTATTAGTTTAATTTATTAAAAGCCTACGTTATATCGCTTAATGAACTCTAATCACGTTTTAAGGTGTTACAATTTTTCCTTCTTAAAGAAATTCGGTCCCCAAATTTAAAAATCTTACTATGCATACCTTCGAAGAGATGAGAGAATTTCATCCGCATCTCGCTCTCGGCTTTCCATGTGACCTCTTCGCTAGTTGGGCCATGCCACAGAACCTTCACTGACGGCAAGACCTTTCACCGAAGTTTCTTCACCTGTCGGTCAAGAATAATTACCGACTGCTCGGTGAAGGAAAGATCGCACTCCAGCTGGATAGTCTGGTGCTGAATCACGTAAGAAGGGTTATGAAGGTACTTGCGAAGTATCGATACATGAAATACGGGGTGTACATCCGGAAAACTGGGCGGAAGTGCCAAACGATAGGCATTGGTACTAACTCGCTCAAGGATCTCGAAAGGACCCACATATGTGGGACTAAGCTTCCTTTTCTTTCCGAATCTCATCACACCTTTCATCGGAGAAATCCATAAGAAAATATGATCACCCACTGCGAACTCAAGTCTGTGACGATGACGGCCGGCAAAAGACTTCTGCTTGCACTGGGCTGCTCTCATCCTGTCCCGGATCAACTGGATCTTCTCCGTAGTCTCCTGAACTAGCTCTGGTCCTAAAATTCTACTCTTGCTGAGTTCGGTCTAACAGATTAGTGATCGACACTTTCTCCCATACAAGGCCTCGAAAAGTGCCATCTGAATTGTCTCCTGAAAGCTGTTATTGTAGGAGAACTCTATCAAAGGCAAGTGACGATCCCAACTGCCACCAAAATCAAGCGCGCACGCTCGAAGCATATCCTCGAGAGTCTGTATAGTCCACTCTGACTAACCATTTGTCTGCGGATGGAAAGCGGTGCTGAAACTCAAACGGGTACCCAAAGCTTCCTGATGTTTCTGCCAAAGGCGGCTGGTCAACTGGGTGCCTCTGTCGGATACAATGCATGTCGGAACGCCGTGCAAATGCACAATCTCATCAATGTACAGCTAAGCATACTGAGTAAATCCGAAAGTGGTCTTCACTGGGAGGAAGTGAGCCGTTTTCGTCAACCGATCAACAATCACCCAAATGGAGTCATACCCTCAACTGGAACTAGGTAAACCTACAACAAAATCCATGAAGATTTGCTCCCATTTCCACTCCAGAATGGGCAAAGGCTGGAACTCTCCTGCCGGTCTCTGATGCTCAGCCTTGACTTGCTGGCAAGTCAGGCACCCCGAAACGAAGTCCGAAACATCTCTCTTCATCCCATCCTACCAGTAGATATCTCTCAAATCACGATACATCTTGGTGGAACCTGTATGAACGCTGTATACTGACTGATGTGCATCCTCTAAGATCTCGCATCTCAGCCCCTTGGAATCTGGTACACATAAATGAGTCCTAAATCGTAGCACACCCTAGTCATCAATCACAAACTCCGAATCTCTTCCCTGCCGAACATGCTCTATAATCTCAGACAAACGAGTATCGTCGGACTGTGCCTCTCAGATACGATCAAGTAGAAGTAGATGGGCACGGACATGAGCAAGCTGCCCTCCGGTAGAAGTGAACTCGAACTGTACCCTACTATTGCAAAAGACCTTCCAATCTGTAGAATCTGTCTCTGAACTGCGCTCAAATGGAACAAGCTACCTTCGGGCCTACGACTCAAAGTATCAGCTACCACATTCGCCTTGCCCGGATGATAAAGGATTTCACAATCATAGTCCTTTACAAGTTCCATCCAACGACGCTGCCTCAAATTCAGATCCCGCTATTGGAAGATGTACTTAAGCTCTTATGGTCCATAAAGATCTGACACGACTCTCCGTACAAGTAATGTCTCCAAATCTTGAGCTCAAAGACCACCGCGGCCATCTCTAGATCGTGAGTGGGATTGTTCTGCTTGTGCTTCTTCAACTTCCGAGAAGCATAAGCGATAACTCTATCATCCTGCATCAATACGCAACCGAGCCCCATTCGAGAAGCATCACAATAAACAACATAGCCGCGTGATCCTGAAGGCAAAGATAGAACTGGTGTAGTTGTCAAACGAGTCTTCAACTGCTGAAAACTCTGCTCACATGCCTCAGTCCAAAGAAAAGAACTCTCTTCCGAGTCAGTCCGGTCAGCGGTGCAGCGATACTCGAGAAATCCTGCATGAAACGGCGACAATAACCGGTTAAGCCCAAGAAGCTGCGGACCTCTGTCTCTGATACATGTCTGGGCTAAAGCTGTACGGCCTTGATCTTCTTCGGGTCCACTCGTATACCGTCTCCCATAACCACATGACCTAAGAAGTCAACACTATCAAGCCAGAAAGCACACTTCGAGAATTTAGCAAATAGTTGGTGCGCTCTCAATGTCTACAACGTAATCCTCAAGTGTTGCTCATGCTCCTATCGACTTCTAGAATAGACAAGGATGTAATCAATAAATACAATAATGAACTGGTCGAGGAACGGCCTGAAAATCCAGTTCATCAAATCCATGAACGCTGCCGGGGCATTGGTAAGTCCGAACGACATCACCAAGAACTCATAATGCCCGTAGCGCGTACGAAAAGCAGTCTTCGGAATGTCATCTTTCCGGACCCGCAACTGATGATAACCCGACCTCAAATCAATCTTGGAAAAATGTCCTGCACCTTGGAGCTGATCAAACAAATCGTTAATGCGAGGTAAAGGATACCTATTCCGCACCGTAACTCGGTTCAATTGACGATAATCAATGCACAATCTCATACTGTCGTCCTTCTTCTTGACGAACAGGACAGGAGCTCCCCAAGGTGAAGCACTTGGACGAATAAGTCCCCTGTCAAGCAAATCTTGCAACTGATCCTTAAGCTCTTTAAGCTCCGTCGAGGCTATCCAATAAGGCGGTATAGAAATAAGCTCCGTGCCGGGGATCAAGTCGATGCAGAACTCGATATCACGCTCTGGCGGCAATCCATGTAACCCATCAGGAAATACATCGAGAAACTCTCTCACAATCGGAACCTGATCCAACGGATCTGCTATGGCTCCAGTATCACAAATATAAGCTAAGAATCCCTGACATCCTTTCCTTAAGACCCGACTAGCGCGAAGGGCAGAAATCAAATTGTGAGGGGCGACACTGCTGTCCCCATGCACCACAAGAACTGACTCTCCTGGAAAACAGAATCTTACTGCCTTATCACGGCAGTCCACGGACGCATAGCAAGTAGCTAACCAGTCCATATCGAGGAGAACATCAAAGTCCAACATATCAAGAGGGATTAAATCAATGAACGAATCTCTATCTCCAATACGAACGGTACACAACCGAAACACATGTCGTGCAACAAAAGACTCTCCAACGGGAGTAATCACAACGAGCGGCTGATTTAACAAGGACAAATCTTGGCCTAACCTCGGTACGAAGTGTGGAGACACATACGAGTGCGTAGATCCCGGGTCAAACAATATGCGCACATCGAAAGAACACACCGAAAGAGTACTTATCACAACAGCATTTGATGCCTGCGCATCCTGAGGAGTCAAAGCGAAAACTCGGGCCTGTCCTCTACCGGTATCCGGCTGTCCTCTGCCTCCGCCGCCTCGTCCCCTTTGAATAAGACCACCATGACCACGGCCTCTCTAAGCATCGGTCTGGCGTGAAGTAACGACGAGCGTAAGAGGCAATGCTCTCTGAGGAGGTGAAGATGGTAAGGTAACATGTGGAACTGCTGCCTCGCCCTGGCGTCCCTCAGTTCAATCCCTGATGCGGAGATACAGACTCCCGCACCGAAAACATCCTGACGATGGCTGCTGACCCTGTAGGTAAGAGCTATATAACTTGTCTCATCTCAAGCCTTTGCCACTACCACGACCTGGAAAGAATCTGCCGCAGCGTCTGCCTAACTGCCTCTGAGCTGATACACCAGTATGAATCCGTTTCGGTTCCTGAACGATCGATGTCTTGGAAATACGCTCCTCTACTAATAGGGTTGCGTCCATCACTGCTGCATATGTATCAAAATGCTGGGCGCCAATAGAGAGGAACAACTGAGTATCAATGCCTCGCATGAATCTCTTGACGCGCTTCTCTTCAGCATCCACCAAGTAAGGAGCATATAAGGATAGCTGGGTGAAATGGATATCATACTCGGCCACCGTTATACCAGGAGTCTGACACAAAGACTAAAAGCTGCGAGCTCGGGCATCCCTCATACTCTGCCACCGTCATACCAGGAGTCTGACGCAAAGACTAAAAGCTGCAAGCTCGGGCATCCCTAATGCTCTGCGGAAGAAAACAAGCAAGAAAAACCGTCGCGAACTCAACCCAGGTCATAGGAGTAAGACCTGCGGCTCGACCTGTTACCATAGACTCGCACCAAGTCTGGGCAAGACCCTCCAGACGGAAACTAGAAAACTTGACTAATCTCGCATCGGGACATCTCAAAGAACGATAAATCCTGGCCATCCGATCGAGGAACGACTGTGGATCCTCTGTTGCGTCTATGATAGTGAAAACCGGAGGTTTCAACCTCATAAACTCTGATAACGATATAGCAATAGTCTCGGTAGCGGTAGGTACAATCATGGTCCCCATAGTAGGTGGAACAACATCTGACCTCTGTGCTCGACTGGTCTCAACCAAAGATCCTACCATCTGACGTAAATCCTGAATACTAGCCTCTAGCCTAGCAATACAACCTGGAGAGGGTGGATCGATATGCTCCTAAAGAATAGTCGTACCACCCTGGTCAGTCCTTTTCTTAGACGAGCCCACCCTGACCTCATCTCTAGCGGTATCCCACTGGGCCCTCGTAGTCTTTGGCGGCATAGTGGCTGGAACAAAGAAACAGGATTCGATAAGAACATAGAAATCGAATCATGAGAATACATGGAATCAAGAAAGGAATTACAAGCAAATATGTCCTAAGGTCACTTAGATGGATTACCGTGTCGTAAGTATGCCGCAGAACATACACACGCTACGTCACTCTACTTAAGCTACCTACTCCATCATACCAAGGGTCATCCTACACTCTGAAAGGTAAAACCTAACGCTCTAAAACAAACTTTGTCACGACCCAATTTAGGAATGTGACCGGCACTCAAATCACGCAATGTCTAAAGGTGTAACGTAATTCAAGTAAGCCGAAAACCCAGAAATCTAAACCATGAAAAGATAGAGTGGTAAAAACATTAGTTTCAAAACATTGCATCTCTTTTTAAAATCTCAAGTTATTGCTTAAAAAATACACAGCATCTCCTTTTTAAAAATTGGTCCAAAACGGATACAAAATATAATATATAAAAAGGCATCCCCAATTGGAAGCAACTCTCACCTAAAGGCGGAACACAACAGGTATATACGACGCCATAGGTGAAAAAAATAAGCAAGTAAGGAGTGAAAACATCATTGCAACATAAAACAAAAGCCGGCTCATACGAGCACGATAACCAGAGTCACATAATATACAAATATCGAACTTCTCAGTCTCGTCTCTAAGTCACATACACACAGGTGGTATATGGAGAGTACTAGATATAAAATAAGATATACAAATAGAAACATGTAGATACTCTCACAAAACCCACCTACAGAAATATCACAAGCCCCAAAATATAGCGATATCCACAGAAATGAGTGAAATAGAGAGTCCTGCCATGATTACACTGAGGATCGACCCTGTAAAAAACACTGTGGCACAACGGGGGTGAGTTGCCAACTCGCAAGTAGTAAATAACATCATACGAAATAATCGCAAGCATGATGAAAAGCGACAACTTCTAAGCATGCGGTCAAGATGGTATATGTATAATAGTATGGAATGCATCATAATCGCAATCAAAGTACAACATCATGGCACAACAACTATATAACCAGTGCTTGTCATAATAAGTACTAAGTGTGGAATAAATCAGAGTAATCCTCAATAAATCATAATGAGCCCTGAGTGTGGGATAAAACAGAGTCATCCTCAATTTGTCATCATCATAGAAATCCGGTGTCTATCAACGACACCCAAAATCCCAATATCTCAGGTTCCTTCACTCTGATCGACCCTCATATTGATCTCATCATATAACTCCGAATGGTATCCTCCGTATATCCACCAAGTTTCCATACAGTCACCGGTAGGTAGTATTCCCCCTGCCAGGCTCATCCTCTACTCTATGATCTTCTTGCCCGGGTACCTTACCAGGCCCATCATGTACCCACAAACGGTTCCTCCCCACTCCTTGAATCGGGTATCACATAGCCCAGAACCAAGAAAACTCATGGTGGACACGAAATATCATATCAAGGGAAATCCTCACATTTTAAATATTTCAAGTTTTCAAAATGTACTTTGCGGTTTCCCAAATCTACGAAATAGAAATCTCATGAAAACATCATATGAGATATGGCACTATAGAAATGTAAGTATGCTTCTAACATGATGCGTACTAGTACAATGAATAGTGTCTAACTGTAAATTACGAGTGTGGTAAAATATATTTATTCATGGCAATTTCTATAGTATGCGTGATATGGCAATTACCAACGGTGTGTGTGGCATATGAATCAATGCTCGTGCAACATGAACCGTTAGTAATGGTACAGTGCCCTATTAATAATATATCAATGTACAACAGGTAATAAGATGCACAATATAATACTCATGCAAAATCACAATATATATAAGCATATCGCACAAGGTTATATCACTTGAATCTAGCCATCGACGCTTAACGCTTTATAGGCGATTCTCCCGTAGTAGTTAAATCTACTCACCAGACGATCTCGAGCTAAGTGAATCCGATCACCTCTTTCCCCTTCCTAGCTGCGTCCGAAGTCCCCGCAAATCATCCTAGCATCGCACAAACCAAAACGAGTGAGATTAGTAAACTTTTCGATAACACACGGACACAAACGCCAAACCAGCAAATCGACTCCTACAAGCTACCATGTGTTAGCTTAGCGGGCTAAACTTGTGCATCGACATACTAGACCAATCCTATGGCTGTTAAACGCACAAAACACCTAAACGAATGTCGGATAAATCCGCATCGCACATTATCGAAACACTTGAATTATAGAAAAACGGTCCCAGATTTTCCTACACAACGAATTGGGGAAAGTTGCACATGCCATAAGCCTATACATAAACGTAAAGACCCCACAACCAAGAATCATACCAAGTCTCCCTAATATGGCCGCAATTTGCGGCCAGAAAGATTAAATTTGCGGCCTCATGGTGAAAGGACGGGCTCAGGTTTTGGGGATAGGTTCTAGGTCTCTAGACTAACTCTCTGTGATGGAAACTTTACAAAATAACATCTGGGTTAAAACCAGATTCGAACAGAACCCTAAGTTTAACAAAAAAATACGACATTAACACTAAACTAAAACATTAAGGTATTTTAGTGAAACTAGTTAACACAATAACCATTCTTAGAGCCTAATTAAGAGTTTAATATCATTACTTCACCAAAACTTAGATGAGACCCTAGCCATGCAAGCTCCAAGACTTCTAAAGAGGGCTTAAACATGATTAGTTACGAGTTTAGTGAGGTTTGATGTTGGTTTAGACACAAGGTTAGTGGGAATAATTTTTCAAGAAAGGAGTTTTGGTGAAAGAAGAAGAAGAAGAGAATGAGAGAGTGTTGAGGGAATGAGAGAATGAGAGTGGTGAGATGAGAGATGGCTCTTGAGAGCCATGCTCTCTCTCTCTCTCTCTCTATCTCTCTCTCTCTTCATTTAATGCCTCCCATGTCTTGTCCCCCAGGTCTCCCATGCCTCCATATTATATTCTTTTTTTCCTTTTTCTTTTTAAAATAAAACCTTTTATTTAAAATAAATATGTATATATATAACATGGCATAAAATGGTTAAGTGCAATGGCTAGCAAAATATGGTTAACACATCCTTAACCCTAGATTAGCATGCACATGTGTGTGCCTAAAAAAATACCGCAAGTACACAAATAATTAAATAAAATATTAATTAATTATAATAAAATATGAGAAAATAATTATTTGTTTAATTTATTAAAAACCCACGTTATATCGCTTAATTAACTCTAATAGCGTTTTTAAGGTGTTGCAGCGGTGGACGCCGCATGTCTGGCAATGTGATGAGTTTATTACGCATTGCCAATTCGAACGGTCTCCTTGTCTTATCGCGAGAAATCGAGTAAGCGCGTCCTAGTCTTTCCTCTAAAAGGACAGGCGTGGGCACGCGTTGTTTTGACGAGAAGCTGATTTTGGGCAACTCGGCTGTTGTTGCGTGTTGGCAACGAAGGCTGCTTTTCCTTTACCCTTAGCATTTTGAGGGTCCTTATTTAAGGAAGAAGGCCCATGTCCATCTGGTCCATTTGGGCCAGTTTATCTATCAGGGCCTGAAAGGTTGTGGGCTTGAAGAACGTCATGAACTAAGACATAGTCGTTTCAGGATCAAGGGTCTCAATGAACATTCCCATGGCATGAGATTTTTCAATGCGTTATTCACACTTAGACTACAGGTTCCGCCACAGGATCGCGTATTGGACCCAGGCTTCTCCCGGCTTTACCCTGGCATTGATTAATGTTGTGATCGAAAATGTGTTCGCTCGCGTTGGTGAACGTCTATGTGAACAACAGCTCTATTTCTGTGAATGTTTTTACAGAGACATTTGGGAGCTCCAAGTACCATTCAAAGGCTATTTCTAACAGGCTGCCGACGAACTGGCAAAGCAACAATTTATCGTCGCCTCTAGTGTTGCCGCACAGAGCTCTGAATTGCACGACATGTTGGTGAGGGTTGCCTGTTCTTTTGTGGACATGGAACTTGGGGATGATATATCCCGGCGGGCATTTGATTTGATCATACCATCCTGGATATGGTTGCCCGGTTCTATCAATTTGGCTAGCAGCTTCATTAGCTTGGTGAGCTCTTATTTGTTCAACAATGTAATCATCCAGGACGGCTTTGGAGATCGTTTCCCCTTGGCCGCTGACGAGACCGGAGGAGGGTTTGTTGTTTCTCCTCTGTCATCCTCGATGATTAGCGGCGGATCTTCGGCCGGGGGTTCTGGTTGTATTATCATTCTGACCATGTCTTGGAACAAGAGAGCTATCTGTTTTATGTTAGCAGCTTGCTCAGCAGCCTCTTTGTCCTTTCTCTTGAGCACTCTTCGCAGAAACTCTGTATCGGTCTCCTGCTCTTGGAGCTATTCGGCCTCTTTGTCCGGGCTTTCTTTTTGTCTAGTGAGTGCCGTCATTTTGTTCATCATTTAATGGAGCTTTTGTTGTTGCTTTCAAGCCTTTTTCAGTGATCGAGTTTACGGTCGGTGACTCACCAAAGCATGGCTCTCTTCTTTCCCATTGGTCATATAGACTGTATGTACGATTATGCCCCCAGACTTGGGGCGTTTGGATCCATCGCCTTTGGAATTTACCGCGGACGGTAGAGTTTTCTCCAGCCTCCATCTTTTATGAGAGATTGGAGTTAAAGGAACCATTGTGACAGGCACCTATTTAGGAGAAGTGTTGGCTATAGTGCCCTCAAGGTAGTTATTGTAATCACAGGTAGGTGATTATGATGATTGAGGGATGACCTCTACGGATAGAACAGTCTTACTCAAAATGATAGTATGCTATCTGGTTTGTCTTTGTCATTATGTATATGCATTATGTGGTATTACAAATCACTATTACATGTTGATAGAGCCCATAGGATTCTTGCTTGACTACCAGCATTATGATGGTGATCATATACGTAAGAGCTGGGTGGTCTATAAGCACATCCTTAAATGTCCCTAGTCGTAGGAGTATTGAGACTGGGCATCAATACTCCAGAGTAGACTAGTGTGTACTTATCGATACCCCGAAGAAGGGCGGTGGCCGGTCTCACAATCCATTGGTGTCAGTTAGTCACCTAAGATAGTATATAGGTGCTTATTGGGTTATGAGTACACTGGACGGACTCGTCGGGAACATGCTAGTTGGTATTATACCTATTGTCAGATAGCAATTCCTAGGTGACATGTGTACAGATTAGTCTGTCGACCTGAGATCGTCATTTGTCTCATGTGAGTTCCTACTGTGCTTTGATTACTACCCTACCACGGCTCAAAGGAGTCTTGCAAACAGGTTTTAGTTGGGTACAGTCCCGAGCCACATGGTGGCAGTGAGCAGATCGTCGGGGATTTGTCACTCCCGGTATTGGGGGTTGATATTGTGAGGTGCACGGGTGGCCATCACCAGAAATTCTTGGCCAAGGTAGACGAGAATTACAGATTTGGATCAGTAGTTTCTTAGTTGGTGATGGGCTTCATACCGACACGAAATATCGCGTTATTAGGGGTTTGACTTTATCCACCCCCTAGACCCGATATGCGATACTCTTAGAAGAACAGACTGAACTGTACGGAGATTGTCACGGACAGGCTCAGTAGGGGTTCAGATGAGTTTGCTCGTCGGCCTTCCTTTCGCTCAATACCTAGGTAGCCGTTACGTACAGCTAGTGTCGCTGACATACTTATGGTTAAACCCATTGCCAGTGTTTTGACGATTTTTTAGAGTCCTACACAGAGGGTTTCCCTGCTTCAGGCGAAACGATGTAGATACCGTATGGTTTTACGGCAGGGTTCGATCATATACGTGCACTTGTGCACGTATCATGATTCGGACGGATAATACTAGTGGGCTTTGGTTTAAGCCGGATTCTAGTATTATATTATTGGATAATTTTTGTCTCTTTGTATTCGTGTTTTTCGGAATACGGATATGGGTATGTATATACGGATGAGTGGTATTCTTGTAATTTCTTACAAGTTACTTTTAGAAGATGCCACCTCATTTATGCTTTAACCTTTTTGGATTAAAAGGTTAATGAGGTGGAGGATGAGGTGTTTATTGCAATTATTGTAGCATGGCTCACTTGGTGACTCATGGGGTGACTCATGGTTACTATTGTGGCATGCTTGATATTTGTGTTTGTGTTGTGAGATATTTTAGAGACTTGAGATATTATTGTATGCTTAATTCTATAGCTCACAACACTTAGCCATTTTCTTGAGTTGGTTTTTTACTTCACACTCTCATCCTCAAGCTTCTTCTTCTACCTCCACCCTAAATATCTCATGTGTTGAGAAACCTAGGGTGTTTGGAGACAAATTAATCCATCATTAGATTCTACATCGTCTAGGCTATCTTGTTTAGTGAACTAGGTACCCCTAGTTACCTCGGCTATGAGGTTGGAGCTCAAACTATATATCCTCATGTGGATCATCTTCGATGGAGGGTGTCCGGCGATCAAGCATGATCATGGTGGCCTCTAGGAGCTAGGGAAGATGGTTAAAGACCGAAGGACATGGATCATTCGGTATAACTATTCTTAACTCCTCTTTATGTTTGATAGATTAGGGTTAATGTTCGATCCGTATTATGGGGTTGTTCGAGCGCCATTTTTATAAAAATTTTGTTCCGCATTTGGCCACAGTAGATGGCCAGGGCGCTGGCATAACCCAATATGGTATCAAAGCCAGCCCATAAACCTTTAGCTAGCAGTTTAATCGATGTTAAAGTAACGAAACCGAAACAACTCCGAAACAATACGCAAAGTATTCAAGTTTTGGTAGAAATTTTATAGTCTTCTAAATTTTTTTAAACAATTGCAGAAGACTAATCTTTTGACAACTAGAACACACTCCAAAAATGAGCCCCGAATTCTTTAGTATAGCTAGCGAGATTGGGACTTTTCCCGGCGCCGCCGGTTTGTTAGGGGAGTTGGGTCTTGGGTTTATGAGGGTGTTCTGGGATCTTGAATATTGGTTTTTAGGTATTGTTTGTCTTTGCCCAGATTGCATATTATGTTATCTTTAGTTTGGGGGCAATACAGAGTATTTCGAAGTCACTATTTTTAACACCGTTTAAAAGTTTTCAGTACATACATTACTATCTGCGAGCGTGAATGTCATTAGAGCGGTATAACTTGTCTAACTGCTATATGTTCTATTAGACGGGTTTGCGAACATGACATTCATGTTGATGTTCTGTGTTTTGCTGAGGTTGTGGTTGGATTGTCGTGGTGGAAAGCCAGTGGTGTAATGATAGTTGTACAGTTCAGTTTCATTTATACATTTGATATTGTGGGGTGAGCGTCCGACATGTAGACTGCCGTCTCTGCCAGTTTGTATATTATTTGTTTGGGGCACGACCGGGTTGCTTGTACATATATTTTCTTTTCTGTATTAGGATTACCCTGTGGAGGAGTGCTCGAATAGCCGGATTCTAGAGGTCAACGGGCCCGCATCTCATGGCGTTGAGACGGAGGGGGTCTCACTCTAGAATTGGTAGGCTATTCACCGCACTCATAAGGGGTACAGGTTGAACCACGTAGTGGGTACAAGTGCTATGTGGCCCACTCACTTTGTTGATTGGGGTTGCCTCACTTCTGGGATTGGCGGGTAACTTGCTATGCTCGTAGGGGTCCAGGTTTTCATTGCACAGGCTATCTACATGACAGGGAACATGGGGTCTCATTTGCGGCTCAAAAGAAACCCGAGGCTCCAAGATTATCCACCATTCTGTGTTGCTTGCTGAGATTCTGTGATGTTGCTTTATATCATGCCTGGGATGAATGTTATATATATTTATATATATATACTAGTAGATGTTGTATATGTTTTGCATCCGCGCTAGTCCAGTCCCCGCTCTTCCGTTAGTTAAGTAACCTAACGGTGCATGATGGGACCCCGTGGCGAATGCGAATGGCATATACGTACATTGTATTTTCGTTCTTTTCTGGTGTGATATGGTTTAATTGATGGGACTGCAATAATTCTGATTAATGCAAAGAAAGCAAACCTGATATTGTTGGAACCAAGTTTTTTTTAAAACTGACATTACAGACATTTCCTTTTGCTTTGCACAGTGGTATTCGGTTATGAATATCCAGCACCTCATTCAATGAGGCAAGAGTCGAGATCCCTTCATCGAGAGTGACCTCTTGAACAAAAGTTTGCGTCAGTGTAATAACTTTACTATAGTCTATTCTTTTTCTTTGCATCGTGATATTCAGTTTGGAATATCCCGCACCTCGTTCGATGAGGAAAGAGCCAAGATCCTTTCACAGGGAGTGACCTCTTTAGCAAAAGTTTGTGCCACTATATATTTGTAAAACCACTCGGTTCCTTCAACGATATCAAGTTCATTACGTTAAAGGGTTTTCGCCAAAAACCTAGCCATAGCTCTCCGTCATTTCTTACAAGTATTACTTAGTATTCGTGTTGCGTGTTTTGACCTAGTCAAGGTATAGTGTTCGGTAGCTGAGTCGTGCTTGTTTGTTGCAGGCATTGCGATTATTTAGGACAACCACATAACCATTTTGACCTATTCAAGGGTATATACGGGTGGGTCTAAATTAATCTTGGATAATGACAGGTTGAATTTGATTAGCGGTTTATGATATGTTGACCTAGTCAAGGTCATAAATCGTTAGGGGTAAAAATCACATCGGGGTTTCAAACATAAAGGAAACTTGCCAGGCATGCACATACCTTCTGGAGTGTGGTGACTTGAGTGTATTCCATCAGGTTATCATGCGATGATAGTTGGATCTCGATTCCCACTAATGAGTACGTGTTACTCCTCGGGTGATTTTAGATGATCCCGACTAATTCTCCTTTTAGGGTTTGAGGAAGAATTCGAGAAAACAGTAGGATCCATCCTGATTAGGTAAAGTGATTAACCAATCTGATCTAGATTAGAATGCACGATGTGTGTTTCTTTACTCTCTCTCTCTTTGGCAGCGACTATGGCCTGACCTTAAAAACTAATGAACCAAGTTAGCCGAACCTTTTTAAAACACTTTGGCTTTTGGATTGTCATTTATTCGTATATATCATTTCCGCTCCTACACCCCCTTTACATTTCTCCGAAATACTCTGTATCACTACGAAGATCCATATTTCTTGGATATTCCATCGTATAGTTACATATGAACTCGAAGGAACTTGTTCCAGTTCGAGGATGGATTCTGGTTCTGGAGAAATTGGATAGGATTATTCGGTTGTCTTTTATCTTTACCTTCTCTCAGGTTGCGAGGGCTCCTGGTATTAGGAGAGTATACCTATTGCGCTTATTGGATAGTCTTCTTCCAAACCATATGCAGGTGCCGAAAGGTAAGGAATGAAGAAAACCAATTAGCCTAAGTGTGGTGTACAGAAGATAATAAGTAAAGACATATAAAGGGATTAGATTAAGGGCAAAGGAAATTGCGACTACTATCATTCACGACGAAACATCGTATACCCCTGCCACTCCTATATCACATTTTCATTTCTCCGGAACACTCCGTATCATTACGAAGATCCATATTGCTTAGGTATGCCATCGTATAGTTACATACGAACTCGAAGGAACTTTTTCCAGTTCGATGATGGTTTCTGGTTCTGGAGAAATAGAATAAGGATTATTCAGTTGTCTTTTCTCTTTACCTTCTCTCAGGTTGCGAGGGCTCCTGGTATTAGGAGAGTACACCTATTGCGCTTATTGGATAGTCTTCTTCCAAACCTTAGGCTGGTACCGAAGGGCAGGGAAGGAAGAAAATCAATTAGTCTAAGTGTGGTGTACAGAAGGTAATAAGTAAAGACATATAAAGAGATTGGAGTGAGGGAAAGAAAGTATACGGTTACTGTCATGAATCTGGATAATGGAAGAGGCATTACTAGGAATACCCAGCTGCCCCTTTAAAACATTTTCATTTTTCAGTTTTACTGTGCGATATTAATTGAAAACTGTTTTCTCAATTAGATTCTAATTCCAGGGTATGTATTTACCAGATTTGATTCTCACATATGTATGACATTACAGATGGTGAGTGGGAGTAAGATATTGGGAATTGGGTGATTAGATCCTCATCATATCGGAATTCTTTGTAATTGGTGATATTTGAGGAAATCACCTGAGTTTTGCCTGACGGCAAATATTTGGTTTTGAATATCTGTTGTTGTGCACGGATTTCAAACCGATATATCTGTACGTTTATTTTATAAAGCGAGATATAACTTTTTGAAATTATTTTTATCACATTTACCTAAATCAGTTGATGGTTAGGTAAGGTGCATTCAACAACGGTGTAATTCTTCTTAACCATAGTACGGTTTTCAACCTACGACGTCCAGGGTTTTGAGTTATTGAATTCAGAGGACTTATACAAAGTATTGTATGTTGTCCGATGTCTATTAGGAAAAAAGGGTTGGTACTCGTACTTTATTCTTTTTACTCAAGACTTCTTGTAACGTTTTAAAAATAATTAAATAAATAATTAAATGAATAAAATTGTTTAAGTGAATTTTATGATTTTCGGTAAAGCAAAATGTATTTTTCGTAAAATCAAACCGCAATTGTTTTTCATTATAAATTCAAAAATACCTATTTAATTATGTAATTACTAGTAAATAGTGTTTATTTAGCCACTTATAAATTTTTAGTTTAATAAAATATTTTTCCTAAATTAATTATTTTAAATATTAACATAAGCTTTATTTTTACACTAAATTAGTGTAAATTACAAATTTGAATGGTTTTAATTTGTAAAAATGAACCATGGAATATTAGAATTTAGTGTGTATCATGCAAAAATTATTTGCAAATTTTTCCTATTTTCTAGAGCTTTCTTGAGTTGCTATAGTAAATAAATAAATAAATAATTAAATAAAGCATGAAAAGACTTTATGTGATGTTTTCTTCTCTTGAAAGTTCTACACACTTTCACACTCACTTCTTTCTCTCCCTCACCTCACCAAGGCCGGCCACAAACCCCCCCATGGCTGCCCCCCCATTTTCCACCTCATTTTGTTCAAAATTCATCAAAAATACTTCAAAAATTCAATTAAAATTCCACAAAATCCTAATTTCTTCATACCCTTTATTCTCTACCCTTCTTTATATGGATTTTGGAGTGGGAAAGCATGTATTTTGGAGGCTCATTTCTTGTTGGGATTTCATATTTTGGGAGGTATTATTTCTTTCTTTTGATTTATTGTTTTAGATGTTCATTTAAGCTTAATTAGATTTAATGAATTAATTCTATGTTTTTTTTTAAAATGCAAGTTAGGGTTGTAAATTCAAGTTAGGGTTTTTAATAATTAATTAGGGTTATAATAGTTAGTTTAACACTTTTAAAATTGGAAAATATTGCATGGTTGTTAAATTGTAAAATTTTCATTTAAAATTGTTTTAAATAAGGAAATTAGCTAACTAGATTTTCTAAAATGTGTTTGTGGGTAATATAAAATTCCAATTAAAGTTGCTATCATTAGATGGTAGTTTTAATGAGAATATTAGCATATTAATTGAATGAAAAACTTAGTTTGATCATTAGATTACTTTGATAATTGGAAAAATAGTAATAAAATGCTATTATTTTGTAAACTAGATTTTAGGAATTTCTAAATAAATGTGATTAAAAATATAATTTATGGTTTCATTGAATCATTATCATTATGAATTGTGGTTTAATACATTAATTCATGCAAATCATGTTTTGTGGTGGAATTGTGGTGCTTTGCTGGAAAAATGTTGAAATTTGTTAAATGTTGCAAACTAGAAATTTCAAATTAATATAAATTTGGGTAATAAAAATATAGTAACGGTTTGTATAGTCTAGTTATGATATATAATGAGTTTTATAACTATTGGTTTCATTTAAATGTCAAGTTTTGATGAAAAACGGTAAATTGGCAATTTCGGTTTTTACGAAATTGGACGGTTTGATGGATTTTAGGCTTTCGATGGATTTAATCGTGTTTTATGGTATGAGTAATGTGTTTTAAAACTACAAGTTGTTTGATGATGTTATCTCGATCCATCGGAGTTTGTACGCCGATATCGAGCGGTATTTGGTTCTTTTGCGTGGACGGGACATAGGTTTTAACCTATGCTTGCTCCTTTAGATCGTTTGACTTTCGTATGTGATTCAGTTTACGATGCTATTTATATGTTTGCATATAGGTACCCCCCCACGTGGACTGCGGGCAATGAAGAGGAGGATGGCGACACCGTCTTCGGTAGACATGGACCAGGTGAATAGATGTATATCTACGGGGGGAAGTCGGGTGGATGGCGTTTAGCACCCCCGCAACGTAGAATAGGAATAGTACTTATTGACATTAGGAAACCCGATGTGACCCTAGATTCTTACTGAGCAGGACCCTAGTAATGACCCTAGGCGGGACTAGACTGATTTAGGAAAACCATACCTGAGGATGAATACTTTGGGAAAGGCTCGTAGGTTTCTGATAAAAACACACACGTACACACTAAAACTTGACATGGCGTATACGTATATGTGTGTATATATATAAAACTAGGTATAGGTGTGTATATATACACCACACGTATATGGGATTCATTGATGTGATATGATATCTGAGGCATGATGAAACAGTATAACTGGGCTTGATGCCGTGATTCTTGACTATACAGTCGTATTAAAGTGTTAGCGGATCATTAGAGAATGAGATAATGAACATGAACATATAAATTATAAAGGGTGGTGGTGATATTGAGGTACATGGGACGCTAAAATAGTACCTGGGCTGTAGCTTGTGACTGATCACGATATGATATATGTATGACTTGATTACGACGTCATATAGGTGTGACCTGATGTCGATATCGTATAGGTGTGACTTGATGACGATAAGATATCGGTATGATTTAATCACAATATTACACATATGACATGATATTTCTGTGGATAAACTAATGATGCTTATCATGATGGCAATGATATATGATTGATGTATGCGATCACAGTTTAACACCTTGATCATGAGATGTGCTGATGATGACATTATACGAATGAGGAGACACCTAGGAGATACTTGACCGTACCCCGATATTGGGATGCCGTACGATGGATTTTACCGTACGAGGCTTAGAATTGATGATTGATCCGCACTCTTGATTCGAGGAAGCCGTACTACGTACGTGACGCTATTGAGGCGGGATCGCCGACTATTAGAGATATTGATTCAGACCTTATGTAGACTCTAGTTTCTTACTGACTAGTCTATTAGGTTTAGTTCCTTAGGATGTTAGATGGGCACTGGTTTAGGTTCGACTCACATAGTGGTAGTTGTACTCGTATCTCGCAGAGGAGTGGATAATGCACATCTGTATTTACATTCATACTGTAATTATCATGGTGCATGCTCTTTTATATGTTGCTATAATCAGTATAAACTTTACCTGTTAGGACACCAGCACTATTACCGATGATGCGCATATTCCACGCACACTTATTTGCCGGCTCACACACATCATCATCGGTAATTGCTATGTCACGTACACTTTAGATCATATTGACTTTTATGGATAGAATCAGTTAACAACTAGACCGCTATAATTTTGTGATTATTCTCTGACATTAGTACAGACATGATATTTATTGCTTAGACATTCATGCATTCATATTTTCATGTTATCATGCAGTATTATGGGCATATGCCGACACTTATCATATACTTACTCATGATTTTGAGATTTGGATTTCTATGAGATTTCTGGATTTTTGGGGGAAAACCGCAAAAATATATAAAACTTCTCTTTCTCCTCTTCTCTTTTTAAAATAAGATGCGGTTTTCTCGTGATGTATGTGTCGTCCACCATGAGATTTCATGTTTTCTGTTGGATTTCGAGACCCGATTCGAGGAGTGGATGAACCGTCTCGGGTACATGGTGGGCCCGGTATGGTACCCCGGGGCAAGAAGATCGAGTTGTAGACGATGAGCCTGGCAGGGGAAGGCTACCTACCGGTGATGTCTGGCGCGGCGGATATCCGGAGGATACCGACCGTTGTCGTGGGATTTGATGATATGGGCCGATCCGGACTGACGGAGCCCGACATATTGAGACTTGAGGTTACATGTGTTGTGTCGATACTTGACACGGATTTCCATGGATTTCATTGTTGAGATTTCAGATGCTTATACACACTTTACTATGATAACAGCTAAAGAGTTCTTATACATATATATCTGGATTTCAGGATTTGTTACTTTACATTCATGGTGCATGCATTTCATTTCATATGACATAGTACCATATGAGGCACCGACACGACACGGAGTATTTGCACTTACACGTAGTATTACCCTGCTATTCTAGATGATTGAGATATAGTAGTGTATTATTATGACCTAGGATAGCGTCGTGCATTCGATTTCTTTTCGTAGATGTCTTCTACTCACGAGTTGGCAACTCACCCCCGTTGTGCCAAATTGTATTACAGGTTCGATGTATAGGTTTCCCTGGCAGCTTGCTGGCACATCTATTCTTTCAGGGTGATTTGCACGGTAGGTTGGTTCACTTGTATCCGAACCACCATTGTACTTTTATTCTTTCATTTGTATCTAGTAAGCTCCATCAACCATATTTGTATTACTTGATAAGTTATTGGACCAGTCTTTTATTTCGACCTTAGAGACGCGCATGTATTATTCTGATCTGGTGGTTTTGTTTTCTTTTGAGTTTTGAGCCTTGCCTATTGGCGTTGTATATTATTGTGCTTGTTGTGGTTGTTTCCGCCTGTTGGCGTTGATGCTAGCTCCCGTTTGGGAATGCTTTTTATTGTTTATGTATATTATACTTGTTGTACCCGTTTGGGGCCAGTTTTTACAGAGGAGACCCTGCCGAAATTTTTGATAAAATTTGCTGATGTTTTTATACTTGTTTTCTTTTCTTTTCTTCTTTTTCTTCTCTTATGGTTTAGATTTCTGGGCTTCGGCTTACTTAGGTTACGTGGCGCCTCTAGACGCTTCGTAATCTAAGTGCCGGTCACGTTCCGTACTTTCGGGTCGTGACAAAGTTGGTATCAGAGCGCTAGGTTTAACCTTGTATAAGTCTAGGTGACCCTTGGTTGATGGAGTAGGCGAGTTAGGTAGAGTAACGTACCGTGGGTATGGTCCGCGGCATACTTACGATACGCTACTCTGCTTAAGGAGCCCTAGGATTTACATTGTTTACACCGTATTCCATTCATTCTTTTGATCTATCTTCGTCAATGTCGGATGGTGGTTTCTGTTACCACGGGCGCACGGGCAGAGGACGCTGCGGCTCGAATGCGATAACCATTAGAGTATTGGTTATTCTTGAGGATTGAAGCATTGCTTAGCGTGCGGACGAAGGGTATTCACATGCCGTCCGGATAAAGTTAAAGGGTTCGAACGATTATCAGAAAACCATTTTCCTAAGTTTAAAGTATTCGGAAGAACATGCAGGTATTTCGATGGACCCTCTAGAAGAATGAAACCCTAACTCGACATAATGACCACGAGAACGCCCTTGAACCTTAGGGTTACGGCAGTTTCGCAGTGTCATTAGTGAGGCTTGGGTTTGCCCTTCTACAGCTGGATCATCGATGCTGGGGTATGTACCGGATATTTTTAAACTGTACTTGAGTGTTGAGCTCTCGGGGAATTATGGGATTTTGATGGATCGATCGAAAAGTTTAATGTAGTCCGGATATCAGGTGAAGGGATCGACTATGTGGGAGACTCTAGATATGAGTATTGCCGTTGGTAGCGCAGTCAGCACAGCTACGAAGAGACGAGTTCGAAGCAACCGACATCAGAGGAAAGAGGCGGACCTTGACGATCGTGCTTACGATTGTGATTTAGTGATTTGAATTTCATATTTTCTGTTATTGGATTTTGGCATTTTGAGGAATTCGTTTTACGATTGGTATTTCATGTGTGTAACTTCATTACATTCTAGTTGTGTTTCATATATCGGTTGTATTGATATTGTTTAGTACATACCCAGTGCACTTGATTTGGTTTTAATACCTTTTGTGATTTTGATTTGATTTCGTGCATATGGGTTACACATGATTTTGATATATGCTTCGACCTAGTTTTTATCCATTTTCGTACTGTGATTCGAGTCTGATATTCGATGTATGTTTTCGTGCTCCATGTGCACCTGATTAGGATTCTTGCGCATACTTGGCGCACTTGATGCGATTTTGTGCACACCAGATGCACTAAATCGGGGTTTTGTGCAGATTAGATGCACCTGAGTTTGAGTCGTGCACGCCCGTTGCACTTGACAGATGTTTTTGGTGCACACCTGTTGCACTTAGTTTTGTTTTGTGGGTATTCATGGTTTCTGCATTTGGTTTCGATTTCAGTGCGCATCGGACGCACATGACATTTTATTGATGTGATTGGGATTGATTTTAGTTTGAGCAGTATGTTTTCATAATCATTATTATTTGATTTAGTAACCAGGCGGGACGTGTATGTTAAATAAAAGATATATATATAGTTGTTTTTTTAAATTAAACGTCCGCTACTTAGACCGTGACATGTGCATTGCACGGCGATTTTCAAGAAGGGGTTTTTGTATGCTTCTTTATTATGATGATTCGGCGATTTTACTAGGATGCGAACTATATATAAGTTATAGATTGATGTATATTATGATGGTTTTCACATTGGGTTATGATATTTTATTATCGCCATAACTCCGATGATTGCGTCATGCTTGACGGAGTTGATTTTTCTTATATATTGATGATTTCGGAGCCCCGACGATTTGAGTGTTTTGCTAAATGTTTTAGTATTTGGAAGGGGAGTTTTAATTTAAATTCGGGGACCGAATTTCCTAAAGGGGGGAAGATTATAACGTTTTAAAAATAATTAAATAAATAATTAAATGAATAAAATTGTTTAAGTGAATTTTATGATTTTCGGTAAAGCAAAATGTATTTTTCGTAAAATCAAACTGCAATTGTTTTTCATTATAAATTCAAAAATACCTATTTAATTATGTAATTACTAGTAAATAGTGTTTATTTAGCCACTTATAAATTTTTATTTTAATAAAATATTTTTCCTAAATTAATTATTTTAAATATTAACATAAGCTTTATTTTTACACTAAATTAGTGTAAATTACAAATTTGAATGGTTTTAATTTGTAAAAATGAACCATGGCATATTAGAATTTAGTGTGTATCATGCAAAAATTATTTGCAAATTTTTCCTATTTTCTAGAGCTTTCTTGAGTTGCTATAGTAAATAAATAAATAAATAATTAAATAAAGCATGAAAAGACTTTATGTGATATTTTCTTCTCTTGAAAGTTCTAAAAACTTTCACACTCACTTCTTTCTCTCCCTCACCTCACCAAGGCCGTCCACAAACCCCCCCATGGCTGCCCCCCCCCCCATTTTCCACCTCATTTTGTTCAAAATTCATCAAAAATACTTCAAAAATTCAATTAAAATTCCACAAAATCCTAATTTCTTCATACCCTTTATTCTCTACCCTTCTTTATATGGATTTTGGAGTGGGAAAGCATGTATTTTGGAGGCTCATTTCTTGTTGGGATTTCATATTTTGGGAGGTATAATTTCTTTCTTTTGATTTATTGTTTTAGATGTTCATTTAAGCTTAATTAGATTTAATGAATTAATTCTATGTTTTTTTTAAAAATGCAAGTTAGGGTTGTAAATTCAAGTTAGGGTTTTTAATAATTAATTAGGGTTATAATAGTTAGTTTAACACTTTTAAATTGGAAAATATTGCATGGTTGTTAAATTGTAAAATTTTCATTTAAAATTGTTTTAAATAAGGAAATTAGCTAACTAGATTTTCTAAAATGTGTTTGTGGGTAATATAAAATTCCAATTAAAGTTGCTATCATTAGATGGTAGTTTTAATGAGAATATTAGCATATTAATTGAATGAAAAACTTAGTTTGATCACTAGATTACTTTGATAATTGGAAAAATAGTAATAAAATGCTATTATTTTGTAAACTAGATTTTAGGAATTTCTAAATAAATGTGATTAAAAATATAATTTATGGTTTCATTGAATCATTATCATTATGAATTGTGGTTTAATACATTAATTCATGCAAATTATGTTTTGTGGTGTAATTGTGGTGCTTTGCTGGAAAAATGTTGAAATTTGTTAAATGTTGCAAACTAGAAATTTCAAATTAATATAAATTTGGGTAATAAAAATATAGTAACGGTTTGTATAGTCTAGTTATGATATATAATGAGTTTTATAACTATTGGTTTCATTTAAATGTCAAGTTTTGATGAAAAACGATAAATTGGCAATTTCGGTTTTTACGAAATTGGACGGTTTGATGGATTTTAGGGTTTCGATGGATTTAATCGTGTTTTATGGTATGTGTAATGTGTTTTAAAACTACAAGTTGTTTGATGATGTTATCTCGATCCATCGGAGTTTGTACGCCGATATCGAGCGGTATTTGGTTCTTTTGCGTGGACGGGACATAGGTTTTAACCTATGCTTGCTCCTTTAGATCGTTTGACTTTCGTATGTGATTCAGTTTACGATGCTATTTATATGTTTGCGTCTAGGTACCCCCCCATGTGGACTGCGGGCAATGAAGAGGAGGATGGCGACACCGTCTTCGGTAGACATGGACAAGGTGAGTAGATGTATATCTACCGGGGGAAGTCGGGTGGATGGCGTTTAGCACCCCCGAAATGTAGAATAGGAATAGTACTTATTGACATTAGGAAACCCGATGTGACCCTAGATTCTTACTGAGCAGGACCCTAGTAATGACCCTAGGCGGGACTAGACTGATTTAGGAAAACCATACCTGAGGATGAATACTTTGGGAAAGGCTCGTAAGTTTCTGATAGAAACACACACGTACACACTAAAACTTGACATGGCGTATACGTATATGTGTGTATATATATAAAACTAGGTATAGGTGTGTATATATACACCACACGTATATGGGATTCATTGATGTGATATGATATCTGAGGCATGATGAAACAGTATAACTGGGCTTGATGCCGTGATTCTTGACTATACAGTCGTATTAAAGTGTTAGCGGATCATTAGAGAATGAGATAATGAACATGAACATATAAATTATAAAGGGTGGTGGTGATATTGAGGTACATGGGACGCTAAAATAGTACCTGGGCTGTAGCTTGTGACTGATCACGATATGATATATGTATGACTTGATTACGACGTCATATAGATGTGACCTGATGTCGATATCGTATAGGTGTGACTTGATGACGATAAGATATCAGTATGATTTAATCACAATATTACACATATGACATGATATTTCTGTGGATAAACTAATGATGCTTATCATGATGGCAATGATATATGATTGATGTATGCGATCACAGTTTAACACCTTGATCATGAGATGTGTTGATGATGACATTATACGAATGAGGAGACACCTAGGAGATACTTGACCGTACCCCGATATTGGGATGCCGTACGATGGATTTTACCGTACGAGGCTTAGAATTGATGATTGATCCGCACTCTTGATTCGAGGAAGCCGTACTACGTACGTGACGCTATTGAGGCGGGATCGCCGACTATTAGAGATATTGATTCAGACCTTAGGTAGACTCTAGTTTCTTACTGACTAGTCTATTAGGTTTAGTTCCTTAGGATGTTAGACGGGCACTGGTTTAGGTTCGACTCACATAGTGGTAGTTGTACTCGTATCTCGCAGAGGAGTGGATAATGCACATCTGTATTTACATTCATACTGTAATTATCATAGTGCATGCTCTTTTATATGTTGCTATAATCAGTATAAACTTTACCTGTTAGGACACCAGCACTATTACCGATGATGCGCATATTCTACGCACACTTATTTGCCGGCTCACACACATCATCATCGGTAATTGCTATGTCACGTACACTTTAGATCATATTGACTTTTATGGATAGAATCAGTTAACAACTAGACCGCTATAATATTGTGATTATTCTCTGACATTAGTACAGACATGATATTTATTGCTTAGACATTCATGCATTCATATTTTCATGTTATCATGCAGTATTATGGGCATATGCCGACACTTATCATATACTTACTCATGATTTTGAGATTTGGATTTCTATGAGGTTTCTGGATTTTTGGGGGAAAACCGCAAAAATATATAAAACTTCTCTCTCTCCTCTTCTCTTTTTAAAATAAGATGCGGTTTTCTCGTGATGTATGTGTCGTCCACCATGAGATTTCATGTTTTCTGTTGGATTTCGAGACCCGATTCGAGGAGTGGATGAACCGTCTCGGGTACATGGTGGGCCCGGTATGGTACCCCGGGGCAAGAAGATCGAGTTGTAGACGATGAGCCTGGCAGGGGAAGGCTACCTACCGGTGATGTCTGGCGCGGCGGATATCCGGAGGATACCGACCGTTGTCGTGGGATTTGATGATATGGGCCGATCCGGACTGACGGAGCCCGACATATTGAGACTTGAGGTTACATGTGTTGTGTCGATGCTTGACACGGATTTCCATGGATTTCGTTGTTGAGATTTCAGATGCTTATACACACTTTACTATGATAACAGCTAAAGAGTTCTTATACATATATATCTGGATTTCAGGATTTGTTACTTTACATTCATGGTGCATGCATTTCATTTCATATGACATAGTACCATATGAGGCACTGACACGACACGGAGTATTTGCACTTACACGTAGTATTACCCTGCTATTCTAGATGATTGAGATATAGTAGTGTATTATTATGACCTAGGATAGCGTCGTGCATTCGATTTCTTTTCGTAGATGTCTTCTACTCACGAGTTGGCAACTCACCCCCGTTGTGCCAAATTTTATTACAGGTTCGATGTACAGGTTTCCCTGGCAGCTTGCTGGCACATCTATTCTTTCAGGGTGATTTGCACGGTAGGTTGGTTCACTTGTATCCGAACCACCATTATACTTTTAATCTTTCATTTGTATCTAGTAAGCTCCATCAACCATATTTGTATTACTTGATAAGTTATTGGACTAGTCTTTTATTTCGACCATAGAGTCGCGCATGTATTATTCTGATCTGGTGGTTTTGTTTTCTTTTGAGTTTTGAGCCTTGCCTATTGGCGTTGTATATTATTGTGCTTGTTGTGGTTGTTTCCGCCTGTTGGCGTTGATGCTAGCTCCCGTTTGGGAATGCTTTTTATTGTTTATGTATATTATACTTGTTGTACCCGTTTGGGGCCAGTTTTTACAGAGGAGACTCTGCCGAAATTTTTGGTAAAATTTGCTGATGTTTTTATACTTGTTTTCTTTTCTTTTCTTCTTTTTCTTCTCTTATGGTTTAGATTTCTGGGCTTCGTCTTACTTAGGTTACGTGGCGCCTCTAGACGCTTCGTAATCTAAGTGCCGGTCACGTTCCGTACTTTCGGGTCGTGACAAAGTTGGTATCAGAGCGCTAGGTTTAACCTTGTATAAGTCTAGGTGACCCTTGGTTGATGGAGTAGGCGAGTTAGGTAGAGTAACGTACCGTGGGTATGGTCCGCGGCATACTTACGATACGCTACTCTGCTTAAGGAGCCCTAGGATTTACATTGTTTGCACCGTATTCCATTCGTTCTTTTGATCTATCTTCGTCAATGTCGGATGGTGGTTTCTGTTACCACGGGCGCACGGGCAGAGAAAGCTGCGGCTCGAATGCGATAACCATTAGAGTATTGGTTATTCTTGAGGATTGAAGCATTGCTTAGCGTGCGGACGAAGGGTATTCACATGCCGTCCGGATAAAGTTAAAGGGTTCGAACGATTATCAGAAAACCATTTTCCTAAGTTTAAAGTATTCGGAAGAACATGCGGGTATTTCGATGGACCCTCTAGAAGAATGAAACCCTAACTCGACATAATGACCACGAGAACGCCCTTGAACCTTAGGGTTACGGCAGTTTCGCAGTGTCATTAGTGAGGCTTGGGTTTGCCCTTCTACAGCTGGATCATCGATGCTGGGGTATGTACCGGATATTTTTAAACTGTACTTGAGTGTTGAGCTCTCGGGGAATTATGGGATTTTGATGGATCGATCGAAAAGTTTAATGTAGTCCGGATATCAGGTGAAGGGATCGACTACGTGGGAGACTCTAGATATGAGTATTGCCGTTGGTAGCGCAGTCAGCACAACTATGAAGAGACGAGTTCGAAGCAACCGACATCAGAGGAAAGAGGCGGACATTGACTATCGTGCTTACGATTGTGATTTAGTGATTTGAATTTCATATTTTCTGTTATTGGATTTTGGCATTTTGAGGAATTCGTTTTACGATTGGTATTTCATGTGTGTACCTTCATTACATTCTAGTTGTGTTTTATATACCGGTTGTATTGATATTGTTTAGTACATACCCAGTGCACTTGATTTGGTTTTAATACCTTTTGTGATTTTGATTTGATTTCGTGCATATGGGTTACACATGATTTTGATATATGCTTCGACCTAGTTTTTATCCATTTTCGTACTGTGATTCGAGTCTGATATTCGATGTATGTTTTTGTGCTCCATGTGCACCTGATTAGGATTCTTGCGCATACTTGGCGCACTTGATGCGATTTTGTGCACACCAGATGCACTAAATCGGGGTTTTGTGCAGATTAGATGCACCTGATTTTGAGTCGTGCACGCCCGTTGCACTTGACAGATGTTTTTGGTGCACACCTGTTGCACTTAGTTTTGTTTTGTGGGTATTCATGGTTTCTGCATTTGGTTTCGATTTCAGTGCGCACCGGACGCACATGACATTTTATTGATGTGATTGGGATTGATTTTAGTTTGAGCAGTATGTTTTCATAATCATTATTATTTGATTTAGTAACCAGGCGGGACGTGTATGTTAAATAAAAGATATATATATATATATATATATATATATATAGTTATTTTTTTAAATTAAACGTCCGCTACTTAGACCGTGACATGTGCATTGCACGGCGATTTTCAAGAAGGGGTTTTTGTATGCTTCTTTATTATGATGATTCGGCGATTTTACTAGGATGCGAACTATATATAAGTTATAGATTGATGTATATTATGATGGTTTTCACATTGGGTTATGATATTTATTATCGCCATAACTCCGATGATTGCATCATGCTTGACGGAGTTGATTTTTGTTATATATTGATGATTTCGGAGCCCCGACGATTTGAGTGTTTTGCTAAATGTTTTAGTATTTGGAAGGGGAGTTTTAATTTAAATTCGGGGACCGAATTTCCTAAAGGGGGGAAGATTGTAACGTTTTAAAAATAATTAAATAAATAATTAAATGAATAAAATTGTTTAAGTGAATTTTATGATTTTCGGTAAAGCAAAATGTATTTTTCGTAAAATCAAACTGCAATTGTTTTTCATTATAAATTCAAAAATACCTATTTAATTATGTAATTACTAGTAAATAGTGTTTATTTAGCCACTTATAAATTTTTAGTTTAATAAAATATTTTTCCTAAATTAATTATTTTAAATATTAACATAAGCTTTGTTTTTACACTAAATTAGTGTAAATTACAAATTTGAATGGTTTTAATTTGTAAAAATGAACCATGGCATATTAGAATTTAGTGTGTATCGTGCAAAAATTATTTGCAAATTTTTCCTATTTTCTAGAGCTTTCTTGAGTTGCTATAGTAAATAAATAAATAAATAATTAAATAAAGCATGAAAAGACTTTATGTGATGTTTTCTTCTCTTGAAAGTTCTACACACTTTCACACTCACTTCTTTCTCTCCCTTACCTCACCAAGGCCGGCCACAAACCCCCCCATGGCTGCCCCCCCCCATTTTCGACCTCATTTTGTTCAAAATTCATCAAAAATACTTCAAAAATTCAATTAAAATTCCACAAAATCCTAATTTCTTCATACCATTTATTCTCTACCCTTCTTTATATGGATTTTGGAGTGGGAAAGCATGTATTTTGGAGGCTCATTTCTTGTTGGGATTTCATATTTTGGGAGGTATAATTTCTTTCTTTTGATTTATTGTTTTAGATGTTCATTTAAGCTTAATTAGATTTAATGAATTAATTCTATGTTTTTTTTTTTTAAAATTCAAGTTAGGGTTGTAAATTCAAGTTAGGATTTTTAATAATTAATTAGGGTTATAATAGTTAGTTTAACAATTTTAGAATTGGAAAATATTGTATGGTTGTTAAATTGTAAAATTTTCATTTAAAATTGTTTTAAATAAGGAAATTAGCTAACTAGATTTTCTAAAATGTGTTTGTGGGTAATATAAAATTCCAATTAAAGTTGCAATCATTAGATGGTAGTTTTAATGAGAATATTAGCATATTAATTGAATGAAAAACTTAGTTTGATCACTAGATTACTTTGATAATTGGAAAAATAGTAATAAAATGCTATTATTTTGTAAACTAGATTTTAGGAATTTCTAAATAAATGTGATTAAAAATATAATTTATGGTTTCATTGAATCATTATCATTATGAATTGTGGTTTAATACATTAATTCATGCAAATCATGTTTTGCGGTGGAATTGCGGTGCTTTGCTGGAAAAATGTTGAAATTTGTTAAATGTTGCAAACTAGAAATTTCAAATTAATATAAATTTGGGTAATAAAAATATAGTAACGGTTTGTATAGTCTAGTTATGCTATATAATGAGTTTTATAACTATTGGTTTCATTTAAATGTCAAGTTTTGATGAAAAACGGTAAATTGGCAATTTCGGTTTTTACGAAATTGGACGGTTGGATGGATTTTAGGGTTTTGATGGATTTAATCGTGTTTTATGGTATGAGTAATGTGTTCTAAAACTAAAAGTTGTTTGATGATGTTATCTCGATCCATCGGAGTTTGTACGCCGATATCGAGCGGTATTTGGTTCTTTTGCGTGGACGGGACATAGGTTTTAACCTATGCTTGCTCCTTTAGATCGTTTGACTTTCGTATGTGATTCAGTTTACGATGCTATTTATATGTTTGCGTCTAGGTACCCCCCCACGTGGACTGCGGGCAATGAAGAGGAGGATGGCGACACCGTCTTCGTTAGACATGGACCAGGTGAGTAGATGTATATCTACGGGGGGAAGTCGGGTGGATGGCGTTTAGCACCCCCGCAACGTAGAATAGGAATAGTACTTATTGACATTAGGAAACCCGATGTGACCCTAGATTCTTACTGAGCAGGACCCTAGGCGGGACTAGACTGATTTAGGAAAACCATACCTGAGGATGAATACTTTAGGAAAGGCTCGTAGGTTTCTGATAGAAACACACACGTACACACTAAAACTTGACATGGCGTATACGTATATGTGTGTATATATATAAAACTAGGTATAGGTGTGTATATATACACCACACGTATATGGGATTCATTGATGTGATATGATATCTGAGGCATGATGAAACAGTATAACTGGGCTTGATGCCGTGATTCTTGACTATACAGTCGTATTAAAGTGTTAGCGGATCATTAGAGAATGAGATAATGAACATGAACATATAAATTATAAAGGGTGGTGGTGATATTGAGGTACATGGGACGCTAAAATAGTACCTGGGCTGTAGCTTGTGACTGATCACGATATGATATATGTATGACTTGATTACGACGTCATATAGGCGTGACCTGATGTCGATATCGTATAGGTGTGACTTGATGACGATAAGATATCGGTATGATTTAATCACAATATTACACATATGACATGATATTTCTGTGGATAAACTAATGATGCTTATCATGATGGCAATGATATATGATTGATGTATGCGATCACAGTTTAACACCTTGATCATGAGATGTGCTGATGATGACAT
This sequence comes from Agapanthus africanus, assembly GCA_030015575.1. Lineage (NCBI taxonomy): Eukaryota > Viridiplantae > Streptophyta > Magnoliopsida > Asparagales > Amaryllidaceae > Agapanthus > Agapanthus africanus. The sequence goes on from JASDDO010000026.1 coordinate 495,109,262, forward strand.
TATACGAATGAGGAGACACCTAGGAGATACTTGACCGTACCCCGATATTGGGATGCCGTACGATGGATTTTACCGTACGAGGCTTAGAATTGATGATTGATCCGCACTCTTGATTCGAGGAAGCCGTACTACGTACGTGACGCTATTGAGGCGGGATCGCCGACTATTAGAGATATTGATTCAGACCTTAGGTAGACTCTAGTTTCTTACTGACTAGTCTATTAGGTTTAGTTCCTTAGGATGTTAGATGGGCACTGGTTTAGGTTCGACTCACATAGTGGTAGTTGTACTCGTATCTCACAGAGGAGTGGATAATGCACATCTGTATTTACATTCATACTGTAATTATCATGGTGCATGCTCTTTTATATGTTGCTATAATCAGTATAAACTTTACCTGTTAGGACACCAGCACTATTACCGATGATGCGCATATTCCACGCACACTTATTTGCCGGCTCACACACATCATCATCGGTAATTGCTATGTCACGTACACTTTAGATCATATTGACTTTTATGGATAGAATCAGTTAACAACTAGACCGCTATAATATTGTGATTATTCTCTGACATTAGTACAGACATGATATTTATTGCTTAGACATTCATGCATTCATATTTTCATGTTATCATGCAGTATTATGGGCATATGCCGACACTTATCATATACTTACTCATTATTTTGAGATTTGGATTTCTATGAGGTTTCTGGATTTTTGGGGGAAAACCGCAAAAATATATAAAACTTCTCTCTCTCCTCTTCTCTTTTTAAAATAAGATGCGGTTTTCTCGTGATGTATGTGTCGTCCACCATGAGATTTCATGTTTTCTGTTGGATTTCGAGACCCGATTCGAGGAGTGGATGAACCGTCTCGGGTACATGGTGGGCCCGGTATGGTACCCCGGGGCAAGAAGATCGAGTTGTAGACGATGAGCCTGGCAGGGGAAGGCTACCTACCGGTGATGTCTGGCGTGGCGGATATCCGGAGGATACCGACCGTTGTCGTGGGATTTGATGATATGGGCCGATCCGGACTGACGGAGCCCGACATATTGAGACTTGAGGTTACATGTGTTGTGTCGATGCTTGACACGGATTTCCATGGATTTCATTGTTGAGATTTCAGATGCTTATACACACTTTACTATGATAACAGCTAAAGAGTTCTTATACATATATATCTGGATTTCAGGATTTGTTACTTTACATTCATGGTGCATGCATTTCATTTCATATGACATAGTACCATATGAGGCACTGACACGACACGGAGTATTTGCACTTTCACGTTGTATTACCCTGCTATTCTAGATGATTGAGATATAGTAGTGTATTATTATGACCTAGGATAGTGTCGTGCATTCGATTTCTTTTCGTAGATGTCTTCTACTCACGAGTTGGCAACTCACCCCCGTTGTGCCAAATTTTATTACAGGTTCGATGTACAGGTTTCCCTGGCAGCTTGCTGGCACATCTATTCTTTCAGGGTGATTTGCACGGTAGGTTGGTTCACTTGTATCCGAACCACCATTGTACTTTTATTCTTTCATTTGTATCTAGTAAGCTCCATCAACCATATTTGTATTACTTGATAAGTTATTGGACCAGTCTTTTATTTCGACCTTAGAGTCACGCATGTATTATTCTGATCTGGTGGTTTTGTTTTCTTTTGAGTTTTGAGCCTTGCCTATTGGCGTTGTATATTATTGTGCTTGTTGTGGTTGTTTCCGCCTGTTGGCGTTGATGCTAGCTCCCGTTTGGGAATACTTTTTATTGTTTATGTATATTATACTTGTTGTACCCGTTTGGGGCCAGTTTTTACAGAGGAGACTCTGCCGAAATTTTTGGTAAAATTTGCTGATGTTTTTATACTTGTTTTCTTTTCTTTTCTTCTTTTTCTTCTCTTATTGTTTAGATTTCTGGGCTTCGGCTTACTTAGGTTACGTGGCGCCTCTAGACGCTTTGTAATCTAAGTGCCGGTCACGTTCCGTACTTTCGGGTCGTGACACTTCTCTAGTTTTAGACAAGTATTTCGATGAAATACAAGGTCCAAGTTTTGAGAAGTTATTGGTATAAGAATAAAGTAGAGAACCATATGTTGCAAGTATCAGGATTCTTCAAGGTGATCGAAAATGTAGATACTAGTGTTTGGTATTCCATTGTAAGTAATAGTTTTGAGAACTTGCATCTCTTTCAGGTTACTCATACGTGGATGTATTCCTAGATGAGTAATGCTATATGGCCTTCTTATATTTGGTTGATATGCACTGGAAATAGCTGCAAGATTTTTGAATCTGGTTACAATTAAATTAGTGCCTTTGTTTCTATATTGGATATATAGAATGGATTCATATCTTAACGATGTTAAGATATATGGAGTTGTCCGGCTGATGCTTAAAACCAGAATCTGGACAAACTCAAGGCACGTTTCAGTAATGGCAGTTTGTGGGTTATCTCGGGCTTTGACGAGGGTTAACTTTTACCATCTGGAAGATCAATAGTTATATTGTTTTTGATCCGCCACTAGTTTTAGTAAATGGATTCTTTTCAGAAAATATTAGTGGGAGTATGGTAGAACTGGAAGTGATTCCAGAATCACAAACGATTACTGAAAATTTAGTAGAACCTAAAGATTCAATTGGTTTCGACAATCCATTAGCCACTCCGCAGATTTAGTGGGTAACCTCAGGCACTCGAGAGGTACTTCGGTCTCTTCAAAGACGGCGACAGGAAAGTTTTTGATTACCCAAACTTGCCACTGCTGTTGTTCTAGACTATGAGATCTGGCAGGAGGATGAGTATAACGTCGTTCTAAATTAGCCTTAGAAGTGCATGTGTATATGACTCTGCCAGAGGATTGTTATAGTCAGTGGGAGCAGCGGAAGCATAGGGACAAGTAGCTTATGTCTATTTATAGACTAAAGCAGGTACAACGGAAATAGATCATCTATTTTTGATGTGATAGTCATAGAGTTTGACTTCATCAGAATAAGAGATGGATCTGGTAAGAAGGTAGTAGGGAGAGATGTCCTGGTATTTGGATGACATGCACTTAATAGGAAGAGATCTTCCTATACTACGATCGGTTATACTGTGGTTGTCATAAGGAGTTTCTCCACATATGATATGGATAAAATATCAGGGATTCTGGTTACTGGATCTATAGTTTTAGATCTAGATTTGGGAAGTGTCCCAATTTGGGTATTTAACACTATTCTAAAGTGTGTTAGAATGGAAGACTCCTGGCATAGTGGTGTACCCACAAGTGATGGAGTCACCCTCTCCAAAGAGATATCTTCTAGACTGATAAGGAGAGGGATTTGCATGATTGGCATATCACTTGCTCAGGCAATTGAGTCAATCATGAGATGTCAAGTACAACACTAGATATTGATTTTGTACAGGCTGCAATAAGTATATATTAATCAAATCCTGGAGAAACATTGGGAAGAAGTTATGAACATAAGTGGATGTTCTTGGCATATGGTAACGGCAGCCTCCTTCGGGAGGCGGTTATCATTTTAGGCATCCAAGGTGACCTAAATGACAAAGTAACTATTAGAGTTATAGTTTTCCCTCTTTTGAGGGGCAGTATGTTGGACAGGTGGTCCAAGCGGATACTGAGAAAGGCATGGCGCAGGATACTGATTAAATTCAGTGGATGATACAGTCTAAGAAGTTTGTTGGATTTGGAGTTCATTTGTGAACTGGGTCCCATTAGATATCCAGACAAATTCTAAAACAGGTATTACTCATTTCGAGAGATAGTTTTTCTCCACGAAGTTGAGATATAGAGAGATAAAGATAGAAGCACAGGAGCGGATCCACTCACTGAGGCTATTTCTCGAGCGCAATAGTTTCACAAACAAGCTTTGTGAGACTGATTAGTAGAGAAGTTGGGTGTTCGGTATCACACGGGCTGTGAGTAAGCGACACCACAATAATTAGCCTTAAGTGCAAGTGGGAGATTGTTGGATATAGTGCCCTCAAGGTAGTTATTGTAATCACAGGTAGGTGATTATGATGATTGAGGGAGGACCAATACGGATAGAACAGTCTTACTCAAAATGATAGTATACTATCCGGTTTGTCTTTATCATTGTAGAGTGTTTTTCGTCACCCCATTGAGATGGGAATACGCACGCTCTTGTCAGGCGCATTACAGATTCTCCCTGCCTAGGGTAGGATGAGATTTATTGATTGTGGGGATCCGAATCTCCGGCAGCCGCGAACTAAGCTGCCGTTAATTACCCCTCGCCTTTGGAGCGAGAGAACCTCCGATTGACGGGTCAAACAGGTCATGCGAACTCAATGTGCAGTGTTGTGTTTTGAAGGGGTCTTGGATATATGGGGGGCTCGCAGAGTTTTTACGGGGGTCCCGCTACATGGATAGCGAGCTGGGGGTCAAAGGAGCTAGCAGCCCCCTTGCAGGGTGCGGGGCAGCGCCGTGTTAGAATTTTTTTTCTAACGGGGGATGTATTTTTAGTGTGGAGTATATGTAAAATGAGGGGAAAATGGCGTCCAAAAGACGCGTAAGCGCCAGCGCCTCACGTGCCTAGCATATTGGCACTGGTCGCTGGCGCAAGCGCATCACGTGCCCGGCACGTGGGCGCTTGGGTGCTGGCACTAGTGCTTTGGGCGCTAGCGTCTCATGTGTCCAGCACGTGGGTGCTTGGACGCGGGCGCTAGCGCCTCACATGTCCGGCACGTGTGCGCGAGCGCCTTACGTGTCCGGCACGTAGGCGCTGGCGCTAGCGCCTTACGTGTCCGGCACGTGGGCGCTTGGGCGCTAGCGCCTCACGTGCTCGGCACGTGGGCTTTTGGGCGTCGGCAAAAAGAAGGGGGTTTTACTCCCGGAAATAGGAGTTAAACTCCAAAAGTGGATTTTGAGTGGAGTTAAACTCCAAAAGATCTGGATTAGGAGTTAAACTCCTTTAAGGATTTGGGTCTTAGAGTTGAACTCCCTAAAAATCTTCAGAGGTTCTTCTCTCTTAAGTCTTGGATCTTCTCTTGAACCTTGGATCCTTTCCAAAGTGGGATTTTCAGAGATGGGTCTCCTTCTTCCTCCTCTTTGTTGGCCGGATCTTAGAGGTCTCCCCTTTTTGAGATTTAAAATCTCCCCTTTTTGAGATCTGATGGAAGATTCGAGTTCCCCTTCATGGGTTTGATGGTGAAAAACTATTTATTTTTAAAAAAGAAAGAGTTAAACTCTTGATTTAATTCAAAAATGGGGAAGAAGGTTTTAGAACCTTGAGGAAGGAGAAGGAGCACAGACCCAAATTTTTTAGAGGGAGGAAAAAAAGTTTTTTTATAGATATTTTCATCATGTTTGTCTTTATAGGCTACAAACTTTACATATAGCCTCTTGGGCTTTACCAAATGGCATTTTTCCCATCACATGCCTCATGTGCTTATTTCTTTTGCACATGAGATATGGGTTTTACAAAAATTTGGCTTTATGCCCATTTTTCTTACATTTATTTATAAAATAAAATAAAAGAAATACACAAAAATTATTTATTACAAAATTTTTATTTTGGTATAGGGGAGGCTGGCTGCTTCATGTTCGGGCTCGACCCGGGCATTGGCCCACTTGACCTGGGCTTGGGCCCACTTGGTTTGGGGTTGACTTTGACTTTGACTTGTTCAACCGGGGTGTAAAATTTTGACCCTAAGTAATTGTCCCCTATCAATAAATGCACACCACATATGTGGGTTGTGTGCATGAAATTGATGGATCTTCTTTCGCGTGGAGGTTAATTTAACTTGGTTCCCGTTTTGACGACGTGGAGGTCGTTTCTGCCATTTTAGCGACGTGTACGGTCGGTTCTGCCCTTTTTGCGACTTGGACGATCGATGTTGCCCTTTTTGCGACTTGGACGGTCGGTGCTGCCCTTTTTGCGACGTGGACAGTCGTTGCTGCCATTTTAGCTACGTGGACAGTCGATTCTGCCCTTTTTCCGACTTGGACGGTCGGTACTGCCATTTTAGCGACGTGGACGGTCGGTGCTGCCCTTTTTACGACTTGGACGGTCGGTGCTGCCCTTTTTGCGACGTGGACAGTCGGTGCTGCCTTTTTAGCGACGTGGATGGTCGGTTCTGCCCTTTTTGTCACTTGGACGGTCGGTGCTGCCATTTTAGCGACGTAGATGGTCGGTTCTGCCCTTTTTGCGACTTGGACGGTCGGTTCTTCCATTTTAGCAACGTGGACGGTCGGTGCTGCCCTTTTAGCGACTTGGACGGTCAGTTCTGCCCTTTTTGCGACTTAGAAGATCAGTGCTGCCATTTTAGCGACGTGGACGGTCGGTGCTGCCCTTTTTGCGACTTGGACGGTCGGTGCTGCCCTTTTTGAGACGTGGACGGTCGGTGCTTCCTTTTTAGTGACGTGGACGGTCGGTGCTTGATTTGTCTTGCTCCGTTTCTTGCAGTATCAGAATTTGATTTGACTTGTTCCGCTTTCCGTGGTGTCGGGACTTGGCATCTTTCCGAGGTGGAGCTTGATTCCGCCAGGGAGGTCGTTGGTTGTCTTGTTTACTTGATATGATTTGGGTTGACATCAGCATCGCTATACTGGAATATGATACTAGGAGTGAATCATCATCTGCCACGAGAGGATTTGGGGATTTTGGTTTTGGTTTGGCATTAGCATCGCTGCACTGGAATATGGTACCAGGAGCGAATCATCATCTACCGTGAGGAGATTTCCCTCGTTCCCAGTTTAACGACTTACGGGTCATCTGTTCCCAGTTCAACGACTTAGAGGTCATCTATTCCCAGTTTAAAGACTTAGGGTTCTATTGGATTGGAGTTTGGAATTTTGGGGTTAGGGTAGGCATCATCGTTGCTAATATTGAAGCATATCTACCAGGAGCAATTCATCATTTGCCTTTTCCTGTTAGGGAGCGATGACTTAGAAGACAGGTTTAGGTCCCCACTACCTAAGGCTTTTAAATTTTATGAGCCGTAAGGGTCCCATAAAAGCATTTTCTCCCTACGAGTCGAAAGGATCTCGTAGGTGTACCTTCTCCTTAGGAGTCGTGAGGACTCCCAAGTGTGTTTTTCTTTTGTGAGTCGTAAGGATCCCACGAAGGTGTTTTCTTACGAGTCGTGAGGATCCCGTAAGTTTGTTCTCCTCATGTATCGTGAGGACACATGAGTGGGTCTTCCCAAATAGAGCATAATTCCAAGGGCAGAGACCAGCCGCGTAACTGATGATTGCGGTGGGGGCATGGGTATGATGAGAATTATTTGAGTCTGTGGATTGTATACGGTAGTCAGCTTGGGGACCAACCGTAGGGCTGGGAGAATTTCTGGAGATTGGATTTTGGTTGGCGTCAGCATCGCTGCACTGAAATATGATATCAGGAGCGACTTATCATTCGCCGTTTGGGGACTTGGAATTTGGATCTTGTTTCGCATCAGCATTGCTGCACTGGAATAATGCCAGGAGCAACCTATCATTTGCCCCGGGAAGACTTGGGATTTGGGTTTTTGGTCGGTATCAGCATGCTAACACTGAAGCGAAATGCCAGGAGCGACTCATCATTTGCCGTTGCCCGTTGGGGAGCGATGGCTCAGGAGACAAGTTTAGATCCCTATCACCTAAGAATTTTCAATTTTATGAGTCGTAAGGGTCTCATAAAAGCATTTTCTCCCTACGAGTCGAGGGGATCTCGCAGGTGCATGTTCTCCTTAGGAATCGTGAGGATTCCTAAGTGTGTTTCTCCATTGTGCGTCTCAAGGATCTCATGCAGGGATTTTATCCTCACAAGGTCGAGAGGACTTTGCGAGTGTATTTTATCTCTTTTCATGAGTTTGCGCCCTTTCGGGTTTTCACAAACTCGCCGGCAGTCCTGCTTTTTTTTACTCACGGAGCCCTTTCGGGTTTTCATCCGTGCCCGTTTTGCTTGTGGACATACCGTTTTTTTTTGTCGCCGGTAGGACTTTAAAAGTAGTCTCTCTGGCAGGGCTTGGAAGAGATAGGGGTCGTTTACGCCCGTGGATTGTATACGGTTTTGCAGGATGTATGATCCAGACCGTAGGGCCTGTGTGCTCAATTCGCCTGCGACATGGAGCATTCACGTGTAATATTTCTTGAGATGCCGGCCATTGATAGGTGGAATAAGCCTTTCTCCCCCGGCATTTATCAGCTGGTAGGATCTTCCATCAAACACTTTCTCGATGACGTATGGTCCTTCCCAGTTTGGCTCGAATATTCCTTTGGCATGTCGATTGGGGATGATCGGCCTTTTGAGGACCAACACCAATTCACCTTTCTTGAAAGCGCGGAGACGGGTTATCTTGTCATAGGCCCGTGACATTTGGGCTTGGTATAGTTCCAGATTTTGCTGCACCGCGAGCCTATTTTCTTCGAGGGCGTCGAGCTCTTCAAGCCGAAGGAATACGTTTTCCTCCTCCGTCAACTCGTGCTGAACGGCCATTCTTAAGCTTGGAACTTCGACTTCGAGGGGGAGGACCGCCTCCACTCCGAAGAGCAATGAGTATGGCATGGACTGAGTTGGAGTACGGTGCATGGTATGATATGCCCATAATGCCTCGTGAAATTTGAGATTCCAGTTTCTCTTGTTGGCCGAAGAATTTTTCCTCAGGAACTTACATAGAGTCTTATTGAAGGCTTCGGCTAGCCCATTGGCTCTTGGATTATAGATGGAGGAATATCTCCAGTCTATCTTGTGCTGAGTAGCGAACCTTGAGATATTGAAGCTCTTGAAAGAAGGCCCGTTGTCAGAAATGATTCTTCTTGGTGTACCGAAGCGGTATAGAATATTATGCTGGAAGAACATCAGGATATTTTCTGTCTTGACTTCTTTTAGAGGGATAGCTTCAGCCCATCTGGAGAAATAGTCAGTTACGGCCAATATGAACCGGTGGCCTCTGGATGACAGAGGATCAATTGGGCCAACTATGTCGGTGCCCCAAGCCTCGAAAGGGCACGACGCCACCGTAGGATGCAACGGATTAGAATGCTTGTGAATGAAATTACCGTGAATTTGGCAGAGATGGCATTTCTTTGTATGCTCTTTGCAATCCCTTATCATGGTGGGCCAGTAATATCCAAGCCGTTTGATCTGAAGCTGCATTTTGGGGCCTTACTGGCGAGCCCCACAGACGCCTGAGTGAACTTCTTTCATGACGTTTTGGGCTTCGTCTTATGATAGGCACCTGAGCCAGAGTTGTTCATATGATCTGCGGTATAGCGTATTATTTACAAACACGTATCAGAGAGCTCTCTTCTTCAGTTGAATCCTCGCAGATTTTTCTTCGGGCAGCTTGTCGTATCGGAGGTACTCTATGAAGGATTTCCTCCAATCAAGCTCATCTTGAATGGTCGAAGCTTCTTCGGCAGGATTTTTCCCTTGTTCTACGCTTTCTTCTTCACGCAAAGAGACTGGAGGAAGAATTTGCCAACTTCTGACTGTGATTAGAATTTCGTCAATGTCAGGATCAGCTAGCTCCTTAGCTAGGCGAGCGAGTATGTCGGCTTTTCCGTTCAACGCTCTAGGGACTCTCATTAGTTCAATATGAGTGAACCGTTTTATGAGTTCCACCACTCGGCTTCTATATCGAGCTAACTCGGGTTTGTATATCTTATAGTCGCCGCTTATTTGGTTGACGACAAACTGGGAATCACTATAGACTCGTAGCCGAAGGATTTCCATTTCTATGGAGAGCTCCAAACCAGCTATCAGAGCTTCATACTCAGCCTCATTGTTTGTACGAGGCTCGGTGTGTAACGTTTTGAAAATCGTTTCGGTGAAATTTCGAAAAAACGGTAAAATAAGGGGGTTTTCTGTAAAAAGTCAAAATGCAAATATCTTTATTATAAAATTAAATATACATATTCTAGCTATATAATTGCTAATATTTGGTGTTTATTGAGCCACTGGTGAAATTTCAAATTTTCTGAAATTTTTTCCGAAATTAATTATTTTAATATTATTTTAAGCCGTGACTAATACATTTAATTAGGGAAAATTACAAATTGGAATGAGTTGAAACAAATTTTGTGCATCATAAAACATTAAATAAAATTTTATCATGTGGTTTTTGAAATGAAATCGTTTGCTAAAACGGTTTAGAAAATATCGAAGAAAAAGGCTTTTTTTTAGTGTAAATGGATGTTTGGGGTATTGTATTTATCATTTTTCATCACCCCACACCCATACCCACACTCACACACCCCCATTTATTTCCTCCCTTGGCTGAATTCAGCAGCCCCATCAATTTTCCCCTCTAGAATTTCAAAGAAAAGAAAGAAAAGAAAAGAAAAGAAATGAGAATGGATAAAAGTGTTAGTTGAATGTTGACTTGGACTTTTCCTTTACCCATACCTCACACCACACTCCCTCTCTCCTCTCCCCCACCTGCAACGGTCGGGCCCCCCCTCCATTTCAGCCCTTTCATTCTTCATCTCTTTCTCTTTAAAAAAGTTCATCAAAAATGCTTGAAAAATCCACAAAAAATCAAGCAAAAATCCAAATCAAAATCCACCTCCTACCCATTTTCCCTTGGCTACCATAGCATGGATCTAGGGATTTAGATTTCAATTTGGGAGGCTAAGTGTACTTGTAGGATCTTCAAATTTATTTGGGTATAATTCTAACCTTATTCATATATTGTTGTTTAATTGCTTCTATGTTAACAAATTTGATGTTTAATTGGGTTTTATTGCAACTTTAGGAAATTCAAGACTAGGGTTTGAATTTAATTAGGATTTTTATCATTAGTTTATGGTTGTAATGAGGAGATTAACATGTAATTGTATGCAAAATCTAAGTTGGTTGCTACTTGCTAATTTGTTAAATTAAAATGGTGATAATTTTGTTAAATTGCTAACTAGGTTTTAAAAAAAATTGTTTAAATATTGGGTTTAAAAATGTGATTAGGTTTTTCATGACTTCATTAACATTATAAAATATAGTTTAATACTTTAGTTCATGAAAATCCAAGCTAAATTGTTGTTTGTGCATTTTTGCTATAAAATTGTTAAATTTGGGTATATTGTAAACTAGAATTTTGGAATTTATGGAAATTGATGAGAATAAATTATAGGAATGGTTTATATGACTTTGTTATGATATTTAGTGAATATTGTGGCCGCTATATTCGTTTAAACATCAAGAGGTTGTATTAAAGCGGTTAATTTTGCTTATTAGGTTTTCGGAAAAATAGCTTTAAAGCGAATTTGAAGTTTTGGTGATTTTAACCCTATTTTATATATATAATTATGGTGTTGTGAAACCACGATTGATACGTTTGAGTTTTTCTCGATGGTTTGGCGTTTGTATGCCGATGTCGAGAGTTTTTGGGTTGATTTATGAAAGCAACCATAGGTTTTGACCTATGTGGGATTCGCGTGTCGTTTTTGGGTCATGAGTCGGATTTTAATACGACACGGTGCGTTATGATATGTAGGTACCCCATGTAGACTTCGAGATGACAAGCAAGCGCGTGGCGACGTCGGCACCGGCTAGCGAGGACCAGGTGAGTAGATTTATATTTACGGGGAGAAGTCAGGTGGATGGCGTATAGCACCCCCGCGGTCCGTAGTGTAGCTCATATATATATGTTTATATAGGTGTTTTATGATACGAGAATGTTTATACATGTTATGATTATGTGTTCGTGGATTAGCTTTAGGTTAGTTGCGAAACCCTAGAGTAGTTGTTATACCCACATACGCACACACAGACTGGCATACTTTACTTTCTTGTGCGCAGATTGGGATGTGTATACATGTATATATGCATGGGTATGGGACTATGCATATGTACATTCATATACGCATGCATGGATAATGATGATAGTACTTGGGATTTATGATGAGTCGATGAGATTTGATTTGAGGCCGTGAGATCGGTGATATAGCAGGGTTCGTATTTGAGATACGACATGACGTTGTAGCGGGTCCTTGACGTAGTGTTTCACACACGTGCATGCATACTTAGGCGGTATTAGTATTTTACTAGACGTAGATCAGTACCCCGATCATGATATTTGATAAAGAGGATACCAGGTGAATAGTATGATGAATGTGATATTAACCCGTACCCAGATTTGGGGATGCCGTACGACGGATTTACGTACGAGCTATATTTTGATGATTGATCCGCACTCTTAACTTGGGATGCCTGCTTATAGATATGGTATCGGATATGATATTATTGAGGCGGGATCACCGACTAATATATATACAGGTATGTATATGTATCGACTCAGATGTTAGGCGGTTTCCTTACCTGTTGTCCAGCTTGTTAGCTTAGCCCTTTAGTTTAGTTTAGTTGTTAGATTAGATTCGATTCTTACCTATTTCAAAAACTAACGAATCGTGGGTATTTTAAAAGATAGCCCAAGGGATTCTACGGATATTTCAAAAGACATATCTTTTCATAAAAACACCGTAGCCCCTATTTTCAAAACCCCATGATTCACGTTATTTCAAAAGGCACAATTTGTAGGACTTATATTAGATTAATGCAGATTAGTTATAGTTGCGTCTAGTATTCAGCTCCTGCTCATTATTGTGGTTCGCTTCGCATCGCATGCTTATATTATGTTTCATACTCCATTATTTATATCATGCTGTTAGGACACCAGCACCATTACCGATGATGCGTATGTACCACGTACACTTACTTGCCGGCTCACACACATCTTCATCGGTAATTGCCATGTCACGTACACCTTAGAAAATATTATTGCTTGACATAGCCTGTTAGCTAATAGTTTAGACATGATATTAGCGTACTTACCTTACATGTTAGTTTAGACATTGTAGTTATTACCTGCTACTTCATGCATACTGTTATTCATTGTTATGCCGCATTCATGGATTCTCATGTATATATTCACTATTTTACGTGTTATTGAGGTTTTGGATTCGGATTTCCATGAGATTTTCTGGATTTGGAGGAAAACCGCAAAAACATAAATAAACCTTTTCTCTCTTTTAAAATAAAAAGTGCGGTTTTCCCATGATGTATGAGTCGTCCACCATGAGTTTGCTGATGGATTTCGAGACCCGATTCGAGGAGTGGAGGAACCGTTTCGGGTACATGGTGGGCCCGGTGTGGTACCCCGTGGCAAGAGGATCGTGTTGTTGACGTTGAGCCTGGCAGGGGAGCACTACCGACCGGTGATATTACCCGACGCGTCGGATATCCGGAGAATACCGTCGTGGTCTTGAGATAGATGGTAGGGGCCGGTCTGGATTGACGGCGCCCTAGATATTGTGATCGAGATATTGAGATTTTGAGATATTGAGGTACAGAGATTGTGATACAGAGACATCGAGATATTTGGACACCCTTTTTGTGTCGTGCTGGGCACTGTTTTATACTGATTTCATTTATGGTACCTCACTTTTAAAATACAGAAATCTCACTGATTTATGAAAGCAGTTTTGGTCAGTACATGCATTCTGTTCCATGCATTCATACATCATCCATATGATACATTGCTACCTGAGGCACTGGCACGGGCATATGGAATTACACTTGGATTAGATATTTACCCTACTCATTGTTATAGACTGCTGGTTTTATTTGAGGATTATTTATATTGATCGTATGACCTAGGATTGCGTTATACATGCGATTTCTATTCATTGATGTTTTTCTATTCACGAGTTGGCAACTCACCCCCGTTGTGCCCCAGTTTCTTGCAGGTTTCGCCGTACAGGTTTCTTTACGGCTTTGCTGGCACTGCTTCCCATTTCCGGGTGACTTGCTAGTAGGTGGGTTTACTTGTATCGTACCCCCATTATATATCTTGTATATTATTATTCAGTTGTATCTAGAAGTTCCATCAACCAAACATGTATTTATTTTTGAGATAGAGACCAGTGATGTTATTCTTTCGACCTTAGAGTCGCGCGTTGTATTTCTATGGATTTCTTGCTATTTTGAGTTTCCTTTTGAGTTTTGATGCTCGCCCTTGGCGTTGTATATTATATTGCTTGTGTGGTTGTGACCGTCGATTGACGAAATGCTAGCTCCCGCTTGGGGATGCCTTTTTATTGATTTCGTATACTATTCATGTTGTATCCCGTTTGGGGGCCAGTTTTACAAAGGAGACTCTGCCGAAATTTTCAGGAAATACTTGATGTTTTTAAAACCGCATAACTCGGCTTATGCTATTGAAACTACTTGCTTTAAGTTGGTTTTTCCTGCACTCTACATCTTTTCTTGGTTTGGATTTCTGGGTTTTTGGTTTACTTAGATTACGTACGCCTCGAGACGTTCGTAGTTTAAGTGCCGGTCATGTTCCGTACTTTCGGGTCATGACAAAGTTGGTATCAGAGCGTTAGGTTTTACCTTCGGAGCGTAGGATGACCCTTGGTTGATGGAATAGGTGACTAAAGTAGAGTGACGTACCGTAGGTATGTTCTGCGGCATATTTACGATACGCTACTCCACTTAAGAAGCCTTAGGATGTACATTTCTTTGCTTAGTATTATATTCATTCCGATCTAGCCTCATCAGTACCAGTTATGGTTTTGCTGCCACGATTACGGGCAGGGGGAGCTACAGCTAGAGTTGCGGTCAGCACGAGCTCGTCAAGAACGAGGACTGACCAGGGCATGATTCCGGCGACACACGATTGCAGAGATGTGTCTTTTCATTGTGTCTTCGCGCCACGAGCGTTGGGTGGATTGCTGTATGAGATTACTCGGACGTGCCGATTTGCACTAGAGGATTGAGCCACTGATAGAAGCCAGCCAGATTTTGATGACCATTGAAGTATTGCTTACTCATGATGATTGAGGCACTGTTCAGCGTGCAGACGAGTGAGCCAGTTGTTGCTGCGAGCGACGAGATATCGCACCATATGTTGGAGCTATTGCAGTACAGGTTGTACTAAGAGATGATAGAAGGTCGCTAGTCACCCGAGGATGAATGACTAGGACATGTGGTTCGTTCGCCTACCCGATGAGAGGTCATCAGATAGATTTATTCCAGCTAGAGACGACTTCACGCAGAGACGTTGGGAGTCGACAGAGACGATCGAATGTCAGAAACCTATTATTCCAAGTTTAAAGTATTCGGAAGGGCATGCAGGCAATTCTATGGACCCTCTAGAAGAATGAAACCCTAACTCGACTTAATGACCGTGTGAAAGCCTTTGAACCTTCGGGTTTGCGGCAGTTCTACGGCGCCATTAGTGAGGCTTGGGTTTGCCCTTCTACGGCTGGACCACCGATACTGTGGTATGTACTCGATACTATTAAACTGTGCCCAAGATGTTGAGCCCTTGGGGGATTATGAGGTTTTGACAATCGATTGGATGGTTCGACTTAATTCGGATGCTAGGTGGTGAGATGCATTTCTTGGGAGACTCCCGATACGAGGATAGCCATTGGAGCTCAGTCCATGCAGCCACGAAGAGACGAGTCCGAAGCGGTCGACATTAGAGAAAAATGGAGTAAGAGGTTCGTACAAGATCTGAATATGATGACGTTCCCCTCCGCCGACATCAGAGATGCGATGTGCATGCCAAGGCAGAGTACTGGATATACCTTCCAGAAGGAGTCGCGATGGGTATGCAGCCATTCCAGAGTAAGATGCAGATATAGGAAAGGACGATGACTTCCGGACAGTTGGCAGAGACGAGACATGGAAGAGACCGTGAGCAGGATTCCTTCCAGGACACTGCTGCAATGATACTTACACCCAGGATCAGATGTGTCACGTACATTCAGAGAGCCAGAGGCCGACGCCAGTGATATGCTGTCTTACGAGTGGTCGCGATGATTGACCGAGAGATGACCGGAGAAGTGCCAGAATGGAATCATCCCCGTTAGCACATCTGACAGGGCCGATGAGCCGATGGACCGAGAGATTGGTAATTCACAGTGAAGACCTTGACCCAGGAGTGGTCATTGTTACGCACACCAGCAGGCCAGAGTTCATGATCATCGACGAGACGTCCCACTGGTGACCGCGACAGTTGGCCCGAGATTCTTAGAGGATGCACTTGAGCGGTACTATTCCGCCATTATTGATTTCGATGTTTTGGGTGATTTATTCTTATGATTTGATTTTGATGATTGAGGATTTACGATCTTTGCACAGTGTTGCACTTGATATCGTTTCCGTGCTTTGGTTTCACATGTTTGTAATTTTATGGTTTTAGACATTTGAGTTGATTTTGTGCGTATGCACGCACACGATTTGGTTCCTGCACTCTGTATAGTTTATATATGCTTGCAGTGCAGTGATACGCCTTTTGTGCACTTAGATGCACTGGACTTCGATTTCGATTGTGATACTCGATATTTGTTTTGTGCACCTTGTGCACCTGATTTGATTTTGCGCATATTCGGCGCTTGATATTGGATTTCATGATTTCGTGCATGATGGATGCACCCGATTTGGATTTTCGCGCATGTTGGGCGCATGTTTTGAGGTGCGATTTTGGTGCACACCAGATGCACTAAATCGAGATTCATCGTGCATGTCAGATGCACCTGATTTTGCTGTCAGGCACACACGTTGCCTACGACAGATGCTTTGTGCACACCCGATGCACTTAGATCTTGTTTCTGTGCACTTGTATGGCACGTATATGGATTTTGATTGTCGTGCGTACCAGACGCACGTAGTATTCATACGCGTATTTTGGGATTGATTTCTTATAGAGCAGTACGTTTTTTTTGTGATAATTGCGATGTGTTTTCGTACTAAGCAGGACTAGTCAGAGGACAGTACCTGAATGTATTTTGCATGCATTGATAGCTATTGAAGGGAATTCCAAAAAGCGAGCTATAGTCTCAGTATTTACCTACGTGTCTGATATGACGCGAAACATTTAAAACAAGGAAAACCCTTCTAAATTATTTTCCAAAACGGCGGAACGTACATTTCAAACAAAGGTATATATGTATATAGTTATTTTCTTATGATAGACGTCCGCCACTGTGCAGTGTTATGTGCATTGCACATCAACTTAAAGGATTTGGCATGCATTTCCTCCTGATATTTGCATGTATAGTTCCGATTTATAGCATATCGGTCTTGCTTGAGATTTGGCATTCGTGACTTCACCTTGACTCCGATGATTGCGGGATGCTTGACAGAGTTTTGATTTCGAGTTATCTACTCATTACTCATGCGCATGCATTGCGCTATGATGTGTTTATGTATTTATGATTTCGGAGCCCCGGCGATTTGATGGTTTTGGCTGAAATATTTTAGTATTTGGGGGGGAGTATTAATTTAAATTTGGGGACCGAATTTCTTTAAGGGGGGAAGATTGTAACGTTTTGAAAATCGTTTCGGTGAAATTTCGAAAAAACGGTAAAATAAGGGGTTTTCTGTAAAAAGTCAAATGCAAATATCTTTATTATAAAATTAAATATACATATTCTAGCTATGTAATTACTAGTATTTGGTGTTTATTGAGCCACTGGTGAAATTTCAAATTTTCTGAAAATTTTTCCGAAATTAATTATTTTAATATTATTTTAAGCCGTCACTAATACATTTAATTAGGGAAAATTACAAATTGGAATGAGTTGAAACAAATTTTGTGCATCATAAAACATTAAATAAAATTTTATCATGTGGTTTTTGAAATGAAATCGTTTCCCAAAACGGTTTAGAAAATATCGAAGAAAAAGGCTTTTTTTTAGTGTAAATGGATGTTTGAGGTATTGTATTTATCATTTTTCATCATCCCACACCCATACCCACACTCACACACCCCCATTTATTTCCTCCCTTGGCTGAATTCAGCAGCCCCATCAATTTTCTCCACTTGAATTTCAAAGAAAAGAAAGAAAAGAAAAGAAAAGAAATGAGAATGGATAAAAGTGTTAGTTGAATGTTGACTTGGACTTTTCCTTTACCCATACCTCACACCACACTCCCTCTCTCCTCTCCCCCACCTGCAATGGCCGAGTCCTCCCCCAATCCATTTCATCCCCTTCATTCTTCATCTCTTTCTCTTTAAAAAAGTTCATCAAAAATGCTTGAAAAATCCACAAAAAATCAAGCAAAAATCTAAATCAAAATCCACCTCCTACCCATTTTTCCTTGGTTACCATAGCATGGATCTAGGGATTTAGATTTTAATTTGAGAGGCTAAGTGTGCTTGTAGGATCTTCAAATTTATTTGGGTATAATTCTAACCTTATTCATATATTGTTGTTTAATTGCTTCTATGTTAACAAATTTGATGTTTAATTGGGTTTTATTGCAACTTTAGGAAATTCAAGACTAGGGTTTGAATTTAATTAGGGTTTTTATCATTAGTTTATGGTTGTAATGAGGAGATTAACATGTAATTGTATGAAAAATCTAAGTTGGTTGCTACTTGCTAATTTGTTAAATTAAAATGGTGATAATTTTGCTAAATTGCTAACTAGGTTTTAAAAAAAATTGTTTAAATATTGGGTTTAAAAATGTGATTAGGTTTTTCATGACTTCATTAATATTATAAAATATAGTTTAATACTTTAGTTCATGAAAATCCAAACTAAATTGTTGTTTGTGCATTTTTGCTATAAAATTGTTAAATTTGGGTATATTGTAAACTAGAATTTTGGAATTTACGGAAATTGATGAGAATAAATTATAGGAATGGTTTATATGACTTTGTTATGATATTTAGTGAATATTGTGGCTGCTAGATTAGTTTAAACATCAAGAGGTTGTATTAAAGCGGTTAATTTTGCTTATTAGGTTTTCGGAAAAATAGCTTTAAAGCGAATTTGAAGTTTTGGTGATTTTAACCCTATTTTATATATATAATTAAGGTGTTGTGAAACCACGATTGATACGTTTGAGTTTTTCTTGATGGTTTGGCGTTTGTACGCCGACATCGAGGGTTTTTCGGTTGATTTGTGAAAGCAACCATAGGTTTTGACCTATGTGGGATTCACGTGTCGTTTTTGGGTCATGAGTCGGATTTTAATACGACACGGTGCGTTATGATATGTAGGTACCCCATGTGGACTTCGAGACGACAAGCAAGCGCGTGGCGACGTCGGCACCGGATAGCAAGGACCAGGTGAGTAGATTTATATCTACGGGAAGAAGTCGGGTGGATGGCGTATAGCACCCCCGCGGTCCGTAGTGTAGCTCATATATATATGTTTATATAGGTGTTTTATGATACGAGAATGTTTATTCATGTTATGAATATGTGTTCATGGATTAGCTTTAGGTTAGTTGCGAAACCCTAGAGTAGTTGTTATACCCACATACGCACACACAGACTGGCATACTTTACTTTCTTGTGCGCAGATTGGGATGTGTATACATGTATATATGCGTGGGTATGGGACTATGCATATGTACATTCATATACGCATGCATGGATAATGATGATAGTACTTGGGATTTATGATGAGTCGATGAGATTTGATTTGAGGCCGTGAGATCGGTGATATAGCAGGGTTCGTATTTGAGATACGACATGACGTTGTAGCGGGTCCTTGACGTAGTGTTTCACACACGTGCATGCATACTTAGGTGGTATCAGTATTGTACTAGACGTAGATCAGTACCCCGATCATGATATTTGATAAATAGGATACCAGGTGAATAGTATGATGAATGTGATATTAACCCGTACCCAGATTTGGGGATGCCGTACGACGGATTTATGTACGAGCTATATTTTGATGATTGATCCGCACTCTTGACTTGGGATGCCTGCTTATAGATATGGTATCGGATATGATATTATTGAGGCGGGATCACCGACTAATATATATACAGGTATGCATATGTATCGACTCAGATGTTAGGTGGTTTCCTTACCTGTAGTCCAGCTTGTTACCTTAGCCCTTTAGTTTAGTTTAGTTGTTAGATTAGATTCGATTCTTACCTATTTCAAAAACTAACGAATCGTGGGTATTTTAAAAGATAGCCCAAGGGATCCTACGGATATTTCAAAAGACGTATCTTTTCATAAAAACACCGTAGCCCCTATTTTCAAAACCCCATGATTCGCGTTATTTCAAAAGGCTCCATTTGTAGGACTTATATTAGATTAATGCAGATTAGTTATAGTTGCGTCTAGTATTCAGCTCCCGCTCATTATTGTGGTTCACTTCGCATCGCATGCTTATATTATATTTCATACTCCATTATTGATATCATGCTGTTAGGACACCAGCACCATTACCGATGATGCGTATGTACCACGTACACTTACTTGCCGGCTCACACACATCTTCATCGGTAATTGCCATGTCACGTACACCTTAGAAAATATTATTGCTTGACATAGCCTGTTAGCTAATAGTTTAGACATGATATTGGCGTACTTACCTTATATGTTAGTTTAGACATTGTAGTTATTACCTGCTACTTCATGCATACTGTTATTCATTGTTTTGCCGCATTCATGGATTCTCATGCATATATTCACTATTTTACGTGTTATTGAGGTTTTGGATTCGGATTTCCATGAGATTTTCTGGATTTGGAGGAAAACCGCAAAAACATAAATAAACCTTTTCTCTCTTTTAAAATAAAAAGTGCGGTTTTCCCATGATGTATGAGCCGTCCACCATGAGTTTGCTGATGGATTTCGAGACCCGATTCGAGGAGTGGAGGAACCGTTTCGGGTACATGGTGGGCCCGGTGTGGTACCCCGTGGCAAGAGGATCGTGTTGTTGACGTTGAGCCTGGTAGGGGAGCACTACCGACCGGTGATATTACCCGACGCGTCGGATATCCGGAGGATACCGTTGTGGTCTTGAGATAGATGGTAGGGGCCGGTCTGGATTGACGGCGCCCTAGATATTGTGATTGAGATATTGAGATTTTGAGATATTGAGGTACAGAGATTGTGATACAGAGACATCGAGATATTTGGACATTTGTTTTGTGTCGATGCTGGGCACTGTTTTATGCTGATTTCATTTATGGTACCTCACTTTTAAAATACAGAAATCTCACTGATTTATGAAAGCAGTTTTCGTCAGTACATGCATTCTGTTCCATGCATTCATACATCATCCATATGATACATTGCTACCTGAGGCACTGGCACGGGCATATGGAATTACACTTGGATTAGATATTTACCCTACTCATTGTTATAGACTGCTGGTTTTATTTGAGGATTATATATATTGATCGTATGACCTAGGATTGCGTTATACATGCGATTTCTATTCGTTGATGTTTTTCTATTCACGAGTTGGCAACTCACCCCCGTTGTGCCCCAGTTTCTTTCCGGTTTCGCCGTACAGGTTTCTTTACGGCTTTGCTGGCACTGCTTCCCATTTCCGGGTGACTTGCTAGTAGGTGGGTTTACTTGTATCGTACCCCCATTATATATCTTGTATATTATTATTCAGTTGTATCTAGAAGTTCCATCAACCAAACAAGTATTTATTTTTGAGATAGAGACCAGTGATGTTATTCTTTCGACCTTAGAGTCGCGCGTTGTATTTCTATGGATTTCTTGCTGTTTTGAGTTTCCTTTTGAATTTTGATCCTCGCCCTTGGCGTTGTATATTATATTGCTTGTGTGGTTGTGACCGTTGATTGACGAAGAGCTAGCTCCCGCTTGGGGATGCCTTTTTATTGATTTCGTATTCTATTCATGTTGTATCCCGTTTGGGGGCCAGTTTTACAAAGGAGACTCTGCCGAAATTTTCAGGAAATACTTGATGTTTTTAAAACCGCATAACTCGGCTTATGCTATTGAAACTACTTGCTTTAAGTTGGTTTTTCCTGCACTCTACATCTTTTCTTGGTTTGGATTTCTGGGTTTTCGGTTTACTTAGATTACGTACACCTCGAGACGTTCGTAGTTTAAGTGCCGGTCATGTTCCGTACTTTCGGGTCGTGACACGGTGAGAGCAAAAGAACATCGTAGGGTTCCCATCGATGGCGTGATGAACACCAATCCTATCCCTGCTTTTATCTGTGGGATGCTTGATTTGCCGGAGCTCCTCATTGATGAGGCTCATCGAAGTAGAGCTCCCAACATGGCTTGTCATTCTCGAGGTGCAGCACTTGTTCGTCGGATAACTCGCAATTGAGTGGCGACCCTTCTGGTATGGGATGAGCAGCAAGGAAGTCGGCGAGGGATTGAACTTTTACTGCTTTCTGAGGAGTATAAATTATGTCAAATTCAAGCAGCATGGCAGCCCATCTCGCTGTTCTACCGGCTAGGCTTGCTTTGGTCATTAAGTGTTTAAGCGGGTCGACCTTGGAGATCAGCATAACCCGATGAGCAAGCAGATAGTGCCTCAGTTTCTTCACAGTGAATATCAGAGCCAGACATTGCTTTTTGATCGGGGAATAGTTGTGTTCCGCCCCAACTAAAGTTCGACTGAGGTAGTAGAGGGCATTTTCTTTTCCCTCCTCGTTGTTCTGGGAAAGGATTGCACCAAGTGATTCATCTAGCATGGTAGTATAGAGAATCAACGGTTTATTTGAAATAGGAGCAGCAAGAACTGGAGGGTGCAACAGGTACTGTTTGATGCTTTCGAACGCTCCTTAACATTCGGCATCCCAGACAAAAGGAGCTCCTTTCTTCATGAGCTTTGAGAAGGGCCTACATCTCCCCGATAAATTTGAGATAAACCTTCATATATAAGCAAGCTTTCCTTGAAAAGATCTTAGCTGCGTCAGATTTTTCGGAGGGGGCATCTCCATGATAGCCTTTATCTTGGATGGATCAACTTCGATCCCTCGATGTCGGACTATGAAGCCTAGGAATTTTCCCGATGACACGCTAAAAGCACACTTCATAGGATTCATCTTCAGATCGTATTCCCTCAGTCTAGTGAGAACGGTCCTAAGATCTTGAATGTGATCAGCCTTGGCTTTAGTCTTGACGACCAGATCATCAATATAGCATTCGACAACATTATGGATTAGGTCATCAAAGATATTGGTCATTGCCCTTTGATATGTAGCACCTGTGTTCTTCAGTCCAAACGGCATCACTTTGTAATAGCATATGCCGATCGGAGTTCGAAATGTTGTATGCTTCGCATCTTCAGGCGACATATTTATCTGATTGTACCCAGATGAACCGTCCATGAAGGTGAACAACTCGTAATTTGAGGTGTCATCGACCATCATTCCATGTCCGGAAGCAGTAAATCATCTTTAGGTCATGCCTTGTTAAGGTTCCTGAAATCGACACAAACCCGGATCTGCCCATTTTTCTTCTTTACTGGGACATTGCATGTGATCCAGTCTGCGTATTTCTCTTCCCTGATGAAGCCAGCATCGATAAGTTTCTTAGTTTCCCCGATGACCTTTTCTTCCAGCACTCTTCTCATTCTCCGAGGAGCTTGTTTGACAGGCTTGGCATCAGGAGATATAGCCAGCTTATGCACGACCACTTCAGGGGAGAGGCCAGGCATTTCTTTGTATGTCCACGCGAAGCAGTCGGCGAACTCATGCAGCAGGGCAATTATATGCTCCTTCATTTCCTCTAACAGGAATGAGCTGATGTAGGTCGGCCTTGGATTATTAGGCGTTCCCAAATCGATCTCAGTTAGCTCATCGAAGGTTGCTTTTCCGCCATCTTCGAGCTCTTGAGGGGCTTCTTCTGGCTCGGCTACCTCGTCTTCATCATTTGACCCTTCGCTGGCTTCACCAATATGGATTATATAGCATGCTTTGGCATCAGGCTGAATGAAACCTATGCCCCTTTCTATCTGGAATTCGTCCATCGATGAGTGCTTGGACCTGAGGCGGATGCCATAACCCTTCATAAAACTTCGCTTCGGAGTCCGTTTGATATAGCCGACAGCCGCACTTTTTAAAGTATTCCCGCATCTCAGGCGCATAATATCTGGGATTGAGGACGACCCTTATGCCTCTCTCGTATGGAAGGCACGCGACAGACAAATCGTCCGGGTACACAACAGGATTTGAACCATAAAACAGGATGCCCTTCTGTCCATTTTTTCTTCCGGGAGCGTAGAAAGTTTTCAGCTGGTCCATGGTAGAGACTGATAATGCATCGAGCTTTTTCCACATCTGCTCCGGCACCCTTGTGATAACTAAAGACCCTTCTTTAATTTCGAAGGCCTCTCATAGTTTCGCTTGTTTCATGGGGTCCAATCTGTACGGCTGTTGCAAAGCAGGTCCTCTTCCTCCGACTCTTCAGTGTCGCTGCCAAGATGAGGGTGGAATTTGCTGCTAGATGGGCCTTCGGTATCAGATTCGTCCGTATTGCTACCGAAACGAGGGTGAGTTTTACGGAAAGACAGACTTCCAGCTTCGGACTCATCAGTGTCAGTACCGAAACGCGGGCACACTTGGGGGTTTTTGCTTTCAAAAGTGACAGCCCGCTCAGATTTGCTTTTGAGTTTTGGGACCGCTCTGTCCTCAGTCAGTTGTGGCTTAGTATTTTAGCGGTTCATAAAGTACCGAGAATCCTCATATTGGACTTCATGCACACCGAACGGATGGATGTATCCGTCAATGCGTCTTTCTTTGCCATTTTTAGTATACTTCATGCATTGATGGAGAGTTGACGGAATGATGCCGTAATCGTGGAGACACGGCCGCCCTAAGAGAATTTTACAAGACGTGCCAGCGTTGATCACGTATATCTTAGCTTCGGTCTGCAGATCCCCAAATTTGATTGGCGGATCTATAGATCCTAGAACTTGCTGGAAATTTTGATTGAAGACTTGAATAAGAATCCTTTCCTTTGACAGGTCTCGGACGTCCATTGACAAACTCTTCAGAGTTCGCAAGTTCATGATGTTCACTGAGGACCCTGGATCAATCAATATGTGATTAATCCGGTCTCCGTCATTGTACCCTGTCACGTAAAGCGGCCGATTATGCTTAGCCGTTCTCAGTAGCAAGTCTTCATCCTTAAACATGACTATGGCGGCATGCAGAGCGTACTGGGCCTCTTTCATATTAATTTCTGCAAAACGAGCCTGATACCGCTCGGGGTTTTGTAGAGCGTGAATGAGAACATCTTTAAGCTCTTTAGATAGGACCAAGGCATCATAGATGCTCAGGAGAGACGGAAGCTTTCTGAGATGAGCCAAGACATTATAGTCCAACGAGGAAGGACTCGAATTTTCATGAGCAAGTTCTCTGCCATTTTCTTCATTAGCGACTTGTTTCTCCTTCCCTTTTGGGGCGTTGCCCTGATTTGGCGGTAGAGCCCTGCCGCTTCTGAGCTGGATTTGGTTGGTCTTTGTGGTGAGCTCCTCGTCCTCTTCGGGAAAACAGAGCTCCTCCTCAGAGTCGCTGCCAAGATGGATGGCTTAGCAGGCCACTATAGTGATCTCTTCATTGGAGTCTTCTTCTAACTCCTCCAGAATTTCAGCCGCTTCTACAGAGAGGAACTCCTTCAATTGAATCAGAGTTCTTTCCTTCTGTTCATAGTCTTCGAGGGAATCGATATATTTTTGAATGGTCGATCTCCCTGCAGAATCTTTTTCGCGTCGAGTTGCACTTTTCTTCTTCTTGAGCTTTTTGGATCTTGAGCCTGATGGAGCTGAATTGACAGTTGAAACGGTGGGCTCCTTCTGCCCTTCCCATTCTGTTCTGGGTTCTTTCCGAAGTAGGTTTAGCATCTTCTTCATCTTATTATATATGTACGTACTCCACGGAGGCTGTGGTGAGTCAGTTTCATTTCTCAGGGCAGCGGCTTCATCTGTCTGCTCCCAAAAGGCTTCAGCTTCTGTCTATACAAAGTTGGTAGTTGCAACTTGATTGTTCACCAACACACTCTTGGACAGCTCGATCTCTCCAGCCTTGTACTGCTTCTCGACCCAGTCTTTGAAGATATAGCAATCCTCGATGGCATGGCTCACTACTCGGTGGTACAGGCAATACAGGGGATTGTCGGTCATTTTTGCTTCTTAAGGTCTTTTCGACTCTGGCAATTATAGACCGTTGTTCAAGGCATCTTTAAATATCTTGCGGACCTTGTCCCTTCTGAAAGAGTAAACCTTGATCTTTTTCTCCTCTAGGGAAGGCCATTATCCTCCCAGCAATGGCTCTCGAGGCCGGTTGGTTTTGGAATCACCCGCTTTTCGCTTGTCTTCATTGTCGGACGCATTGAAGACATTGGTAGTGCTGGAATTCCCGCTTCTACGGTTGTTGTCCCTCTTGCTTTTCCAAGTCTTGTCTCTTAGAGAGCCTGGGGTGGACTCTTGCTTCGAGCGTTCCAGCATTTGGACTTTCTTGGTTAGCTCCTGAAACGTCTTGAGGTCTACTGTACCCATGAATGGGACCATCCAATTGCTGATGTTCCCAATGAGGAGGCTGACAGACTGGTCCTACTCTAGCGGCGGTTCACACTTTACAGCGAGGTTGCGCCATCGGGCAATAAAGTCTGTGTTGCTTTCATTTTTCCCAGGCTTGGTTCTCATGAGGTTAGCAATGGAGATTTTGTCACTAATGCTCATAAATCTTTGCCGAAACAGAGACTCCATTTGGGTGAAAGTAGTGATGGACCCATCTGGTATACTCGCGTACCAGTCGAAAGCGACACCAGTCAGGCTGTTGACAAACTGACGAAGAAGGAGTGCATCATTGCCCCCTGTATTTCCGCATGACGCTTTAAAGTGGGTAACGTGCTGATTTGCGTTTCCCATCCCGTCAAATATTCCGAACTTAGGAATGACGTAGCCACTCGGGAACTCGATCAGATCGTACTGTGCGGGATATGGCCACCCACTACTGCCAATTTCTTTCTGAGCTTTGGTTTCAGCCACCAATGTTTTAACCTTGCTGGTGACCAAATCCATTATCCGATCTTGTGTTAGCTGGATAGTGCTATCTTGGGCCAAGGCGTCCCCAGAAGCGGAATGTGGCCGGCTTTCGTGCGGCTCGACCAATCTTGGACGCAAAGGGACATACATTGGTTGTTTCGGGTTGTCCTGATTTGGCTCATGAGTAGAGACTTGTGCTTGATTGGGAGGCGCTAAAGCAATTTGAGCCGTGAGCTGCATCACAACATTTTTCAGGTCGTCAATTTTGGAGTAAAGATTAGCCATTTTTTTATCTTTGGTCCTGAGCTGTTTTCAAAGCTCTTGAAGCTGCTCTTGCTCTGCGGTTCTGGGGCGGAAAGTCGGCTCTTCCTCGCTGTCCAAGCTTGACTCTACATGGACTGAGGGTTCTTTCTTCCTATCATCCTCATCGAGAGGGTTTTCATCATCCAGCGGAGGCGGCTGTTGTTGGGGAGCGGCAACCACATTCAATCCAGATCGGGCTTAGGATGGGGTGGCCCCATCCTTGCTTTTGCTGTGCAAGTTGTCGCTTGGACGCGTGCCCGCCATATAGACCGTATGGATAACATATCCCACTGTCTTTTTATTACCGGCAGTTGATTTCACGGATCGCTGTCGTGGCCCTCCTGTTTTGGTAACGTGAAATTGACTGAAAGCGGCTGGTCTGACCGGGTTCTTGAATGGTGCCGGCGCTTCTTTTCTGGGTTTTTCCCGCTGCTTTCGCTCGGCACAGAGCGCCTGATAGACACTTGAAGAGACAGTGTAATATTTCTCTTTTGGAGCTGGGACATGTCCCTTTGTGTCATTGTTCAGACTGATGTCTTCTTGATTCTGACGGTCATGGCATTTTTCTGAACCCACTTTAGAGGTTCGAAAGAATTGCTGACTTCTACGGTCGATCCATCCGTCGTCGCAGGATGACTCGGCTCTTGGAATCTCATAAGATTCCACTTGGCCGGAGTCCTGGCCCTTTTGTTGGCTCTATATCTGAGCCGCTTCTGCCTTAAGTTTTCTGATTTGAGCACTTGGCAGGCTTCGCCTCTTTGGGAAGCCGCCGTAGACCGGGCGATGGAGGGCTTTGGAGATACGCTGATTGTGCATTAGTTGGACTCATCGCCCGAGCTCGTCTGCAACGTTTGATGTTGCCCTTTATACCGGAAGTCCTGCCCCCAGCTGGAGCACCAGAAAGTCGTTCAGACACCGTCTTAAGTTTCGGTCGTGGTTCCTTAGCGATCACAACATTCGGCCTCTTTCCCCTTGAGACCGGCTTGGCCACCTGTTTTGCTGGGATTTTTGTCAGATGTGCGCTTTCGGCAGGGTAGATGATGACGGGACCAAGCTGGTGGGCCAATTCTTCTCACTGTCGACTGAGGCTTGCGGGGAGAACCACACGAGCATTGATCTTGACCACGTATGGAATCGGGGTCGCATCAGAAGCTAGATCCATCTTAGGAGACATTGTCATTGAAAGTTGATTGCTGCAAAAAAGGAACAGTACATCAGTACAAACATCGATATATATATTAAATGAGTTCGCATGAACGCTTGACCCGAGATATGGGAGGAAAGAAAGGGTCCCACCGGGCGTGCCAGAATCTGTAGGGTGTTTTTCATCACCGCATTGAGATGGGAATACACGTGCACTTGTCAGGAGCATTACAGATTCCGCCTGCCTAGGGTAGGCTGGAGTTTATTGATTGTGCGGATCTGAATCTCCGGCAGCTTCGGACTAAGCTACTGTTAATTACCCCTCACCTTTGGAGCGAGAGAACCTCCGATTGACAGGTCAAACAGGTTATGCGAACTCAATGTGCAGTGTTGTGTTTTGAAGGGGTTTTGGATATATGGGGGGCCCCGCAGAGTTTTTACGGGGGTCCCGCTATCCGGATAGCGGGCTGGGGGTCAAGGGGGCTAGCAGCCCCCTTACATGGTATGGGGCAGCACCCCGTTAGAAAATTTTTTCTAACAGGGAAGGTATTTTTAGTGTGGTGTACATCTAAAATGAGGGGAAAATTGCGTCCAAAGGACGTGTGAGCGCCAGCGTCCCACGTGCCTAGCACGCTGGCACTGGTCGCTGGCGCTGGCACTGGGTGCGAGCGCCTCACGTGCCCGACACATGGGCGCTTGGGCGCGGGTGCTGGAGCTAGCGCTTTGGGCGCTGGCGCTAGTGCCCAAAGCGCTAGCACCTCACGTGTCCGGCACGTGGGCGCTTGGGTGCTGGCGCTAGCGCCTCATGTGCCCGGCATGTGGGCGCTTGTGCGGCAGCGAAAAGAAGGGGTTTTACCCCCGGAAATAGGAGTTAAACTCTAAAAGATGATTTTTAGTGGAGTTAAAATCCAAAAGATCTTGATTAGGAGTTAAACTCCTTTGAGGATTTGGGTCTTGGAGTTGAACACCCTAAAAATCTTCAGAGGTTCTTCTCTCTTAAGTCTTGGATCTTCTCTTGAGCCTTGGATCTTTTCCATAGTGGGATTTTCGGATATGAGACTCCTTCTTCCACCTCTTCGTTGGCCGGATCTTAGAGGAAAAGGGGGGTGAGATTCAAAATCTCCCCTTTTTGAGATATGATGGAAGATCCGAGTTCCTCTTCGTGGGTTTGATGGTGAAAAATTATTTATTTTTAGAAATGGAAGAGTTAAAACTCTTGATTTAATTCAAAAAGGGGGAAGAAGGTTTTAGAACCTTGAGGAAGGAGAAGGAGCACAGACTATAATTTTTGAGAGAGAGAAAAAAGTTTTTTTTTATATATTTTCATCATGTTTGCCTTTATAGACTACGTACTTTACATATAGCCCCTTGGGCTTTGCCAAATGGTATTTTGCCCATCCCATGCCTCATGTGCTCATTTCTTTTGCACATGAGCTATTGGTTTTAGAAAAATTTGGCTTTATGCCCATTTTTCTTACATTTATTCATAATATAAAATAAAAAAATACACCTAAATTATTTATTACAAAATTTTTATTTTGGCATGGGGGAGGCCGGCTGCTTCATGTTCGGGCTCGACCCGGGTATTGGCCCACTTGACCTGGGCTTGGGCCCACTTGGTTTGGGGTTGACTTTGACTTTGACTTAGTCTACCGTGGTGTAAATTTTGACCCCAACAATCATCATGTACATGCATTATGTGGTATTACAGATCACTATTACATGTTGATAGAGCCCATAGGATTCTTGCTTGACTACCAGCATTATGATGGCGATCATATACGTGAGAGCTGGGTGGTCTATAAGCACATCCTTAAATGTATTTATTCGCGGGAGTATCGAGACTGGGCATCAATACTCCAGAGTAGACTAGTGTGTACTTATCGAGACCCCAACGAGGGGCGGTGGCCGGTCTCATAAGCCATTGGTGTTAGTTAATCACCTAAGATAGTATACAGGTGCTCATTGGATTATGAGTACACTGGACGGACTCGTCGGGAACATGCTAGTTAGTATTATACCTATTGTCAGATAGCAGTCCCCAGGTGACATGTGTACAGGTTAGTCTTTCGACCTGAGTTCGTCATTTGTCTCGTATGAGTTCCCACTGTACTTTGATTACTACCCTACCACGGCTCAAAGGAGTCGTGCAAACAGGTTTTATTTGGGTACAGTCCCGAGCCACATGGAGGCAGTGAGCGGATCGTTGAGGATTCGTCTCTTCCGGTATTGGGGGTTGATGTCGCGAGGTGCACGGGTGGCCATCACCAGAAATCCTTGGCCAAGGTAGACGAGAATTACTGATTTGGATTAGTAGTTTCTCAGTTGGTGATGGGCTTCATACCGACACGAAATATTGTGTTATTAGGGGTCTGACTTTATCCACCCCTTAGACCCAATATGCGATACTCTAAGACAAACAGACCGGACTGTACGGAGATTGTCACGGACAGGCTCATTAGGGGTGTTTTCTCGTCGGCTTTCCTTTCGCTCAATACCTGGGTAGCCGTTACGTACAGCTAGTGTCGCTGACGTTCTTGTGGTTAAACCCACTGCCAGCATATTGATGAGTTTTTAGAGTCCCATACAGAGGGTTTCCCTGCTTTGGGTGAAACGATGTAGAGGCCGTATGGTTTTACGTAGGGTTCGATCATATACATGCACTTATGCACGTATCATGATTCGGACGGATAATACTGGTGGGCTTTGGTTTAAACCGGATTCTAGTATTATATTATTGGATTATTTTCTTCTCTTTGTATTCGTATTTTTCGGAATACGGATACGGGTATGTATATACGGATGAGGGGTATTCTTGTAATTTCTTACAAGTTGCTTCTATAAGATGTTGTTGGATATGGTTCCCTCAAATTCAATTATTGGATCGCAGGCACGTGATTGCAATGATTGAGGGAGGACCTATACCGGTAGGACAGTCTTACTCGAGATGATAGTATGCTATCTGGTTTGTTTTTATCATCACTATTACATATTGATAGAGCCCAAAGGATTCTTGCTTAACTACCAGCATTATGATGGCGATCATATACGTAGGAGCTGGTGGTCTATAAGCGCATCCTTAATGTCCCTAGTCGTGGGAGTTTCGAGACTGGGCATTGATACTCCAGAGTAGACTAGTGTATAATGATCGAGACCCTGACGAGAGGCGGTGGCTAAGTCTCATAAGCCATTGATGTTAGTTTGTTCACCTAAGATAGTATACAGGTACTCATTGGGTTATGAGTACACTGGATGGACTCGTCGGGAACCTGCTAATTGGTATTATACCTATTGTCAGATAGCAGTTCCCAGGTGACATGTGTACAGGTTAGTCTGTCGACTTGAGATCGTCATTTGTCTCCTGTGAGTTCCCCCTGTGCTTTGATTACTACCCTACCACGGCTCAAAGGAGTCGTGCAAACAGGTTTTAGTTAGGTACAGTCCTGAGCCACATGGAGGCAGTGAGCGGATCGTCGCGGATTTGTCTCTCCCGATATTGGAGGTTGATGTCACACAGTGCACGGGTGGCCATCTCCAGAAAACCTTGGCCAAAGTAGTTGAGAATTACCGATCTAGGATCGGTAGCTTCTCTGGTGGTGATGGGCTTCATACCGACACGAATTATCGCGTTGTTAGAGGGTCTGACTTTATCCACCCCTAGACCCGATATGCGATACTCATAGACGAACGGACCAGACTGTACGGATATTTTCAATGTTAGGCTCAGTAGGGTTTCAGGATGAGTTCGCTCGTCAGCTTCCCTTTCGCTCAATATATGGGCAGCCGTTACGTACAGCTAGTACCACTGACGTGCTTGTGGTTTAACCCACTGCCAGCGTATTGATGAGTCATTAGAGTCCCCCACAGAAAGTTTCTCAAGTTCGGGCGAAACGTTGTAGAGGCCGTATGGTTTTATGGCAGGGTCCGATCATATACGTGCACTTGTGCACGGATCATGATCGGACGGATCATACTAGTGGGCTTTGGTTTAAGCCGGATCCTAGTATTAGATTGGTTGGATTACTTTCATCTCGCAGTATTCGTATTCAGTCGGAATACGAATGCGGGAATGTATATACGGATGAGGGGTATTCTTGTAATTCATTACAAGATTATTTTAGTTGATGCCATTTCTTTTTTGGATTAAACATTTTGTTTTTAATGTTTATTTGGTGGAAAGTGTGACTCATTCTTGGCATGAACCTAGCTTGCACACTTGTTGACTCAAGTCATGAGTCATTTGGGTTGAGCTAGAGTTTTTGTCTTGGCTAAGATATTTTGTGTATAGTGTTTGGAGATATTTGGTGAGGGAAATGAGATATTTTGCCATCACAAAATATCACAAAACATATATACAAAAATATGGGCCAGCCATCACTTGAAAATATCCATCTCTTTTTCTCAAGTCTTAGCTTGCTCATTTTGCTCACTTGATTTTTCTTGAGCTCACATCTTTCACCATGGGTATCTTCTTCAACCTCCACTCTATCCCTCTCATGTATTGAGAATCCTAGAGTGTATTAAGACAAAGTAATCACACCCTTCTCTACTTCACCTTAGACATGTCGGCTAGCAAACTTCTTGTCCGAGTTACTTCGGTTTGAAGCGGGAGCCCGTATAAAGATTCCTCGATGTGGTGCCATTTCGACAAGAGAGACCGGAGGGCGAACTTCGTCGAGGCAGCCGTGACTAGCATGGGATGGAGATTGAAGACCGAAGGACACGGATCGATCGGTATAATCTCTAAACTCATTTACAGATTGCTAGTTAATGGTTAATGGAACGATCCGGGTAAAGGTTATGGTAGCGTCAAGTTTTGAAAAGTTTTTGTTCCGCATTTGGCCTCGGATTGACGGCCGGGACGCTGCCGTAGCCCAACATGGTATCAGAGTCAACCCATTAACTGTAAACTAGCTTGTTTAGACAATGTAAAATTATCGAAACCGAAACAACTACGTTGCACTGCCCTGCACATTCAAGGTTCTGTCTATTTTCAAAGTGTCTTCAAAGATTATTTAAACAACCGCAGAAGACTACTGACATGACCTATAGCCTGCACCCCAAACACGACCCCAATCCCTCGGATTTTGGCCGAGCACAAGCCAAAAAATTCCGAGGAGGCCGGCCATTCTGGGTCTTCTGGAGTTCGTTTTTTGGGTGCAGTCTGGTATCTAGAATGTTGGTTCAGTGGAATTGTTTGTTTAGCCCAATTTGGATATAGTTTTATCTAGTTGTTTGGGGCTATTCAGGGGTTATTTCAAAGTCGATATTTTCTAACATTGTTTAAAGTTTGCAGTGCATTATATTACTATCTGTGACCGTGAATGTCATTCGAGCGGTAAATCTTGTCTAATTTCTATAGCTCTTTTAGATTGGTTTGCGAACGTGACATTCACGTTGATGTTCTGTGTTGTGCTGTATTGTTGCGGATTTGTCGTGGTGGATAGCTTGCGTGCAATGGTAGTGCATTTTGGATTTATTTGTACATATCGCGGAGCGAGTGTCCGACATGTGGACTGCCGTCATTGCCTGTTTGTATATTATTCTTTTGGGGCATGACCGAGTTGAGGTCGTTGTCACCGTTGTACATATTTTCTTTTCTGTACTAGGATTACCCCACTGTGGAGTGCACGGATAGCCAGGTTGTAGAGGGCAACGGGCCCGCATCTCATGGCTTTGAGACGGAGGGGCCTTCACTTTAGAATTGGCGGGCTATTCGCCACACTTGTAGGGGTACATGTTGACCCAAGGTGGGGTGCTCAACTTACCGGATTCCGTGAAGTGCTGGGTGGTCCATTCACTTTGTTGAAGGGGGCCGCCTCGCTTCTGGTTTTGGCGGGTAACATGCCGCACTCGTAGGGGTCTAGGTTTTCATTGCACAGGCTATCCACACGACTAGGGGAACGTCGGGTTTCAATTGCGGCTCAAAGGAAACACGGGGCTCCCAGATTATCTGTATTGTTCTGTGATACTTATTACTTTTCTGTGATGTTGCATTTATTACGCCTGGAGCGATTATTATATATTGATATATATACTAGTAGATGTTGTATATGTTTTGCACCCACGCTAGCCCAGTCCCCGCTCTGTCGTTAGTTAAGTAACCTAACGAGTGATGACGGGACCCAGTGGCGAATGCAGATGGCATATACGTACATTTTATTTTCGTTCTTTTCTGGTGTGATTAATTGATTGGATTGCGTTGATTCAGATCAATGCAAGGAAAATAAATCTATTCGATGTTGTTGGAACAATTTTCAAAAAACTGTTATTACAAGGACGTTCTCTTTTGTTTTGCACAGTGGTATTCGGTTATGAATATCCAGCACCTCATTCGACGAGGCAAGGGCCGAGATCCCTTCATCGGGAGTGACACCTTGGACAGAGTGTTGCGTCAGGGTAATAACTTCACTATAGTCGATTACTTTTTTCTTTGCATCGCCGTATTCAATTGGAATATCTTGCACCTCATTCCACGAGGAAAGAGCCAAGATCTATTCATCGGGAGTGACCTCATTAGCAAAGGTTTTCGCTACTATATATTTATAAAAATCTATGCAGTTCCTTCAATGATATCAAGTTCATTACGTTAAAGGTTTTTCGCCAGCCGTAGCCCTCCGTCATTTCTTTCAGGTGGTACCTAGTATTCGTGCTGCGTTTGTTGGCCTTTGTCAAGGCATAGTGTGCGGTAGCTAGATATTGCTTGTCTGTTGTATTGAGTTGCGATTATCTAGGACAGTCGTATAACCTTGTTGGCCTTTGTCAAGGGTTTGTACGGGTGGGTCTAAAGTAATCCAGGATAATGATGGGTTGAACTTGACTTGTGGTTTATGATTTGTTGGCCTTTGTCAAGGTCATAAACAGCTTGGGGTAAAAACACATATCGGGAGTTTCAAACATACAGGAAACTTGACAGCCATGCGCATACCATCTGGAGTGTGATAACTTGAGTGGATTCCATCTGGTTATCATGTGATGATAGTTGGATCCCGATTCCCAATGATGAGTTGGTTTACTCCTCAGGCGATCCCGACTAATTCTTCTTTCAGGTTTGGAGGAGAATTTGAGGAAACAGTGAGAGGTTTCCTGATTAGATAAAGTGATTAACCATTATGATCTAGGTTAAGAGTGCACGCTGAGTATTTCTTCTCTCTCTCTCTCTCTCTTTGGCTGCGACCATGGCTCGACCCTTGACTATGACTCTGTAACCAAGTTAACCAAACTTTCTTAAAACACCGGCTTTTGGATTGTCTGAGTTGCATACAACATTGCCACTCCTTCTTTTAGCCTTTGCATTTCTCCAGAACACCCCGTATCACTACGAACATCCACTTCCATTGGATAAATACATTGTATGGTTATATACGAACTCGAAGGAACTTGATCCAGATTCGAGGATGGATTCTGGTTCTGGAGAGATTGATTAGGACTATTCAGTTTTCTTTTCCTTTTACCTTCTCTCAGGTTGTGAGGACTCCTAGGATTAGGAGAGGGTACACCTATTGCACTTATTGGATAGTCTTCTTCCAAAATATAGGAAGGTGCCAAAAGGTAGGAAATGAAGAAAACCAATTAGCCTAAGTGTGGTGTACAGAAGGTAATAAGTAAAGACAAATAAAGGGATCAGAAAGAGGGCAAACTAAATTGCGACTGTAATCATTCACAACCAAACCACGTATTTCATCGCCACTCCTAATTCACCTTTTTATTTCTCCAAAACACCCAGTATCACTACGAATATCCACTTCCATTGGATAAATCCATCGTATGGTTATATACGAACTCGAAGGAACTTGTTCCAGTTCGAGGATGGATTCTAGTTCAGAAGAAATAGGAATAAGGATTATTCATACGTCTTTTCCTTTTACCTTCTCTCAGGTTGCGAGTACTCCTAGGATTAGGAGAGTACACCTATTACGCTTATTGGATAGTCTTCTTCCAAACCATAGGCTGGTGCCGAATGGTGGGGAAGGAAGAAAACCATTTAGCCTAAGGGGGTATACAGAAGGTAATGAGTAAAGACAAATAAAGGGATTTGGAGAGATGACAAAGAGACATACGGTTACAGTCATGAATCTGGATAATGGAAGAGGCATTACTAGGAATACACGGATACCCCTTCGAAACATATTCATGTTTCAGTTTCACTATGCGTTGTTAAATGAAAACTGATTTCCCAATTAGACCCTTGCTCCAGGGAATGTATTTACCAGTTTTGATTCTCCCATCTGTATGGTTTTACAAATGATGAGTGGGAGTAAGTTATTGGGAATTAGGTGATCATCCTCATTATATCGGAATTCGTTGTAATTGGTGATTTTTGAGGAAATCGCCTGGGTTTTTGCCGGACGACAAATATTTGGTTTTGAATATCCGTTGTTATGCACCAATTTCAAACTGATATATCTGTACGTTTATTTTATAAAGTGAGATATAAGTTTTTGAAATTATATCGATGACATTTACCTATATCAGTTGATGGTTAGGTAAGAAGTATTCAATAGCGGTGTAATTCTTCATAACCACAGTACAGTTTTTAACCTACGACGCACAGGGTTTGAGTTATTCAACTCAGGAGACTTATACAAAGTATTCTATATTGTCCAGTGTCCATTAGGACAGAGGGGTTGGTCCTCGTACTATATTCTGTTTACTTGTGACTTCTCTAGTTTTTAGACAAGTGTTTCGTAGAAATACAAGGTTTAAATTTTGAGGTTATAGATACAAGAATAAAGTAGAGAACCATATGTTGCAAGTATCGGAATTCTTCAAGGTGATCGAAGATGTAGATACTTGTGTTGGGTATTCAGTTGATAGTAATGGTTTTGAGAAACTTGTTTCTCTTTCAGGTTACTCATAATTGGATGCACTCCTAAGTTTAGTAATGCTGATCGGCCTCTCTCCATTTAGTTGACATGCACTGGAGACAACTGCATGATTTGAATCTGGTTCCAATTAAATCAGTGCCTCTGTTTCTATATTGTATAAAGAATGGTTCATATCTTAAAGATGTTAAGGTACGTGGAGTTGTCCGGCTTATGCTTAAAACCAGACTCTGGATAACTCAAGGCACGTATCTGTAATGGCTGTTTGTGGGTTAACCCGGGCTATGACAAGGGTTAATTTTCTACCATCTGGAAGATCAATAGTGATATTGTTCTTGACTCGCCACAGTTTTAGGAAAATGGACTTTTTCAGAAAACAGTAGTGGGAGTATGGTAGAACTGGAAGTGATTCCAGAACCGCAAACGATTACTGAAAATTTAATAGGACCTAAAGATTCAATCAGGATTGACATTCCATTATCCACTCTGTAGATATGGTGGGTAACCTCAGGCACCCGAGAGATACTCCTGTGTCCTCAAAGACGGTGGCAGGGAGGTTCTTGTTTACCCAGACTTGCCATTACTGCTGTTCCAGACTATGAGACCCGGTAGGAGGATGAGCATCGCGTCGTTCTAAACTAGCTTTAGAAGTGCACGTGTATATGACTCTGCCAGAGGGTTGTCGTATTCAGTGGGTGCAACGGAAACGTAGTGGACAAGTATCTTATATCTATTTATAGACTAAAGCAGATATAGCGGAGATAGATAATCTATTTCTGATGTGACAGTCATGAGCTTTGACTTCATCAGAATAGGGGATGGTTCTGTTAAGAAGGTAGTAGGGTGTGATGTCCTGGTATTTGGATGACATACACAGAGTAGGAAGTGAATCCTATACTACGATCGGTTATACCGTGATTGTCACATAGCGGTTTCTCCACAAAGGATATGGATATTATATCAGGCGTTCTGGTTACTAGATCTATGGTTTTAGATCTAGATTTGGGAAGTGTCCCAATCTGGGTACTTAGACAATATTCTAAAAGTGTTTTAGAATGGACGGCTCCTGGCATGGTGGTGTACCTGCAGGTGAAGGAGTCACCCTCTCTAAAGGTGTCTTACAGACTAAATGAGAGAGGGATGTGCATGATTGACATATCACTTGCTTAGGCAATTGAGTCAATCATGAGATGTCAAGTACCACAACAGATATTATTTTTGCACTAGCTGCAATAAGTTGATATTAATCCAATCCTGGAGAAATGTTCGGAATCAGTTTTAGAAAATAAGTGGATGTTCTAGGGATTTGATAACGACAGCCTCCTTTAGGAGACGGTTATCATTCTACGCTTCCAAGGTGACCTGGATGACAGAGTGACTGTCAGAGTTATAGTTTTCCCTCTGACGGGGGGTTATAGTTTGGAGAGGTGGTCCAAGAAGATACTGAGGGAAGCATGACGCAGGATACTGATTAATTTCATTTGATGATAAAGTCTAAGAAGTTTGCTGGATTTGGAGTTCATTTATGAACTGGGTCCTATCAGATATCCAGACATATTCTAAGACAGATATTGCTCATTTTGGAAAATGGCTTTCTCCGCGAACTTTAGATTAAGAGAGACATAGAAAGAAATATCAGGGCGGATCCACTCACTGAAGCTATTTCTCGAACGCAATAGTTTTACAAACGAGCTTTGTGAAACTGATTAGTAGAGGAGTTGGATGTTCGGTATCACACGGGCTATGAGTATGCGACATCGTAATAATTAGCCTTAAGTGCAAATGGGAGATTGTTGGATATGGTGCCCTCAAAGTCAATTATTGGATCACAGGCACATGATTGCAATGATTGAGGGAGGACCTATACCGGTAGGACATTCTTACTCGAGATGATAGTATGCTATCTAGTTTGTCTTTATCATCACTATTACATGTTGATAGAGCCCATAGGATTCTTGCTTGACTACCGGCATTATGATGGCGATCATATACGTGGGAGCTGGTGGTCTATAAGCGCATCCTTAAATGTCCCTAGTCGTGGGAGTTTCGAGATTGGGCATCGATGCTCTAGAGTAGCTAGTGTATACTGATCGAGACCCCGACGAGAGGTGGTGGCCAGGTCTCACAAGCCCTTGGTGTTAGTTTGTTCACCTAAGATAGTATACAGGTGCTCATTGGGTTATGAGTACACTGGACGGACTCGCCGGGAACCTGCTAGTTGGTATTATACCAATTGTCAGATAGCAGTTCCCAGGTGACATATGTACAGGTTAGTCTGTCGACCTGAGATCATCATTTGTCTCGTGTGAGTTCCCACTGTGCTTTGATTACTACCCTACCACGGCTCAAAGGAGTTGTGCAAACAGGTTTTAGTTGGGTACATTCCCAAGCCATATGGAGGCAGTGAGCGGGTCGTCGGGGATTCGTCTCTCCCTGTATTGGGGGTTGATGTTGCACAGTGCACGGGTGGCCATCACTAGAAAACCTTGGCCAAGGTAGTCGAGAATTACCGATCTAGGATCGGTAGGTTCTCTGGTGGTGATGGTCTTCATACCGACACGAATTATCGCGTTGTTAAGGGTCTGACTTTATCCATCCCCCTAGACCTGATATGCGATACTCACAGACGAACGGACCGGACTGTACAGATATTGTCACTGTCAGGCTCAGTAGGGTTTCAGGATGAGTTCGCTCGTCAGCTTCCCTTTCGCTCAATACATGGGCAGCCGTTACGTACAGCTAGTACTACTGACGTGGTTGTGGTTAAACCCACTGCCAGCGTATTGATGAGTCCTTAGAGTACCCCACAGAAAGTTTCTCAAGTTCGGGAGAAACGTTGTAGAGGCCGTATGGTTTTATGGCACGGTCCGATCATATACGTGCACTTTTGCACGGATCATGATCGGACGGATCATACTAGTGGACTTTGGTTTTAGCCGGATCTTAGTATTAGATTGGTTGGATTACTTTCGTCTCGTAGTATTCGTATTCAGTCGGAATACGGATGCGGGTATGTATATACGGATGAGGGGTATTCTTGTAATTCATTACAAGATTACTTTAGTTGATGTCATTACTTTTTTGGATTAAACATTTTGGTTTAAATGTTTATTTGGTGGAAAGTGTGACTCATTCTTGGCACGAACCTAGCTTGCACACTTGTTGACTCAAGTCATGAGTCATTTGGGTTGAGCTAGAGTTTTTGTCTTGGATAAGATATTTTGTGCATAGTGTTTGGAGATATTTGGTGAGGGAAATGAGATATTTTGCCATCACAAAATATCACAAAATATATATACAAAAATATGGGGCAGCCATCACTTGAAAATATCCATCTCTTTTTCTCAAGTCTTCGCTTGCTCATTTTGCTCACTTGATTTTTCTTGAGCTCACATCTTTCACCATGGGCATCTTCTTCAACCTCTATTCTATCCCTCTTATGTGTTGAGAATCCTAGAGTGTATTGAGACTATCCCTTCTCTACTTCACCTTGGACATGTCGGCTAGAAAACTTCATGTCCGAGTTGCTTCAGTTAGAAGCGGGAGCCTGTATAAAGATTCCTCGATGTGGTGCCACTTCGACAAGCGAGACCGGAGGGTGAACTTCGTCGGGGCAGCCGCGATAAGCATAGGACGGAGATTGAAGACCGAAGGACACGGATCGATCAGTATAATCTCTGAACTCATTTTACAGATTGCTAGTTAACGGTTAATGGAACGATCCGGGTAAAGGTTATGGTAGCGTCAAGTTTCGAAAAGTTTTTGTTCCGC
Source organism: Agapanthus africanus (assembly GCA_030015575.1). Lineage (NCBI taxonomy): Eukaryota > Viridiplantae > Streptophyta > Magnoliopsida > Asparagales > Amaryllidaceae > Agapanthus > Agapanthus africanus. The sequence goes on from JASDDO010000026.1 coordinate 495,150,003, forward strand.
ATTTGGCCTCGGATTGACGGCCGGGATGCTGCTGTAGCCTAACAGATGCCACCTCATTTATGCTTTAACCTTTTTGGATTAAAAGGTTAATGAGGTGGAAGGATGAGGTGTTTATTGCATTTATTGTAGCATGGCTCACATGGTGACTCATGGGGTGACTCATGGTTATTATTGTGGCATGTTTGATATTTGTGTTTGTGTTAAGAGATATTTTGGAGACTTGAGATATTATTGTATGCTTCATTCAATAACTCACAACACTTAGTCGTTTTCTTGAGTTAGTTTTTTACTTCACACTCTCATCCTAAAGCTTCTTCTTCTACCTTCACCCTAAATGCCTCATGTGTTGAGAAACCTAGGGTGTTTGGAGACAAATTAATCCATCATTGGATTCTACATCCTCTAGGCTATCTAGTTTAGCGAACTAGGTACCTTAGTTACCTCGGCTATGATGTTGGAGCTCAAACTATAAATCCTCAGGTGGATCATCTTCGATGGAGAGAGACCGGCGATCAAGCATAATCATGGTAGCCTTTAGGAGCTAGGGAAGATGGTTAAAGACCGAAGGACACGGATCATTCGGTATATCCATTCTTAGATCCTCTTTATGTTTGCTAGATTAGGGTTAATGGTCGATCCATATTATGGGGTTGTTCTAGCGCCGTTTTTATAAAAAAATTGTTCCTCATTCGGTCATGGTAGATGGCCAGGGCGCCGGCATAACCCAACAAGAAGTTCCTCATTGTATGGCGGAGGAGTAGGCTTTTTCTTGTCGGACCTTCGATTTCTTTGGTTGACAAGAGTGGTTTCTATCAATCACAGAGTCTTGTACTTTTCTCCAGAATCTATGAATGTGCGAGGAGAGCCGCTGGTAAGGCCTCTCCCGCTTTTCCTATACTGTAACTTTTGCAGGTGGGGGAGATTTCTTTAGCACCGCCGTTGGGGAGTTTTTACGCACCCTCCTAAGCGGTTTAAAACGGTTCCCAGTTGGAAAAACAATGTCAACCTCCACCATTGGAGCTAGTGGGGTGAGTCCATAGGGGGAGTTGCCCCCAGCTTCTCTCACTCGGCGCCAGTGGCGACGTCGGGCATGCCTTGCTGAAGGGACCGCCTCAGTTTTGGAAGCGGCTTCATCATGCCCCTGGCTTTGTTGAGGGGTTTCAATCGGTATCAGCCTATTGAAGACCGACATCCTTGATGGAGTTTGAGGAAGGCTGGCCAATCTTTCGAAGACCGATTGCCTGATGGGGGAAGCACCTTTGACAGCTTTGACTGTAGAAGGAGTAGGAAGGGCTAGCCGTTTTAGGGTAGCCCCTTCAGGTATCACGAGCTTCTTTATGTTCCCGTTCGAGATTTTGCTCTACCTGTTGAAGACTGAGACGACAGAGTTTGACGGCTTTCTGATGGGAGCCGTCGTGGTTGATAGCCGATCGAAGACGGAATTTCAGGGAGCTTCTTCTTATGGCGCTGAACCACCGAAACTCACAGGTGGGAGCCTTATCCCGAAGAACAGTCATGTAGTAGCCTATGTGACCTGCCCCACCGGCATTAAAAAAATAGAGGTCACGTTGGGCCCATAGGTCACTCCTCCAGTTGAGATGGAGCGGGAGTTGCTGTTGCACGAGGTGCAGTTGAGAGCTATTGATATTCTGCATAGGAGAAAAACACCAAGTTTTAGTATCTCGAATCCAAGAGAAACCGTAGAGAACCGCGATTTTGTTCGCGAAACACGACACTCGAAATGTGGAGTGGAAAGAGAAAAAGGTCCCATCAGGCATGCCAGAATCTGTTTACCGCCGAAGAATGGACTGAGACGTTGGGACGTCTAGCCTGAATTTGGAGGAAGATGCTATTTTGGACATATCTACCCACCTCTCCGAAGATACCGAGTTGATTTATGGCACCATATATCGAAGGTTTGGACAGATGTGACCGTTGTAGTAGACTTTATCAGATTCCTCCTCATTTGTGAGGTTTTTTTTTATTGTGGGGACGATTTTCCCTGCATGCACTAGCCCCTGCAGTTAACTACACTATCGCGTTGCGATAACAACTTTCTCTTACTCCAGTAGTTCATTTTGTGTCGTGTGTATTTTTTTTATTTTGGTTGCCCGTGGATTGTATACGGAGACTAGTTTATGTCGTCGCCCATAGGACGTGGATTAGTCTAAATCCATATATTTTAGATTTGGGTTTGGGTTTTGAAATTAGCTTATATTTTCCTTTAGTTCAAAAATATTTTGTTTTATTTAAGAACCGTTAATCTAGTTTGAGATTAAAATCAACTTAAATATTTGAGCATTTGGGCTCAATTTATTTTTAACTAAAGATACGTTAGTCCTGTTTGGGACTAAGATCAACTTAGCAAAATTTTAGGGATCACTTTTTTTATTAAGATCCAACAACAAAGCATTTATGCTCAGATGCTAGAAATTTCAGGGAGAGACTTTTAGCCAATTTGGACTTGGTCTGCCCAGTCTTTTCTTCTTTCTTTTTCTTTTATTCAAAAGTGCTAAGCACTTATTTCGGTTTTATTTGCTCAGTGTCACGACCCGAAAGTACGGAACGTGACTGGCACTTAGATTACGAGACGTCTAAAGGCGTAACGTAAACTAAGTCAGCCAAAGCCCAGAAAATCTAAACCAAAACCAAAGAGAGTGAAGGAAACCTTTCATGAAAAATGACTTGAAATCAATTTAGTTGCATTGAACCCCTTTTAAAAAAACATCAAAAATTTCCGAAAATTTCGGCAAAGTCTCCTCTGTAAATACTATCCCCCAAAATGGGTACAACAAAATATATAAACCTGTAATCACAAAATGGCATCCCCAAGCGGGAGCTAGCTCTTCGCCCAAGGCGGATCACAATCACACGCAATATATATATGTAATATCAAGAAATGAGCATAAAGAATGCAAAATATAAGAAAACACAACGTCGGCTCAAGTGAGCTCGACCAAAAGACACCACATATACACAAATCTCTCAGTCTCATCACTAGGTCGCATATACACATAAGAAGTGGTAGATGGAGAATACTAGATACAAAAATAGTACAAAAAAAAAGATAAAAGCACTATCGCAACCCACCTACGAGCAATGTCGCGAGTCTGAGCAAAAGAAGTCACTAGCAAGATAAGCCGTCGCTACTAGGCTGATGAGTCCGACCTGCAAGACACTGTGGCACAACGGGGGTGAGTTGCCAGCTCGTGAGTAGAATATAACATCTAGTAAGGCTATCGTAAGAATGCACTCAAATGCGTCACAACATGTATGTCCAGATGTGATGTAATACCTCTAGTATGCATGCACATGTATGCAATGTCAATACTAAATCTTTAGGTGTTTTAAATGCTATGAGTTCTGCATTCTTAACTTTAGAAAAAAGAATATCTGTATAATAACTAAATACCATCAAGAAATCATCTGAAACCCGTGTCAAGCATCGACACCAAATATGAAAACACATCCGTCTCAATGTCTCACTGTATCAATGTCTCAATACATCGGGCTCCGTCAGTCCTGATCGGCCCATATCATCAAATCTTACGACAACCGTCGGTATCCTCAAGATATCCGCCGCGCCAGACATCACCGGTAGGTAGTCTTCCCCTGCCAGGATCATCGTCTACAACTCGATCTTCTTGCCCCGGGGTACCATACCGGGCCCACCATGTACCCGAGACGGTTCATCCACTCCTCGAATCGGGTCTCGAAATCCAGCAGAAAACATGAAAACTCATGGTGGACGACACATACATCACGAGAAAACCGTAACTTTGTTTTTAAAAAAAAATGATAATTATAAGCTTTTATTAAATTCTTGCGGTTTTCCCCAAAATCCAGAAATCGCAGCAATACTGAAATCCTCAAGAAAATCATAATACTCAACATGTTGTATATGATAAATGTCTATGATATCAAGGTATGCGATGCAATTCGTGGCTAGAAATCTATGTAAGTATGATGATGATGCGAGGTAAATACATGCTTTGCGATTTCGTATATCATGTAAGATGCAATTGGTGACACTAAGCTAAACAGGTTCTATGGTGCTTGTGGCATGGCAATTACCAAAGGCGTGTGTGTCACATGAATAGTGCGCGTGCAACAGGAGCCAATGGTAATGGTGTTCGTGTCCTACCAAGTAATATCGCACATGTGTATATGAATATCCATGCAATCTAGCAGACGATTAGCTATAAGGGTATGAAATGTGAATGAGGGGGGTTAGCTAACTAACATTGCAAATCTTGCAAGAAATAAAGTAATCCTAACTAGGGGGCACCTCGGGCCATCCAGACGATTCCCCCATAGATGAATACATCTACTCACCTGAAAGCCCCGCTAATCCGATCCGACCACCGCCTTGCCTTTGCGCGCCGCGTCCGATATTTCCGCGACCGATCCTAGAATTGTATAACACACAATATAAGATTACAGATTTCTGAAATGACGCAACTCACACTATGAAAAGATCGACGCTCTCGAATTAATCACAACATGCACTCGGTACGCGGAAAATACACGAAAATCGTTAAAACCTTAACTAAAATCGCCGTTTCGGGGCAATTGTCAAAACTAAAACCCGACTAGACAAAACTCCGCATTCACACACCCTAATAGTCGTATAAGATGCTAATTATATCGCCAAAATAACACAATTAGATCACCTCCTAAAATTTTAGAAAAACTAGTAAGCAATTAGCATGCCGATTTCAAAGCAAACATCGCGAATTAACGATATCGCGATCGCAACATCGCACAAATATTCCACCTAATACACTAGATGGCCACAATACTAACCTAAACACACTTATTCAACTTCAAACCCTAACTACAAAATCACCTCTTTTCTTGAAATTTCAAAAACAAGAATTTATAACTAAAATTCACACTTGAACTATTAATTCTAGCAAATTAAGCAACTAGATTAGGATTTATACCTTACAAGAGTTGATTCCAAACTTGCACTAGCCTCCAAGACACCTCTTTTCTTCACTTTTCAAACAAATTAGGGTTAGGGAAGGGATGGATTTGGGTTTTGGTTTGAATTTGAGAAGGAAAAGTGTGTATTTTTTATGAAATTTGTTGATTTTTGCAAGAATTAAAGCAAGAGGAGTGAGGGAAAAAAAGGAAGGGGGAAGCAGCAAGCTCGACCTGAGGTAGAGGAGGGTGTGTGTGTGAATGGTGTAGAAAATTCTACACAAAAAGCCTTTCCCAAGCTCAATTAATGACTATCACATCAATTTTTACACAAAAAACCCCCATTTTAAGCCATTTTTGAATAAAATTTTAAACCATAGAACAAAAACTTTGAAAAGTCTTGATAAAATTTTATTAACACTAAATTTTAGTTTATAATGTTTCCTAGGTGTGTAATTTACCTAATTAAATTTGTATTTATCACTAATTTAATGTATTTTTAAAAGCTTAAAATAATATTAAAAATAATTAATTAAGGAAATTGTTTTAATTAACTAGAAAATTTTAAGTGACATTTTAGTGACCAATTTATAGTAATATCTTATCTAAATTTTGTATGATTAGGTCTATAATGAAAAATACCTATTTTTACTTTTTACGGAAAAGGCTGCTAATTTAGCCGATTACCAAAAAACTGCCTAAACGATTTTCGAAGCGTTACAATCTTTCCCCCTTAAAGAAATTCGGTTCCCGAATTTACAATTTAACTATGCGTACCTTCAAAAAGATGGGGATATCTCTTCCTCATCTCGACCTCGGTCTCCCAGGTGACCTCCTCGCTGTTCGGGCCACGCCAAAGGACCTTGACGGACGGTATAACCTTCGACCTTAATTTCTTCACCTGCCGATCCAAAATGACCACCGGCTGCTCGGTGAATGGTGTTAGTTATATGTATGCCCTAGAGGCCATTACTGTACATAGGATGTATATTGTAGTGGATGCTGGGACATATATAGGGAGGACTTTCTTGCTCGACATGATAGTATGCTATCTGGTTGAACTTTACCTTAACGTGTATACTGATTGTCTCTCTGTTACATGTTGGTAAAGCCCTTAGGATGTGTGCTTGACTACCTGGACTATGATGCGGATCATACTAGTGGGGACATGGTAGTCCATAAGTACATCCTTCAAAGTCCCTAGTCGTGGGTGTATCGAGACGGGGCATCGATATACCAGAGTAGACTAGCGTATACCTTCTCGACCCATACAGATGGGCGATGGATGATCCCATATCCATTGGTGTTTGACATCAGAGATGATATAGGGTGCTCAGTAGAGACTGGGTACACTGGACGGACTCGCCGAGAACTCCCAGATGGTATTATACCTCACGTCAGATGGCAGTTCTCTGGTGACACTGGTACAGAGTAGTCTGTTGACCCGAGATCGTCATAGAGTCTTGTGTGGTTCCCACTGTGCTTTGATTTCCATCTTACCACGTCCAAGAGGGCGTGCAAAACGGTGGTTTTTGGGTACAGTCCCGAGTCACATGGAGGCAATGAGCGATAGGAGGGGATTCGTCTCTCCCGGTATAGGGAGTTGATGTTGCGCTGTGTTCGATTGGCTATAACAGGAAATCCCTGGCCAGGGTTGCTGAGATTTACTGGTAAGTGTTACCAGTAGTTTCTCGAATTGTTATAGACCTCATATCGACACGACTTATCGAGCTATTGGGGTCTGACGTTTACCACCCCTAGGCAAGATATGCGACATATCAGACGATCAGACCGGACTGTACGGTAGTGTTACTGGTTGGATTCACTGGAGTGTGAGCGGGCTTGCTCGTCGATCTTCAGATCGCTCAATACCCGGGTGGCCGTTACGTTTAGCAGACCGCTTGCGGCTTGTGGATGTTTGATATGATCATCATCTGCTGCCGGCGTATTGACGAGTCTTTAGAGTCCTACACAGAGGTTTCCTGGCTCAAGCGAAACGAAATAGGAGCGCATATGAGATATGTGCGGGACCGAGAATAATACGGTATGTGATACTGTATTCGATTCTCGCGATGTGACATTGATCGGTTATATGCGATATAGCCGGGTTATCGGATCAAGTGTTGATTCGATAAGTTGTTTCTGATGATACCAGTCGGTTATGTGCGACATGACCGGATCGTTAAATCAAGTGTTGATTTAATGATTTAATGCATAATTGTATATTTGATATATTACTTTGCATTAACTAGTATCGGTTCACTTTAAAATGGATTTTCTCACTCGGGTGTGCGCATTGCATATGCGATATGATTTTGTGCACTTGCTTGTATCATGTTTGATGATGCATGCCTAACTTGGTTAATTGTAAAGAATGAACCATGGTAATGAATGGGTTAAGGTTTTGTTTTTTATTTATTCATTTATCTTTCTTATTTATTCTTTTTTTGGAAAAAGGAAAAAGGAAGATAAATGGTGGCATATTTTGGATTTAGTTGAAGTTTCTTGAAACTTTGACTAAGTCTTCATTCTTGTCCTACACTTAACCCTAACCATTTTAACTAACCTAAGTTAATTCTCTACACTTAACTAGAGTTAAAAGTATGATAAGTATTGTTTTATTTTCTATTTTTAATTAAGACTTATCATAACTTTCTTCTTCTTCTTCTTCATCTTCTTCTTCTTTGAAGAAGCTTGAGGTCATCAATGGTGGATTGATGATTTGAGTGAGAAATCCAATTCTAAATTCTACCCACTTCCTATTTCTTCATCCTCTACCTCTTGCCAAGTAGTAGAGTGTGTTTCCTTCACAAGTTTTTAGGGCTTGGTGAAGGTGGAGCTTGATTTAGCGATGCCTCGACGTAGATCATCTTCGGCATGGACATCGACGACCTAGCTCGCTTTTTCTCCGACGATGCCGACTCTAGAGCCCGGATTCCTTTTGGACAGCGGAGACGACTTCGTTGCGGAGCTATGGAGGTGGAGCACCGGATCTACAAAGGTTGTATTTCCGATATCCCATTAGTTAAGTTGTTAACTAGATTGTTTTTCGCCTAGATTTCTAGCCAACGGTCCGTATTAGGGTTTCTCGGCACCTAGATTTTTTGAAATTGGCACGGTTGATACCTTGTGAGACCCATTAGGGTGCCTAGGAACCCTACAGTGGTATCAGAGCCTAGCTAGAGCCTTAGGCGAAGTCTAGACGCGATTTGAAGTCCGAACGAACCCGAAACCCGATCACAAACATGCTCTCTGTCCAATTTTCAAAATCTGGGATTTTTCAACATTAAAAATATGCAGAAAAATCAGCAGGCAATTCTAAGGGAAACTGTAAAATTCGTGTGCGTAATTCCTTCAATGCGCCGCGGTTCCGCGGCACGAGCTTGGCTCGTGCGGCGGATCCACGGCTGTTTTGTCCTTTGTGGCATACAAATTTGCACAGTAACTCTTATTAAATTATGCTGGATTTTCTGGGAATTTTTAATATTAATTCAAGTGTTGAATTTTCTGCAGTTGTTTTGGGGATTCGGTATTTCGATCGGATTATCAAATTTCGTCTTTTGTGTATTTCCGGATAATTTTTAGAATATGTTAAAAAGTTCGACCGGATATAAATACCCAATTTTTCCCCTGTCGGGAAATTTCCAAGTGTTGGATTTTTCCGTAGTTTAACGACGTTCTAAGTAGTGCAAGTAACGCGATGGACCCTCTAGAAGACAACAAACCTTAACTCGATTATATGACCGTCTTGAACCGCCCTTTGAACCTTCAGGTTTGGGGCAGTACGGCGTGCCACATGTGAGGCGTTGGCTTGACCCTTTTACGGCTGGACCGTTGGTACTGAGGCACGAACTGAATGTTGTTAGACTTATTTCATGTGTTGATCTGTATCGGGAAAACTTGGGTGTTCGAATGTTCAATCGGAAAGTTTAACATTTTCTATTTATCCGGAATGGGATACAATAATTTGAATTCACAATAGTTATGTGATTACTGAATGAATGTTATAAACATAGCACTTTAGTCTCACTTGATCGGTTGTCACGGAATTTTGATGTGATCAAAAGTCCGTCGCAATCACGTAGCGTACGCGGATACTCGCCGGGTAAACTTAATAGACAGCCTCACTCCATAACCCCGACCAAGTGACTGTAGGAGAACCCCGTCGCCGAAAGCATCCGTTCGGGTGCTCACGGTAGCGGTGTTCCGCCTTGGTGCACTTTGTCGACGGTATCGGGGGTGCGGCCGCCTACTGAAGTTTGCAACGAGTATTCGATCAGGATGTCGGGAATCTTGTTGAATTACCCGACTTGATATTGAAAAGAGTTTTCGATAATGAGACTAAAATGCGGGGTTTATAATTGTTAGGCATGGGATGTCTAAGGAATTCATTTGGTCAGGCATGCGATGTCTGAGGTGATTGCGGATTCCAACTGTTGTAGTTTTACACTTTCTTTTCTGTGACCGTAAGTGTAATATGTGATATCGCCGGTTTCGTTGCTATATGTCAACGATAATTGGGATGCGCATATTTACTTACGTTGATGACATGTGATGTTATGTGTTGCTGGATATGTTATATTGGATTGTCGTGTTTGAATAGCCGGGGTTTTTTATGTGAGATGAGTGTTTTTCATTTTCATTCATGTAAAAACTTGTATGTAATATTCTTTTATTGGTGCGCTTCCAGGTTGCGGAAGTTGTCACCGTTTGTATATTATTTACTTTTCCGCACTAGGATAGACCCAAGGAGGAGGGCACAAGTAACCGGGTTCTGGAGTCCAGTGGGAGACCAACTCGAGGAGTCGAGTCCGGGTCTCCTAACTCTAGAATTGGTAGGGTTGCTTGCCGCTCTCGTAGGGGTCTAGGGGTGTGGGTTTGGCTATTCATCACGACCGTGGAATCCGTGTTTTATACTGGCTCGTATTGAAAACACGGACGTCCTAGTATATCCAATATTTCATATGTTTCTTCTGCTGAGATATCTGTGATGTGATCATGTGATGTTCTGTGATAGATACAGTATATAGTATATATGATATATTATATAGGCGTTACTTATGTTTTACACCCGCGCTAGCCCTGCCCCGCTCTGCCGTTAGTTACCTAACCTAACGGTGCACGAGGGGACATCGAGGCGAATGCGGATGGCATAAGTGTACGTCGTATTTATCTGTAATGTTTAGGTACTTTAAATGATGGGACTTCATTAATGTGATTAATGAAATAAAAGAAACCTAAGATGTTGTAGAATCGAATTTCAAAATAAAACAGGTAGCTACAGTTCTTGCTTTGCACAGTGGTATATGTGATATATCCTGCACCTTATTCGATGAGGAAAGGACCGAGATCCCTTCACCGGGAGTGACTCCTTTAGCAATAACTGGCCGATGCTACACACTCGGTTTGTCTTTTGATTGCTTTTAAGTGTTTTTGCTTTGCATAGTGATATATATGATATATCTCGCACCTCATTCGACGAGGAAAGGACCGACGATCCCTTCACCGGGAGTGACTCCTTTAGCAGAACTAGAAAAGCCTCAAAAGCACTCCATTTCAAAATCATTTGATTCTACAACGATATAAAGTTCATTACGGAAAAGGTTTTCTTAAAAACCTGTCGTAGCCCTCCGTCATTTCAGATAGGTAATAGTTAGTATTCGTGCTGCGTTTGTTGACTCAGTCAAGGCGTAGTGTGCGGTAGCTGATTATTGCTTATCTGCAAAGCATATGATGCGATTGGATTAGGGTAGTCGTGCGGCCTTGTTGACTCAGTCAAGGGTCGTGCGGGTGGGTTTAATTCAATCGAGAAATGACGGGTTGAACTTTACTTGCGGTCTATGGTTTGTTGACTCAGTCAAGGTCATAGATCGCATGGGGCAAAATATTATCGGGAATTTCAAGTGTTGAAATTTGCAATGAGATTGCATACCTTCTATGAGATAGTTGGATCCCGATACCCACTGCGAGTAAGAGTTACTCCTGGGAGAGTTTTATACATTACAATTAGCCGATCAAGTAGGTGTCTAGAAAGGTGTCAACGGGGTTACGCCTCTGGGAAAACGAGGTTTACATTAATTAGGTTCGTGCGAAAGCACGGGGGACCTCCCTCAAAGTACCGACACTGGCCTGGCTGAAAGATTGGCGAACTTGTAGTGTGTAATTAATCCCGGCTAGTCTTTCCTTTTAGTGTTTGAAGGAAGATTTGATAAAAAGCAGTGGGAGCCATCCTGATTAGATAAAATAATAACCAATCTATTCTTGCAAGAGCGCACGCTGAGTGTTTTCTTCTCTCTCTCTCCAGGTAGCGACCATATCACGCCTTAATCAAGATAATAATACGGATTATTGACCGAACCCGCTTGTTATACTGAGCTGGGGAACGTTGGTCCCGCTCCAACTTATAATTGTTATAAGACAGAGCAGGAAATTGGGGAATACCGGATTTCCCGTGCCGCCCAAACGAAGAGAGTGCATGCTGATGCATCATCTTCGGGTGTGTTCATTACAGAGAACTGTTTCTCAGTATCCTTTACGTCCTGGGTATGTGATACCAGATCAGGATCCCAGATATGTAATCTGTTACATAGGCTACAGAAAGGTAGAAAACTGAGAACGGGCGATAAGTTTCATGAGGCAGAAAACGGGGCAAGTGTTGCAGCCAAGTCTGTTGGTCACTGTCACCCTGTATTACTAATACATTGATTCTGAACGAATGTTATTAGATACCGAACCTGACATACCAAATCATATCACTCTCTTTGTTAGAAAAGAAAGGATATAATTTTGTATTGTTGGATAATGTTTTGAACATTTCCTATATCAAAAGTTGATCGGTTCAGGCGCGTTATCTAAAAGCATTGATGTTCTAAATCAAACTACAGTTCTTAGTATACAGAACACACACAAGAGGAAGAGTTCAGAAATGAACGAATCCTTCTTGAGGTATTGTAGACTAGGTCATATCAATGCGACCCGACTAGCTAAGTTCCACATAGATGCATATTTAAAACAGTTTGAATCTACATCTTATGAAACTTGCCAGTCATGTCACAAAGATAAGATGACCATAACTCCGTTTACTGGAAACAGAGAAAGAGTTAGTGAACTCTTGGGATGATACATGTTGATGTATGTAGGTCCCCAGTCTACACATGCCAAGACTGGTTCTTTGTACTTCATTACATTCTCTGATAATCTCTCGAGATTCAGACATATGTTCCTGTTGAAACACAAGTCCGAACCTTTTGAGATATTCACAGAATATAAGTTAGAAGTAGAGAACCAAAATAAGGGTATAAGTATTATGTCCTATGATGAGATCAAGGAGGAGAATACTTGAGCACGGAAATACTGGACGATTCTAAAGGAGAATGAGATTCTCTCTCAGTATTACTCCTCCGTATACGCCATAGCACGATGGTATATCGGGGCGGAGCAGATACACCCTATTTGATATGGTGTGCTCTATGATGAGTACTACTGAGTTACCTATTTCCTTTTGGGAGTTATGCACTTGAGAAGCTGCATACCTATTGAATAGGGTTCCAATCAAATCAGTTGCCTACCATTTCATATCTGATATGGAAAGGGAAGAGCCCATGTCTTAAGCAAGTTAAGATTTGGGGTTGACCGGCCTATGTCTAAAAGCAAAATCCGGACAAGCTCGAGGCAAGGTCTGTAATGTGGAACTGGAAATGTTCCAGCTATACAAACAACAGCAGATGATTTGGTAGAACCAAAGGATTCAGTAGATTACCAACGAACCTCAGCCTCTCCGCCGATCTAGTAGGGTTCCTCACCCACCTGAGAGATACCTCGGTTTCTCTATGACAGTGGGAGCGAGGATTACATCATGAGATGATGACCCAACTAGTTTCGAGCTGGCCATCAGGAGTAAGACTCTGTAAGAATGGCTGGATGCTTAGTGATCTGAGATGGAATCCTTATACACCAACAAAGTATGGACTTTGGTTGCTATATCTGAAGGGTTAAATCCCCATCAGGAGCAAGTATATCTTGAGAAGATTACTTGGTGTATATGGAAAGGTTGAGACTTTCAAAGCTAGACTTGTTAAAGGTTTTCGTCATCAACCAGGCGTGGATAATGATGAAACCTTTTCAAGTATCTATGCTTAAGTCCATCCAGATCCTACTTACCACGGCTACATACCATGACTACGATATCTGGTGGTTGGGTGTCATGACTGCTTTTCTAAATGATATTTTGGGAGAGAGCGTCTATAAGTACACAGCCAGAGGGCTTCGTAGACAGTGGGAGCAGCGGAAACGTGTGCAAGATGCTTTATAGGATAAAGCAGGCATCGCGGAGTTGGAACATCTGTTTTGATGGATTAGTCAAACAGTTTGACATCATCAAAATGGTAGATGAACCTTGTATATACAAAAAGGTAGTAGGGAGTATGGTGGTGATCCTCGTAGAGTACGTGGATGACATACTCTTGATAGGGAAGGAGTTTCCTATGCTACGCTCGATCAATCTCCGCTTATCACAATGATTCTCCATATAGGATCAAAGTGATACCTCCTAAATCCTGGGTTTTTGGATCTATGAGATAGATCTAATTGGATGTTAGGACCCTCACTAGTTGTAGTGAGATGGTATCAATCGATCCTGGGGAGAATCACTGGAAAGGTTCCAGGGTGATAAAGACGACTGAATGTCAGTCGCAGGCATTGTCTTTACCCTCAGTAAAGGGACGGTATGCTGGAAGAGTTCCAAGCTAGATACCGTGACATACTAGATGATAAAGGCAGGATACATCGCTACTTAAGATGCTACCAAAGAGGCTGTTTGGGTGTATATTAGTTCATGAGATGAACTACGTTCCTCCCATTGTGTGACAATGGAGTTGTGGCTTATGCCAAGGAACGTCCGTCCCATCAGTGATCCAGACATATTCTAAGGCAGTATCACTTGATCATGGAGATGGTTAATCTCCAGGGAGATCGAGGATAGGAGAGTAGACTCAGAGGACAACACAGCGGATCCACTCACAAAGGCCTGTTCCCAGAGAGAGATTTTTATGGGATGGTTGAGTATGAGATACTACAACCACTGCTATCAGATGGCCCTAGTGCAAGTGGGAGATTGTTAGTTATATGTATGCCCTAGAGGCCATTACTGTACATAGGATGTATATTGTAGTGGATGCTTGGACATATATAGGGAGGACTTTCTTGCTCGACATGATAGTATGCTATCTGGTTGAACTTTACCTTAACGTGTATACTGATTGTCTCTCTGTTACATGTTGGTAAAGCCCTTAGGATGTGTGCTTGACTACCTGGACTATGATGCAGATCATACTAGTGGGGACATGGTAGTCCATAAAAGTACATCCTTCAAAGTCCCTAGTCGTGGGTGTATCGAGACGGGGCATCGATATACCAGAGTAGACTAGCGTATACCTTCTCGACCCATACAGATGGGCGATGGATGATCCCATATCCATTGGTGTTTGACATCAGAGATGATATACGGGTGCTCAGTAGAGACTGGGTACACTGGACGGACTCGCCGAGAACTCCCAGATGGTATTATACCTCACGTCAGATGGCAGTTCTCTGGTGACACTGGTACAGAGTAGTCTGTTGACCCGAGATCGTCATAGAGTCTTGTGTGGTTCCCACTGTTCTTTGATTTCCATCTTACCACGTCCAAGAGGGCGTGCAAAACGGTGGTTTTTGGGTACAGTCCCGAGTCACATGGAGGCAATGAGCGATAGGAGGGGATTCGTCTCTCCCGGTATAGGGAGTTGATGTTGCGCTGTGTTCGATTGGCTATAACAGGAAATCCCTGGCCAGGGTTGCTGAGATTTACTGGTAAGTGTTACCAGTAGTTTCTCGAATTGTTATAGACCTCATATAGACACGACTTATCGAGCTATTGGGGTCTGACGTTTACCACCCCTAGGCAAGATATGCGACATATCAGACGATCAGACCGGACTGTACGGTAGTGTTACTGGTTGGATTCACTGGAGTGTGAGCGGGCTTGCTCGTCGATCTTCAGATCGCTCAATACCCGGGTGGCCGTTACATTTAGCAGACCGCTTGCGGCTTGTGGATGTTTGATATGATCATCATCTGCTGCCGGCGTATTGACGAATCTTTAGAGTCCTACACAGAGGTTTCCTGGCTCAAGCGAAACGAAATAGGAGCGCATATGAGATATGTGCGGGACCGAGAATAATACGGTATGTGATACTGTATTCGATTCTCGTGATGTGACATTGATCAGTTATATGCGATATAGCCGGGTTATCGGATCAAGTGTTGATTCGATAAGTTGTTACTGATGATACCAGTCGGTTATGTGCGACATGACCGGATCGTTAAATCAAGTGTTGATTTAATGATTTAATGCATAATTGTATATTTGATATATTACTTTGCATTAACTAGTATCGGTTCACTTTAAAATGGATTTTCTCACTCGGGTGTGCGCATTGCATATGCGATATGATTTTGTGCACTTGCTTGTATCATGTTTGATGATGCATGCCTAACTTGGTTAATTGTGAAGAATGAACCATGGTAATGAATGGGTTAGGGTTTTGTTTTTTATTTATTCATTTATCTTTCTTATTTATTCTTTTTTGGAAAAAGGAAAAAGGAAGATAAATGGTGGCATATTTTGGATTTAGTTGAAGTTTCTTGAAACTTTGACTAAGTCTTCATTCTTGTCCTACACTTAACCCTAACCATTTTAACTAACCTAAGTTAATTCTCTACACTTAACTAGAGTTAAAAGTATGATAAGTATTGTTTTATTTTCTATTTTTAATTAAGACTTATCATAACTTTCTTCTTCTTCTTCATCTTCTTCTTCTTTGAAGAAGCTTGAGGTCATCAATGGTGGATTGATGATTTGAGTGAGAAATCCAATTCTAAAGTCTACCCACTTCCTATTTCTTCATCCTCTACCTCTTGCCAAGTAGTAGAGTGTGTTTCCTTCACAAGTTTTTAGGGCTTAGTGAAGGTGGAGCTTGATTTAGCGATGCCTCGACGTAGATCATCTTCGGCATGGACATCGACGACCTAGCTCGCTTTTTCTCCGACGATGCCGACTCTAGAGCCCGGATTCCTTTTGGACAGCGGAGACGACTTCGTTGCGGAGCTATGGAGGTGGAGCACCGGATCTACAAAGGTTGTATTTCCGATATCCCATTAGTTAAGTTGTTAACTAGATTGTTTTTCGCCTAGATTTCTAGCCAACGGTCCGTATTAGGGTTTCTCGGCACCTAGATTTTTTGAAATTGGCATGGTTGATGCCTTGTGAGACCTCATTAGGGTGCCTAGGAACCCTACAAATGAAAGATCACGCTCTAGATGGATCGTCTGGTGCTGAATCTCATGGGAAGGATCATGGTGGTACTTGCGGAGTATCGAGACATGGAACACGGGGTGAACATCGGGAAAGCGGGGCGGAAGAGCTAACCGATAAGAGACTGGACCAACACGCTCTAGGATCTCGAAGGGACCAACATATTTAGGACTCAGCTTCCCTTTCTTCCCAAATCTCATCACACCCTTCATCGGAGAGACCCTCAGGAAAACATGATCGCCAACAGCGAACTCGAGTCGGCGACGGCGCCTGTCAGCATATAATTTCTGCCTACTCTGTGCCGCTCTCATCCTGTCCCGAATCATCTGTATCTTTTCGTTCGTCTCCTGTATGATCTACGGCCCCAAAATACTGCTCTCCCTGAGCTCTGTCCAACATACAGGCGATCGACATCTCCTCCCATATAAAGCCTCGAAAGGTGCCATCTGAATCGTCTCCTGGAAGTTATTATTGTAGGAGAACTCGATCAAAGGCAAATGGCGATCCCAGCTACTACCGAAATCTAAAACACAAGCTCTGAGCATGTCCTCAAGAGTCTGAATAGTACGCTCCAACTGACCGTCAGTCTACGGGTGAAAGGCTGTGCTAAAACTCAATCGGGCGCCTAAAGCTTCCTGATGTTTCTGCCATAATCGGCTGGTAAACTGGGTTCCCCGGTCGGACACGATGCAAGTCGGAACGCCATGCAGTCGCACGATCTCAACAATATAAACTTGGGCATACTGAGAAAATCCAAAAGTGGTCTTCACTGGCAGGAAGTGAGCCGCTTTCGTCAGTCGATCCACAATCACCCAAATAGAGTCATACCCTCGACTGGTCCTGGGTAGACCCACAATGAAGTCCATGGAGACCTGCTCCCACTTCCACTCAGGGGTGGGCAAAGGCTGTAACTAGCCGGCTGGCCTCTGGTGCTCGGTCTTGACTTGCTGACAAGTCAGGCATCTCGACACAAAGTCTGTAACATCCTTCTTCATCCCGTCCCACCAGTAAACCTCTCTCAAATCATGGTACATCTTGGTGGAACCTGGATGCATACTGTATACTGATCTATGTGCCTCCTCGAGGATATCGCGCCTCAGTCCCTCAGAATTTGGTACGCACAGTCGAGTCCCAAATCGAAGTATCCCCTGATCATCAATCACGAACTCAGAAACTCTGCCCTGCCGAATCTGCTCAATAATCTCTAAAATACGGGCATCGTCGGACTGTGCCTCGCGGATACGATCAAGTAATTGTGGGCATGCTCTGAAATGGGCCAGATGTCCCCCTGTAGGAGTAAACTCGAACTGCACCCTGCTGTCACATAAAACCTGCCAATCCGTCGTCGATTGCATCTGTACTGCGCTCAAACAAGATAAGCTACCTCCGGGCCTCCTATTCAAAGCATCTGCCACCACATTCGCCTTGCCCGGATGGTATAAAATCTCGCAGTCATAATCTTTTACCGACTCCATCCAACGGCGCTGTCTCAGATTCAGATCTCGCTGCTGAAAGATATACTTCAAACTCTTGTGGTCAGTGAATATCTGGCACGACTCACCGTATAGGTAATGTCTCCAGATCTTAAGTGCAAATACCACTGCAGCCATCTCTAAATCATGAGTAGGGTAGTTCTGTTCGTGTTTCCTCAGCTGCCGAGAAGCATATGCGATAACTCTGTCGTGCTGCATCAATACACAACCCAGCCCCACTCAAGAAGCATCACAATATACCACGAACCCGCCTGATCCTGAAGGCAATGCTAACACTGGTGCAGTAGTCAGACGAGTCTTCAACTGCTGGAAACTATCCTCACATGCCTGGGTCCAATCAAAAGGGACCCCCTTCCGGGTCAACCCGGTCAGCGGTGCAGCAATACGGGAGAAATCCTGGACAAAACGTCGATAATAGCCTGCCAGACCCAGAAAGCTGCGAACTTCTGTAACAGATACTAGTCTAGGCCAACGCTGAACTGCCTCGATCTTCTTCGGGTCCACACAAATACCATCTCTCGTCACCACATGACCCAAGAAGTCGATACTGTCTAACCAGAATGCGCACTTGGAAAATTTAGCGAACAGCTGATGCTCTCTCAAAGTCTGCAATGTGATACGCAAGTGCTGCTCATGCTCCTCCCGGCTCCGAGAATAAACCAAGATGTCGTCAATGAACACGATGATGAACTGATCGAGATACGGCCTGAATACACGGTTCATCAAGTCCATAAATGCTGCCGGGGCATTGGTGAGCCCGAACGACATCACCAAGAACTCATAATGACCATATCGAGTACGAAAAGCGGTCTTCGGAATATCCTCCTTCCGAACCCGCAACTGGTGATAACCTGATCGTAAATCAACCTTCGAGAAAAACCCTGCACCCTGGAGCTGATCGAATAAGTCATCAATGCGGGGTAGGGGATATCTGTTCCGCACAGTAACCCGGTTCAGCTGACGATAATCAATGCATAAGCGCATACTTCCGTCCTTCTTCTTAACAAACAGGACGAGAGCACCCCAAGGTGACACACTCGGTCGGATAAGCCCTTTGTCCAGCAAGTCCTGTAACTGATCCTTCAGCTCTCTCAGCTCCGCCGGGGCCATCCGATAAAGCGGTATAGAGATAGGCCCCGTGCCGGGGATCAAGTCGACGCAGAACTCAATCTCACGCTCTGGTGGCAGACCAGGTAGCTCGTCAGGGAGTACATCAGGAAACTCTCTCACAACAGAGACCTGGTCCAACGGAACCTCTGTGGAGCTAGTATCACAAACATAGGCTAAGAATCCCTGACACCCTTTCCTTAAGAGCTGACCAGCGCGAAGAGAAGAAATCAAGCTGGGAAGGGTAGCGCTACGATCTCCCTGAATAACAAGAACCGGCTCACCAGGAAAACTGAATCTGACTGCTTTCTCACGGCAGTCCACGGATGCATAACAGGTGGCTAGCCAGTCCATACCAAGAAGAGCGTCAAAGTCCAGCATATCGAGGAGAATCAAATCAACTGAAGAATCTCTCTCCCCAATACGAACGGAACACGATCGGTACACAAAACGGGCAACAAACGACTCGCCTACTGGTGTAATAACGACAAGCGGCTGATCTAACGGAGAAGACTCTCGGCCTAACCTCGGTGCAAAGTATGTGGATACATAGGAATGTGTGAAGCCTGGATCAAATAATACCCGTGCATCAAAAGAACATACTGATAGAGTACCTTTCACGACGGCATTGGATGCCTGTGCATCCTGAGGAGTCAACGCTGTTGGGGTAAAAATTTACACCCCGGTTGACCAAGTCAAAATCAAAGTCGACCTCAAGCCAAGTGGGCCTAAGCCCAGATCCAGTGGGCCCATGCCCGGGTCGAGCCCGAACATGAAGCGGCCGGCCTCCCCCCATGCCAAGATAAAAATTTTGTAATAAATAATTTTGTTGCATTTCTTTTATTTTATTTTATGGATAAATGTAAGAAAAATAGGCATAAAGCCAAATTTTTATAAAGCCCATGGCTTATGTGCAAAAAGAAATGTCACATGAGCCATGGGATAGGCAAAAATGCCATTTTGTGAAGCCCAAGGGAATATGTGTAAAGTGTATAGCCTATAAAGGCAAAGATAATGAAAATATCTCACAACTTTTTTCTCTCCAAAAAAATTTAGATCTGAGATCTTTTCTCCTTCTTCAAGGTTCCAAAATCTTCTTCTTCATTTTGAATTAAATCAAGAGTTTTACTCTGCATTTTATAAAACAAAATAGTTTTTCACAACCAAACCCACAAAAGGGAACTTGGATCTGTCACTAGATCTCAAAAAGGAGAGATTTTTAAAAATCCCACATCTCTTGATCTTCAAGATCCAGCCAACAGAAGAGGAAGAAGAAGAACCCCCTTCATTAACCCAAAGCATCTTAGGAGTTTAAACTCCACCCTATTTTCTCTTTAGAGAATTTCCGGGGCTAAAAGCCCCCTTTTCCTCGCCGGCGCGCTAGCGCTCGAGCGCAAAGCGCCCACGTGCAGACACGTGGCACGCTTGCGCTCGAGCGCCCTGCGCTCGAGCGCAAAGCGGCCACGTGCCGACACGTGGCGCGCTTGCGCTCCAGCGCTCTGCGCCCGAGTGCAAAGCGCCCACGTGCCGACACGTGGCGCGCTTGCGCTCCGGCGCCCTGCGCCTGAGCGCAAAGCGCCCACGTGCCGACACGTGGCGCGCTTGCGCTCAAGCGCCCAGCGCCCGAGCGCAAAGCGTCCACGTGCCGACACGTGGCGCGCTTGCGCTCCAGCACTCTGCGCCCAAGCGCAAAGCGCCTACGTGCCGACACGTAGAGCTCAAGCGTCTAGGCGCTGGCCCCACGCATCCTTTGGATGTCTTTTCCCCCCTTTATTTATATATACATGTATATGTATACATATGTATACATATGTACACATACACATACTCAACGATACTTTCCCTGTTAGAAAAAAATTTCTAACGGGGCGCTGCCCCGCACCCTGCAAGGGGGCTGCTAGCCCCCTTGACCCCCAGCCCGCTATCCGGGTAGCGGGACCCCCGTAAAAACTCTGCGTGGCTCCCGATATATCCAAAACCCCCCTTCAAAACACAACACACGTACACTGCACATCGAGTTCGCATGACCAGTTTAACCCGTCAATCGGAGGTTCCCCCGCTCCAAAGGCGAGGGGTAATTAACGGCAGTTTAGTCCGCGGCTGCCGGAGATTCGGATTCCCACAATCATTAAACCCCGGCCTACCCTAGGCAGGGGGAATCTGTAGTACGCCTGACAAGCGTGCGCGTATTCCCATCTCAATGGGGTGACGAAAAACACCCTACAGATTATGGCACGCCCGGTGGGACCATTCTCTCCTCCCATATTTCGGGTTAAACGTTCATGCGAACTCAATCAATATACATATCGATTGCCTATACTGAAATGATGTTTTCTTTTCGTGCAGCAATCAACTTTCAACGACAATGTCTCCCAAGACGAATTCGGCTTCCAACGCGCCCCCGATCCTGTACGTGGTCAAGGTTAATGCTCGTGTGGTTCTCCCCGCAAGCCTCAGTCGACAGTGGGAGGAACTACCCCGCCAGTTTGGCTCCGTCATCATCTATCCTGCCGGAAGCGCTCATCTGGCAGAAATCCCAGCAAAGCAGGCGGCCAAGCCGGTCTTAAGGGGCAAGAGGCCGAATGTTGTGATCGCCAAGGCACCACAAACGAAACTTAAAACGGTGTCTGAATGGCTCTCTGGGGCTCCAGCTGGGGGCAAGACTTCCGGTACGAAGGGCAACATCAAATGTTGCGGACGAGCTCAGGCGATGACTCCAACAAATGCACAATCGATCGTATCTCCAAAATCCTCCATCGCCCGGTCTACGGTGTCTTCCCAAAGAGCCGAAGTCTGCCAGGTGCTTAGAACAGAAAAGTTAAGGCAGAAGCGGCTCAAGTATCGAGCCAACAAGAGGGCCAGGACTTCGGCCAAATGGAATTTTGTGAAGTTCCAAGTGCAGGGTCGCCCCGCGACGACGGCTGAGTCGAACGTGAGAATCAGCAATTCCTTCGAGCCTCTGAAGTGGGTTCAGAAAAATGCCATGACCGCCAGAATTAAGAAGACAGAGGTCCGAACAATGCTACAAAGAGACGTGTCCCGGCCCCAACAGAAAAGGTATGACACTGTCTCTTCAAGAGTCTATCGGGCGCTCTGTGCCCCACGAAAGCAGCTGGGAAAATCCAGAAAAGAAGCGCCAGCACCATTCAAGAATCCGGCCAGGCCATCTACCTTCAATCGACTGCCCGCTACCGAAATAGGAGGGCCAAGACAGCGATCCGTGAAATCAGCTACCGATAATAAAAAGACGGCTGGATATGTCATCCATACGGTCTATATGGCGGGCGGGCGTCCTAGTGACAACCTTCGCAGCAAAAGCAAGGATGGGGCCACCACATCCCAAGTCCAATCTGGCTTGAATGTGGTTGCCGCTTCCCAAGAACAGCCGCCTCCGCTGGATGATGAAAACCCTCTTGATGAGGACGATAGGCAGAAGGACCCTTCGGTCCAGGCAGAGTCAAGCTCTGAGAGCGAGGAAGAGCCGACCTTCCGCCCCAGGACCGCGGAGAAAGAGCTGCTCCAAGAGCTTCGAAAACAGCTCAGGAGCAAGGATAAAGAGATGACCAAGCTCTATTTGAAGATTGACGACTTAACGAACGTTGTGATGCAGCTTACGGCTCAAATTGCTCGAGCGCCTCCTAATCAAGCACAAGTCGCTACTAATCAACCGGGTGATGACAATCCGAAGCAGCCATTGCCTGCTTCTTTGGGTCCAAGAATGGTCGAGCCGCATGAAAGCCGGCCACACTCCGCTTCTGGGGACGCCTTGGCCCCAGATAGCACTATCCCGCTAACACAGGATCGGATAATGGATTTGGTCACCAGCAAGGTTAAAACATTGGTGGCCGAAGCTGAAGCTCAGAAAGAAATTAGCAGTAGTGGGCAGCCGTATCCCGCACACTACGATCTGATCGAGTTCCCGAGCGGCTACGTCATTCCTAAATTCGGAAGGTTCGACGGAACGGGGAATGCAAATTAGCACGTCGCCTACTTCAAAGCCTCGTGTGGAAATACAGGGGGCAATGACGTACTCCTTCTTCGTCAGTTTGTCAACAGCCTGACCGGTGTCGCCTTCGACTGGTATGCGAGTATACCAGATGGGTCCGTCATTACCTTTGCCCAAACAGAGTCTCTGTTTCGGCAAAGGTTCATGAGTGTCAGTGATAAAATCTCCATTGCCAACCTTGTGAGGACCAAGCCAGGGAAGAATGAAAGCAACACCGACTTTATTGCCCGATGGCGTAATCTCACGGTCAAGTGCGAACCGCCGCTGGAGCAGGACCAGTCTGTCAGCCTTCTCATTGGGAACCTCAGCAATTAGATGGTCTCATTCTTGTGTATAGTAGGCCTCAAGATGTTTCAAGAGCTAACCAAGAAAGTCCAAATGCTGGAACACTCGAAGCAAGAGTCCCCGCCGGACTCTCAGAGAGACAAAACTTAGAAAAGCAAGCGGGACGACAGCCGTAGAAGCGGGAGTTCCAGCAGTACCAATGTATTCAATACGTCCGACAATGAAGAAAAGCGAAGGGCGGGCGAATCCAAAACCAACCGGTCTCGAAAGCCATTGCTGGGAGGAGATGGGCCTTCCCTAAAGGAGAAAAAGAACAAGGTTTACTCTTTCAAAAGGGACAAGGTCCGTAAGATATTTAAAGATTCCTTGAACAACGGCCTACAATTGCCGGAGTTGAAAAGACCCCAAGAAGCGAAAATGACCGACAATCCCCTGTATTGTCCGTACCACCGAGTAGTGAGCCATGCGATCGAGGATTGCTATATCTTCAAGGACTGGGTCGAGAAGCAGTACAAGGCTGGAGAGATCGAGCTATCCAAAAGCGTGTTGGTGAACAATCAAGTTGCAACCGCCAACTTTATACAGACAGAAGTTGAAGCCTTCTGGGAGCAGATAGCTGAACCCGCTGCCCTGACAAACGAAACTGACTCATCACGGCCTCCGTGGAGTACGCACATATCTAATAAGACGAAGAAGATGCAAAAGCTGCTTCAGAAAGAGCCTAGGATGGAATGGGAAGGACAGAAGAAGCCTACCAGTCCAGCTGCCAATGCGGCTCCATCAGGCTCAAAATCCAAGAAGCTCAAGAAGAAGAAAAGTGCAGCTCGGCGCGAAAAAGAGTCTGCAGGGAGATCGACCATTCAAAAATATATCGACTCCTTCGA
The DNA here is from genome assembly GCA_030015575.1 of Agapanthus africanus. Taxonomy (NCBI): domain Eukaryota; kingdom Viridiplantae; phylum Streptophyta; class Magnoliopsida; order Asparagales; family Amaryllidaceae; genus Agapanthus; species Agapanthus africanus. The sequence goes on from JASDDO010000026.1 coordinate 495,174,054, forward strand.
AGAATACGAACAAAAGGAAAGAACATTGATTCAATTGAAGGAGTTCTTCCCTGTACAAGCGGCTGAAATTCTGGAGGAGTTAGAAGAAGACTCCAATGAAGAGATCCCAGTAGTGACCTGCTACGCCATCCATCTTGGCAGCGACTCGGAAGAGGAGCTCTGTTTTTCCAAAGAGGACGAGGAGCTCGCCACAACGGCCAACCAAATCCAGCTCAGAAGCGGCAGGGCTCTACCGCCAAATCAGGGCAATGCCCCAAATGGAAAGGGAAAACAGGTGGCTAATGATGAAGATGGCGGAGAACCGGCTGATGAAAACTCGAGTCCTTCCCCAGTAGACTATAATGTCTTGGCTCACCTTCGAAGGCTTCCGTCTCTCCTGAGCATCTACGACGCCTTGGTCCTATCTAAGGAGCTTAGAGATGTTCTTATTCACGCTCTACAAAACCCCGAGGGGTATCAGGCTCACTTTGCGGAAATTGATATGAAAGAAGCTTAGCAAGCTTTGCATGCCGCCGTAGTCACATTTAAGGATGAAGACTTGCTACTGGGAACAGCTGAGCACAATCGGTCGCTTTACGTGACCGGGTACAGCGACGGAGATCGAATTAATCGCATATTGATTGATCCGGGGTCCTCAGTGAACATCATGAACTTGCGAACTCTGAAGAGTTTGTCAATGGACGTCCGACACCTGTCAAAGGAAAGGATTGTCATTCAAGGCTTCAACCAAAATTGCCAGCAAGTTCTGGGGTCTATAGCTTTGCCAATCAAATTCGGGGATCTGCAAACTGAAGCTAAGATATACGTGATCGACGCCGACACGTCTTATAAGATTCTGTTAGGACGGCCGTGGCTCCACGATTACGGCATTGTCCCGTCAACTCTCCATCAATGCATGAAGTATACTAAAAATGGCGAAGAAAAACGCATCAACGGAGACATCCAGCCGTTCGGTGTGCATGAAGTCCGCTATGAAGATTCTCGGTACTTTATGAACCACCAAAATGCTAAGCCACAACTGACTGAGGATAGACCGGTCCTAAGACTCAAAAGAAAATCTACGTCGGCTCTCACTTTCAAAAGCAAAAACGCCCAAGTGCGCCCGCATTTCGGTAGCGACACTGATGAGTCCGACGCTGGAAGCCCGTCCTTTCGTAAAACTCGCCCTTGTTTCGGCAGTGATACGGACGAATCTGATACTGAAGCCCCATCTAGCAGCAAAGTCCGCCCTCATCTTGGCAGCGACACTGAAGAGTCGGAGGAAGAGGACCTGCCGTGCAACAGCGATGCAGATTGGACCCCTATGCAACAAGCAAAACTACGAGAGACCTTCGAAGTTGTAGAAGGGTCCCTAGCCGTCACAAGGGTACCAGAGCAGATGTGCAAAGAGCTCGATGCATTATCAGTCTCCACTGTGGACCAGCTGAAAACTTTCTACGTTCCCGGGAGGAAAAGTGGACAGAAGGGCATCCTGTTTTATGGGTCAAACCCCGTTGTGCACCCGTACGATTTGTCTGTCGCGTGCCTTCCATATGAGAGAGGCATAAGAGCCGTCCTCAATCCCAGATACTATGCGCCCGAGATGCGGGAATACTTTAAGAAGTGCGGATGCCTGTTATATCAAACGGAGTCCGAAGCAAAGTTTTACGAAGGGCTATGGTATCCGCCCCAGGTCCGAGCACTCATCGATGGACGAATTCCAGATAGACGGGGCATAGGCTACATTCAACCTGATTCCAAAGTGTGCTACAAGGTCCATGTTGGCGAGGCCAGCGAAAGATCAAATGATGATGACGAGATAGCCGAGCCAGAAAAAGCTCCTCAAGAGCTCGAAGATGGCGGACAAGAAACCTTTGATGAGCTAACCGAGATTGACTTAGGAACGCCCGATAATCCAAGGCCGACCTACATCAGCTCGCTCTTATCAGAGGAAATGAAAGCGCAGATAATTGCCCTGCTGCATGAGTTCATCGACTGCTTCACGTGGACATACAAAGAAATGCCTGGCCTTTCCCCTGAAATGGCCGTACATAAGTTGGCTATATCTCCTGATGCTAAGCCAGTCAAACAAACTCCTCGAAGAATGAGAAGGAAACTAGAAGAAAAGGTCATCGAGGAAACTAAGAAGCTCATCGATGCCGGCTTCATCAGGGAAGAGAAATATGCGGACTGGATCGCATGCATAGTCCCAGTGAAGAAGAAAAATGGGCAGATCCGAGTTTGTATCGATTTCAGGGACCTCAACAAGGCATGTCCTAAAGACGACTTTCCGCTACCGGTCAAGGAAATAATGGTCGATAACACCTCAAATTACGAACTGTTCACCTTTATGGATGGCTCGTCTGGGTATAATCAAATCAAGATGTCGCCTGAGGATGAGAAGCACACAGCATTCCGAACCCCGATCGGAATATACTGCTACAAGGTGATGCCGTTCGGGCTGAAGAACGCAGGTGCTACGTACCAAAGGGCAATGACCAATATCTTTGATGACCTAATTCATAAAGTCGTCGAATGCTATGTTGATGATCTGGTCGTCAAGACTAAAACCAAGGACGATCACATCCAGGATCTTAGGACCGTTCTCACCAGACTGAGAGAATACGATCTGAAGATGAATCCTTTAAAGTGCGCTTTTGGCGTGTCATCGGGAAAATTCTTAGGCTTCATAGTCCGACATCGAGGGATCGAAGTTGACCCATCAAAGATAAAGGCCATCATGGAGATGCCCCCTCTGAAGAGTCTGACGCAGCTAAGATCTTTTCAAGGCAAGCTTGCTTATATACAGAGGTTTATCTCAAATTTATCGGGAAGATGTAGGCCCTTCTCAAAGCTCAAGAAGAAAGGAGCTCCTTTTATCTGGGATGCCGAATGTCAAGCAGCGTTTGAAAGCATCAAACAATACTTGTTACACCCTCCAGTGCTGGCCGCTCCCATTCTAAATAAACCGCTGATTCTCTACACTGCTGCGCTAGATGAGTCACTCGGTGCGCTCCTTGCCCAGAATAACGAGGAGGGAAAAGAAAATGCCCTCTACTACCTCAGTCGAACTCTAGTCGGGGCGGAACACAACTATTCCCCAATCGAAAAGCAATGCATGGCACTGATATTTGCTGTGAAGAAGCTGAGGCACTATCTGCTCGCTCATCGGGTTATGCTGATCTCCAAGGTCGACCCGCTCAAACACTTGATGACCAGAGTAAGCCTAGCCGGCAGAATGGCAAGATGGGCCGTCATGCTACTTGAGTTTGACATAGTTTATACTCCTCAGAAAGCAGTGAAAGGGCAAGCTCTTGCAGACTTCCTTGCCGCTCATCCTATACCAGAAGGGTCGCCGCTAAATTGTGAGTTACCCGACGAACAAGTGCTACACCTCGAGAAAGATGAGCCATGTTGGGAGCCCTACTTCGATGGGGCGTCATCAATAAGGAACTCCGGCAGATCAAGCGTCCCGGAGGTAAAAGCGGGGATAGGATTGGTGTTCATCACGCCATCAATGGGAACCCTACGGCATTCTTTCTCTCTCACCGAGCCTCGAACGAACAACGAAGCTGAGTATGAAGCCCTGATAGCTGGTTTGGAACTCGCCATAGAAATGGAAATCCGTCGGCTACGGGTTTACGGTGACTCCCAGCTTGTCGTCAACCAAGTAAGCGGCGACTATAAGATATACAAACTCGAGTTAGCTCGGTACAGAGGTCGGGTGGTGGAACTCATGAAACGGTTCACTCACATTGAACTAATGAGAATCCCCACAGCGTTGAACGGAAAAGCCGACATACTCGCACGCTTAGCCAAGGAGCTGGCTGATCCTGACATGGACGAAATTCCGATCACAGTCAGGAGCCGGCGAATTCTACCTCCAGTCTCTCTATGAGAAGAGGAAAGCACGGAACAGAAGAGCAGTCCTGCCGAAGAAGCTTCGATCATCGAAGACGAGCCCGATTGGAGGGAACCCTTCATAGAGTACTTCCGATGCGACAAGCTGCCCGAAGAAAAATCTGCGAGGATTCAGCTGAAGAAAAAAGCTCTCCGATACGTGTTTTTAAATGACACGTTATACTGCAGGTCATATGACCAACTCTGGCTCAGGTGTCTGTCATTGGCCGAAGCCCAAAAGGTCATGAAAGATGTTCACTCGGGCGTTTGCGGTGCTCACCAATCTGGCCCCAAGATGCGACTTCAAATCAAACGGCTTGGGTATTACTGGCCCACCATGATACGGGATTGCGGAGAGCATGCAAAGAAATGTCAGATCTGCCAAATCCATGGTGATTTCATTCACAAGCATCCCAACCCATTGCATCCTACGGTGGCGTCGTGGCCCTTAGAAGTCTGGGGCACCGACATTGTTGGCCCAATTGATCCTCCGCCATCCAAAGGCCACCGGTTCATACTGGCTGCAACAGACTACTTCTCCAGATGGGCTGAAGCTATCCCGCTAAAAGAAGTCAAGACAAAAGATATTCTGACATTCTTCCAGCATAACATTCTATACCGCTTCGGTACACCAAGAAGAATCATTTCTGACAACGGGCCTTCTTTCAAGAGCTTCAATGTCTCAAGGTTCGCTACTCAGCACAAGATAGACTGGAGATATTCCTCCATCTATAATCCAAGAGCCAATGGGCTAGCCGAAGCCTTTAATAAGACTCTATGCAAACTCCTGAGGAAAAATGCTTCAGCCAACAAGAGAGACTGGAATCTCAAACTTCACGAGGCGTTGTAGGCATATCGTACCACGCACTGTACTCCAACTCAGTCCACTCCATACTCATTGCTCTTCGGAGTGGAGGCGGTCCTCCCCCTTGAAGTCGAAGTTCCAAGCTTAAGAATGGCCGTTCAGCACGAGTTGACGGAGGAGGAAAACGTGCTCCTTCGACTTGAAGAGCTCGATGCCCACGAAGAAAAGAGGCTCGCGGTGCAGCAAAATATGGAGCTATACCAAGCCCAAATGTCACGGGCCTATGACAAGATAACCCGTCTCCGCTCTTTCAAGAAAGGTGAATTGGTGTTGGTCCTCAAAAGACCGATCATCTCCAATCGACATGCCAAGGGAAAATTCGAGCTAAACTGGGAAGGACCATACGTCATCGAGAAAGTGTTCGACGGAGGATCCTACCAACTAATAAGTGCCGAGGGAGAAAGGCCCATGCCACCCATCAATGGCCGATATCTCAAGAAATACTACACGTGAATGCTCCAAGTCGCAGGAGAATTGAGCACATCAGCCCTACGGTCTGGATCATACATCCTGCAAAACCGTATACAATCCACTGGCATAAATAACCCCTATCTCTCCCAAATCCTGCCGGTGAGACTACTTTTAAAGTCCCACCAGCGGCAAAAAAAAAGAGAAAAAGAAAAAAAATTAAAAGAAATTAAAAAATAAACAGTATGTCCACAAGCAAAACGGGCACGGATGAAAACCCAAAAGGGCTCCGTGAGTAAAAACAGCAGGATTACCGGCGAGTCTGTGAAAACCCGAAAGGGCGCAAACTCGTGAAAGGAGATGAAATACACTCACAAAGTCCTCTCGACCTTGTGAGGAGAAAACCCCTGCGTGAGATCCTTACGACTCACAAAGGAGCAACACACTTAGGAATCCTCACGATTCCTAAGGAGAAAATACACCTGCGGGATCCTTACACTCGTAGGGAGAAAATGCTTTTATGGGACCCTCACGGCCCATAAAATTGAAAAGCCTTAGATGATAGGGACCCAAACCTGTCTCCTAAGCCATCATTCCCCAACGGGCAACGGCAAATGACGAGTCGCTCCTGGCATTTCGCTTCAGTGTTAGCGGTGCTGATGCCGACCAAAAACCCAAATCCCAAGTCCTCCTAAGGCAAATGATGAGTTGCTCCTGGCATTATTCCAGTGCAGCAATGCTGATGCCAAACAAGATCCAAATTCCAAGTCCCCAAACGGCGAATGATGAGTCGCTCCTGGTACCACATTCTAGTGCAGCAATGAAGACGCCAACCAAAATCCAATTTCTCAAAATTCTCCCAGCCCTATGGTTGGTCCCCAAGTTGACTACCGTATACAATCCATGGGCTCAAATAATTCTCGTCATACCCATGCCCCACCACAATTACCAGTTACGTGGCCGGTCTCCGCCTTTGGAATTATGCTCCATTGAGAAGACCTACTCATGTGTCCTCGCGATACATGAGGAGAACAAACCTTTGTGGGATCCTTACGACTCATAAAGGAAAAACACACTTAGGAGTCCTCACGACTCCTAAGGAGAAAATACACCTGCGGGATCCTTACGACTCGTAGGGAGAAAATGCTTTTATGGGACCCTCACGGCCCATAAAATTGAAAAGCCTTAGGTGATAGGGACCCAAACCTGTCTCCTAAGCCATCGTTCCCCAACGGGCAATGGAAAATGTTGAGTCGCTCCTGGCATTTCGCTTCAGTGTTAGCGGTGCTGATGCCGACCAAAAACCCAAATCCCAAGTCCTCCTAAGGCAAATGATGAGTTGCTCCTGGCATTATTCCAGTGCAGCAATACTGATGCCAAACAAGATCCAAATTCCAAGTCCCCAAACGGCGAATGATGAGTCGCTCCTGGTACCACATTCCAGTGCAGCGATGCAGACGCCAACCAAAATCCAATTTCTCAAAATTCTCCCAGCCCTACGGTTGGTCCCCAAGTTGACTACCGTATACAATCCATGGGCTCAAAAAATTCTCGTCATACCCATGCCCCACCACAACTACCAGTTACGCGGCTGGTCTCCGCCTTTGGAATTATGCTCCATTGCGAAGACCCACTCATGTGTCCTCGCGATACATGAGGAGAACAAACCTTTGTGGGATCCTTACGACTCATAAAGGCAAAACACACTTAGGAGTCCTCACGACTCCTAAGAAGAAAATACACCTGCGGGATCCTTACGAATCGTAGGGAGAAAATGCTTTTATGGGACCCTCACGGCCCATAAAATTTAAAAGCCTTAGGTGATAGGGATCCAAACCTGTCTCCTAAGCCATCGTTCCCTAATGGGCAACGGAAAATGATGAGTCGCTTCTGGCATTTCGCTTCAGTGTTAGCGGTGTTGATGCCGACCAAAAACCCAAATCCCAAGTCCTCCCAAGGGAAATGATGAGTTGCTCCGGCATTATTCCAGTGCAGCAATGCTGATGCCAAACAAGATCCAAATTCCAAGTCCCCAAACGGCGAATGATGAGTCGCTCCTGGTACCACATTCTAGTGCAGCGATGCAGACGCCAACCAAAATCCAATTTCTCAAAATTCTCCCAGCCCTACGGTTGGTCCCCAAGTTGACTACCGTATACAATCCATAGGCTCAAATAATTCTCGTCATACCCATACCCCACCACAATTACCAGTTGCGCGGCTGGTCTCCGCCTTTGGAATTATGCTCCATTGAGAAGACCCACTCATGTGTCCTCACGATACATGAGGAGAACAAACCTTTGTGGGATTCTTACGACTCATAAAGGAAAAACACACTTAGGAGTCCTCAAGACTCCTAAGGAGAAAATACACCTGCGGGATCCTTACGACTCGTAGGGAGAAAATGCTTTTATGGGACCGTCACGGCCCATAAAATTGAAAAGCCTTAGATGATAGGGACCTAAACCTGTCTCCTAAGCCATCGCTCCCCCAACAGGAATAGGCAAATGATGAATTGCTCCTGGCATGTGTGCTTCAGTGTTAGCAACGCTGATACCTACTCTAACCCCAAAATCCCAAACTCCAATTCAATAGACCCCTAAGTCTTTAAACTAGGGACAGATGACCCATAAGTCGTTAAACTAGGAACAGATGACCCCTAAGTCGTTAAACTGAGAACGAGGGAAATCTCCTCATGGCAGATGATGATTCGCTCCTGGTACCATATTCCAGTGCAGCGATGCTGATGCCAAACCAGAACCAAAATCCCCAAATCCTGTCATGACAAATGATGATTCGCTCCTGGTACCATATTCCAGCGTAGCGATGCTGATGTCAACCCAAATCACACCAGGTCAGCAAAATAACCAATGACCTCCCGGGCAGAATCAAATTCCACCTCGGGAACAAGTCAACTTCATCCCTGAAGCCGCAAGAAGCAGGGAAAGTCAAATCCAGAACCGACCGTCCAAGTCGCAAAAAGGGCAGAACCGACCGTCCAAGTCGCAAAAAGGGCAGAACCGACCGTCCAAGTCGCAAAAAGGGCAGCATCGACCGTCTACGTCGGTAAAAGGGCAGCATCGACCGTCCACGTCGCTAAAAGTGCTGCAACGACCGTCCAGGTCGCAAAAAGGGCAGCACCGACCGTCCAAGTCGTAAAAAGGGCAGCATCGACCGTCCACGTCGCTAAAAGGGCAGCATCGACCGTCCGAGTCGCAAAAAGGGCAGAACCGACCGTCCATGTCGCTAAAAGGGCAGCACCGACAGTCCAAGTCGCAAAAAGGGCAGAACCGACCGTCCACGTCGCTAAAAGGCCAGCACCGACCGTCCAAGTCGCAAAAAGGGCAGAACCGACCGTCCACATCGCTAAAAGGGCAGCACCGACCGTCCAAGTCGCAAAAAGGGCAGAACCGACCGTCCACGTCGCTAAAAGGGCAGCACCGACCGTCCACGTCGATAAAAGGGCAGCACCGACCGTCCAAGTCGCAAAAAGGGCAGAACCGACCGTCCAAGTCGCAAAAAAGGCCGCATCGACCGTCCATGTCGTAAAAAGGGCAGTGCCAGCTTCCTAAAAAGGTGGGAACCGAATCAAGTCGCCTCCACGTGAAAGAAGATCCATCAATTTCATGCACATGACCCACATATGTGGTGTGCATTTATTGATGGGGGGCAATTTGTTGGGGTAAAAATTTACACCCCGGTTGACCAAGTTAAAATCAAAGTCAACCCCAAGCCACGTGAGCCCAAGCCCAGATCCAGTGGGCCCATACCCGGGTCGAGCCCGAAAATGAAGCGGCCGGCCTCCCCCATGCCAAGATAAAAATTTTGTAATACATAATTTTGTTGCATTTATTTTATGTTATTTTATGGATAAATGCAAGAAAAATACGCATAAAGCCAAATTTTTGTAAAGCCCATGGCTTATGTGCAAAAAGAAATGGCACATGAGCCATGGGATAGGCAAAAATGCCATTTTGTGAAGCCCAAGGGGCTATGTGTAAAGTGTATAGCCTATAAAGGCAAAGATAATGAAAATATCTCACAACTTTTCTCTCTAAAAAAAAATTTAGATCTGAGATCTTTTCTCCTTCATCAAGGTTCCAAAATCTTCTTCTTCCTTTTGAATTAAATCAAGAGTTTTACTCTTCATTTTATAAAACAAAATAGTTTTTCACCACCAAACCCACAAAGGGGAACTTGGATCTGTCGCTAGATCTCAAAAAGGAGAGATTTTTAAAAATCTCATATCTCTTGATCTTCAAGATCCAGCCAACAGAAGTGGAAGAAGAAGGACCCCCTTCATTAACTCAAAACATCTTAGGAGTTTAAACACGTGGCGCGCTTGCGCTCCAGCTCCCTGCGCCCGAGCGCAAAGCGCCCACGTGCCGACACGTGGCGCGCTTGCACTCATGCGCCCTGCACCCGAGCGCAAAGCGCCCACATGCCGACATGTGGCGCGCTTGCGCTCTGGCGCCTAGCGCCCGAGCGCAAAGCGCCCACGTGCCGACACGTTGCGGGCTTGCGCTCTGCGCCCGAGCGCAAAGCGCCCACGGGCCGACACGTGGAACGCTTGCGCTCAAGCGTCTAGGCGCTGGCCCCACGCATCCTTTGGATGTCTTTTTCCCCCTTTATTTATATATACATGTATATATATACATATGTATACATATGTACACATACACATACTCCACGACACTGTCCCTGTTAGAAAAAAATTTCCAACGGGGAGCTTCCCCGCACCCCGCAAGGGGGCTGCTAGCCTCCTTGAACCCCAGCCATCTATCTGGGTAGCAGGACCCCCGTAAAAACTCTGCGTAGCTCCCGATATATCCAAAATCCCCTTCAAAACACAACACACGTACACTGCACATCGAGTTCGCATGACCAGTTTAACCCGTCAATCGGAGGTTCCCTCGCTCCAAAGGCGAGGGGTAATTAACGGCAGTTTAGTTCGCGGCTGCCGAAGATTCGGATCCCCATAATCATTAAACCCCGGCCTACCCTAGACAGGGGGAATCTGTAGTACGCCTGACAAGCGTGCGCGTATTCCCATCTCAATGGGGTGACGAAAAACACCCTACAGACGCAAACACTCGAGCCTGTCCACCACTAATAGCTGGCTGCCCTCTGCCTCTACCTCGGCCTCTGCCTCTGCCTCTGTCGCCTCGTCCTCTCTGAACCGGACCGCCACGCCCATGACCTCTAGGAGCATCTGGCTGGCGTGGACCATCATCAGGAGTAGGAAGTAGAGCTCTCTGAGGAGGTGGTGAAGGTAGTAAGGTCACATGCGGGACTGTCGCCGTGCCCTGGCGCCCCATGGTACAGATCCTCTTCGGCCCAGAAACGACCGGAGTCTCAGAAATACGCACCTCCAAAAGTAAGGCTGCATCCATCGCGGCTGCGTATGTATCAAAGTGCTGGGTGCCGATGGCAAGGAATAGCTGTGTATCAAGCCTTCGCACAAACCTCTTTATTCTCTTCTCTTCTGTGTCTACTAGGTACGGAGCATATCGAGACAACTGGGTAAACTGTATATCATACTCCGACACCGTCATCCCAGGAGTCTTGCGTAGAGACTCAAAACTACGGGCTCGAGCATCTCGGACACTCTCCGGAAGAAAACGGGCAAGAAACGCAGCTGTAAACTCATCCCAGGTCATAGAAGGTAGACCTGCAGTTCGGCCTCTCTCTACTGAATCGTACCATGTCTGGGCAAGACCCTCCAGACGAAAACTCGCGAACTCGACCAACCTATCATCAGAACACCTCAACGAACGGCAAATCCGAGCCATCCTATCAAGAAATGCCTGTGGGTCCTCTGTCGCATCCGTACCGGTAAAAGCTGGAGGTCTCAATCTCATGAACTCCTGTAGTGAAACAGGGATAGTCGCAGTAGCAGCAGGAGTGACTATCGGTGCAGCAAGTACAATCGTGGTCTGTGCGGTGGAAGGAACATCCTCGGATCTCTGTGCCCGACTGGACTCAACTAAAGATCCCATCATCTGTCGCAACTCCTGCATGCCGGCCTCTAATATGGCAGTACGGTCTAGATAAGGTGGATCAATATGACCCTGAGGGGTAGGCGTATCATCCCGCTCGATCCTCGCCTCAGACGAGCCCGCTCGAATCTCATCCCTAGCGGCAGCCCGCTGAGCTCTCGTAGTCTTTGGCGGCATCGAAGCTGGAATAAGAAACAGGACCGATAAGAACATTGCAATTGAATCAAGGAATGCAAGGAATCAAGAAAGGAAATACAAGCAATTATGTCCTAAGGTCACTTAGGCGGAGTACCGTATCGTAAGTATACCGCGGATCATACCCACGCTACGCCACTCTGCTAAAGTCATCTACTCCATCTACCAAGGTCGTCCTACAGTCAGAAAGGTAAAACCTACGCTCTGATACCAACTTTGTCACGACCCGAAAGTACGGAATGTGACTGGCACTTAGATTACGAGACGTCTAAAGGCTTAAAGTAAACTAAGTCAGCCAAAGCCCAGAAAATCTAAACCAAAACCAGAGTGAAGGAAACCTTTCATGAAAAACGACTTGAAATCAATTTAGTTGCATTGAACCCTTTTTAAAAAAACATCAAAAATTTCCGAAAATTTCGGCAGAGTCTCCTCTGTAAATACTATCCCCCAAAATGGGTACAACAAAATATATAAACCTGTAATCACAAAATGCCATCCCCAAGCGGGAGCTAGCTCTTTGCCCAAGGTGGATCACAATCACACGCAATATATATATGTAATATCAAGAAAAGAGCATAAAGAATGCAAAATATAAGAAAACACAACGTCGGCTCAAGTGAGCTCGACCAAAAGAAACCTCATATACACAAATCTCTCAGTCTCATCCCTAGGTCGCATATACACATAAGAAGTGGTAGATGGAGAATACTAGATACAAAAATAGTACAAAAAAGAAGAAGATAAAAGCACTCTCGCAACCCACCTACGAGCAATGTCGCGAGTCTGAGCAAAAGAAGTCACTAACAAGATAAGCCGCTGCTACTAGGCTGATGAGTCCGACCTGCAAGACACTGTGGCACAACGGGGGTGAGTTGCCAGCTCGTGAGTAGAATATAACATCTAGTAAGGATATCGTAAGAATGCACGCAAATGCGTCACAACATGTATGTCCAGATGTGATGTAGTACCTCTAGTATGCATGCACATGTATGCAATGTCAATACTAAATCTTTAAGTGTTTTAAATGCTATGAGTTCTGCATTCTTAACTTTAGAAAAAAAGAATATTTGTATAATAGCTAAATACTATCAAGAAATCATCTGAAACCCGTGTCAAACATCGACACCAAATATGAAAACACATCTGTCTCAATATTTCACTGTATCAATGTCTCAATACATCGGGCTCCGTCAGTCCGGATCGGCCCATATCATCAAATCTCACGACAACGGTCGGTATACTCCGGATATCCGCCGCGCCAGACATCACCGGTAGGTAGTCTTTCCCTGCCAGGCTCATCGTCTACAACTCGATCTTCTTGCCCCGGGGTACCATACCGGGCCCACCATGTACCCGAGACGGTTCATCCACTCCTCGAATCGGGTCTCAAAATCCAGCAGACAACATGAAAACTCATGGTGGACGACACATACTTCATGAGAAAACCACAACTTTGTTTTTAAAAAAAAATGATAATTATAAGCTTTTATTAAATTCTTGCGGTTTTCCCCAAAATCCAGAAATCGCAGCAATACTGAAATCCTCAAGAAAATCATAATACTCAACATGTTGTATATGATAAATGTCTATGATATCAAGGTATGCGATGCAATTCGTGGCTAGAAATCTATGTAAGTATGATGATGATGCGGGGTAAATACGTGCTATGCGATTTCGTATATCATGTATGATGCAATTGGTGACACTAAGCTAAACAGGTTCTATGGTGCTCGTGGCATGGCAATTACCAAAGGCGTGTATGTCACATGAATAGTGCGCGTGCAACAGGAGCCAATGGTAATGGTGTTCGTGTTCTACGAAGTAATATCGCACATGTGTATATGAATATCCATGCAATCTAGCAGACGATTAGCTATAAGGGTATGAAATGTGAATGAGGGGGGGTTAGCTAACTAACAATGCAAATCTTGTAAGAAATAAAGTAATCCTAACTAGGGGGCGCCTCGTGCCATCCAGACGATTCCCCCATAGATGAATACATCTACTCACCTGAAAGCCCCGCTAATCCGATCCGACCACCGCCTTGCCTTTGCGCGCCGCGTCCGATGTTTCCGGGACCGATCATAGAATTGCATAACACACAATATAAGATTACAGATTTCTGAAATGATGCAACTCACACTATGAAAAGATCGACGCTCTCGAATTAATCACAACGTGCACTCGGTACGCGGAAAATACACGAAAAACGCTAAAACCTTAACTAAAATCGCCGTTTCGGGGCAATTGTCAAAACTAAAACCCGACTAGACAAAACTCCGCATTCACACACCCTAATAGTCGTATAATATGCTAATTATATCGCCAAAATAACACAATTAGATCACCTCCTAAAATTTTAGAAAAACTAGTAAGCAATTAGCATGCCGATTTCAAAGCAAACATCGCGAATTAACGATATCGCGATCGCAACATCGCACAAATATCCGACCTAATACACTAGATGGCCACAATACTAACCTAAACACACTTATTCAACTTCAAACCCTAACTACAACATCACCTCTTTTCTTGAAATTTCAAAAACAAGAATTTATAACTAAAATTCACACTTGAACTATTAATTCTAGCAAATTAAGCAACTAGATTAGGATTTATACCTTACAAGAGTTGATTCCAAACTTGCACTAGCCTCCAAGACACCTCTTTTCTTCACTTTTCAAACAAATTAGGGTTAGGGAAGGGATGGATTTGGGTTTTGGTTTGAATTTGAGAAGGAAAAGTGTGTATTTTTTATGGAATTTGTTGATTTTTGCAAGAATTAAAGCAAGAGGAGTGAGGGAAAAAAAGGAAGGGGGCAGCAGCAAGCTCGACCTGAGGTAGAGGAGGGTGTGTGTGTGAATGGTGTAGAAAATTCTACACAAAAAGCCTTTCCCAAGCTCAATTAATGACTATCACATCAATTTTTACACAAAAAAACCCCATTTTAAGCCATTTTTGAATAAAATTTTAAACCATAGAACAAAAACTTTGAAAAGTCTTGATAAAATTTTATTAACACCAAATTTTAGTTTATAATGTTTCCTAAGTGTGTAATTTACCTAATTAAATTTGTATTTTTCACTAATTTAATGTATTTTTAAAAGCTTAAAATAATATTAAAAATAATTAATTAAGAATTTTTTTTTAATTAACTAGTAAATTTTAAGTGACATTTTAGTGAACAATTTATAGTAATGTCTTATCTAAATTTTGTATGATTAGGTCTATAATGAAAAATACCTATTTTGACTTTTTACGAAAAATGCTGCTAATTTGGCCGATTACCGAAAAACTGCCTAAACGATTTTCAAAACGTTACATTCAGCCTTTTTCCTTTTATGAAAAAGTGCTAAGCACTTTTATGCAAATGTGTATCATGTGAAGCTCTTAGTGATGGGTGTTGTCTAATAAGTGCTAAGCACTTTAGTCATTTTGACTGAATATGAAGTGCTAAGCACTTTTGTATGGAGTGTACGTGAGGAGCACGTGCGGCGCTGGGATGTGGGCATTACCTAATCAGTGCTAAGCACTCAGCCTGCATATGAAGTGCTAACCACTTTTATATAGCTTCCGCATGAGGAGCTCATACGACGTTGTCTCATTTATTTTGTTGGGCGCCCATATGTGTTTCACATGAGGCGCTGGTTGCTGCCCAATCAGTGCTAAGTACTCAGCCATTTTGGCTGTATATGAAGTGCTAAGCACTTTTACTCAGCCCTCATGTGTCTTTCACGTGATGCGCTGGCCTTCTTTTTTGGGCGCCCATGCGTTTTTCACGTGAGGCGCTGAGTCCTTTGTTGGGGGCGCCCACGTGGGAAGCACATGAGGCGCAAATTCCTTTTCTTTTCTAGAGATTGAATCTCTGTTAATAACATTTTGACCATTAATGATCGCCAGGAACTTTGTTTTGAAGATCTGGGATCAAGTCTTCTTTAAGAACTAAGTTCTTATTATTTAGAGAAATTAAATTCTTATAACCTAGGTTCTTTTTCTTTCTCTTTCTTTTTAACCTAGTTATTTTCTCGTAGACTTTGAGTTTGAAGAACAGAGTCTCTCCGATGAGAATTGAATTCTCAACTTGTGAGGAAATTTGCTTTACAAATCTCAAATCAGAGGAAGAACTAATGTTCTTGTATGAAGGGTTAAACCCTTGTTTCCATTATACTAGGAAAATGGGATATTTTGATCTCTTCGTTTTCTTTTACCTCGAGATTTAAAGGAGGGAGATCTTCTTCTTCTTTTGAGAATTAAATTCTCTGTTTTTTTCGTTTTGTGGAGAAACTTATGGGGTCAATTCTCTATATGAGACTTGAAGTGTCGGGTTCTTTATATAGGAGAGGTAAGTTTGTTAATTAATTTGAGAAAATCTCTCTTTGTGAGATTCCAATTGATTTTATTGGTCTCAAAAATTATTTGGGGAATTTTATCCACCGTTGGATCTTTGACCCAAGAATTTCTGTTTTACAGAATATGTTTTTCTTATTTTTAACAAGATTAGGGAAATATTTTTTCATATATATAATTTAATTCTGTCATTGGATCTTTGATCCAACCGAGAATATCTTTCTTATTTGGAAAGATTAGTGAGATATTTTCTCCTAGTAGAATTTAATTCTATTATTTGATGATTTATCATCACCATTGAATATTTGATCCAATGATTCTGTTTAATAGAGAATATCCTAGATTTTAGGGAAATATCCTCTATGTAGAATTTAGTTCTACTTGCTTTTAATCTAGGCGCTGGCGCTCACGTCTGGTGCACGTGGGCACCACTTAAGAATTTAATTCTTATGTATGATAGGCGCTCCTGTGTTTTGTAAATCGGCACCCACGTGAACTTCACGTGTGGCGCCACCATAGGATTTAATCCTATAGGAGGTTGGCGCTGGCACTCTCATGGGGAGCACGTGAGGCGCTGATTTAATAGAGCTTAGCGCTTTTTATTATATGTTTAATTATTAGGGGAACATGGTAGAATGTTAACCCTCATCAAAGCTCGAGATAACCCACAAACTGCTATTACTGAAACATGCCTTGAGTTTATCCGGATTCTGGTTTTAAGCATAAGCTAGATAACTCCTTATACCTTAGTATCATTTAAATATGAATCCATTCTATATCCAATATAGAAACAAAGGCACTAATTTAATTGGAACCAGATTCAAAATACATGCAGCTGTTTCCAGTGCATATCGACTAAATGGAAGAAGGCCATGTAGCATTACTCATCAAGGAGCGCATCTACGGATGAGTAACCTGAGAGAGAAGCAAGTTCTAAAATATATTACTTATGGAGGAATATCTAGCAAAGGTATCTACACCTTCGATCATCTCGAAAAATCCTGATACTTCTAACGCATGGTTCTTTACTTTATTCTTATACCTATATCTTCTCAAAATTTGGACCTTATATTTCAACGAAATGCGTATCTAAAATCAAAGAAGTCATAAATAAACGGAATATAGTACGAGTACCAATCCCTTATTCTAATGGACATCGGACAATATACAATATTTTGTATAAGTCCTATGAGTTTAATAACTCGAACCCTGTGCGTCGTAGGTAGAAAACTGTATTATGGTTAAGAAGAATTACACCGTTATTGAATGCACTTTACCTAATTATCAAATGATAAAGATAATTGTCATATATATAATTTCAAAAAGTTATATCTCACTTCATAAAATAAACGTACAGATATATCAGTTTGAAATTGGTGCATAACAACGGATATTGAAAACCAAATATTTGTCGTTAGGCAAAACTCAGCTGACTTCCTCAAATATCACCAAAAAGAATTCTGATATTGAGGATCTAATCACCCAATTCCCAATATTCTACTCCCACTCATCATCTGTTGCCATACAGATGTCAGAATTATGTCTGGTAAATACATACACTAGAGTCAGACTCTAATTAGGAAAGCAGTTTTCAATTAACACCAAATAGTGAAACTGAAACATGAAAATGTTTTGAGGGGGTGGCCGGGTATTCCTAGTAATGCCTCTTCCACTATCCAAATTCATGACAGTAATCGCAATTTTACCACTCCTTACTCCAATCCCCTTATATGTCTTTATTTCTTATCTTCTGTACACCATACTTAGGCTAATTGGTTTTCTTCTTCCCTATCTTTCGACACATGCCTATGGTTTGGAAGAATACTATCCAATAAGCGTAATAGGAGCACTCTCCTAATACTAGGAGCCTTCACAACCTGAAAGAAGGTAAAGAAAAAAGACAACCGAATAATCCTATTCAATTTCTCCAGAACCGGAATACATCCTCAAACTGAAACAAGTTTCTTCGAGTTCGTATGTAACTATACGATGGCATACCCAAGAAATATGGATTTTCATAGTGATACGGAGTGTTCTGGAGTAATGCAAAGGGGAAGTAGGAGTGGAAAGGATATATGCGACTTTGTCATGAATCATGACAATCCAAAACCAAAGTATGTAAGAAGGTTTGGTTAACTTAGTTCATAAGTTTTAGTTTAAGGTCAGGTCATGGTCGCTGCCAAAGAAAGAGAGAAAATAAACACTCAGCATGCACTCTAATCTAGATTAGATTGGTTAATCACTTTATCTAATCAAGATGGCTCCTACTGTTTCCTCGAATTCTCCTTCAAACCCTAAAAGGAGAATTAGTCAGGATCATCTAAAAATTACTCGAGGAGTAACACCTACTCATCAGTGGGAATCGGGACCCAACTATCATTGCGTGATAATTTTGACGGAAGCCGACCAAAATTACCACACTCTAGAAAGTATGCACAAACTTGGAAAGTTTCCTTTATATTTGAAACTCCCGATATGGTTTTTGCCCCAAGAGCTTATGACCTTGACTTTGGACAACAAATCATAACACGCAAGTCAAGTTCTACCCATCATTATCCAGATTAATTTAGACCCACCAATACACACCCTTGATTTTGGCCAACAAGGTGGTACGATTGTCCTAAACAAATGCATCTATATATGCTACGGATAAGTAACACACATCTATCATTCACGATGCCTTGACTTTGGCCAACAAACACCGCATGAATACTATGTTCTACTTATCTGAAACGATGAAGGGCTACGGCTGGTTTTTTGCGAAAAACCTTTAACGTAATGAACTTGATATCGTTGGAAGAACTCAAGCAGTTTTGAAAAGGAGTGGTTTAGGCTCCGCATTTTTAAACCAGTAGTTTTGTAGAAAACCGAGTAGTTTATGGTTACATAAACTTTTGCAAAAGAGGCCACTCCCTTTGAAGGGATCTAGGCTCTTTCCTCATCGAATGAGCTGCGGAATATTCCTAACTGAATATCTCGACGCAAAGCAAAAGCAAACTCCTATAGTTTTCAAAAATTGGTTCCAACAACATCATTTAGGTTTGTTTTCCTTGCATTAATCAGAATTAATGCAGTCCCATCAATTAATCATATCATGCCAGAAAGAAACAAAAATAGACACGCACATATATGCCATCTGCATTAGCCACAGGGTCCCGGGTGTTTACCGTAAGGTTACTTAACTTACGGCAGGGCAGGGATAGGACTAGCACGGATGAAAAATATATATAGCGTCTACTATATATATATATAGTAACATTCGTCTCACATAAGATATCAAGTAATATCACAGAAGCATCACAGCGGAAGCAAACACAATATGGAAATACGGATAATCTAGGAAAAGTGCATTTCAATGGAGCTAAATAGAAATGCAATTTTCCCGGTTCTATGGATAGCCCGTAGCATCGGATCTTAGACCCCTACGAGTGCGGCAAGCTATCCACCAATCCCAGAAGCGAGGCAACCCCAATCAACGAAGTGAGTGGGCCACTCAGCACATCCAAAACCCGGTGACTTGGGCACCCCTCCGCGGGTCAATCCTATACCCCTTACTAGTGCAGCGAATAGTCCGCTAATTCTAGAGTAAGGCACCCCAGTCTCAACGCAATGAGATGGAGGCCATTTCCTTCTAGAACCCGGCTACTCGAGCACTCTGCCGTGGGGTAATCCTAGTGAATGTAATGGAAACCTGAATATACAACGATGACTATATCCGCAACCAGGACGCGCCCCAAAGAATAATACAAGCCGCGATAACGGTAGTCCACATGTCGGACGCTCACCATGCAACATGAATATACATTATATTACAGAGAACTACATCTAATACTACATACACTAGGCTATCCATTGCGACAAATCCAACATAACCATAATCAACAAAGAAACATAGAACATCAACGTGAATATCATGTTCGTAAACCCGTATGATTATGTATAGCAACCGGTCGGATTATACCACGCTATGATATTCATGGTCACAGAAAAAAATGCATAGAAAAACATGAATTTAAAATTTCGATCGATTAAAACTTTCAGTACTGGCCCCAAGTACAAACCAGTACACAAACAAATCTGGACCAAAACCAAATATTCCAAAAATCACATTTTTATGAACTAGAGGCCCAGAAAAAATTTGGGGCATTGTAGCCAAAATTGGGCCGCGGATCAACGGCCAAATGATGTATCTAGTGGCTAATCAGCAGTCGAATTTTGGGTTTAGGTGCCCAAATTTTATTCCTAGCATTAATTTTTCCTGTACATAATTTTAATGCACCCGAAATTATTTTTTGAACAACTTTGAAATTCAAACAGCAAGCAAGAATTTTGGAAATATGATTCGGAAAATTCTGTCGATCGAAACTCTAAATTAGTGCAAACAAGTCTAGCCTTTAGCGTGGCTCTGATACTACTGCTGGGAACTTAGGCACACTTGCAAACTAATTTTAGAAGATGGCAACATGGATTTCAAAAATTTTTAGTTTGCTAAAGTTCCAAAACTATGAATCGAACTAAAGAGGTAGAACTTGCTAACAAAAACCTAGTGAGCTAAACTAATCTACTATATGTAGAATACTCACATCCTCAAGCTTTCATGAAGGGCTCCGAATCGTGCTTGTAAGCCAGTCCTCATTCGCCGAAGATGATCCACCCGATGGAACCGATCCAAGCTCCAGCTTCGCCTAGCGAAGCAACTGACGCTCTAAGCTCGCTAGGAATGGAGAGTGGGGATATAGTAATTTTCCACTATCTTTTTCTCTCAATTCTAAAGCTCAAGTGAGCAACTAAACAAAAAGGAGGAGGTGAAGAAGTGGCCATGAGAAAGTGTTGAAGGCATGAGTGAGTATGAATGCATAAAAGAAAAGAATGGCTTCATATTTTTTAGCAACCATGCAAAAAAATATCTCACAACAATTTGTAATATACTAATGAAGCACATCCTTCTCTACATATCTTCAACCATGCTTAATGCCACCTCACCTTCCATCTCATTTGCAAATGATTTTCTAAATAGAAAATCATATAATGAGGTGTGCATCTTCTAGAAGATATTCCGTAGAAATACGAAATACAACCCAGTATACGTATCGAATTATATATATGCGTATCCATATAAAAATACGAATAGCCAAGAGAGAAAATGAATAGTGAACAATAATATTAGAATACATATATTAAAAATGTTGGATATGTATGCCCTAAAGGCTATTATTGTATATGTATATATTTAGTGGATGCTTAGATATATCCATGTACAGGACAATCATGCTCGACATGATAGTATGCTATTTGGTTTGTCTTTATCTTAACATGTGTATATATTTTACTTGTTATTACGTATCATTAATACATGTTGACAAAACTCGTAGGACTATTGCTTGACTACCGGCGTTATGATGACGATCATACATATAGTGGCTATGTAGTCCATAAGCACATCCTTAAATGTCTCTAGTCGTTGGAGTATCGAGATTGGGCATCGATATTCTTGAGTAGACTGGTGTATACGTTTCTAGACCCCGACGAGGGGCGATGGTTGGTCCTACAACCATTGGTTTTTCGCACCTAAGATCGTATATAAGTACTTACTGGGGTTGAGTACACTGGACGGACTCACCTAGAACTTCTAGATGGTACTATACTTATCGTTAGATAGCAGTTCTCAGGTGACATGAGTACAGGTTAGTCTTCAGACCTGAGATCATCATTTGTCTCATGTGAGTTCTCACTGTACTTAGATTACTATCCTACCGCGGCTCTGCTGAGTCGTGCAAACAGGTTTTAGTTGGGTATAGTCCCGAGCCACATGGAGGCAGTAAGTGATTGTTGCGGATTCGTCTCTCCCGGAATAGGGAGTCGATATCGCACTATGTTCGGTTAGTCAGCACCATAAGACCTTGGCCAAGGTAGTTGGGATTTACTGATAGTTAGATCTGTAGTTTTCTGGATTGGTCCTGAGCCACATTGGCATGAATTATCGGGTTATTAGGGTTTGACGTTTACCACCCATAGACCCGGTATGCGATACTCTCAGACGATGAGACCGGACTGTACGAAGATTATCAAAGATATGCTCAGTAGGGATTCAGATGAGTTTACTCGTCGGCCTTCCTTTTCGACAGGTACCCGAGTAGCCGTTACGTACAGCTAGTGCCACTGAAATACTTGTGGTTATGGATTTATCCAGTAACTCACTGCCTGCGTAGTAGAGTCTTTAGAGTCCCACACAGAGGGTTTCCCTAGTTCAGGCGAAATGATATAGTAGCCGTATTTTGATACTTGCAGGGTTCCGATCGAATAATTGTACTAGTTACCCAGACTTTCGATCGGACGGTTGATAATACTAGTCGGCTTAGGATTGAGCCGGATTATTAAATCAGGTATTAATTTAATAATTTACGTATATATATTTCGATATGTATATTCTACTATTATGTTCTTTGTGTTATTCTATCTCTTTGGGTATTCGTATTTTGATACGAATACGTGTATGTATATACGGTTGAGTGTATTCCGTATTTATACAGAAAACATTCTAGAAGGTGGACACCTCATTTTTGATATATCCATTTATTCTTTTAAATGGAACTGAGGTGTAAAGGTAGTGAGATGAGAATGGTGAGAACCAAGATTGTATAGTGTTGACAAATGAATTGTATATTCATTTGTGCGAACTATTCAAGTATGATTGCTATATCTTTATTGGAAAAACGTTATATACAAAACCATGCTTCATGATTTTCTCTCACTTGGATGAAGAAAAATAATGATCTCATTCTCACCATTTGCTTCTCTCTCCTTACAAGCCTTTCTTGAGCTTCTCCTTCTTTTTCATCTTCCTCCCTACCATCTCATTTGTTGAGAATTAAGGGTGGAAGAGAGATAGATATACACTAAGAACAACTCACTACATTACTAGACACTCTAGATTAGCAACCTAGAGTCTCTTGTTGCTCCACTATATTTTTAGTGTGGAGCTAGAGTCATGAACCACATCTCTCGGGTAGATCATCTTCGACGGAGGAAGACTGGCGGTCAAGCTCGATCAAGGAGACCTAAAAGAGCTAAAGAAGAGGATAGAAGACCGAAAGAAACTGATATTTTGGTAAAACACTCTATCACAGTATCCATAACTCTTATAGCTTGCTAGTTTCATGTTTGATTTCGATTCTAGGTAGTTGTTTCTAGCGCCAAGTTTTTTAAACATCAAAAATTTTCGTTCCGCAACGGCCACGGTTAGCGGCTGGGGCCCTAGGAACCCCAACAATATATATATATATATATATATATATATATATATATATATATATATAATTAAATCAAAACTTGATTTAATAATCCGGCTTAATCCTAAACCTCTAGTGTAACACTTTAGAATGCGGATAGTGTTAATTAAGCGATAATACGGGGGTTTAATGAAATTTAACTAATAAATATTTTCTTCACATTTTATTTAATTAATATTTTACTTAATTATTTTTTTACGTGCACACACGTGTGCATGTTGAATTAGGGTTTAAGAGGTGTTAACCATGCTCATATAGTCATGGCACACTTAACACTCTCTTTTTATCATGTTATGTAAAATTTAACACTTTATTTATTTAAATTATTCAAATAAAGGTTATTGTTTTAAAATAAAGAAAATAAAAGAGAATAGAAGGGAATAGAAGGGAAGAAGGGTTGAATTCTAGGGAGACTAAGGGGGATGGCTGCCATTAATGGCTTTAATGGAGGGAGAGTGAGTATAACCCTCACCTACACTCACCTCATTCACTCACCCTCACATACCCTCACCTCACAACACTTATACTCTCAATTCCTTCATAAAATATCTTATTCTCACCTCACTCTCTCTATTATTAATCCCAACTCAGTTGCTCCTCTCTCTTTCACTACACAACAAGTTCTCCATTGAAATTATATGTTTGCATCATTATCCAAAGCCTAAACCTTCATCAACCTCACTAAAACCTTCATTAATCTTGCTTGTGATGACTTGGAGCTTGGAAAGCTAGGATTTTTCCCAAGTTTTGGGTGAGGTAGTGATCTTTGACTCTTTATTAGGCTATATGATGTTTGCATGCTTATTAATTCCGGTTCTAAACACTAAGCTATAGTTTCGTGCACATATCGTATTTTTAGGGTCATTTTTGAGTCACCGTGATCTGCTACGACCACGAATTTTTACTGGAAAAACTAGCAGTATAGTAGTGTTGTACTAGAGGCCCTGAGTGTTCACCTGAAACCCTGACCCAACCATGCACTGTTCGGCCGACGACAATTGGGGTAATTCCGGCGAGCTCGGCCCGATGGGGGACTGGGGTGTTGGGTTTTTGTAGGTAGCTGTCTGTATGTTATTCCAGGTGTTTGGTACTGCTAGATTTTGATGTTTTGACAGTGGGTAAAATCTGGGATCGATTAGCTAGTTTTAGTATTTCGACTATGCGCGTTACAATATCCGACACGGTGTCCAACTCAGGTTTTGTGCTTCGTGTAATTTCTGCACTTAGGGTTGTTTTAGATTGTCGCTACACTCGTTAGCCACTAAGTGAACGCTTGAGAGGGTGTTGGAGTCGGTGCGTCGATTTAAGCATAGTATGTACGTATTATTGGTCGATTTCTAAGTTACACTTGTTATGTTTCGTGTGTTAATAGGATCGCAGGCGGGGATTTCGGACGCTGCGAAGAAAGGAAAGCAGATGGTTGAATTCACATAGATCGAGATCATCGGTGAGTAGATTTAACATCTACAGGGAAATCCCCGTATGGCGTTAAGCGTCAGGGCTAGATATGATATTATAGCCGCATGTTTATATGCATACATGTTGATTGTGCATGAGCATCGTTACATACCATTACTTGTTGTGCCTTGACTTAGTACCTAGTGGACACTGCACCATTACTGACGGTTCATGTTGCACGAGCACTAAATTGTACGCTACACCCACACTGTCGGTAATTGCCATGACACGCACAACCTATACACATATGCAGTATTGTATTGTTACTGATATTGACACATTGATTATTGTTCTATTGCGCATATGAGATACATTTGCATGCATACTTACATGTATACACCCATACTTGTTATAGCTACATGTACATCTTATATGATGTTGGATTTGATTTTGGAGGAATTAGGAACCACATGATATATTTAAAATCCGGATTCATTTAAAAGAGCGGTTTTCCCTCGATATGCTCATATTACGGTTTTATGTTGCATATATCATATTTCATGGATTTACGCATTGAGATACGGATTTCATGTGATTTATGAATTTGAGAACCGTGGTATTATTTCAAGAAAGTATGTATTGTTTTGAAAACTTGGTTTTTCTTGATATGATATTTCAGTGCGTCCACCATGTGTTTTCTCGGTTCTGAGATATGTGATAGAAACCCGATTCGAGGAGCGGGAGGCACCGTTTGCGGGTACATGGTGGACCCGGTATGGTACCCCGGGGCGAGAAAGGATTTTTGTGGTGTAGACAATGAGCCTGGCAGAGGGACTACTACCTATCAGTGATTGGTTGGACCTGGCGGTTATCCGGAGGATACCGACCGGAGTCGAAAGATGGATATGGGCGATCCGGACTGACGGAGCCCGTGGGCCGATCCGGACTGACGGAGCCCGAGTTATATGGATTTACGTGTCGATATTGGACACGGGTTTTCATGATGTTTCGAGTGTCGATATTGGGCACTCAGGTTCCATGAGATTTACAGATATGAGGGCCGATCAGAGTGACAGCGGCGTTTGAGGTATTGGGATTTGGGGGTGTCGTTGATAGACACCGGTTTTTCCACGATAATGATTCATCGATAATGAGATGTTTTATCCCATACTCAATAGTTATATGATATGCATCGTTTCATGTAGTTGTAGCACCCTGGTGGTGTACCTTGATCATGATTGTTGCATATCCATATTTCCATACTTATGCTATCAGATTGCATGTGATAGATTATCGATGTTCGTGCATATTTGTGATTATCTGTATTATGTTACTTACTATTCACGAGTTGGCAACTTACCCCCGTTGTGCTACATTGTTTTGCAGGCTTGACCCTCAGTATAGTCGCGGCAGGGCTTCTCATTTTACTTCTACGGATACCGCTGATGTTGGTCGTCATTTTGGATAGGTGGGTGGTTTTGCGGTTATCCGTATGATCTCATTGTGTATCTTATTGTATCTAGTACCCTCCATCCACCACTTTCATGTATATTAACTTAGAGAAGAGTTTGTGAGGATCGGTGTTGTATTATTTGTGACTTGGGTGTCGAGCTCGTTCAGTCGACTGTTTTATTATGTTGTGATGTTATTTCACTTCCTTATTGCTTATTCCTTCGCTACGGCATCGTATATCTATATTAAATAAACTCGTTGTGGTTGTTTCCGCCCTTGGGCGTGATTTTCTCCCATTTGGGGATGCTTTACTTATATCGTATGTTTGTACCCGTTTCGGGGCTGTTTTTTATAAAGGAGGTGCTGCCAAAATTTTGAAGAAAATAAACTTAAGTGTAAATATTTTTACTTGAGATTTCCAAATGTTTTTAACAATATTTTTATCACTTACTACTTTTGATGGTTTAGATTTCTAGGTTGTCAGCTTACTTAAATTGCGTTACGCCTGTTGACGTTACGTGGTTTAAGTGCTGGTCACGTGTCTAAATTTTGGGTCATGACAGCTAGTATTATCAACCGTCCGATTAAAGTCCGTGTAGCATGTACATATATTTAGTTGGACATTTGTATATACCAACATACGTCATCTACATCATATCACCCGAGCCGGAAAAACCCTCTGTGTGGGACTCTAAAAACTCGTCAATACGCTAGCACTGGATTTAACTACAAGCACGTCAGCGGTACTAGTTGTACGTAACGGCTACCCAGGTATTGAGCGAAAAAAGGCCGATGAGTAAACTCATCCGTACCCCTACTTAGCTTGTCCGTGACAATCTCCGTATAGTCCGGTCTGTTCGTCTAAGAGTATCGCATATCGGGTTTAGGGGGTGGATAAAGTCAGACCCCTGATAATGCGATATTTCGTGCCGGTGTGAAGCCCATCACCCACTGAGAAACTACTAATCCAAATCAGTAAATCTCGTCCACCTTGGCCAAGGATTTATGGTGATGGCCACCTATGCACAGCACAACATCTACCCCCAATACCGAGAGAGACGAATCCCCGACGATCCGCTTACTGCCTCCATGTAGCTCGGGACTGTACCCAACTAAAACCTGTTTGCATGACTCTTTTGAGCCGTAGTAGGGTAGTAATCAAAGCACAGTGGGAACTCACACAAGACAGATGACGATCTTAGGTCGACAAACTAATTTGTATTCATGTCACCTGATAACTGCTATGTGACAATTGATATAATATCATTTAGCATATTCCCGACGAGTCCGTCCAGTGTAACTCATAACCCAATGAGCACCTGTATATTACCTTTGGTGACTATCTGACAACAATGGCTGTGAGACCGTCTATCGCCCCTTATCGGGGTTAAGAAACGTATACACTAGTCTACTCTGGAATATCAATGCCCGGTCTCGATATTCCCACGACTACAGACATTTAAGAATTTGCTTATAGACTACCCAGTTCTCACAAGTATGATCCCTACAATAACCCTGATAGTCAAGCAAGAATCCTATGGGCTCTATCAAAATGTAATAGTAATCTACAATACCACATAATACATGCATATGATGATAGAGATGAACCAGATAGCATACTATCATTTCGAGTAAGACTGTTCTACCCGTATAGATCCTCCCTCAATCATCATAATCGCCTGCTTGCGATTATAATAATTGCCTTGAGGGCACTATATCCAACAGTGCTTGTGGGTTAACCCGTGTGTGGATTGATCTGAAAGTGTTTCAGATCAATCGAATATGATCCTAACCTACTGCCAGCGTATTGTCGAGTCTTTAGAGTCCCACGTATAGGGTTTCCCGGCTCAGGTGAAACGATGTAGAGCATGTATGATGATACGTATGGGAGTTCGATTAAATACATGTATTTGATACATATATATTAATCGGGTGTTTACATAATACTAAGCGGTTCATTAAAAAGCCGGATTATTAAATCAAGTGTTGATTTAATATATATATATATATATATATATATATATTTTAGTGTTATGTTCACTTTTTATTTATTTATCATTTGGTATTTGTATACGATACATATACTAGTGTATGTTTGTATATATGATATACATTCATCTTGAAGGGATTCATCATTTCAACTTGAAGGGATTCTTCATTTCAAAACATGATTTAATAATCCGGCTTAGTCCAAACCCGGCTAGTATTATCATTCACCCGATTAAAGTCCGTATGGCTAGCACACATACCTAATCAGAACCTTACACGTATCAATATACAGCCACTACATCATTTTGCCTGAACCGGGAATATCCTCTGTGTGGAACTCTAAAGACTCGTTAATACACTGGTAGAAGGTTTAACCACATGCACGTCAGCGGCACTAGCTGTACATAACAGCTACCCGGGTATTGAGCGAAAGGAAGGACGATGACCATGAAGGGTCACGGCAGCGCCCCGGCCGTCGAAACGCGGCCAAAATGCGGAACAAAAATTTCTAAACCGGCGCTACCGCTACCCGATTTCCGGATCGACCTTAAACCCTATTCTAGCATGCTAACTAAGAGTTAGAATCGTTATACCGAGTTGATCCGTGTCCTTCGGTCTTCATTCCAAGCTCCTAGAGATCCTTTGACGATATTTGGTTGCCGGTCTTCCTCCATCTTCGATGATCCACCCGAGGGAAACGGTGCAAGCTCTAACCTCGACGAACGAGGTAACCGACGCTCCAAAGTCGCTAGCGATGGAGAGTCGAGGTGTAGTAGTGTGTCACTATGTTTTTCTCTCTACCCTTGAGCTCAAGAAGAAACTCAAGAAAGATGAAGAAGGATGTGATGAAGACTTGGCATAAGCTAAAATGGCTAAGTTCTTTTTGAAGCATGAGAGAGCGAGAGAGAGCAAGTGTAATTAATCATCTAACCAAAAATGAATCCCCCCTCCACAAATATGTGGCCGGCCCCCTTCCTCTCTCATTCTCCAAAAAATACATTTTTCATTTCCAATTATAGTAATAAAAAATGCACCATACTTTGAAGCCCATCCCATGAACATGCATAACACTATGCCAATGCCACCTCACACCCTCCACCTCATTATTAAACAAAATGAATTTCCATAAATGGAAAATCAAATAATGAGGTGGCAAAGCTTCTAGAAGCTATTCCGTATAAAATACGGAATACTTCCCGGTACATGTATCGAAATACATATACATGTATTCGTACAAAAATACGAATAGCCAAGAGAGAAAATAAATAGCGAACAATAATACTATAATACATATATATAAATACATATGTAAATTATTAAATCAAAACCTGATTTAATAAACTGGCTTAATCCTAAGCCGCTAGTATTATCAACCGTCCGATTAAAGTCTGTGCATCATGTGCACATATTTAATCAGACACCTGTATGCATCAACATACCTCATGTACACCATATCGCCTTAATCATGAAAACCCTCTGTGTGGGACTCTAAAGACTCGTCAATACGCTGGCAGTGGGTTTAATCACATGCACGTTGGCGGCACTAGCTGTACGTAACAGCTACCCAGGTATTGAGCGAAAGGGAGGCCAACGAGCAAACTCATCCAGAACCCCTACTGAGCCTGACAGTGATAATATCCGCACAGTCCGGTCTGTTCGTCTTAGAGTGTCGCATATCGAGTCTAGGGGGTGGATAAAGTCAGACCCCCAACAACACGATATTTAGTGTCTGTGTGAAACCCCATCACCACCTGAGAAACTATCGATCCTGGATCGATAATTCTCGTCCACCGTGGCCACGGATTTTTGGTGATGGCCATTCGTACACAACGCGACATCAACCCCCAATACTGGGAGAGACGAATCCCCGATGATCCAATCACTGCTTCCATATGGCTCGGGACTGTACCCAACTAAAACCTGTTTGCATGACTCTTTTGAGCCGTGGTAGGGTAGTAATCAAAGCACAGTTGGAACTCACACGAGACAAATGACGATCTCAGATCGACAGACTAACCTGTACACATGTCACTAGAGAACTGCTATCTGACAATAGGTATAATACCAACTAGCAGGTTCCCGGCGAGTCCGTCCAGTGTACTCATAACCCAATGAGCACCTGTATACTATCTTAGGTGAACAAACTAACACCAATGTCTTATGAGACCTGGCCACCGCCCCTCGCTGGGGTCTCGATCAGTATACACTAGTCTATACTGGAGTATCGATGCCCGGTCTCGATACTCCTACGACTAGAGACATTTAAGGATATGCTTATAGACCCCAACTCCCACATATATGATCGCCATCATAATGCTGGCAGTCAAGCAAGAATCCTATGGGCTCTATCAACATGTATATGATGATAAAGAGAAACCAAATAGCATAGTATCATCTTGAGTAAGACTGTTTTATCGGTATAGGTCCTCACTCAATCATCATAATCACAAGTCCGCGACTATGATAATTGCCTTGAGGGCACTATAGCCAACAATCTCCCACTTGCACTTAAGGCCAATTATTGCGATATCGCATACTCACAGCCCGTGTGATACCGAACACCTAACTTCTCTACTAATCAGCTTCGCAAAGCCCGTTTGCGAAAATGATTGCGTTCGAGAAATAGCCTCAGTGAGTGGATCCGCTCCAATGTTTCTTTCTGTATCTCTCTTAATCTCAACTTCACGGAGAAAACTATCTCCCGAAATGAGCAATATCTGTCTTAGAATTTGTCTGGATGATGGGACCCAGTTCACAAATGAACTCTAAATCCAGCAAACTTCTTAGACTGTATCGTCTACTGAATTCAATCAGTATCCTGAGCCATGCCTTTCATCAGTATCCGCTTGGACCACTTGTCCAACATACTGTCCCTCAAAAGAGGGAAAAACTATACCTCTGACAGTCACTCTGTCATCCAGGTCACCTTGGAAGCCTGAAATGATAACCGTCTTGTGAAGGAGGCTGTCGTTACCATATCGCAAGAACATCCATTTATGTTCAATAACTGCTTCCAAATGTTTCTCCATGATTGGATTAATATATGTTTATTGCAGCTAGTGCAAAAACAATATCTGGTGTGGTACTCAACATTTCATGATTAACTCAATTGCCTAAGCAAGCGATATGTTAATCATGCAGATCCATCTCCCCTTTAGTCTGTAAGACACCTTTAGAGAGGTTGACTCCATCACCTGCAGATAAACCACCATGTTAGGAGTCGTCCATTTAATGTCAAAGTACCCAGATTAGGATACTTCCCAAGTCTAGATCTAAAACCATAGATCCAGTAACCAGAAAACATGATATTATATCCATATCCTATGTGGAGAAACAACTTTGTGACAACCAAAGTATAACTGATCGTAGTATAGGAATATCTCTTCCTATTAAGTGCATGTCATCCCGAATCCTCGGACATCATACCCTACTACCTTCTTACCAGATCCATCTCCTATTCTGATGAAGTCAAAACCTATGACTGTCACATCAAAATTAGATGATTTATTTCCGCTATACCTGCTTTAGTCTTTAAATAGACATAAGCTACTTGCCTACTATGCTTCCGCTGCTCCCACTGACTACAACAACCCTCTGGCAGAGTCATATACACGTGCATCTCTAAAGATAGTTTAGAATGACGGCATACTCATCCTCCTGCCGGGTCTTATAGTCTAGAACAGCAGCAATGGCAAGTCTGGGTAAACAAGAACCTCCATGTCACCGTCTCTGAGAAGACCGAAGTACCTCTCGCGTGCCTGAGGTTACCCACCAAATCTGCGGAGTCGCTAATGGAACGTCGAAACTAATTGAATCGTTAGGTTCTATTAAATCATCAGTGATCATTTGTGGTTCTGGAATCACTTCCAGTTCTACCATACTCCCGCTTTTATTTTCTGAAAAAGTCTATTTTACTAAAATTGTGGCGAGTCAAGAACAATATAAATATTGATCTTCCTGATGGTAGAAAGTTAACCCTCATCAAAGCCCGGGATAACCCACAAACAGCCATTACTGAAACGTGCCTTGAGTTTATCTGGATTCTGGTTTTAAGCATCAGCCGGACAACTCCCTATACCTTAACATCGTTAAGATATAAATTGATTCTATATATATCCAATATAGAAACAAAAGCACTAATTTAATTGGAACCAGATTCAAATCATGCAGCTGTCTCCAGTGCATATTAATCAAATGGAAAAAGGCCATTCAGCATTACTCATCTAGGAGTGCATCCATATATGAGTAACCCGAAAGGGAAGCAAGTTCTCAAAACCATTACTATCAATGGAATACCAAACACAAGTATCTACATCTTCGACTATTTCGAAGAATCCTAATACTTCCAACAAATGGTTCTCTACTTTATTCTTATATCTATAACTTCTCAATGTCTGGACCTTGCATTTTAACGAAATACAAGTCTAGAACATAGAGAAGTTATGAGTAAACAGAATATAGTACAAGTACTAACCCCTTTGTCCTAATGGACACTGGACAACATACAATACTTTGTATAAGTCCCCTGAGTTCAACAACTCAAACCCTGTGCGTCGTAGGTTGAAAAACTGTAGTATGGTTAAGAAGAATTATACCGCTGTTGAATGCACATTACCTAATCACCAACCGATATAGGTAAATGTCACAGACATAATATCAAAAAGATATATCTCACTTTATAAAATAAATGTACAGATATATCAGTTTGAAATTGGTGCATAACAACGGATATTCAAAACCAAATATTTGCCATCCGGCAAAATCCAGATGATTTCCTCAAATATCACCAATTACAACGAATTCCGATATAATGAGGATCTAATCACCCAATTCCTAATATCTTACTCCCACTCACCATCCGTAATAACATACAGATGTGAGAAACTGATCTGGTAAATACATACCCCGGAGTTAGATTCCAATTAGGAAAACATTTTTCAATTAACATCGCATAGTGAAACTGAAACATGAAAATATTTCAAAAGGGGTTAACTGGTATTCCTTGTAGCGCCTCTTCCACTATCCTGATTCACGACAGTAACCATATACTTACCTGCCCTCACTCCAATCCCTTTATTATTGTCTTTACTTATTACCTTCTGTATACCTTCTTTAGGCTAATTGGTTTTCTTCTTTCCCTACCCTTCGGCACCAGCCTAAGTTTTGGAAGAAGACTATCCAATAAGCGTAATAGGTGTACTCTCCTAATCCTAGGAGCCCCGCAACCTGAGAGAAGGTAATGGGAAAAGACATCTGAATAATCCTATCCAATCTCTCCAGAACCAGGATCCATCCTCGAAAAAGTTCCTTCGAGTTCGTATGTAACTATACGATGGATTTATCCAATCAAAGTGGATATCCGTAGTGATACGGAGTATTCTAGAGAAAAGCAAAGTGGATATAGGAGTAGCAGGGGTATGCACTTATTTTTTGTCGTGAATGATGGTGATCACAATTTCCTTTGCCATTTATTCTAATCCCTTTATATGTCTTTACTTATTACCTTCTGTACACCACGGTTAAGCTTGTTGGTTTTCTTCCTTCTCTACCGTTCGGCACCTGCCTATGGTCTGGAGGAAGACTATCCAATAAGCTCAATAGGTGTACCCTCTCCTAATCCTAGGAGCCCTCACAACCTGAGAGAAGGTAAAGAGAAAAGACAACCGAATAATCCTATTCTATCTCTCCAGAACCAGAATCCATCCTCGAAAAAGTTTCTTCGAGTTTGTATGTAACTATACGATGGATTTATCCAATGGAAGTGGATGTTCGTAGTGATACGGGGTGTTCTGGAGAAATGCAAAGGTGATATAGAAGTGGCAATGATGTTTGCGACACTGTGACATTCCAATAGCCAAAGTGTTTTAAGAAGGTTCGGTCAACTTGGTTTCATGAGTTTTAGTCAAAGGTCGGGTCATAGTCGCGTCCAGAGAGAAAGAGAGAGAAGAAACACTCAGCGTGCACTCTAACCTAGATCAGAATGGTTAATCATTTTATCTAATCAGGATGGCTCCAACTGTTTCCTCGAATTCTCCTCCAAACCCAAAAGGAGAATTAGTCGGAATCACCCGAGGAGTAATCCTACTCATCAGTGGGAATCGGGATCCAACTATCATCGCATGATAACTTGATGGAAGCCACTCAAGTCACCACACTCCAGAAGGTATGCGCAAGCCTGGAAAGTTTCCTGTATATTTGAAACTCCCGATATGATTTTTACCCCGAGCGGTTTATAACCTTGACTTTGGCCAACAAATCATAACCCGCAAGTCAAGTTCTACCCATCATTATCCTGATTGATTTAGATCCACCCACACACACCCTTGACTTTGTCCAACAAAGTGGTACGACTGTCCTAAACCAATGCATATCCATGCAACGGACAAGCAACACACAGCTACCGCACACGATGCCTTGACTTTGGCCAACAAACACCGCACGAATACTATGCGCTACTTATCCGAAATGACGGAGGGCTACAGCTGGTTTTTAGCGAAAAACCTTTAACGTAATGAACTTGATATCGTTGAAGGAATCCAAGTGGTTTTATAAATATATAGTGGAGAAAACTTTTGCTAAAGAGGTCACTCCCGGTGAAGAGATCTCGGCTCTTTCTCCGTAGAATGAGGTGCAGGATATTCCAAACTGAATACCATGATGCAAAGCAAAAACGTGAAGTTATTACGTTGACGCAAACTTTACTTACGGGGCCACTCCCGATGAAGGGATCTCGGCCCTTGCCTCGTCGAATGAGGTGCAGGATATTCCAAATGAATACCGCGATGCAAAGCAAAAGAGAATGTCTGTAATGTCAGTTTTTTAAAAAACTTGGTTCCAACAATATCATATATAGGTTTGTTTTATCTTTGCATTGATAAGAATCAATGCAGTCCCATCAATTAATCACACCAGAAAAGAACGAAAATAAAATGTACGTATATGCCATCCGCATTCGCTACTGGGTCCCATCATCACCCGTTAGGTTACTTAACTAACGACAGAGCGGGGACTGGGCTAGCGCGGGTGCAAAACATATACAACATCTACTAGTGTATATAAATATATATAACAATCGTCCCAAGCATGATATAAAGCAACATCACAGAAACAGCACAGAATGGTGGATAATCTGGAGCCCCGGGTTTCACTTGAGCCGCAAATAAGACCCGACGTTCCCTGTCGTGTGGATAGCATGTGCAATGAAACCTAGACCCCTACAAGCGCGGCAAGTTACCCGCCAAAACAAGAAATGAGGCAGCCCCCTTCAACAACGTGAATGGGCCACCTGGCACTTCATGGAATCCGGTAACTTGAGCACCCCTCCTGGGTCAACCTATACCCCCTACGAGTGTGGCGAATAGCCCGCCAATTCTAGAGTAAAATCCCCTCCGTCTGAATGCCTTGAGATGCGGACTAGTTGCCCACTAGAACCCGGCTATTCGTGCATTCCACCTCGGGGTAATCCTAGTACAGAAAATAAAACAATATACAAGGGTGACATCGACCTCAGCCCGGTTGTGCCCCAAAAAAATAATATACAAACGGGCAGTGACGGTAGTTCACATGTCGGACGCTCGTCCCGCAATATCAAATGTACAAATGAAATAAAACTGTACTATCATTGCACTATTGCTATCCACCACGACGATCCAACCAACATCACAACACAACACAGAACATCAACATGAATGTCACGTTCGCAAACTCGTCTAAAAGAACATATAGCAGTTAGACGGGTTTACCGATCAAATGACATTCACGGTCGTAGATTATAATGTATGTACTGTCAAACGCACGCTTAAATTATCGATCGATAAAATTCCAAATTGTCCCCAATAGCAAAAACAGCACTGCACAGAAAATTGGGCCAAAACAGAATATTACAAAAATCACAATTCCAAGTCAGAGGGCTACAAGAAAAATTTCGAAGCCCGTCGCCACTAAATGGCTGTGGAACTGCTGCCAATAGGGGGTAAGTGCGGCGGTTCCACGGCGCTTTGGAGGCATCAAGAGCCCAAATTTTTTCTGTACCTTAAAAAAAGCCTGCACGGATTTTGAAGCCTCTGAAAATAATTTTTTGAACACTTTTGAGAATCGGAAGAAATTGTGAAAATGGAATCGTGATTTCGGTAAATTCTGTCGATCGATCTTTTAAGCACGTTTAAACAAGCTAGTAAGGGATTTAAAGGGAGGCTCTGATACCATGAAGGGTCACGGCAGCGCCCCGGCCGTCGAAACGCGGCCAAAATGCGGAATAAAAATTTCTAAACCGGCGGTACCGCTACCTGATTTCCGGATCGACCTTAAACCCTATTCTAGCATGCTAACTAAGAGTTAGAATCATTATACCGAGTTGATCCGCGTCCTTCGATCTTCATTCCAAGCACCTAGTGATCGTTTGATGATGTTTGGTTGCCGGTCTTCCTCCATCTCCGATGATCCACCCGACGGAAACGGCGCAAGCTCCAACCTCGACGAACGAGGTAACCGACGCTCCAAAATCGCTAGCGATAGAGAGTCGAGGTGTAGTAGTGTGTCACTATGTTTTTCTCCGTACCCTTGAGCTCAAGAAGAAACTCAAGAAAGATGAAGAAGGAGGTGATGAAGACTTGGCATGAGCTAAAATGGCTAAGTTCTTTTTGAAGCATGAGAGAGTGAGAGATAGAAAGTGTAATTAATCATCTAACCAAAAATGAATTCCTCCTCCACAAATATGTGGCCGGCCCCCTTCCTCTCTCATTCTCCAAAAAAAAAAATTTTTCATTTCCAATTATAGTAATAAACAAATGCACCATACTTTGAAGCCCATGCCATGAACATGCATAACACTATGCCAATGCCACCTCACACCTCCACCTCCTTATTAAACAAAATGAATTTCCATAAATGGAAAATCATATAATGAAGTGGCAAAACTTCTAGAAGCTATTCCGTATAAAATACGGAATACTTTCCGATATATGTATCGAAATACATATACGCGTATTCATACAAAATTACGAATAGCCAAGAGAGAAAATAAATAGCGAACAATAATACTAGAATACATATATATAAATACATATGTAAATTATTAAATCAAAACCTGATTTAATAAACTGGCTTAATCATAAGCCGCTAGTACTATCAACCGTCCGATTAAAGTCTGCGCAGCATATGCACATATTTAATCGGACACCTGTATGCATCAACATACCTCATGTACACCATATCGCCTAAACAGTGAAAACCCTCTGTATGGTACTCTAAAGACTCGTCAATACGCTGGCAGTGGGTTTAACCACAAGCACGTCAGCGGCACTAGCTGTACGTAACGACTACCCAGGTATTGAGCGAAAGGGAGGCCGACGAGCAAACTCATCCGGAACCCCTACTGAGCCTGACAGTGACAATATCTGCTCAGTCCGGTCTGTTCGTCTAAGAGTGTCGCATATCGAGTCTAGGGGGGTGGATAAAGTCAGACTCCAAACAACGCGATATTTAGTGTCTGTATGAAACCCCATCACCACTTGAGAAACTATCGATCCTGGATCGATAATTCTCGTCCACCATGGCCACGGATTTTTTGTGATGGCCATCCATACACAACGCGACATCAACCCCTAATACCGGGAGAGGCGAATCCCCGACGATCCGATCACTGCCTCCATGTGCCTCGGGACTGTACCCAACTAAAACCTGTTTGCACGACTCCTTTGAGCCGTGGTAGGGTAGTAATCAAAGCATAGTGGAAACTCACACGAGACAAATGACGATCTCAGGTCGACAGACTAACCTGTACACATGTCACCAGGGAACTGCTATCTGACAATAGGTATAATACCCACTAGCAGGTTCCCGGCGAGTCCGTCCAGTGTACTCATAACCCAATGAGCACCTGTATACTATCTTAGGTAAACAAACTAAAACCAATGGCTTGTGAGACCTGGCCACCGCCCCTCATCGGGGTCTCGATCAGTATACACTAGTCTACACTGGAGTATCGATGCCCGGTCTCGATACTCCTACGACTAGAGACATTTAAGGATATGCTTATAGACCCCAGCTCCCACATATATGATCGCCATCATAATGCTGGAAGTCAAGCAAGAATCCTATGGGCTCTATCAACATGTATATGATAATAAAGACAAACCAGATAGCATACTATCATCTTGAGTAAGACTGTTTTATCGGTATAGGTCCTCACTCAATCATCATAATCACAAATCCACGACTATGATACTTGCCTTGAAGGCACTATAGCCAACAGACCAAACTCATACCTCTACTGAGCATGTCTGTGTCAATCTTCGTACTGTCCGGTCTCTTCGTCTGAGAGTATCACATACCGGGTCTAGAGAGTGGATAACGTCAGACCCCTAGTAACCCGAGAAGTTGTGCCGGTCTGAAGCTTATCACCCACTGAGAAACTACTGATATCATATCAGTAAATCTCATCCACCTTGGCCAAGAATTTTTGGTTGTAGCTGACCCATCACATCGCGATATCGACTCTCAATACGGGGATAGACGAATTCTTGACGATTGTTCACTGCCTCCATGTGGCTCGGGACTGTACCTAACTAAAAACTGTTTTCACGACTTCTTTGAGCCATGGTAAGATAGTAATCTAAGTACAGTAGGAACTCACACGAGACAAATAAAAATCTGTAATTCTTCAAAAAAATAAAATATTATTTTTGGGAATTTTTATAAGTTAATATTATTTTTAATGAATATTTTAATATTTCGGTATAATTAAATACCGATAAATGGAAAAAAATTTGGAAAAATTATGGAAAATTCTAAAATAGGGTAATTTATGGAATTATGCCATTTTTAAGTTTTTATGATTTATTTGACACTAATTTAGTGCTAATCGCGATAAAAAATCGCTAATCGGACTTTAAGTGTGTTTTGTGCACATGTCTTTTTCCACACTTGTTACATTTTCTTACATGTTTTGGGTGCATGGTTTGTTTTGGGTTTACTATTGTAAGGAGAAGGAAATAAAAGGAAAAGGAAAAGAAAAGAAAAAGTGAAAGAATGATTAAGAGAGAGAAAGAGTAGGTAAGGGGTCAACCCTTTTGTTGTGAGCCATCCCCATCATTTCTTCTTCTCATTCCTCTCCCTCTCCCTCATATGCTGCTGCTGCTGCCTCCCCCCTCTTCCTCCTCCATCTTCAAGCCCAAAACACCATAAATACAACTCCAAAACCCTATTCCCACTTCACAAAAATTGTTCACAAGCTCAAAAGGAACACATTGGACCAAGAAAGAGAGGATTTTGAGGACTTTGAGCAACTCAAGAAAATTCTTGAGTTGCCAAAAGAGCTAATTTCTGCACCATTAGAGTAGTGTTTCAATTCATTATGCATCCATACTTGTTTCATGTCGATATTGTATGGTTTTGAGGACTTTGGAAATTCCAAGTTAGGGTTTAGGGTTTGAAATGAAATCAAAGGTGAATTGAGGTGTAATTAAGGACTACAACCCCTGTTGTGATGTTACATTGGACTAAACCAGAGACTAGAACCCGGAATACGGATTGAGAAAAAACGATATCAGGAAAAACTGTGATTCTGTGAGTGTATTTGGAAATCTGTTATCACCCTGAGACTCCTTAAATTATTTTGGATTGACAGTGATACATGCAGGCACCTAGGAACCACTACCCAAACCCCTAGCCCCTACCCCCTCTTTCAGGCCACAAATAAACTCTTTCTGGCCTCAATTTGCGGCCAGAGCAGGTGGGAATTGCTTCGTTTTTGTTTCAGGGCCTTATCTCCAGTAAACTAGACCCTTGGCATATGCAACTTTGACTGATTTCACATAGGGTAGAATCTGGGGTAATTTTCTTGTGTTGGCGTGTGGTTTTACAACTTGTTTTAACATGGATTTTGGCATTTGATGATTCGTTTCTGTCGGGTGGCGTTTGAACGTCAACGGCAAAGGGTTATTGGTCGTGTTTGCATGCGAGACTATAGGTTTTTACCTATGAGAGTAGCGTGTGCCGTTTTGGTTTTCCGATGTGATTTTCATATTCTTTTGCGATTGTGTTATCTTTGTAGGTACCATACGTGATGTCGAGGCGTTGAAGATGAAGATGGCGGCATCGGCATCGGCACGCGAGAAGCAAGGTGAGTAGATTTATATCTACGGGGAGAAGTCGGGTGGATGGCGTATAGCTCCCCCGTAGTTCGTGGTGATGTATACGAATACGTATACACACATATATTTATTATATGTTGTTTGAGTTGATTGATGATAAAGATGGATTTTTGGTGTTCTTGGATTGGTTTAGTGTTAGTTGCGAAACCCTAGAGTAGTGGTTGCACCCACACCCACACGCACACACATACTTGCATACATTCTTTCTGTCACATGTGCGTATATGGGAATATATATTTATTTGTTCACATGGGTATGTGACTATGTGTTCATATACTGGATTTGAGGATAGTACTTGGGATTTGAGATTAGTCGATGAGATTTGATTTGAGGCCGTGAGATCGGTGATATGGCAGGGTTCGTATTTGAGATACGTCATGATGTTATAGCGGATCTTTGGACGACGATACCATGTGAATGGTGATATATATAGAATAGTTGACATGTGATCGAGATATGAGATAAGATATGTTAAGATATTTATAATGGGTCGCATTGGGCGATGTATACTTCTTTATGATGATATGTGTTGATGACATCGGTTTGTATGAGGCTGTAGATCAGTAGTCAGATCGTGATTATATTGATGATATTAGTATTGTACTAGACGTAGATCAGTACGCCGGATTATGATTTTTGATAAAGAGGATACCAGATGAATAATATGATGAATGTGATATTGACCCGTACCCAGATTTGGGTTGTCGTACGATGGACTTACGTACGAGCTATATATTGATGATGGATCCGCACTCTTGACTTGGGGATGTCTGATTATAGATATTGTATCGGATGTGACACTATTGAGGCGGGATCGCCGACTAATATATATATATATATATATATATATATATATATATATATTCAACTCAGATGTTAGGCGGTTTCCTTACCTTTAGCTCAGCTTGTTAGCTCAGCCCTATAGTTTAGTGTAGTTGTTAGACTAGATTAGATTCCTATCTATTTCAAAAACTAACGAATCGTGGGTATTTTAAAGACAGGCCAAGGGATTCTACGGATATTTCAAAGGACGTATTTTTTCTTAAAAACACCGTAGCCCTTATTTTTAAAACACCGCGATTCGTGTTATTTCAAAAGGCACTACTGTATGACTTATATTTATTTTCAATGCAGATTAGTTATCGTTGTGTCTAGTATTCAGCTTCCGCACATTATTTCTGTTCGCCCTGCATCGCATACTTATATTGTGAGTTCATATACCATTATTGATATCATGCTGTTAGGACACCAGCACCATTACCGATGATGCTTATGTTCCACGTACACTTACTTGCCGGCTCACACACATCATCATCGGTAATTGCCATGTCACATACACTTTAGAGAATACTACTTCATGGACATAGCTTGTTAGCTAATAGTTTCGACATGATATTAGTGTACTTGTCTTATATGCCAGTTTAGACATTATAGTTATTACTTGCTACTTCATGCATATTGTTATTCACTATTATGCCGCATTCATGGATTTTTATGCCTATATTCACTGTTTTACGGGCTATTGATGATTTGGATTCGGATTTTTATGAGATTTCCTGGATTTGGGGGAAAACCGCAAAAACATATATAAACTTCTTCTTCTCTCTCTCTTTTTAAAAATGAAAAGTGACGTTTTCCCATGATGTATGAGTCGTCCACCATGCGTTTTCATGATTGCTGATGAATTTCGAGACTCGATTCGAGGAGTTGGATGAACCGTCTCGGGTACATGGTGGGCCCGGTAAGGAACCCCGGGGCGAGAAGGCCGCAGATGATGGCATTGAGCCTGGCAGGGCAAGACTACCTACCGGTGATTTTATCTGAAGCGTCGGATATCCGGAGGATACCGTCGTGGTCTTGGGATTGATGTTAGGGGCCGGTCTGGACTGACGGCGCCCTAGATAGTGAGATTGAGACACTGAGATATTGAGATATTGGGATTTATGTTTTGTGTTGATGCTAGACACTGTTTATGCTGATTTCATTTATGATACCTCGTTTTAAAGATACAGAAATCTCACTAAGTTATGAAAGCAGTTTCTTCATTTTCATGTATTCTGTTTTCATGCATTCATACTCCATCTATATGATATATTGCTACCTGAGGCACTGACACGAGCACATGGGATTACACGTGGGTTAGATATTTACCATTGCCACATTTTCATGCTTCAGACTCACATTTTGAGGATTATATATATAGTGATCGTATAACCTAGGATTGCGTTATTCATGCGATTTCTGCTCGTAGATGTTTTCTACTCACGAGTTGGCAACTCACCCCTGTTGTGCCACAGTTTCTTGCAGGTTTTGCCGTACAGGTTTCGTTACGGCTTTGCTGGCACTACTTCCTTTTCCGGGTGATTTGCTAGTAGGTGGGTTCACTTGCATCGTGGCCATCATTATACTTTGAATATTATTATTCAGTTGTATCTAGTAAACTCCATCAACCAAACATGTATTTATTTGAGATAGAGACCAGTGATGTTTATTCATTCGACCTTAGAGTCGCGCGTTGTATTTCTATGGATTTCATGCTATTTTGAGTTTCTTTTTCTGTTGTGATCCTCGCCCTTCGGCGTTGTATATTATTGCTTGCGTAGTTATGACCGTCGATTGGCGAAGAGTTAGCTCCCGCTTGGGGATGCCTTTATTCATTATATATGCTTTATCAGGTTTTGTACCCGTTTGGGGTCAGTTTTTACAAAGGAAACTCTGCCGAAATTTTTAGAAAAGACTTGTGATTTTAAAATGCACATTTCGGCGTATGTTGCAAACTACTTGATTTAAATTGGTTTTTCCTTCACTCTACTACTTTCTTGGTTTGGATTTCTGGGTTTTTGGCTTACTTAGATTACGTACGCCTTGAGACGTTTCGTAGTTTAAGTGCCGGTCATATTCCGTACTTTCGATCGTGACAAAATCTCAGGTCAAAGGACTAACCTTTACTCATGCCACAAGAGAATTTCCATCTAACGTTATGTATAATACCATCTAGAAGTTCTCGGTGAGTCCTTCCGGTGTAATCACCTCCAGTGAGCACCTGTATACTATCTTAGGTGACTCAACACTAATGGTTTGTGAGACCGGCCATCACCCCTCGTCGGGGTCTTAAAAAGTATACTTCCACTCCGGAGTATTGATGTCTCGATACTCACTCGACTAGGGATATTTAAGGATGCGCTTATGGACCATCCAACTCCCACGTATATGATCGCCATCATAATGCTGGTAGTCAAGCAATAATCTTATGGGCATTATCAAAACGTATACATATAATGATAAAGACAAACCAGATAGATACTATCATCTCGAGTAAGACTGTTCTACCTGTATAGGTTCTCGGTCAATTATCATAATCGGCTACCTGCATTACAATAATTGCCCTAAGGGCACTATATCCAATATTGCGCACTATTGTAAAACATGCACAAGTTTTGAAATATCAGTTTCTTCTTCTTCAGAATAAACGTCTGTAGCATGCTAAAACAAACGTCTAGTTGTTCTCTGGATTTTCATTGTTTAAAACTTTTGACTGAACAAATGTCTGTCCATATTTCTTCATATATCTGTTTGTTCTCTGGTTTTTCATTGCACAAAACTTTTTAAGAACAAACATCTGTCAAACCTTGTTCAGACATCTGGTTGTTCTCCGTGTTTTCATAGCATTTAAACTTTTTGAGGGCAAATGCTTGAACTTTATTTGCACACACGTCTGAAGGTTTAAAACTTTGAAAATCTTTTGTTCTTCATACGTGTGTCCCTTGTTCTTCAAATATCTTGTTGGTTTCTGTTCTTTCATTGGCCATGTTTTGAAAACCACGGCAAACGTGTGAAACTTATGATGAAAGACGTCTGAAACAATTTTTGTTTGAAAAATATTACCGTTACGTACATTTAATACTATAACGGCTAGTTTTATTTTGCCATCAAACGTCTGTCCCATTTGCCTTCAGACGTCTGTTATTCAGCTTGAGGCATAATAAATGCATATACTTGTTTCATTTTTGTGTGAGTTTTATAAAGGATTCTTTTATAGTTATTGCACAAAAACTATTTTGAAAATTGCATTCATTTTTTGAGTTCATCCTCACCCACCAAAAGAAAAAGAAAAACACTTGAGCTTTAATTGCAAATCTAATACACCATTGAAGTATTCTAGAGTTTTAATTATAAACTCTTGAGAAGAGTATCTTGGATTGTAATCTTCTTCTTCTTCTTTCTTTGTGTGGAATCTCTTGAGTACAGGAGAATTCTTGTAAGTGAGGAAAAGTGTTGTGAAGAGGGTCACTTGTGTGTCGAGTGACGTGTTGTTGCAGGTGTGCAACGTGTTGTCTCGGTGGAGACGTGATTTAAGTGGAAAGGGCTCGTTTCCTAAAAGAAGAGGACTATGAAATCTCCCGAAGCTTTTTAAATCGCTTGTGTTTGCGCTTTGTTTCTCTCTTACATGCATTTTATCTTTTGCTATATTTTTATTTCCTTTTTGTTAGTTATATGTATGCCCTAAGGGCCATTACTATACATAGGATGTATATTGTAGT
The DNA here is from genome assembly GCA_030015575.1 of Agapanthus africanus. Classification (NCBI taxonomy): domain Eukaryota; kingdom Viridiplantae; phylum Streptophyta; class Magnoliopsida; order Asparagales; family Amaryllidaceae; genus Agapanthus; species Agapanthus africanus. The sequence continues at coordinate 495,218,568 of JASDDO010000026.1, forward strand.
GGACGCTTGGACATATATAGGGAGGACTTTCTTGCTCGACATGATAGTATGCTATCTGGTTGCTCTTTACCTTAACGTGTATACTGATTGTCTCTCTGTTACATGTTGGTAAAGCCCTTAGGATGTGTACTTGACTACCTGGACTGTGATGCAGATCATACTAGTGGGGACAGATAGTCTATAAGTACATCCTTCAAAGTCCCTAGTCGTGGGTGTATCGAGACGGGGCATCGATATACCAGAGTAGACTAGCGTATACCTTCTCGACCCATACAGATGGGCGATGGATGATCCCATATCCATTGGTGTTTGACATCAGAGATGATATACGGGTGCTCAGTGGAGACTGGGTACATTGGACGGACTCGCCGAGAACTCCCAGATGGTATTATACCTTACGTCAGATGGCAGTTCTCTGGTGACACTGGTACAGAGTAGTCTGTTGACCCGAGATCGTCATAGAGTCTTGTGTGGTTCCCACTGTGCTTTGATTTCCACCTTACCACGTCCAAGAGGGCGTGCAAAACGGTGGTTTTTGGGTACAGTCCCGAATCACATGGAGGCAATGAGCGATAGGAGGGGATTCGTCTCTCCCAGTATAGGGAGTTGATGTTGCGCTGTGTTCGATTGGCTATAACCGGAAATCCCTGGCCAAGGTTGCTGAGATTTACTGGTAAGTGTTACCTGTAGTTTCTCGAACTGTTATAGACCTCATATCGACACGACTTATCGAGCTATTGGGGTCTGACGTTTACCACCCCTAGGCGAGATATGCGACATATCAGACGATCAGACCGGACTGTACGGTAAGTGTTACTGGTTGGATTCACAGGAGTGTGAGCGGGCTTGCTCGTCGATCTTCTGATCGCTCAATACCCGGGTGGCCGTTACGTTTAGCAGACCGCTTGCGGCTTGTGGGTGTTTGATATGATCATCACCTGCTGCCGGCGTATTGACGAGTCTTTAGAGTCCTACACAGAGGTTTCCTGCCTCAAGCGAAACGAAATAAGAGCGCATATGAGATATGTGCGGGACCGAGAATAATGCATGTATGTGATACCGTATTTCATTCTCGTGATTAATGTTTCGATTGGTTGTATGCGATATAACCTAGTTATCGAATCGAAGATATATTCGATAAGTCGATACATTGGATACTGGTCGGTTATGTGCGACATGACCGGATCATTGAATGAAGTGTTGATTTAATGATTTAATGTATAATTATATATTTGATATATTACTTTGCATTAACTAGTATTGGTTCACTTTAAAGGATTTTCTCACTTGGATGTACAAGTTGTATATGTGATATACTTTTTGTGCAAATTATTGTATCATGTTTGATGATACATGTTTGCTTGGTTAAGTGTAAAGAATTAAACCATGATTAAACTTATGATTGGGGTTTTGTTTTCTTTTTCATTTATTTATCTATTTATTCTTTTTGGAAAAATAATAACCATAAAGGAAAATGGTGGCTTAATTTGTTTTCTAGTTAAAGCTTCATGAAGCTTTGACCAAGTGACCATTTTGTCTCCATGCTTAACCCTAACCATTCCCACTAACCATGATTTATTCTCTACACTTGACCATGGTTGAGAGATGATAAGTATTCTTATTATTTTCTTTTTACAAAATACTTATTATAACATTATCATCTTCTTCTTCTTCTTCTTCAAGAAGAAAACCTAGACTTCATCAATGGTGACTTGATGAAATGAGTGAGAAATCCAATTCTAAAGTGAACCCACTTCCTATTTATTCATCCTCTATCTCTTGCCAAGTAGTATAGGGTGTTTCCTTCACAAGTTTTCATGGCTTGGTGAAGGTGGAGCTTGATCTAGTGATGCCTCAACGTAGATCATCTTCGGCGTCGTAGTCGATGACCTAGCCCGTCCATTCTCCGATGAAGCCGACACTAGAGCCCGGGATCCGATGATCACAGTGAGGAGACATCATCACGGAGCTATGGAGGTGGAGCACCGGATCTACAAAGGTTGTATTTCCGTTACACTTTAGTTAAGTTGTTAACTAGCTCGTAGTTTCGCCTAAATTTCTAGTTAACGATCCGTATTAGGGTTTCTCGGCACCCGTAAAATTTGAAATTGGCATGGTTGATGCCTTGTGAGACCTCTAGTGTGTGCCTAGGAACCCTACAGTGGTATCAGAGCCTAGCTAGAGCCTTAGGCGATGCGTAGACGGAGTTTGAAGTCCGATCGACCCGAAACCCTAATCCGATTCATGCTCTCTGTACATTTTTGTAAAATGTGGATTTTTCAATATTAAAAATATGCAGAAAAATAAGCAGGAGTTTATAAGAATTATTGTGAAGTTCGACAGGCTAATCCCATCAGACCGCCGCGGTTCCGCGGCATGAGCTTGGCTCATGCGGTGGTTCCGCGGTCGTACTATCTCCATTTCCATTTTTTCCTGCACAGTAATTCTTAATTCTAAATGTTATATTTTCTGGGTATTTTTATTGTTTCTATACAGTTGAGTTTTCTGGGGTCGTTTTGGGAACTCGGTGTTTCGATCGGATTGTCTAATTCTGTCTATGTGTTTTTCCGGATATTTTAGAATATGTTAAAAAGTTCGACCGGATATAAATACCCACCTTTTCCCCTGTCGGGAAATTTCCAAGTGTTGGATTTTTCCGTGGTTTAAAGACGTTCTAAGTAGTGCAAGTAACGCGATGGACCCTCTAGAAGACAACAAACCTTAACTCGATTATGTGACCGTCTTGAACTGCCCTTTGAACCTTGGGTTTGGGGCAGTACGGCGTGCCACATGTGAGGCGTTGGCTTGACCCTTCTACGGCTGGACCGTTGGTACTGAGGCATGAAGTGAATGTCTTTGAACTTGTTTCATGTGTTGATCTGTTTCGGGAAAACTTGGGTGTTTGAATGTTCGATCGGAAAGTTTAACATTTTCTAATTATCTGGAATGTGATACAATAATTGGAATTCACAATAAGCTATGAGATAACTGAATGAATGTTATAAACATAGCAGTTTAGTCTCACTTGATCGGTTGCCACGGAATTTTGATGTGATCAAAAGTCCATCGTAATCACGTAGCGTACGCGAATACTCGCCGGGTAAACTTAATAGACAGCCTCACCCCATAGCCCCGACCAAGTGACTGTAGGAGAACCCCGTCGCCGAAAGCATCCGTTCGGGTGCTCGAGGTAGCGGTGTTCCGCCTTGGTGCACTTCGTCGACGGTATCGGGGGTGCGGCCGCCTACTAAAGTTTGCGACGAGCATTCGATCAGAAAGTCGAGAATCTTGTTGAATTACCCGACTTGATATTGAAAAGTGTTTTCGATTTTGAGACTAAAATGCGGGGTTTATAATTTATTAGGCATGCGATGTCTAAGGTATTCATTTGATTAGGCATGTGATGTCTAAGGAGGTTGTGGATTCCAACTGTTGTAGTTTTACACTTTCTTTTCTGTGACCGTAAGTGTAATATGTGACATCGCCGGTTTCGTTGCTATATGTCAACGACAATTGGGATGCGCATATTTACTTACGTTGATGACATGTGATGTTATGTGTTGCTGGATATGTTATATTGGATCGTCGTGTTTGAATAGCCGGGGGTTTTTATGTGAGATGAGTGTTTTTCATTTTCATTCATGTAAAAACTTGTATGTAATATTCTTTTATTTGGGGCACTTCCAGGTTGCGGAAGATGTCACCCTTTGTATATTATTTACTTTTCCGCACTAGGATAGACCCAAGGAGGGGAGCACAAGTAACCGGGTTCTGGAGTCCAGTGGGAGACCAACTCGAGGAGTCGAGTCCGGGTCTCCTAACTCCAGAATTGGTAGGGTTGCTTGCTGCTCTCGTAGGGGTCTAGGGGTGTGGGTTTGGCTATTCATCACGACCGTGGAATCCGTGTTTTATACTGGCTCGTATTGAAAACACGGACGTCCTAGTATATCCAATATTTCATATGATTCTTCTGCTGCGATATCTGTGATGTGATCATGTGATATGTTCTGTGATGGATACTGTATATAGTATATATGATATATTACATAGGCGTTACTTATGTTTTACACCCGTGGTAGCCCTGCCCCGCTCTGTCGTTAGTTACCTAACCTAACGGTGCACGAGGGGACATCGAGGCGAATGCGGATGGCATAAGTGTACGTCGTATTTATCTGTGATGTTTAGGTATATAAATGATGGGACTTCATTAATGTGATTAATGAAATAAAAGAAACCTAAGATGTTGTAGAATCGAATTTCTAAATAAAACAGGTAGCTACAGTTCTTGTTTTGCACAGCGGTATATGTGATATATCCTGCACCTTATTCGATGAGGAAAGGACCGAGATCCCTTCACCGGGAGTGACTCCTTTAGCAATAACTGGCAGATGCTACACACTCGGTTTGTCTTTTGATTGCTTTTAAGAGTTTTTGCTTTGCACAGTGATATATATGATATATCCCGCACCTCATTCGACGAGGAAAGGACCGACGAACCCTTCACCGGGAGTGACTCCTTTAGCAAAACTAGAAAAGCCTAAAAAACACTCTATTTCAAAATCATTTGATTCTACAACGATATAAAGTTCATTACGCAAAAGGTTTTCTTAAAAACCTGACGTAGCCCTCCGTCATTTCAGATAAGTCCTAGTTAGTATTCGTGCTGTGTTTGTTGACTCAGTCAAGGCGTAGTGTGTGGTAGCTGATTAGTGCTTATCTGCAAAGCATATGATGCGATTGGATTAGGGTAGTCGTGCGGCCTTGTTGACTCAGTCAAGGATCGTGCGGGTGGGTTTAATTCAATCGAGAAATGACGGGTTGAACTTTATTTGTGGTCTATGATTTGTTGACTCAGCCAAGGTCATAGATCGCTTGGGGCAAAATATTATCGGGAATTTCAAGTGTTGAAATTTGCAATGAGATTGCATACCTTCTATGAGATAGTTGGATCCCGATACCCGCTGCGAGTAAGAGTTACTCCTGGGAGAGTTTTACACAATACAATTAGCCGATCAAGTAGGTGTCTAGAAAGGTGTTAACGAGGTTACGCCTCTGGGAAAATGAGGTTTACATTAATTAGGTTCGTGCGAAAGCACGGGGGACCTCCCTCAAAGTACAGACACTGGCCTGATTGAAAGATTGGCGAACTTGTAGTGTGTAATTAATCCCGGCTAGTCTTTCCTTTTAGGGTTTGAAGGAAGATTTGATAAAAAGCAGTGGGAGCCATCCTGATTAGATAAAATAATAACCAATCTATTCTTGAAAGAGCGCACGCTGAGTGTTTTCTTCTCTCTCTCTCCAGGTAGCGACCATATCACGCCTTAATCAAGATAATAATACGGAATATTGACCGAACCCGCTTGTTATACTGAGCTGGGGAACGTTGGTCCCGCTCTAACTTATAATTGTTATAAGACAGAGCAGGAAATTGAGGAATACCAGATTTCCCGTGCCGCCCAAACGAAGAGAGTGCATGTTGATGCATCATCTTCGGGTGTGTTCGTTACAGAGAATTGTTTCTCAGTATCCTTTACGTCCTGAGTATGTGATACCAGATCAGGATCCCAGATATGTAATCTGTTACATAGGGCTACAGAAAGGTAGAGGACTGAGAACGGGTGATAAGTTTCATGAGGCAGAAAACGGGGCAAGTGTTGCAGCCAAGTCTGTTGGTCACTGTCACCCTGTATTACCAATACATTGATTCTGAACGAATGTTATTAGATACCGAACCTGAAATACAAAATCATATCTATCTCTTTATTAGTAAAGAAATGATAAAATTTTGTATAGTTGGATAATGTTTTGAACATTTCCTATATCAAAAGTTGATCGGTTCAGGCACGTTATCTAAAAGCATTGATGTTCTAAATCAAACTACAGTTCTTAGTACACGGAACACACACAAGAGGAAGAGTTCAGAAATGAACGAATCCTTCTTGAGGCATTGTAGACTAGGTCATATCAATGCGACCCGACTAGCTGAAGTTACATGTAGATGCATATTTAAATTAGTTTGAATTTACATCTTATGAAACTTGCCAGTCATGTCACAGAGATAAGATGACCATAGCTCTGTTTATTGGAAACAGAGAAAGAGTTGGTAAACTCTTGGGACGATACATGTTGATGTATGTAGGTCCCCTGTCTACACATGCCAAGACCGGTTCTTTGTACTTCATTACATTCTCTGATGATCTCTTTAGATTCAGACATATGTTCCTGTTGAAACACAAGTCCGAACCTTTTGAGATATTCACAGAATATAAGTTAGAAGTAGGGAACCAATATGGGTATAGGTATTATGTCCTTTGATGTGATCAAGGAGGAGAATACTTGAGCACAGAATTCCTGGACTATTCTAAAGGAGAATGGGATTCTCTCTCAGCATTACTCCTCCGTATACACCATAGCATTCTAAAGGAGAATGGGATTCTCTCTCAGCATTACTCCTCCGTATACACCATAGCACGATGGTATATCGGGGCGGAGCAATAACACCCTATATGATAAGGTGTGCTCTATGATGAGTACTACTGAGTTTCCTGTTTCCTTTTGGGAGTTATGCGCTTGAGATGCTGCATACCTATTGAATAGGGTTCAAATCAAACAGTTTCCTACCACTTCATATTTGATATGATAAGGAAAGAGCCCATCTCTTAAGTTAGTTAAGATTTGGGGTTGTCCGGCCTATGTCTAAAAGCAAAATCCGGACAAGCTCGAGGCAAGATCTGTTATGTAGAACTGGAAATATTCCAGCTATACAAACAACAGCTGATGATTTGGTAGAACCAAAGGATTCAGTAGATACCAACGAACCTCAGCCTCTCCGCCGATCTAGTAGGATTCCTCACCCACCTGAGAGATACTTCGGTTTCTCTATGACAGTGGGAGCGAGGATTGCATCATGAGATGATGACCCAACTAGTTTCGAGCAGGCCATCGAGAGTAGGGACTCTGTAAGAATGGCTGGGTGCTTAGCGATCTGAGATGGAATCCATGTACACCAACAAAGTATGGACTTTGGTTGCTATATCTGAAGGGTTAAATCCCCATCAGGAGCAAGTACATCTTGAGAAGATTACTTGGTGTAGATGGAAAAGTTGAGACTTTCAAAGCTAGACTTGTTAAAGTTTTTCGTCATAGACCAGGCGTGGATTATGATGAAACCTTTTCAAGTGGCTATGCTTAAGTCCATCCAGATCCTACTTGCCACGGCTACATACCATGACTACGATATCTGGCGGTTGGGTGTCATGAATGCTTTTCTAAATGATGATTTGGAAGAGAGCGTCTATAAGTACACAGCCAGAGGGCTTCGTAGACAGTGGGAGCAGCGAAAACGTGTACAAGATGCTTTATAGGATAAAGCAGGTATCGCGGAGTTGGAACATCTGTTTTGATGTGTTAGTCAAACAGTTTGACATCATCAAAATGGTAGATGAATCTTGTATATACAAAAAGGTAGTAGGGAGTATGGTGGTGATCCTCGTAGAGTACGTGGATGGCATACTCTTGATAGGGAAGGAGTTTTCCTATGCTACGCTCGGTCAATCTCCGCTTATCACAATGATTCTCCATATATGATCAAATTGATACCTCCTAAATCCTGGGTTTTGGATCTATGAGATACATCTAATTGGATGTTAAGATTCTCACTAGTTGTAGTGAGATGGTATCAATCGATCCTGGGGAGAATCACTGGAAGGGTTCCAGGGTGATAAGGACGACTGAATGTCAGTCACAGGCATTGTCTTTACCCTCAGTAAAGGGACGGTATGTTGGAAGAGTTCCAAGCTAGATACCGTGGCATACTAGACGATAAAGGCTCGATACATCGCTACTTAAGATGCTACCAAAGAGGCAGTCTGGATGTATATTTGTTCATGAGATGAACTTAGTTCCTCCCATTGTGTGACAATGGAGTTGTGGCTTATGCCAAGGAACGCCCGTCCCATCAGTGATTCAGAAATATTCTAAGGCAGTATCACCTGATCATGGAGATGGTTGATCTCCAGGGTGATCGAGATTAGGAGAGTAGACTCAGAGGACAACACGGCGGATCCACTCATGAAGGCCTATTCCCAGAGAGAGATTTTTATGGGATGGTTGAGTATGAGATACTGCAACCACTGCTATCAGATGGCCCTAGTGCAAGTGGGAGATTGTTAGTTATATGTATGCCCTAGGGGCCATTACTATACATAGGATGTATATTGTAGTGGATGCTGGGACATATATAGGGAGGACTTTCTTGCTCGACATGATAGTATGCTATCTGGTTGCTCTTTACCTTAACATGTATACTGATTGTCTCTCTGTTACATGTTGGTAAAGCCCTTAGGATGTGTACTTGACTACCTGGACTGTGATGCAGATCATACTAGTGGGGACAGATAGTCTATAAGTACATCCTTCAAAGTCCCTAGTCGTGGGTGTATCGAGACGGGGCATCGATATACCAGAGTAGACTAGCGTATACCTTCTCGACCCATACAGATGGGCGATGGATGATCCCATATCCATTGGTGTTTGACATTAGAGATGATATACGGGTGCTCAGTGGAGACTGGGTACACTGGACGGACTCGCCGAGAACTCCCAGATGGTATTATACCTTACGTCAGATGGCAGTTCTCTGGTGACACTGGTACAGAGTAGTCTGTTGACCCGAGATCGTCATAGAGTCTTGTGTGGTTCCCACTGTGCTTTGATTTCCACCTTACCACGTCCAAGAAGGTGTGCAAAACGGTGGTTTTTGGGTACAGTCCCGAATCACATGGAGGCAATGAGCGATAGGAGGGGATTCGTCTCTCCCAATATAGGGAGTTGATGTTGCGCTGTGTTCGATTGGCTATAACCGGAAATCCCTGGCCAGGGTTGCTGAGATTTACTGGTAAGTGTTACCTGTAGTTTCTCGAACTTTTATAGACCTTATATCGACACGACTTATCGAGCTATTGGGGTCTGACGTTTACCACCCCTAGGCGAGATATGCGACATATCAGACGATCAGACCGGACTGTACGGTAAGTGTTACTGGTTGGATTCACAGGAGTGTGAGCGGGCTTGCTCGTCGATCTTCTGATCGCTCAATACCCGGGTGGCCGTTACGTTTAGCAGACCGCTTGCGGCTTGTGGGTGTTTGATATGATCATCACCTGCTGCCGACGTATTGACGAGTCTTTAGAGTCCTACACAGAGGTTTCCTGGCTCAAGCGAAACGAAATAGGAGCGCATATGAGATATGTGCGGGAATGAGAATAATGCGTGTATGTGATACCGTATTTCATTCTCGCGATTAATGTTTCGATTGGTTGTATGCGTTATAACCTAGTTATCGAATCGAAGATCGATTCGATAAGTCGATACATTGGATACTGGTCGGTTATGTGCGACATGACCGGATCATTGAATCAAGTGTTGATTTAATGATTTAATGTATAATTATATATTTGATATATTACATTGCATTAACTAGTATTGGTTCACTTTAAAGGATTTTCTCACTTGGATGTACAAGTTGTATATGTGATATACTTTTTGTGCAAATTATTGTATCATGTTTGATGATACATGTTTGCTTGGTTAAGTGTAAAGAATTAAACCATGGTTAAACTTATGATTGGGGTTTTGTTTTCTTTTTCATTTATTTCTCTATTTATTCTTTTTGGAAAAATAATAAGCATAAAAGAAAATGGTGGCTTAATTTGTTTTCTAGTTAAAGCTTCATGAAGCTTTGACCAAGTGACCATTTTGTCTCCATGCTTAACCCTAACCATTCCCACTTGTAAGGTTAGTATAGCACCTTATGAAGAGTTTTGAAGCATCACATGACCCAAAGTTTTAATTTTTAAGGTGCTAAACTAACATGCAAGTGGATCGATCCTAGAAATTAGGGTTAACAAACTATAAGTAAGTAAAGATTAGGGTTTGAAGGCTACAACCTTTGTAGCTCCCGTTTTTGCTTCACTCCTTAGGCTCTTTGGGTGTTGGATGAAGGTCCGCTTGTACTCCTCCCACGTCCACGACGATCCACCCGGAGTTTTCCCGTCCAAGCTTGCAACTTTGAAAAACAAAGAGAACACTCTAATCAAGTTGGCTAAACTTGATTAGAATGATGTTGTGGCTATGGATCTCACTTCAAAATCTTAATTTTATGAGTGATTCACTCTCTTGTATGAACTAGAGAGCAAAAGCATGGAGGTTGATGAAGATGGTGGATTTTAGAAGAAGAGAATGAATTATCTTGTGAAAGAGAAAAGAAAAATAGCTATATATATTTTTCTTTCTCTTAACCAACCATGGTTAGATATATAGATATCATTTTATTTTAAATTAAAAGCATGATAAGAAAATAAACTATGGGTTAAATGTTAGGTGAGCATGGTTGAGTTAGAAGAGTGTAGAAACTCTTAAGTGATTTAACCCATTTTTCATTTTCTTTTGCTTTAATTTAAATCCAACAATTATCCAAATATAACCATGGTGTAATTCTTATACATCCACCATTCTCATTGTATAAACAACCATGATAATATATGATGTATGTATGCATGTGTGCTTGCACATCCATATGTGCATGAACAAGAATGAATGCACACATGCATGCATACATCCAACATAAACAAGATAGGATTTGTAGTGAGAAACTAATGATGAATCAACACTTGATTCACTAATCCGGTCATATCACATATGACCCGACCATTAGCAAGCCGCCCAATTAATATACGGTATCCCATACACGCATTTTAATCGGGTCCAAGCGCATATCGCATATGCGCACCACAACTTTTCGCCTGGACTAGGTAACTCCTATGTGGGACTCTAAGACTCGTCAATACGCCGGCAGTGGGTGATGATCATATCAAGCACCCCCAAGCCGCAAGCGGTCAGCTAAACGTAACTGCCACCCGGGTATTGAGCGATTAGAAGAAAACAAGCGAACCTGTTACAACTCCTGTCGAGCCATCCGGCAACACTACCGTACAGTCCGGTCTCTTCGTCAGATATGCTGCATATCGAGCCTAGGGATGGTCACGTCGACCCCAATAACTCAATAAGTCGTGTCGGTGAATGGATTATAACAGATCGAGAAACTACTGATAACACTTACCAGCAAATCTCAGCAGCCCTGGCCAGGGACTTGCTGTTATAACCAGTCGAGCACAGCACAGCATCAACTCCCAATACCGGGAGAGACGAAACCCCTCCTATCGCTCATTGCCTTCGTGTGTCTCGGGACTGTACCCAACGGCCACCTGTTTGCACGACTCAGTAGAGCCGTGGTAGGGTGGCAATCAAAGTACAGTGGGAGAACACACAAGGCTCTATGACGATCTCGGGTCTACAGACTAACCTGTACCAGTGTCACCTGAGAACTGCTATCCGACGATAGATATAATTCCATATAGGAGTTCTCGGTGAGTCCGTCCAGTGTACCCAGTCACCACTGAGCACCCGTATATGATCTTGATGTCAAACATCGATGAATGTGGGAACATCCATCGCCCATCACATGGGTCTAGTATCATATACGCTAGTCTACTCTGGTATATCGATGCCCCGTCTCGATACACCTCCGATTAGGGACATTTCAGGATATGCTTATAGACTACAGATGTCCCACTAGTATGATCTCCATCATAATCAGAGTAGTCAAGCCGATATCCTTAGGGCTTTATCAGCATGTATGAATGAATAGAAGCATGATCAAATAAACATGTCAGATAAAGAAGTACCAGATAGCATACTATCATGTTGAGCAAGAATGCAAACTGAATATATATACATGTATAGATACATCCACTATCACATAATGGCCTCTAGGGCATACATATATCCAACAATCTCCCACTTGCACTAAGGCAAGTTATTGGCGTATCTCATACCCAACATCTCAAAAAGTCGCTCATGCTGCGGCTGAGGGAGGGCCTTGGTGAATGGATCCGCGGCGTTGTTCTTTGTGTCAACTCTCTTAATCTCGATCTCGCGGCGATCTACAATCTCCCGGATCAAATGAAAGCGCCTCAGGATGTGTCTGGACCGCTGATGGGATCTGGGCTCCTTGGCTAACGCCATAGCCCCATTATTATCACAATACAAGGGTATTGGATCAATAATGGTTGGAACTACTCCTAGCTCCGAGACGAACTTCTTCATCCAGACGGCTTCTTTGGCGGCATCATTTGCAGCAATGTACTCAGCTTCCATCGTAGAGTCTGCAACGGTATCTTGTTTGGAACTCTTCCAACTCACCGCCCCTCCATTGAGGGTAAATACAAACCCTGAGATAGATTTGCTGTCATCCTTATCGCTCTGGAAGCTCGAATCGGTAAAGGCCTCCATTTGGAGATCTGTATTACCATACACCAAGAACAATTCTTTAGTCCTTCGCAAGTACTTAAGAATGTTCTTCACAGCTGTCCAGTGGTTCTCCCCTGGGTTGGATTGATACCTGCTTACAACACTAAGTGCATAAGCTACATCTGGGCGTGTACATAACATCGCATACATTATAGATCCTACTGCCGAAGCATAAGGTATAATGCTCATGCGAGCTCTCTCTTCATCGGTCTTTGGACAAGAATCCTTGGAGAGAGTGACTCCATGGCAAGCGGGCAAGGCACCCTGCTTGGAGTCTTCCATACTAAACCTTTTTAGGATGGTGTTGATGTACCTGGTTTGGGACAATCCCAATAACTTTTTGGATCTATCCCTATAGATCCTTATGCCCAGGATGTATGTGGCATCACCCAGGTCTTTCATGGAGAACCTTAGTGATAAGAATGATTTGACCGACTGTAGCATAGGAATATCATTTCCTATCAGAAGAATATCATCCACGTACAATACGAGGAATGTGACAGCTCTTCCTACAGCCTTCTTATAAACACAAGGTTCATCTGGATTTTTGATGAAATCAAACTCTTTGATAACATCATCGAAACAGATGTTCCAACTCCGAGATGCCTGCTTTAACCCATATATGGATTTAAGCAGTCTACATGCTTTTTCGCTGCTCCCACTGTCAATGAAGCCCTCTGGCTGATCCATATAAACGCATTCTTCTAAATCTCCATTTAGAAACGCTGTTTTAACGTCCATCTGCCAGATTTCATAGTCGTAGTGAGCAGCAATAGCAAGTAGGATCCGAATGGATTTAAGCATGGCTACAGGCGAAAAAGTTTCGTCATAGTCCAAACCTGGTCTTTGAAGAAAACCTTTCGCTACAAGTCTTGCCTTATAGGTCTCTACCTGCCCATCTACACCAATCTTTCTTTTAAAGATCCATTTGCACCCTACAGGTTTTACCCCAGGGGGTACAACGTCCAAAGTCCATACTTTGTTGGTGTACATAGACTCCATTTCGGATCTCATGGCATCCAGCCACTTCACAGAGTCACCACTCGTGATAGCTTGCTGAAAACTGGTAGGATCATCATCATCCATGATGCAATCTTCTCTGTCACCATCAATGAGGAAACCGTAGTACCTCTCCGGTGGGCGAGAAGTCCTACCAGACCTACGGAGTGGCCGAGGTTCTTCAGTTTCTGTTGCAACAGCCGGTTCAACCAAATCGTCATTTGTAGTTTGTGTCTCCATAACCTCTTCTAGATCTACTACCTTGCCATCATCTTTATCCGTGAAAAACTCTTTTTCCAGGAATGTGGCATACTGAGAAACAAACACCTTTTGTTCCTCTTTGTGGTAGAACAGATATCCATAAGAATTCTTTGGATATCCCACAAAGTTACACATGACTGACCGTGTCTCGAGTTTGTCCGGATTCTGCTTTTTAACATAGGCCGGGCAACCCCAAATCTTAATTCTCTTAAGAGATGGTCTCTTCCCATTCCATATCTCATATGGCGTGGTAGACACGGCTTTGGTTGGAACCCTGTTTAGCAGAAACGCTGCAGTCTCCAATGCATGTCCCCAAAATGAGACTGGTAACTCAGCGTCACTCATCATAGACCAGACCATATCCAATAGGGTCCTGTTCCGTCGTTCTGACACACCGTTGTGCTGTGGTGTGTAAGGGGGAGTGAGCTGAGAGAGAATCCCATTCTCTTTTAGGAAGTTTGCAAATTCTGTACTGAGATACTCTCCACCTCGATCTGATCGAAGCATCTTAATACTCAAGCCGGTTTGTTTTTCTACTTCTTGTTTATATTCAATGAATTTTTCGAAAGCGTCGGACTTGTGCTTTAATAAAAATACATGACCGAATCTTGAGAAATCGTCGGTGAATGTAATGAAGTATGAAAAACTGCCTCCAGCCTGTGTAGACATAGGCCCACATACATCACTATGTATGAGGCCCAGGAGCTGAGTAGCTCTTTCTCCGTGTCCGGTAAACGGAGTTTGGTCATTTTACCCTTGATACAAGACTGGCAAGTCGCATAAGATTTATATTCAAAAGAATTTAAATATCCATCTTTGTGTAACTTGTTTAGTCTTGTTTCGTTAATATGACCAAGTCTACAGTGCCAAAGAAAAGCTTCATTTAATTCTGAAAGTTTTCTTTTATTAGTGTGTTGTATACTGAAAACTGTGTGTTGATTTAGGACATATATTCCGTTATTAAGTGTACCATACCCAACCAACATTTGATTTAGGTGAATGTTCATAACATTGTTCTGCAACACAAAATTATACCCTTCATTGTCCAACAAAGAAACGGATATTATATTACATAGCATAGTTGGTACAAAATAACATGGATTCAAAATCAAAATACATCCAGATGGCAACCCCAAGTGATACTCTCCCACTGCGACTGTATGTACATTGGAACCATTTCCAACGCGGAGAGTATGGTCACCTGTCCTCAAAACCTTGCTATTTCTCAGCCCCTGCATAGAATTGCAAATGTGAGAACCTGAACCGGTATCCAATACCCAGGAAGCAGAGTTTATAGAAAAACAGTTTTCAGTCACAAACGCACCTGAAGCAGAAGCATCACCATGCTTCTTCTTGAGACTTAGGTACTCCGTGCAATTGCGCTTCCAATGTCCTGTCTTGTGGCAATGAAAACACTCGCCTTCCCTGGGTCTCCAGCCGTGGACTTTCCCTTTCCCTTCACCTTTTTGACTCCACCCTTAGGATTAGTGGGTTTCTTCTTTTTCTTTCCCTTGGCCTTAGCTTTTGGTCGAGAAGAAGAAGACTGTCCAATGGTCATAACGGGAGTCTTTGCTGACTTCATAGTGCTCTCTGCACTCCTTAACATATTAAGGAGTTCAGGGAGGTCCTTCTCCATGCCATGCATGTTGAAGTTCACTATGAACTGAGCAAAAGTGGAGGGGAGGGACTGCAGAATATTATCTATATATTGTTCATTGTCCATTGTCCATCCAAGGTCCTCAAGCTCTTCTATAAGAGCTATCATCTTCAACACATGGTCTCCTACTGGTGTGCCAGGGGCCATTCGCATCTGAAACAGTTTCTTTGATGCTTCGTATCGTAATACACGGGATTGCTCCCCATACAACTCCTTTGTATGGAGCAGTATCCCGTGAATGTCCATGTCCTCGTGCTGCTTTTGATGTGTGTTATCCATCGATGCAAGCGCGAGGCATGTGGCCGTGGCACAGTCAGCGTCCCATGTCTTGCGGACTTCAATGTCCCCAACTGAGGATTTTGGGCCTGGGACGGGCGGGGCTGAAGCCGTGAGGACATATGATACTTTATCATAAGTCAAGGCGATCTTCAGATTCCTTAGCCAGTCTTTATAGTTGGTCCCATTCAGTTTGTTTTTATCTAGTAGAAGCTTAAGTCCAGTCATTGGTATCTGCCATTAAGAGAGAGAAAAGAATACACTCAGCGAAAGCTCTTGCATAGATTAGATTGGTTTATTATATTGTCTAATCGATGTTTCCCACTGCTTTTTATCAAGTTTTTCTTTCAAACCTTAAAAAGAAAAACTAGCCAGGATTAATTACAGTCTACAACTTCGCTAACCGTTCAGCCAGGCCAGTGTCGGTACTTTGAGGGAGGTTCCCCGTGCTTTCGCACGGACCAAATTAGAGTAAACCTCGTTTTCCCAGAGGCGGAGCCCCGTTAACACATTTCTAGACACCTAATGAGTTAGCTAATTGTAAACTGTAAAACTCTCCTAGGAGCAACTATTGCCCACAGTGGGATCGGGATCCAACCATCACATGGAAGGTATGCAATCTCATTGCAAATTTCAACACTTGAAATTCCCGATGTAATTTTTACCCCTAGTACTTATGACCTTAACTATGGTCAACAAATCATAAGTACCAGTCAAGTTCTACCCGTCATTTCTTGATCAATTAGACCCACCCATATGACCCTTAACTATGATCAACAAAGTCGCATGAATGTCCTAATTAATCTGTATCATATGCAGTGTAGGAAGACATCACTTAGCTACCGTACACTACGCCTTAACTAAAGTCAACAAACGTAGCACGAATACTAAGTACTCTACTTCCTAAAATGACGGAGGGTTGCGAATGATTTTTAAGAAAATCTTTAACGCTTTGAACTTGATATCGTTGTAGAATCAAACAGTTTTTCAAAAGGAGTGGCTTAAGCTCCGCAGTTTTGAAATGTAGCTTTTTCATAAATAGCCGAGTAGTTTTTAAATCCGATTCTACAACATCTTTTTAGGTTTATTTTCTTTACATTAATCACATTAATGTAATCCCATCATTTAAGTCCTAAAGCCAATCACAGAAAAGAAACGAAAATAACACGTACGCTTATGCCATCCGCATTCGCCGCAATGTTCCGTTATGCACCGTTAGGTTACTTAACTAACGGCATACCGGGACGGGACTAGCGCGGGTGTAAAACATAAGCAACGTCTACTATATATCATATATATAATAAGTCATTCGTCTCAGATATCACAGAACACAGGCAGCAGAAAAATAGATATAACGTGGGATATACTAGGACGTCCGTATTTAGTATTTAGCCAGAATAGAAAATACGGATTCCACAGTCGCGATGAATAGCCAAGCCCACACCCTGGACCCCTACGAGAGCGGCAAGTGACCCTACCAATCCTGGAGTTTAGGAGACCCGGTCTCGACTCCTCGAGATGGCCTCCCACTGAACCCCAGAACCCGGTCACCTGTGCTCCCCTCCTTGGGTCCATCCTAATGCGGAAAAGTAAATAATATACAACACTGGTGACACAACCGCAACCTGGAAGTGCCCCAAATAAAAGAATATTACATTACATTTGAATTTACATGAATGAAAATATAAAACTCTCATCTCACAAAAAACCCCCGGCTATTCGATCGCGACAATCCTGCACATCATATCTCAGCAACACATAATATCACATATCATCAACGTAAGTAAGTATGCGTACCCCGATTGTCGTTGATGTATAGCAACGAAACCGGCGATATCGTACATACTACACTTACGGTCACAGAAAAGAAAGTGTAAAACTACAATATTTGGAATCCAGATTCTCTTTAGACATCATAAATGCGAAATATCACATATTTCGTATTTCATGCCTTAACCATATGAATTCCACATATTGTATCACATTCCAGATAAACAGACAGCATTAAAGTTTTCGAACGAACGATCAAGCACCCAAGATTCACTAAAGCTCAACACTTGAGCAGGGTTCAAAAAATCCGGAGTGTGACACAGTAGCGGCGATCCAGCCGTAGAAGGGTCAAGCCAACGCCTCACATGTGGCACGCCGTACTGCCCCAAACCCTAGGGTTCAAAGGGCAGTTCGAGACGGTCACATAATCGAGTTAAGGTTTGTTGTCTTCTAGAGGGACCACCGCAAAAAGACTTGCACGTATCTCCAAACTATTTAAAACCCGTGAATATTGAGTAAATGATATTCGTTCAAACACTTCAATACTTTCTAGTTTACCCGGAAAAGAAAACGAAATGAAAATTCCGATCGAAACCACGAGTCCAAAAACATCTCCAGAATTTTTCAACAGCAGATTCAGATTAAACATACTCAAAATATACTATAGCAGGTAAAGAAAAACACTGTGCAAAAATTGGTCAAAGATCCCCTTATATGGCCGCGGATCAGCGGCCTAAGCTTACTTATGCCGCTCTTCCGCGGCCAAATGTACTGTTCATGGGCACGAATTTTCCAGATTGTCTTATTTTTACCTGCTCTATTTTTTGAGAATTTTTAATTCTGAAAAAAGTCAGTTTTTAAAAAATTTCCAGAGAGCATCTTTAAAAGTCGTATTTTGTTTCGATCGGACTTTTTACTTCGCAAAAAGGTCGCCTAATGTTCTAGGTCGGCTCTGATACCAATGTAAGGTTAGTATAGCACCCTATGAAGAGTTTTGAAGCATCACATGACCCAAAGTTTTAATTTTTAAGGTGCTAAACTAACATGCAAGTGGATCGATCCTAGAAATTAGGGTTAACAAACTATAAGTAAGTAAAGATTAGGGTTTGAAGGCTACAACCTTTGTAGCTCCCGTTTTTGCTTCACTCCTTAGGCTCTTTAGGTGTTGGATGAAGGTCCGCTTGTACTCCTCCCACGTCCACGACGATCCACCCTGAGTTTTCCCGTCCAAGCTTGCAACTTTGAAAAACAAAGAGAACACTCTAATCAAGTTGGCTAAACTTGATTAGAATGATGTTGTGGCTATGGATCTCACTTCAAAATCTTATTTTTATGAGTGATTCACTCTCTTGTATGAACTAGAGAGCAAAAGCATGGAGGTTGATGAAGATGGTGGATTTTAGAAGAAGAGAATGAATTATCTTGTGAAAGAGAAAAGAAAAATAGCTATATATATTTTTCTTTCTCTTAACCAACCATGGTTAGATATATAGATATCATTTTATTTTAAATTAAAAGCATGATAAGAAAATAAACTATGGGTTAAATGTTAGGTGAGCATGGTTGAGTTAGAAGAGTGTAGAAACTCTTAAGTGATTTAACCCATTTTTCATTTTCTTTTGCTTTAATTTAAATCCAACAATTATCCAAATATAACCATGGTGTAATTCTTATACATCCACCATTCTCATTGTATAAACAACCATGATAATATATGATGTATGTATGCATGTGTGCTTGCACATCCATATGTGCATGAACAAGAATGAATGCACACATGCATGCATACATCCAACATAAACAAGATAGGATTTGTAGTGAGAAACTAATGATGAATCAACACTTGATTCACTAATCCGGTCATATCACATATGACCCGACCATTAGCAAGCCGCCCAATTAATATACGGTATCCCATACACGCATTTTAATCGGGTCCAAGCGCATATCGCATATGCGCACCACAACTTTTCGCCTGGACTAGGTAACTCCTATGTGGGACTCTAAGACTCGTCAATACGCCGGCAGTGGGTGATGATCATATCAAGCACCCCCAAACCGCAAGCGGTCAGCTAAACGTAACGGCCACCCGGGTATTGAGCGATTAGAAGAAAACAAGCGAACTTGTTACAACTCCTGTCGAGCCATCCGGCAACACTACCGTACAGTCCGGTCTCTTCGTCAGATATGCTGCATATCGAGCCTAGGGATGGTCACGTCGACCCCAATAACTCAATAAGTCGTGTCGGTGAATGGTTTATAACAGATATAGAAACTACTGATAACACTTACCAGCAAATCTCAGCAGCCCTGGCCAGGGACTTGCTGTTATAACCAGTCGAGCACAGCACAGCATCAACTCCCAATACCGGGAGAGACGAAACCCCTCCTATCGCTCATTGCCTTCGTGTGTCTCGGGACTGTACCCAACGGCCACCTGTTTGCACGACTCAGTAGAGCCGTGGTAGGGTGGCAATCAAAGTACAGTGGGAGAACACACAAGGCTCTATGACGATCTCGGGTCTACAGACTAACCTGTACCAGTGTCACCTGAGAACTGCTATCCGACGATTGATATAATTCCATATAGGAGTTCTCGGCGAGTCCGTCCAGTGTACCCAGTCACCACTGAGCACCCGTATATGATCTTGATGTCAAACATCGATGAATGTGGGAACATCCATCGCCCATCACATGGGTCTAGTATCATATACGCTAGTCTACTCTGGTATATCGATGCCCCGTCTCGCTACACCTCCGATTAGGGACATTTCAGGATATGCTTATAGACTACAGATGTCCCACTAGTATGATCTCCATCATAATCAGAGTAGTGAAGCCGATATCCTTAGGGCTTTATCAGCATGTATGAATGAATAGAAGCATGATCAAATAAACATGTCAGATAAAGAAGTACCAGATAGCATACTATCATGTCGAGCAAGAATGCAAACTGAATATATATACATGTATAGATACATCCACTATCATATAATGGCCTCTAGGGCATACATATATCCAACACCACTAACCATGATTTATTCTCTACACTTGACCATGGTTGAGAGATGATAAGTATTCTTATTATTTTCTTTTTACAAAATACTTATTATAACATTATCATCTTCTTCTTCTTCTTCAAGAAGAAAACCTAGACTTCATCAATGGTGACTTGATGAAATGAGTGAGAAATCCAATTCTAAAGTGAACCCACTTCCTATTTCTTCATCCTCTACCTCTTGCCAAGTAGTATAGGATGTTTCCTTCACAAGTTTTCATGGCTTGGTGAAGGTGGAGCTTGATCTAGTGATGCCTCGACGTAGATCATCTTCGGCGTCGTAGTCGATGACCTAGCCCGTCCATTCTCCGATGAAGCCGACACTTGAGCCCGGGATCCGATGATCGCAGTGAGGAGACATCATCACGGAGCTATGGAGGTGGAGCACCGGATCTACAAAGGTTGTATTTCCGTTACACTTTAGTTAAGTTGTTAACTAGCTCGTAGTTTCGCCTAAATTTATAGTTAACGATCCGTATTAGGGTTTCTCGGCACCCGTAAAATTTGAAATTGGCATGGTTGATGCCTTGTGAGACCTCTAGTGTGTGCCTAGGAACCCTACACTTTTCTCTTGCAAGTAAAATTTTTAATTTATGGGTTTTATTAGTATAATCCTATTCACCCCCTCTAGGATTATTTCCAGTCTACATTCTCTTTTCCTGTGACCCTTCTTTCTGCAGTTCCTACAACCATCTTGGATCTTCCCTTTCGATTTTCCTCGGCTCTTTGACTTGCCCATTGTTCAGTTGATAAAACTGCACATTTAATATGAATATTTCCTACTATTTCTATATAATAAAAAGTGTTTATTATAAATATGACACATATGAAGGTTTATCTGCTAAAATACTATTTTCATGTGTTTATATATTATAATTAAAATTATGTAGGAAAAAGTAAGCATATAATATCCATGTAACATTTGACCCATTTAAATATGCTTACCTTATTAAATACCTTTGACCAATTCTTAAAACTAAAATATCATGACAAATGGTTAAAGATAATATCTCAATGAAAACAAATTCTACTAACATCATTTATTGAGATAATTTTGCAAGAATTATATCATGACTAAAATCAAGGAAATCCGAGTTGGCAAGATCAAATCTTCCGAAGATATTCAAGTAAATTGAAGAAACTAATTCTGGCAGAAATGTAGAAAAGATTTTCAAAGTCTAGATACTCAAAAATTACCAAGTGTTACAGATATGAAGCTACAAAAATTAGAGGGCATGATCTCACCAAAAGGGGGCGGATCCGTAGCCAAACATATCCAATGGCCGCGGTTCCGCCGCGGATTTGAGGAGTTGAGATATGGGATTTTGGTGGTTAGGATCCTAACAACAAGTTTCCATATTAGGAAACTAGGGTTCTAGCTCTGTGACTATAAATAAGGACCGAGAGTCTCTTGGAAAAAGTATCAAGCTGAAGGGATCACGAAGTTCACGATAGGCTCACGCATCCAGGCTGATCATCAACTGTTCATCTACCTCTTTAGAAGAGATCGAGAAGCAAACTAGCATTTTGTAATCATTTTCTAAGGGAACAAAGTGTAAATGATTTTTTTTGATTAATAAAGATAGTAGTTTTCTTATTCTATTTCTTTATAGTTTTAATATGATTTTTCTCTCCATCTCTTTTTCTCCCAACATGCGCGAGTAATTCCCAACATGCGCGAGTAATTCTTCGCCTGTTAGGGTTCATGGGATTAGGGTTGGTTAATAGATGATGAAGATCCTTAAACTCTTTTTACGTCCTATAAAGTTTATAAATTTTATCAAAAGAATAGTTAACATCCTAATTGGGCGCCCTATCAATTCATTGATAATCGCGACCACGATTAGAGATTAGCTTAACAATTGTTTTGGTAAAGGCTAGATATGAACGGAGTTCCATGTCGAGATAGGGGTTAAGAGTAGGAACCCTTTTCCCTCCAGAAACCCTAATCTACATGTATCACTGTCGTTCTAGTTTTAAATCTATTAAAGGATAAAAAGAGTAATTTTTAATTAATCATCCATAACTAGTAAATCCTAATGAACCCCACAAGCCCCCTTTTAATATTAAACTTACCTCCGTAATTAATCTAGATCTATATTTTGCATCCTTGTTTAACGTAGATCTAGATCCTACAATCATTATTCACCATTCTTATTCTCCCTTCCTAATCAACACGCCTAAAGTAAGAATAAAAGGTTCCACGTTTCTCTAAGGACGACTCGTACTCACCCCAGTCTAGCTACGCGCGACACCGTTCTGATTGCGGTTAAACTACAAACAACATTTCACATCAATCACCCATCTTCCTTTTTCCTATTTCCATTGTTCTTCCGCGGTTCTCTACTGAAAGTGTAGAAGTTCCCAAACTCCCACTCGCACCTTTTCTCCTCATTTCATCTGTTAATTTGCAACTCACTGCATCATTAAATATAAGAGTCCCTAAGATGGGGTTGCTTACCGCCATCATGAGGTTTTCCCAACTTTCCGGCAACAAACAGAGAAATAACAGGTCTCGAATCTCGTCTTCAAACGCGATTGAAATGGATTGTAATTGGCTTTTCACGCTGTTGAATTCGTTCATGTGCTCCGGCACTGAACCGTTCCCTGCCATCTTCATGTTGAAAAGTTTCTTCATCAATATTATCTTATTTGATATTGAAGGCTTCTTATACAATTTCGCTAACATTGTCATTACCGTCATGGTTGTCATTTCCTTTGAGATATTAAAGGCCATTTGCAGAGTCAACGATAGTCTTATCATCGCCGGGTCTTTCCTATCCAAAAGATGTAAGTCTACGGTAGCGCCCCGGCCGTCTTTCAGACGCCAAATGCGGAACAAAAACTTTTATAACTGGCGCTATCACATACTATAATCCGGATCTGCCATTAACGCTAAACTAACAAACTACAAAGTGGATAAAAAGGTTATACCGAACGATCCGAGTCCTTCGTTCTTTAACCATCATCCTACGCCCCGTTGCGGCTGCTCCGATCTCTTTGCTCCTCATCGAGGTGGCACCACATCTACGGATCTTTAAACAGGCTCCCGCCTTTATACCGAGGCAACTCGATCATCAAGTTTGCCAAAAGAGATGACGAAGATTGATTTAGAGAATGAGTAGAACACTTTGTCTCGCTTCATCCAAAGCCATAGATGAACGGTTAATGAAGTTGCCTTTTGGAATGGAATGAAATGAGAAATGAACTATAAAATTTCCATGAACCCAAAACCATAATCTTTTTAATCAAAATGAATCCATCATCATTTCAAAGAAGGGGCCGGCCACAAATATAGGAGGAGGGAGGTGAGTGTAGGAGTAGAAGAGGGTGACCATTAGCAAAGAAGAATTAATGCAACAATGAGTCACCTTAACACATCACTAAAAACCATTAAATGCATACAATGAATCATTAACCTAGTCATCATCCATTTAATGCAACCAATGAATCAAGAACACCTCACTAACCTAGTCACCTCATCTAGAAGCTTCCACACACATGACTCACCCTCATGACTCACCCAAAAGAAAAGATAAATCCACATTAAACCGAATGTTTAAGACGGGTGATAGAAAACTGGTAACTTCAAAAAGCGATCGAGAAACGAATTTCAGGATAACCCCGTAACTGTATAAACATACCCGCATTTGTATTACGACCGAATACAAATGCAACTAAGACAAAGATATTATATCTACAAAGTATAATACATGGATCCAGCTTAAACCAAAGCCCACCAGTATTATCTGCCCGAAATATGACACGTGCGTAAATGCACGTGCATTTTCCGAACCCTTCCATAAAACCATACGGCCTCTACAACGTTTCGCCCGAACTTGGGAAACTATCTGTGGGGGACTCTAATGACTCGTCAGTACCCTGGCAGTGGGTTTAACCATAAGCACGTCAGCGGCACTAGCAGTGCGTAACGGCTGTTCATGTACTGACCACAAGGGTAGCCGATGAGCGAACTAATCCTGAAACCCTACTGAGCCTAACAATGACAATATACATACAGTCCGGTCCATTCGTCTATGTGTATCGCATATCCGGCCTAGGGGGCTGGTAATGTCAGACCCCCAATAGCGGTATAAGTCGTGTCGGAGACAAGCCCTGAACACCCTGAGAAACTACTGGAATACTTACCAGTAATTCTCACCTGCCTTGGCCAAGGACTTGGTGTAATGACTTTCCTAGACACAGCACGATCTCACCACCAATACCGGGAGAGACGAATCCCCTGCCGATCCGCTCACTTACTTCCATGTGACTCGGGACTGTACCCAAAAAAGACCTGTTTGCACGACTCCTTTGAGCCGTGGTAGAGTAGAAATCAAAGTATAGTGGGAACTCACACGAGACAAATGATGACCTCAGGTCGATGAACTAACCTGTACACATGTCACCAGGGAACTGCTATCTGACGCTAGGTATAAATACCAACTAGCAGGTTCCCGGCGAGTCCTGTCCGGTGTATTCATAACCCAATGAGTGCCTGTATAAATCTTAGGTGATCCAACTGACACCAGTGGCTTGTGAGACCGGCCACCACCCCTCGTCAGGGTCTCGACTGTATACACTAGTCTACTCCGGAGTATCGATGCCCTGTCTCGAAACTCCCACGACTAGGGACCAGAATTAAGGATATGCTTATAGACTACCCAACTCTCACGTATATGATCGCCATCATACTGTTGGTAGTCAAGCACGATCCTAAGGGCTCTATCAACGTGTAACAGTGATCAGTCACCTGAACCTGTACACGACTGATAAAGGTAAACCAGATAGCATACTATCATCTCGCGTAAGACTGTGCTACCGGTATAGGTCCTCCTCAATCATTGCAATCACGTACCTGCGATCCAATAATTGACTTTGAGGGCACTAAAACCAACAATCTCCCACTTGCACTTAAGGCTAATTATTGCGATGTCGCATACTCACAGCCCGTGTGATACCGAACACCCAACTCCTCTACTAATCAGTTTCACAAAGCCCGTTTGTAAAACTCTTGTGTTCGAGAAATAGCCTCAGTGAGTGGATCCGCCCCGATATTTCTTTGTATGTCTCTCTTAATCTCAAGTTCGCGGAGAAAGCCTGTAAGTACACGGTAGCGCCCCGGCCGTCTAACAGACGCCAAATGTGGAACAAAAACTTTTACAACTGGCGCTATCGCGTACAATAACCCGGATCTGCCATTAAAGCTAAACTAACAAACTAAAAAGTGGGTAGAAATGTTATACCGAATGATCCGAGTCCTTCGGTCTTCAACCATTATCCCACGCTTTGTTGCGGCTGCTCCAAACTCTTGAATCTCCAGTATCTCGTCCAGGTGGCACCACGTCGTCGGATCTTTAAACGGGCTCCCGCCTCTGAACCGAGGCAACTCGATCATCAAGTTTGCTAAAAGAAATGACCAAGATTGATGTAGAGAATGAGTAGAACACTTTGTCTCGTTACGTCCAAAGCCATGGACGAACGGTTAATGAAGTTGCCTTTTGGATCGGGTGAAATGAGAAACTGATCACATCTAATTTCTATGCACCAAAACTATCATCCTTTTTTAACCAAAAATTCATCTCTCTCTCCAAGAGGGGGCCGGCCACATATAAGTGAGGAGGGGGGGTGAGTATAGGAGTGGAAGAGATGACCATAACAATAATGAAGAGGATGAGTCATTTAAACACCTAGCACAAATCATTAATTGCAAACAATAAATCATAACCCTTAGTCATCATCTAATTAATCCAACAAATGAGTCACTAGCCACCTCATCATCCTAGTCATCATCTAGATGCTTCCACACACATGACTCACCCTATGACTCACCCAAGTGACGAAAAGATAAATCCGTCTTTAACCGAATGTTAAAGACGGGTGATAGAAAACTGGAAACTGGCAATTTCCAAAAGCGATCCTGAAACGAATTTCAGGATAACCCCGTAACAGTATAAACATACCCGCATTTGTATTACGACCGAATACAAATGCAACTGAGACAAAGATATTATATCTACAGAGTATAATACTCGGATTCGGCTTAAACTAAAGCCCACCAGTATTATCTGCCCGAAATATGACACGTGCGTAAACGCACGTGCATTTTCCGAACCCTGCCATAAAACCATACGGCCTCTACAATGTTTCGCCCAAACTTGGGAAACTTTCTGTGGGGGACTCTAATGACTCATCAACACACTGGCACTGGGTATAACCACTAGCACGTCAGAGATACAAGCTGTATGTAACGGTTGCCTATGTATTGATTGGAAGGGAAGCTGACGAGCGAACTCATCCAGAAACCCTACTGAGCCTAACAGTAACAATATACATACGGTCCGGTCCGTTCGTCTATGAGTATCACATATCGGCTTAAGGGGCTAGTAATGTCAGACCACCAATAGCGGTATAAGTCGTGTCAGAGAGTGGCCCAGAACACCCTGAGATACTACTGGAGTACCTACCAGTAAATCTCCTGTCTCGGCCGAAGGCTTTATGTAATGGCTCTCCTAGACACAGCGCGATCTCACCCCCAATACCGGGAGAGACGAATCTCCTGCCGATCCGCTCACTTTCCTCATGTGGCTCGGGACTGTACGCAAAAAAGACCTGTTTGCACGACTCCTTTGAGCCATGGTAGGGTAGAAATCAAAGCACAGTGGGAACTCACACGAGACAAATGACGACCTCAGGTCGATGAACTAACCTGTACACATATCACCAGGGAACTGCTATCTGACGCTAGGTATAATACCAACTAGCAGGTTCCCGACGAGTCATGTCCGGTGTACTCATAACTCAATGAACACCTGTATACATCTTAGGTGATCCAACTGACATCAGTGGCTTGTGAGACGTGCCACCGCCCCTCGTCGAGGTCTCGACTGTATACACTAGTCTACTCTGGAATATCGATGCCCTGTCTCGAAACTCCCACGACTAGGGACACTTTAAGGATGTGCTTATAGACCCCAACTCCCACGTATATGATCGCCATCATACTGCTGGCAGTCAAGTAAGAATCCTATGGGCTCTATCATCATGCAATAGTGAACTAAAGCATGTATACGATGATAAAGACAAACCAGATAGCATACTATTATCTCGAGCAAGACTGTCATATCGGTATAGGTCCTGCCTCAATCATTACAATCACGTACCTGCGATCCAATAATTGATTTTGAGGGCACTATATCCAACAAAGCCATCTCCCGAATTGCGTAATACCTGTCTTAGAATATGTCTGGATATCTGATGGGACCTAGTTCATAAATGAACTCCAAATCCAAACTTCTTAGACTGTATCGTCAACTGAACCTAATCAGTATCCTGCACCATACCTCCCACAGTATCCTCTTGGACCAACTGTCCATAATACCGTCCCTCGTCAGAGGGAAAACTATAACTCTGACAATCACTCTGTCATCCATGTCACCTTTGAAGCCTGGAATGATAACCGTCTCCCGAAAGAGGCTGCCGTCATCAAATCCGTAGAACATTTACTTATGTTCTAAAACTGCTTCCTTATGTTTCTCCAGGATTGGATTAATATAAACTTATTGCATCTAGTGCAAAAACAACATCTGGTGTGGTACTTGACATCTCACGATTGACTCAATTGCCTAAGCAAGTGATCTGCCAATCATGCACATCCCTCTCCCCTTTAGTCTGTAAGACACCTTTAGAGAGGGTGACTCCATCATCTGCAGGTACACCACCATACCAGGAGTCATCTATTCTAAAAACCATTAGAATACTGTCAAAGTACCCAGATTGGGAAATCTACCCAAATCTAGATCTAAAACCATACATCTAGAAACTAGAATGTCTGATATTATATCCATATCCTGTCTGGAGAAACAACTGTGTGACGACCACAGTACAACCGATCGTAGTATAAGAATTTTACTTCCTACTTTGTGTATGTCATCCAAATACCAGGACATCACACCCTACTACCTTCTTAACAGATCCATCCTCTATTCTGATGAAGTCAAACCCATGACTGTCATATCAAAATTAGATGATCTATCTCCGCTATAACTGCTTAAGTCTATAAATAGACATAAGCTACTTGCCCATTATGCTTCCGCTGCTCCCACTGACCACAACAACCCTCTGGCATAATAATATATATACGTGCACTTCTAAAGCTAGTTTAGAACGACGCTATACTTAACCTCCTGCCGGGTCTCATAGTCTGGAACAACAGCAGTGTCAAGTCTGGGTAAACAAGAACCTCCCTGTCACCGTCCTTGAGGCTACCGGAGTACCTCTCGGGTGTCTGAGGTTACCCACCTTATCTGCGGAGTGGCTAATGGAATGTCAAACCTGATTGAATCTTTAGGTCCTATTAAATTTTCCGTAATCGTTTGCAGTTCTGGAATCACTTCCAGTTCTACCATACTCACACTACTGTTTTCTGAAAAAATCCATTTTACTAAAACTGTGGCGAGTCAAGAACAATATCACTATTGATCTTCCAGATGGTAGAAAGTCAACCCTCGACATAGCCCGGGCCAACCCACAAACTGCCATTACAGAAACGTGCCCTGAGTTATCCAGAATCTGATTTTAAGCATAAGCCGAACAACTCCCCGTACCTTAACATCGTTAAGATATGAACCATTCTATATCCAATATAGAAACTTTGGCACTTATTTAATTGGAACCAGATTCTAATCATCCAGCTGTCTCCAGTGCATATCAACTTAATGGAGAGAGGCTAATCAGCATTACTCAACTTAGGAATCCATCCAATTATGAGTAACCCGAAAGAGAAACAAGTTTCTCAAAACCATTACTATCAACTGAATACCAATCATAAGTATCTATATCTTCGATCTCTTTGAAGAATCCCGATACTTGCGACACCTGGTTCTCTACTTTATTCTTATACTCACAACTTCTCAAAACTTAGACCTAGTATTTCTTTGAAACACTTGTCTAAAAACTAGAGAAGTCATAAGTAAACAGAACATAGTACGAGGACCAACCCCTTTGTCCTGATGGACACTGAACAACATACAATACTCTGTATAAGTCCGCTGAGTTGAATAACTCAAAACCTGTGCATCGTAGGTTGAAAACTGTACTTATGGTGAAAAACTTCTCCGTTGTTCAATGCTCCTTACCCAATCGCCAACTGATATAGGTAAATGTCATCGACATAAAATCAAAAAGTTATATCTCACTTTATAAAAATAAACGTACAGATATATCATTTTGAAATAGGTGCACAACAACGGATACTCAAAACCAAATGCATGCCGTCCGGCAATAACCCTGGCGATTTCCTCAAATACCACCAATTACAACGAATTCCGATATAATGAGGATGATCACCCTATTCCCAATAACTTACTCCCACTCATCATATGTAAAACCATACAGATGTGAGAATCATACCTGGTAAATACATACCCTGGAGTAAGTATCTAATCGGAAAATCAGTTTTCCTTTAACAATGCACTGAAACATGAAAATGTTTCGTAAGGGTATCCTGGTATTCCTAGTAATGCCTCTTCCATAATCCAATTCATGACTTCAATCGTATATTTCTTTGCCATCTCTCCAAATCCCTTTATTTGTCTTTAGTCATTACCTTCTGTACACCATCGTCAGGCTAATTGGTTTTCTTCCTTCCCTACCGTTCGGCACCAGCCTATGGTTTGGAAGAAGACTATCCAATAAGCGTAATAGGTGTACCCTCCTAAACCAAGGAGTACTCGCAACCTGAGAGAAGGTGATGATAAAAGACAACTGAATAATACCTTATTCTATTTCTCCCGAACTGGGGAAAAAGCAAAGGTGAAATAGGAGTGGCGATGAAGTACGCGGTTTAGTCGTGAATGATAGCAGTCGCAATTTACTTTGCCCTATTTCTAATCCCTTTATTTTGTCTTTACATATTACCTTCTGTACACCCTACTTAGGCTAATTGGTTTTCTTCATTCCCTACCTTTCGGCACATGCCTATGGTTTGGAATAAGACTATCCAATAAGCGTAATAGGTGTACTCTCCTAAACTAAGGAGCCCTCGCAAACTGAGAGAAGGTGATAATAAAAGACAACTGAATAAACCAATTCTATTTCTCCTGGACCTGGATCCATCCTTGAAGAAGTCCCTTCGAGTTCGTATATAACTATACGATGGATCTATCCAATGGAAGTGGATGTTCGTAGTGATACAAGGTGTTCTGAGAAATTCAAAGGGTAAAAGAAGGAGTGGCAATGACTTATGCAACTCAGACAATCCAAAAGCCAGTATTTTAAGAAGGTTCGGTCAACTTGATTACTGAGTCATAGTCTAGGGTCGGTCAAAGGTCGCTGCCAAAGAGAGAGAGAAAAGAAACACTCTGCGTGCAATCTAACCTAGATCAGAATGGTTATCACTTTATCTAATCAGGAAACCTCCCACTGTACTGTCAAATTCTCCTCCAAACCTAAAAGAAGAATCAATCGGGATCACCCGAAGAGTAAACCAACTCATCAGTGGGAATCGGGATCCAACTCTCATCGCATGATAACGTGAAGGAATCCACTCATGTTATCACACACTAGAAGGTATGCGCAAGCTTGGCAAGTTTCAGTTTCTTTAGAAACTCCCGATATGATTTTTGCCCCATACTCTTATGATCTTGACTTTGGCCAAAATGCCATAAGTCGCATGCCAAGTTCTACCCATCATTATCTTGTCAATTTGAACCCATCCGCACATGCCCCTGACTTTAGCCAATCGGCAGAACGACTGTCCCAAACCAACTCATCTATCTATGCAACAAATGAATACCCAGCAGCTGCCAAACACTATGCCTTGGCTTTGGTCAAAATACATAGCTTGAATACTACTGAATACCCAAAAGAAATGACGGAGGGCTTTGGCTGGTTTTTGGCGAAAAACCTTTAACGTAATGAACTTGATCTCGTTGAAGGAACCTGATAGCTTTTTATAAAAATATAGTGGTGAAAATCTTTGCTAAAGAGGTCACTCCCGGTGAAGGGATCTCGGCTCTTTCCTCATGGAATGAGGTGCAGGATATTCCAACTGAATACCACGATGCAAAGCAACATGTAATCAACTATAGTGAAGTTATTACCCTGATGTAAACTTCTGCCTAAGGGGTCACTCCCGGTGAAGGGATCTCGGCCCTTGCCTCGTCGAATGAGGTGTAGGATATTCCAGCTGAATACCACTATGCAAAACAAAAGAAAACGTCTTTATAATAACACTTTTTAAAACTGTTCCAACAACATCCAAACAAGTTTGTTTTCTTTTGCGTTGATCAGAATCAACGCAGTCCCATCAATTAATCACACCAAAAAAGAACGAAAATAAAATTTACGTATATGCCATCCGCATTCTTCACTGGGTCCCGTCACCACCCGTTAGGTTACTTAACTAACGACAGAGCGGGGACTGAACTAGTGCAGGTGTAAAACATATACAACATCTACAAGTATATATACCAATATACAATAATCGCTCCAGGCGTGATAATATGCAACATTACAGAAAAGTAATAAGCATAACAGAACAATACATATAATTTGGGATCCCCGGGTTTCACAGAGCCGCTGCTGAAACCCGACGTTCCCCTGGTCGTATGAATAGCCTGTGCAATGAAACCAAGACCCTTACGTGTTAGTTATATGTATGTCCTAGAGGCCATTACTGTACATGAGATGTATATTGTGGTGGATGCTGGGACATATATAGGTTGGACTTTCTTGCTCTACATGATAGTACGCTATATGGTTGCTCCTTATCTTAACATGTATACTTGCTGTCTCTCTATTACATGTTGATAAATCCCTTAGGATGTGTACTCGACTTCTAGGACTATGATGTTGATCATACTAGTGGGGCCTGGGTAGTCAATGAGTACATCCTTCAATGTTCCTAGTCGTGGTAATATCGAGACGGGGCATCGATATTCCAGAGTAGACTAGCGTATATCTTCTCGACCCATGTGATGGGCGATGGATGATCCCATATCCATTGGTATTTGACATCAAAGATGGTATGCGGATGCTCAGTGGTGACTGGGTACACCGAACGGACTCGCCGAGAACTCCCAGATGGTATTATACCTCACGTCAGATGGCAGTTCTCTGGCGACACTTGTACAGCTTAGTCTGTTGACCCGAGATCGTCATAGAGTCTTGTGTGTCTCCTACTGTGCTTTGATTTCCACCCTACCACGGCTCTACTGAGTCGTGCAAACAGGTGGTTTTTGGGTACAGTCCCGATTCACATAGAGGCAATGAGCGATAGGAGGGGATTCGTCTCTCCCGGTATTGGGGGTTGATGTTGCGCTATGCTCGACTGGCCATAACTGGAAATCCCTGGCCAGGGTTGCACTAATTTACTGATAAGTGTTATCAGTAGTTTCATGCTTGTTATGGACCTTACATTGGCATGACTTATCAAGCTACTGGGGTCTGACGTTTACCACCCCTAGGCGAGATATGCGACATATCAGACAAACGGACCGGACTGTGCGGTAAGTGTTACTGATTGGATTCGCAGGAGTACTAGCGGGCTTGCTTGTTGATCTTCTGATCGCTCAGTACCCGGGTGGCCATTACGTTTAGCAGACCGCTTGCGGCTTGTGGGTGTTTGATATGATCATCACCTACTACCGGCGTATTGACGAGTCTTTAGAGTCCTACACAGGGGTTTCCTGGCTCAACCGAAACGGAGTAGGAGCGCATATGTGATATGTGCGGGACCGAGATTGATACGATATGAGATACCGTATTCTATTCTCGCGATTTGTGACATTGATCGGTTGTATGCGATATAGCCGAGTTATCGGATCAAGTGTTGATTCGATAAGTTGTTACTTTTGATATTAGTCGGTTATAGCCAGGTTATTAAATCAAGAGTTGATTTAATAATTTAATGTATAATTATATATTTGATATATTACTTTACATTAACTTGTATTTGTTCACTTAAGATTGATTTTCTCACTTGATGTGCACAAGTTGTATATATGATATATGTTTGTGCACTAGTTTGTATCATGATTGATGATACATGCAAACTTGGGTGTGTGTATGACTTACACAATGTTTAGGTTAATGGTTGGGTTTTATTTATTTTATTTATTTTTGGCAAAAACAAAATGGTGGCTTTCTTTGTTTTTTTGCTTGAAGCTTCATGAAGCTTTTTAAGCATTTTTGACAAAGTCTAACCATTTTGTTTTGCATGAGATTTTCACTAACCTAACCAGTAGCTCAAACTAGGGTTTAGTCTCTACAAAGGTTAACTCACCCATGGTTGTATTATGATAGACTTCACTTGATTATTCATTTGATTAAATTCATTATTCATTCTTCTTCTTTTCTTCTTCTTCTTCTTCTTCAAGAAGAAGAAAGCTTGCTAGAAAAATTTCAAGTGAAGAAAAAGAGTGAGAAATCCAAATCCAAAGTGAACCTACTTCTTATTTCTTCATTCTCTACCACTTGCCATGTAGTATAGGGTGTTCTCTTCACAAAGTTCATGACCAAGTGAAGATGAAGCTTGAGTTTGAGTCTGCTCGACGTAGATCATCTTCGGCCTCGAAGTCAATGACCTAGCCCGCTCATTTCTCCGAAGAAACCATCGCTAGGGTCCGGGATCCCGATGATCGCAGCGGAGGGACGTCAACACGGAGCTTTAGAAGTGAAGGACCGGATCTACAAAGGTTGTAATCCTTTTCACTTAGTAGCAAAGTAGTTTTCTTATTTTTGTTTCGCCTAATCTCTAGTATACGATCTTGCATAGGGTTGTTCGACACATACAAATTTGATTTTGGCATGGTAGATGCCTTGTGGAACCTCATGAGTGTGCCCAGGAACCCTACACTGGTATCAGAGCCTAGCTAGAGCTTTAGGCGAAATGTAGACGAAGTTAGAAATCTGATCGAACCCCGAAACCCTAATCAAAACCCTTCTCTGTATATTTTTTCAAAACTGTGAATTTTGTGAATTAAAAATACTCAGAAAAATCAGCAGAGTTTTCTAGGAGTTACTGTGCAACACGTGCCTCTAATACCTCTAAAGCACCGCGGAACCGCCGCCGTACCATGGTATTGGCGGTAGTTCCACGGCCGTATGTAAAGAAAAGGTACTCAGTTTTGCACAGTAACCTCCGTATGTGATTCTTGATTTTTCTGGGAATTTTTAATTATGCTCAAGAGTTGAGTTATCTGGGGTGTATTGGGGACTCGTTGATTTGATCGGATATTTTAACATTATTTTTGTGTTTTTCCGGGTAATTTTAGAACGTGTTAAAAAGTTCGACCGGATATCAATAACTCACTTTTTCCCGACCCGGAAAATTTCCAAGTGTTGGATTTTTCCGTTGTTTAAGAACGTCTAAATCGTGCAAGTAACGCGATGGACCCTGTAGAAGACAACAAACCTTAACTCGATTATGTGACCGTCTTGAACTGCCTTTTGAACCTTAGGGTTTGGGGCAGTACGGCGTGCCTCATGTGAGGCGTTGGCTTGACCCTTCTACGGCTGGACCGTTGGTACTGTGGCATGAAATGGATGTTTTTAAACTCCCCTCAAGTGTTGAGCTATTTGGGAAAACTTGGGTGTTTGATTATTCGATCGGAAAGTTTAACATTGTCTATTTATCTGGAATGTGATACAATATTTGGAATCCACAAATAGTTATGAGATAACTGATTTGAATATTATAAACATAACACTTTAGTCTCAATTGATCGGTTGCCACAGAATTTTGATGTGATCAAAATTCCGTCACAATCACGTAGTGTACGTGGATACTCGCCGGGTAAACTTAATACACAGCCATGCCCCGTAGCCCCGACCAAGTGACTGTAGGAGAACCCGTAGCCAAAAGCATCCGTTCGGGTGCTCGCGGTATCGGTGTTCCGCCTTAGTGCACTTCGTCGACGGCATCCGGGGGTGCGGCCGTCTACAAAAGTTTGCGACGAGCATTCGATCAGGATGTCGGGAATCTTGTTGAATTGCCCGACTTGATATTGAAAAGAGTTTTCGATAATGAGACTAAAATGCGGGGTTTTTAATTGTTAGGCATGCGATGTCTAAGGAAATTGCGGATTCCAACTGTTGTAGTTTTACACTTTCTTTTCTGCGACCGTAAGTGTAATATGTGATATCGCCGGTTTCGTTGCTATATGTCAACGACAATTGGGATACGCATATTTACTTACGTTGATGACATGTGATGTTATGTGTTGTTGGATATGTTATATTGGATCGTCGTGTTTGAATAGCCGGGGTTTTTTATGTGAGACGAGTGTTTTTCATTTTCATTCATGTAAAAAACTTGTATGTAATATTCTTTTATTGGGGCACTTCCAGGTTGAGGATGATGTCACCATTGTATATTATTTACTTTTCCGTATTAGGATAGACCCAAGGAGGGGAGCACAAGTAACCGGGCTCTAGGGCCCAGTGGGAGACCATCTCGAGGAGTCGAGTCCGAGTCTCCCAACTCTAGAATTGGTAGGGTTGCTTGCCGCTCTCGTAGGGGTCTAGGGGTGTGGGATTGGCTATTCAACACGACCGTGGAATCCGTATTTTATACAGGCTCAAAATAAAACACGGACGTCCTAGTATATCCAATATTTCATATGATATTTTCTGCTGCGTTATCTGTGATGTGATCATGTGATATATTCAGATAGATACTGTATATAGTATATATGATATATTACATAGACGTTGCTTATGTTTTACACCCGCGCTAGCCCTGCCTTGCTCTGCCGTTAGTTACCTAACCTAACGGTGCAGACGGGACATCGAGGCGAATGCGGATGGCATGAGCGTACGTTGTATTTATCTGTGATGTTTAGGTGGACTTAAATGATGGGACATTCATTAATGAGATTAATGAAAGAAAATAAACATAAAAGATGTTGTGGAATCGAATTTCAAAAAAATAAGGTAGCTCTAGTTGTTGCTTTGCATAGCGGTGTTCCTTGTAGAACATCCAGCACCTTATTCGATAAGGAAAGAGCCGAAGATCTCTTCACCGGGAGTGACCTCTTTAGCAATGACTAGCAGATGCTACAACCTTCGGTTTATCTTTTGACTGCTTTTCTAGTTCTTGCTTTGCATAGTGGTATTGTGAATATCCTGCACCTCATTCGACAAGGAAAGAGACGAGATCCCTTCACCAGGAGTGACCTCTTTAGCGAAACTAGCAAAAGCCTAAAAAACACTCCATTTTAAACCATTTGATTCCGCAACGAGATCAAGTTCAAAGCGTTAAAGGTTTTCATAAAAACCATCCGCAACCCTCCGTCATTTTAGGAAGTAGAGTACTTAGTATTCGTGCTGTGTTTGTTGACCATAGTCAAGGCACAGTGTACGGTAGCTAAGTGATGTCTTCCTACACCGCATATGATGCGATTAGTTAGGACAGTCGCGTGACTTTATTGACCTTAGCCAAGGGTCATGTGGGTGGGTCTAATTAATCACGAAATGACGGGTAGAACTTGACTAGTGCTTATGATTTGTTGACCATAGCCAAGGTCATAGGTGCTAGGGGTAAAAACCTTTATCGGGAGTTTCAAGTGTTGAAATTTGCAATGAGATTGCATACCTTCTATATGATAGTTGGATCCCGATACCCACTGCGAGTAATTGTTACTCCTGGGAGAGTTTTGCAATTTACAATTAGCCGATCAAGTAGGTGTCTAGAAAGGTGTCAACGGGGTTACGCCCCTGGGAAAACGAGGTTTACTTTAATTAGGTCCGTGCGAAAGCACGGGGAACCTCCTTCAAAGTACCGGCACTAGCCTGGCTGAAAGATTAGCGAACTTGCAGAGTGTAATTAATCCCGGCTAGTCATTCCTTTTAGGGTTTGAAGGAGGATTTGATAAAAACAGTGGGAGCCATCCTGATTAGATAAAATATATAACCAATCTAATCTTGCAAGAGCGCACGCAGAGTGTTTTCTTCTCTCTCTCTCCAGGTAGCGACCATGTCACACCTTAATCAAGATAATAATATGGATGTATTGACCGAACCCGCTTGTTTTACTGAGCTGGGGAACGTTGGTCCCGCTCTAACTCATAATTGTTACAAGACAGAGCAGGAATTAGGGGAATACCAGATTTCCCGTGCCGCCCAAACGAAGAAAGTGCATGATGATGCATCTTCTTCGGGTGTGTTCATTACAAAGAACTGTTTCTCTGTATCCTCTACGTCCTGGGTATTAGATACCGGATCAGGATCCCGCATATGTAATCTGTTACATGGGCTACAGAAAGGTAGAGAACTGAGAACGGGTGATAAGTTTCATGAGACAGAAAACGGTGCAAATGTTGCAGCCAAGTCTATTGGTCACTATCACCCTGTATTACCAGAATACATTGATTCTGAATGAATGTTATTAGATACCGAACCTGATATACAACATCATATCGGTCTCTTTATTAGTAAAGAAATGATATAATTTTGTATTGTTGGATAATGTTTTGAACATTTGCTATATCAAGAGTTGATCGGTTCAGGCACGTTATCTAAAAGCATTGACGTTCTAAATCAAACTACAGTTCTTAGTATACAGAACACACACGAGAGGAAGAGTTCAGAAATGAACGAATTCTTCTTAAGGCATTGTAGACTAGGTCATATCAATGCGACCCGACTAGCTAAGTTACATTTAGATGCATATTTAAATCAGTTTAAATTTACATCTTATGAAACTTGCCAGTCATGTTATAAAGATAATATGACCATAGCTCCGTTTACTGGAAACAGAGAAAGAGTTATTAAACTCTTGGGACTGATATATAGTGATGTGTGAAGGTCCCCAGTCTACACATGCCAGGACCGGTTCTTTGTACTTCATTACATTCACTGATGATCACTCTAGATTCAGACATATGTTCCTGTTGAAACACAAGTCCGAAACTTTTGAGATAATCACCGAATATAAGTCAGAAGTAGAGAACCAAAAACGGGTATAAGTATTATGTCCTTTGATGTGATCAGGGAGGAGAATACTTGAGCACGGGATTCCTGGACTATTCTAAAGGAGAATGAGACTCTCTCTCAGCATTACTCCTCCATATACACCACAGCACGTTGGTGTATCGGAGCGGAGCAATCACACCCTATATGATATGGTGCGCTCTATGATGAGTACTGCTGAGTTACCTGTTTCCTTTTTGGGGTTATGCACTTAAGAATTTGCATACCTATTGAATTAGGTTCGAATCAGATCACTGCCTACCACTCTATATGAGATATGGTATGAGAAGTGCCCATCTCTTAAGCAAGTTAAGATTTGGGGTTATCCGGCCTATGTCAAAAGCAAAATCCGGACAAGCTCGAGGCAAGGTCAGTTCTGTAGAACTGGAAGTAGTTCCAGTTATACAAACTACAGCTAATGATTTGATAGAACCAAAGGATTCAATAGTCCCCAACGAACCTCGGCCTCTCCGCCGATCTAGCAGGGTTCCTCACCTACCTGAGAGATACTTTTGTTTCTCAATGACAGTGGGAGCGAGGATTGCATCATGAGATGATGACCCAACTAGTTTCGAGCAAGCCATCAAGAGTAAGGACTCTGTAAGAATGGCTGGATGCTTAGCGATCTGAGATGGAATCCATGTACACCGACAAAGTATGGACTTTGGATGCTATATCGGAAGGGTTAAATCCCCATCAGGAGCAAGTATATATCTTGAGAAGATTACTTGGTGTAGATGGAAAAGTTGAAACTTTCAAAGCTAGACTTGTTAAAGTTTTTCGTCATCGACCAGGCGTGGATAATGATGAAACCTTTTCAAGTGGCTATGCTAAAGTCCATGCGGATCCTACTTAACATTGCTACATACCATGACTACGATATCTGGTGGTTGGGTGTCATGACTATTTTTCTAAATACTGCTTTAGAAGAGAACGTCTATAAGTACACAGCCAGAGGGTTTCATAAACAGTGGGAGCAGCGGAAAAGTGTGCAAGTTGCTTTACAGAATAAAGCAAGCATCGCGGAGTTGGAACATCTGTTTTGATGTGGTAGTCAAAGAGTTTGACTTCATCAAAATGGAAGATGAACCTTGTATATACAAAAAGGTAGTAGAGAGTAAGGTGGTTATCCTCGTATTGTACGTGGACAACATACTCTTGATAGGAAAAGAATTTCCTATACTACGCTCGGTCAATCTCCTCTTATCACATGGATTGTCCATATAGGATCAAAGTGATACCTCTTAAATCCTGGGTTTTGGATCTATGAGATAAATCTAATTGGATGTTAGGATTCTCACTAGTTGTAGTGAGATGGTATCAATCGATCCTGAGGAGAATCACTGGAAAAGTTTCAGGGTGATAAGGACGACTGAATGTCAGTCGCAGGCATTGTCTTTACCCTCAGTAGAGGGACGGTATGTTGGAAGAGTTCTAAGAGAGGTACCGTGGCAAATTAGACGATAAACGCTAGTGACATCGCTATCAAAGATACTACCAAAGAGGAAGTTTGGGTGTATATTAGTTCATGAGATGAACTAGGTTCCTACCATTGTGTGACAATGGAAGTGTAGCTTTAGCCCAGGAACCCCGGTCCCATCAGGGACCCAAACATATTCTGAGACAGCATCACCTGATCAAGGAGATAGTTGATCTTCAGGGTGATCGAGGTTAGGAGAGTAGACTCAGAGGACAACACGGCGGATCCACTCACAAAGGTCTTTTCCCAGAGAGAGATTTTTTTATGGGATGGTTGAGTATGAGATACTGCAACCACTGCTACAGATGGCCCTAGTGCAAGTGGGAGATTGTTAGTTATATGTATGCCCTAGAGGCCATTACTGTACATGAGATGTATATTGTAGTGGATGCTGGGACATATATAGGTAGGACTTTCTTGCTCGACATGATAGTACGCCATCTGGTTGCTCTTTATCTTAACATGTATACTTGCTGTCTCTCTATTACATGTTGATAAAGCCCATAGGATATGTACTCGACTTCTAGGACTATGATGTAGATTATACTAGTGGGGCCTGGGTAGTCAATGAGTACATCCTTCAATGTTCCTAGTCGTGGGAATATTGAGACGGGGCATCAATATTCCAGAGTAGACTAGCGTATATCTTCTCGACCCATGTGATGGGCGATGGATGATCCCATATCCATTGGTGTTTGACATCAGAAATGGTATGCGGGTGCCCAGTGGTGACTGGGTACACCGA
The DNA here is from genome assembly GCA_030015575.1 of Agapanthus africanus. NCBI lineage: Eukaryota > Viridiplantae > Streptophyta > Magnoliopsida > Asparagales > Amaryllidaceae > Agapanthus > Agapanthus africanus. Next base: position 495,259,156 of record JASDDO010000026.1, read on the forward strand.
ACGGATCGCCGAGAACTCCCAGATGGTATTATACCTCACGTCAGATGGCAGTTCTCTGGTGACACTTGTACAGCTTAGTCTGTTGACCCGAGATCGTCATAGAGTCTTGTGTGTCTCCCACTGTGCTTTGATTTCCACCCTACCATGGCTCTACTGAGTCGTGCAAACATGTGGTTTTTGGGTACAGTCCCGATTCACATGGAGGCAATGAGCGATAGGAGGGGATTCGTCTCTCCCGGTATTGGGGGTTGATGTTGCGCTATGCTCGACTGGCCATAACTGGAAATCCATGGCCAGGGTTGCACTGATTTACTGATAAGTGTTATCAGTAGTTTCATGCTTGTTATGGACCTTATATCGGCATGACTTATCAAGCTACTGGGGTCTGACGTTTACCACCCCTAGGCGAGATATGCGACATATCAGACGAACAGACCGGACTGTGCGGTAAGTGTTACTGATTGGATTCGCAGGAGTACTAGTGGGCTTGCTTGTTGATCTTCTGATCGCTTAATACCCGGGTGGCCGTTACGTTTAGTAGACTGCTTGCGGCTTGTGGGTGTTTGATATGATCATCACCTACTACCGGCGTATTGACGAGTCTTTAGAGTCCTACACAGGGGTTTCCTGGCTCAAGCGAAACGGAGTAGGAGCGCATATGTGATATGTGCGGGACCGAGATTGATACGATATGAGATACCGTATTCTATTCTCGCGATTTGTGACATTGATCGGTTGTATGCGATATAGCCGAGTTATCGGATCAAGTGTTAATTCGATAAGTTGTTACTTTTGATATTAGTCGGTTATAGCCGGGTTATTAAATCAAGAGTTGATTTAATAATTTAATGTATAATTATATATTTGATATATTACTTTACATTAACTAGTATTTGTTCACTTAAGATTGATTTTCTCACTTGATGTGCACAAGTTGTATATATGATATATGTTTGTGCACTAGTTTGTATCATGATTGATGATACATGCAAACTTAGGTGTGTGTATGACTTACACCATATTTAGGTTAATGGTTGAGTTTTATTTATTTTATTTATTTTTGGCAAAAACAAAATGGTGGCTTTCTTTGTTTTTTTGCTTGAAGCTTCATGAAGCTTTTTAAGCATCTTTGATAAAGTCTAACCATTTTGTTTTGCATGAGATTTTCACTAACCTAACCAGTAGCTCAAACTAGGGTTTAGTCTCTACAAAGGTTAACTCACCCAAGGTTGCATTATGATAGACTTCACTTGATTATTCATTTGATTAAATTCATTATTCATTCATATTCTTTTCTTCTTCTTCTTCTTCTTCAAGAACAAGAAAGCTTGCTAGAAAAATTTCAAGTGAAGAAAAAGTGTGAGAAATCCAAATCCAAAGTGAACCCACTTCCTATTTCTTCATCCTCTACCACTTGCCATGTAGTATAGGGTATTCTTTTCACAAAGTTCATGACCAAGTGAAGATGGAGCTTGAGTTTGAGTCTCCTCGACGTAGATCATTTTCGGCCTCGAAGTCAACGACCTGGCCCGCTCATTTCTCCGAAGAAACCATCGCTAGGGTCCGGGATCCCGATGATCGCAGCGGAGGAACGTCAACACGGAGCTTTAGAAGGGAAGGACCAGATCTACAAAGGTTGTAATCCTTTTCACTTAGTAGCAAAGTAGTTTGCTTGTTTTTGTTTCGCCTAGTCTCTAGTATACGATCTTGCATAGGGTTGTTCGGCACATAAAAATTGGATTTTGGCATGGTAGATGCCTTGTGGAACCTCATGAATATGCCCAGGAACCCTACACTACGGGTGCGGCAAGTTACCCGCCAAAATCTGAAGCGAGGCAGCCCCCTACAGCAAAGTGAAAGGCCACCCTGCACTTCACGGAATCCGGTAACTTGGGTACCCCTCCTTGGGCCAACCTGTACCCCCTACGAGTGCGGCGAATAGTCTGCCAATACTAGAGTGAGGCCCCTCTGCCTCTCAAAGCCATGAGATGCGGACCCATTGCCCTCCAGAACCCGGCTATCCGTGCATTCCGTCGCGGGGTAAAACCTAGTACAGAAATGAAAAATATGTACAACGGGGACATCGACCTCAGCCCGGTCGTGCCCCAAAAGAATATTATACAAACAGGCAGTGACGGCAGTCCACATGTTGGACGCTCGCCCCGCAATATCAAATGTACAAATAAATCCAAACTGCACTACCATTGCACACTGCTATCCACCATGACAAATCCGCAACATCACAGCACAACACAGAACATCAACGCGAATGTCACGTTTACAAATCCATCTAAAAAGACTATAGCAATTAGACGCAATTTACCGCTCGATTGACATTCACGGTCGGAGATATAATGTAAGTACTGTAAACCAACACGTTTAAATTTCGATCGACAAAACTTCCCGAAGTGGGCCCCACGTACATCTGCTGTACAGTAACAAAATCTGGGCCCAAAAGAAATATTCCAGAAACCACAATTCACTGTGTAGAAGACACTGTAGAAATAAGGAGTATTGATCTCATAATCTGGCGGCGGATCCGCGGCCAAACCCTGGTTTTGGCCGCGGATCCGCGGCAGTACAGTGGGATCACTTGACCAAATTTCACCAGTTTTCTTAAAAAAGCCTGCACGATTTTCTGAGATGCTCAAAATAATTTTTATACCTGTTTTTAAAATCGACAGAAACTTTAACACTAAAATCGCGGTTTCGGAAATTTCGTTCGATCGTTGTTTTAAACGCGTTAGAACAAGTTAGTAAAGCTTAATGGCGTGGCTCTGATACCATGTAAGTCTACGGTAGCGCCCCGGCCGTCTTTCAGACGCCAAATGCGGAACAAAAACTTTTATAACTGGCGTTATCGCATACTATAATCCGGATCTGCCATTAACGCTAAACTAACAAACTACAAAGTGGGTAGAAAGGTTATACCGAACGATCCGAATGCTTCGTTCTTTAACCATCATCCCACGCCCCGTTGCGGCTGCTCCGATCTCCTGGCTCCTCGTCGAGGTGGCACCACATCTACGGATCTTTAAACGGGCTCCCGCCTCTATACCGAGGCAACTCGATCATCAAGTTTGCCAAAAGAGATGACCAAGATTGATGTAGAGAATGAGTAGAACACTTTATCTCGCTTCATCCAAAGCCATCGATGAACGGTTAATGAAGTTGCCTTTTGGAATAGAATGAAATGAGAAATGAACTATCAAATTTCCATGAACCCAAAACTATAATCTTTTTAATCAAAATGAATCCATCATCATTTCAAAGAAGGGGCCGGCCACAAATATAGGAGGAGGGAGGTGAGTGTAGGAGTAGAAGAGGGTGACCATTAGCAAAGAAGAATTAATGCAACAATGAGTCACCTTAACACATCACTAAAAACCATTAAATACATACAATGAATCATTAACCTAGTCATCATCCATTTAATGCAACCAATGAATCAAGAGCACCTCACTAACCTAGTCACATCATCTAGAAGCTTCCACACACATGACTCACCCTCATGACTCACCCAAAAGAAAAGATAAATCCGCATTAAACCGAATGTTTAAGACGGGTGATAGAAAACTGGCAACTTCAAAAAGCGATCCCGAAACGAATTTCAGGATAACCCCGTAACTGTATAAACATACCCGCATTTGTATTACGACCGAATACAAATGCAACTGAGACAAAGATATTATATCTACAAAATATAATACATGGATCCGGCTTAAACCAAAGCCTACCAGTATTATCTGCCCGAAATATGACACGTGCGTAAACGCACGTGCATTTTCCGAACCCTGGCATAAAACCATACGGCCTCTACAACGTTTCGCCCGAACTTGGGAAACTATCTGTGGGGGACTCTAATGACTCGTCAGTACCCTGGCAGTGGGTTTAACCACAAGCACGTCAACGGCACTAGCAGTGCGTAACGGCTGCCCATGTACTGACCTCAAGAGTGGCCGAGGAGCGAACCCATCCTGAAACCCTACTGAGCCTAACAGTGACAATATACACACAGTCCGGACCGTTCGTCTATGAGTATCGCATATCCGGCCTAGGGGGCTGGTAATTTCAGACCCCCAATAGCGGTATAAGTCGTGTCGGAGACAAGTCCTGAACACCCTGAGAAACTACTGGAATACTTACCAGTAATTCTCACCTGCCTTGGCCAAGGACTTGGTGTAATGTCTTTTCTAGACACAGCGCGATCTCACCCCCAATACCGGGAGAGACGAATTCCCTGCCGATCCGCTCACTTGCCTCCATGTGGCTCGGGACTGTACCCAAAAAAGACCTGTTTGCACGACTCCTTTGAGCCGTGGTAGGGTAGAAATCAAAGCACAGTGGGAACTCACACGAGACAAATGACGACCTCAGGTCGACGAACTAACCTGTACACATGTTACCAGGGAACTGCTATCTGACGCTAGGTATAAATACCAACTAGCAGGTTCCCGGCGAGTCCTGTCCGGTGTACTCACAACCCAATGAGCACCTGTATACATCTTAGGTGATCCAACTGACACCAGTGGCTTGTGAGACCGGCCACCGCCTCTCGTCGGGGTCTCGACTATATACACTAGTCTACTCCGGAGTATCGATGCCCTGTCTTGAAACTCCCACGACTAGGGACCAGAATTAAGGATATGCTTATAGACTACCCAACTCTCACGTATATGATCGTCCTCATACTGTTGGTAGTCAAGCAAGATCCTAAGGGCTCTATCAACGTGTAATAGTGATCAGTCATCTGAACCTGTACACGACTGATAAAGGTAAACCAGATAGCATACTATCATCTCGAGTAAGACTGTGCTACCGGTATAGGTCCTCCTCAATCATTGCAATCACGTACCTGCGAGCCAATAATTGACTTAGAGGGCACTAAAACCAACAAAAGATTCCACGCCTCATAGGTCATCTTCTCGGGATTTTCGCATAGCAACGAAAGATACATATCCTTTTGGTATAGATAGTCCTCCATCTGCATGCGCCATCAACCATAATTGTGACCATTGAATTTTTCCATGCTTATTTGATCCTCCATCATTTTTCGTTTATGTCGCAACAAACTCAACATCTCTTTCGATCTGGACCAACACCTTCAAAACAACGATATAAGAAAATGGGGAAGAGGACACAAGCGTCGTTACCCACAGTTAACCTAGATCGTAGAATCGAAGAACCCTGGGTTCCCTACCCTCGCTCTGATACTAGTTGTCGGTATCAAGCGTCATGCCATAGGCTCTAATACCGGTTGTTAGGAGGAAATTTGATCCATGGAACAATGCTCGCAACAAAATCAAATCACACAATCACACTACGCAATTAACAACGAAAGACAAAACGATAATAAAGTGCGAGAACAAGATAAGAAATCACAAACACAAACCAGAGAGAGATTTGTTAACGTGATTCACCCACCGTATGGCTAGTTTCCAGCAGAGCGGAATCTGCAAAGTCTACTATAATCTCGAATCAAGTACACTCATAAGCAACCCTAGGAGATTTCTCTCAAATTTTTCTAGATCTAAGCCGTCACCCTCTCAATACAATACTCTCTTTTGATGGCAGTACAAATATTATATGAAAGGTCCTTATTTATAAGCAAATCCTAATCCTACAAAAAATAAGAGATAAATCTGAATTATGGAAATACTGTTCGCAGCAGTTATCACGACGACAGACGTCTGACCTACATTTGGGCAGACGTCTTCCTCGACTTTGTGTATCTCTTCAGCTTTTTAGCCAGACGTTTGGGCTCTTGCCATCAGAGGTATGCCGATACTCTGAATTGGGCTTCTGCTTCTTCTGCAGACGTCTGCCTTACTGGCCTTCAGACATCTGCCGTTGCTCTGGATTTCTGACATGCTCTCGTGCATGTCCAGACGTCTGTCTCTCTGCTTGAACTATTCTCCACAATTTAAGACTATAATTGACAGATCACCTTTACTTTAATTGCCCTTCTGTGATACCAATTTGGCAATACATTTAGCCATTTTAAGTGTTAACTCACTGTTTACTTCTGCACAACAGTTTTTTATGAATGGATTTTTGCTGCTCAAACTCTATCAATTCTCTTAGGGTAACCTTTCTGTTTTACTGTTTGCTGGGTCATTAGACTTGAACGAAATGCTAGACTTTTTAAAAATGTATATAAACAACAAAGGACACTCATACTTGATGCTTTTCATCTTTTTGCTCTATGGACAGGAGCAACTGGGCAAAAGAAGAAGAACAAGTTTCTAAATGTGATTCAACTAGCTAATTAACTCTTTAGCTTTTGTTCACTCGGAGGCAGCAAATCTTCATTCAGCAGTCTTCACATCAAATTCAATTTAGCTTGAGCTGGGTTTTGTTGTGTGTTTTTGTGTATTAATGCTTGTTCTGTTAGATACTAAGGCCTCTGGTCCATGTTTTCGCTCAAAATTTTATTGGAATTTTGAATATTTGTCAGGGTAAGTAACGGATGACGAATAGGTCCCGCTCCCCGTTTTTAATCCCCGCCTCTTATTAAGAACCCAACAAAATTCTCTTGTGTTGGCTGAATCGTTTTATTTTCTTCATGTACAATTTCCTTTATCTTTGATATATTTTTTGAGTAGAGACTTCTCTTCTTTTTATGGTCAAAAAAAGTTTAGATAATCTATTTTAGCTTGATAGATTATGGCACGTGCGATGCCCGTAAAATTATATTTTATTTGTTTGCCAAAGAATATTTATAAATTCTACTTAGACTTTGGTGTCGCTTAAATATTCAGCAATAGCTTAGATAAAGGTTAATTTAGTTGCGCACTTACCTTAAATGTTATAACTCATGCATTCTTAAATTTCGAATAGAATGAAGATATTATCAGTAAGGCTTTTTACTTAAAAGCCTTCTAATACTTTGCTAATTACTAAAATGCAATCTCATACTTCGTATTTACTTAAAAGACCCTCATTCATTTAAATTGCACTAAAACCTTCCTGACAGGCCAAAAAGGAGAAGTTTTTTGGCATCTTGCGTTACTCTGTTAAGAAACTAACTATGAGAATCGGTTAGGTTTTTAAATCCTTCACTACCCCTCTTCTTCTTTCAAAAATCCTAAATTTTTCGTCAGATTTGCATTAGGATTAGGGTTTCGATCAAAGATCTCTCAAATTGATCATGAAAACTGGCTCATCTTTCTTAACCTTTTTCAGTAACAAGCTTGTCGAGTGTCGTTGTCCCTTCAATTGCAAGTTTCGAGTTCATGGGAAACTCATTTGAAAGGAGTGATTCTTTAGTTGCGCTATATCTCAATTTTCAACTAAAAGAGGATATGAGTTCTTTTATCAGAGAAAAACCTATTTAAATACCTAGAAAGTAAGATAACATCCCATACACAAGTTTCATCCCCATCTTGCTTAATGGACGCTAACTTTTGATGGAAAACTAACAATGGGGGCTTTTTAATGCAATTTAAATACATAAGGAGTCTTTTTAGTAAATAAGAAGTATGGTTTTTTTTATAGTAATTAGCGAAATATGAGGGACCATTTTAGTAAAAGAAACCTTATACGTAATGTATGTGTAATGATATGGTAAGATGAGATCTTACAGTGAGATGGCCAAATCCGACCATCATTCGTCCATCAAAATGAAGATCGGCTCCACACATCTTGTTTAACATGCTAATAAAGATATGTGTACTAAAATTTAAATGATTTAGAGACTTATTGATATAGATATCACATTCGCAAAATGGATGGCCGATAAAGTATCATAAAAGATGCATACATTATGTACCCTTGATGCATGACTTCCAGGTCTTCAAATCATCCAAATATTTTTGCACATACATATTTTGACTTGTAGAATATGATACAAAAATCCGATCGTCGATCCAACGGTCGAACTCTTATCTAATAAATCCACGTTAAAACTTGTGTATGCACAAAATTAATCCCAACTATATCAGCCTTCAATTCCTTTCCCGCGAAATTGCATCCCATCATGCCCCTCCTCCGCCAGCGACCACTCACCCACTGCGTCATCGCCCTCGAATTCTCCTTCTCCAACCTCACTGGCCACATTCCCTCCCTTCCTATCTCCTTCCTCTTCCATCTCCATCTCCTCAACCTCTCCAACTGTAAATCCACGGTAGCGCCCCGGCCGTCTAACAGACGCCAAATGCGAAACAAAAACTTTTACAACTGGCTGTCACGCCCCGCTTCCCAGTGTACGGCAAAGTGGACGCGACAAGGTCCGCTACGTATGTACTCAGAAGTACATACGCTAAGCGTAGCTAAGCAATATAAAGTAAATCACAAGAGACGAAAGATATAGAAATAACAGCAACTTTTATTAATAACATTCTTTGTACAATGCATGAAAAAAAATACAACTGAAATGAAAAGCAATGCCTAAACAGTGGCATAACAGTAAATGAAAATACTGGAAGAATAAGGTACAATATCTAAAGCTCGGGATCTTCGTGGAACTGCTCCAAATCTTCACCAGTGGGCTCGATCTCAGCTTGGTCCAACGCACCTGACGACATTCAAAGAAGAAAGAAATAAAATGTCGTCAGCGAACAGGTCACTCGGTAAGTCACAAGATAAAGAAGAATTAGGAAGACGGTGTAAAAGTATTTTCTAAAGTATTATATTGTTGAATATAATGGAATATTGAATTAACGTTGTTGTTTGTAGCTTGGTACAGAAGGATGCCAATATATACGAGGGGGATCTCTATATGCTAGAGATCAGGGCAAAAGGAAAGTACAAGGAACCGTTATGCCACGGTACAACAGCAATAGGATTCAGGTTAGGTGTCTTAATCTGGCCACCTCGTGCCACCTTAAACACCTTCCGTACCAATCTACCCCTTAAACCCCGTAGTGTTTTAAGAGTATTGTGGTATTGTATTGTGTAAGTTGGGTGACTGACTAAAATCATGATATCAGTAAACATGTTGTAACTGCATAATCAGGTAAATGGAATATCAGAATAATGGATGAATATCCATGGTTTGATCCAGTCAAAGTGAATAGATTGTTAACTGGATTCAGGGATTCATGTGTTCAAATTGTGTTGTAATAGAATATAGATTGACTTGAATTATATTCAAGCCAGAAACAGTCAGACTCTAACCCGAGTCAGACTAAAAGAAAGGTAATTTGAAGTTCAATAATTGTTAGGGGCCTTATTGTAATTTATAAAACTTGAGGGGGTTTTATGTAAAAAGTACTTTTGTATAGTTTTCAAAATACACCTCAAGTATTTATTATTCGTCTTTATAGTCATAATGAGTGTGAATTTTATTTGTATTATTCTAGTGAATATATCCTAATAAAAGTATTAATTGTTTTATTTGAAATTCATGGTATTTTAATATAACTTTTAATCTTGTAATTTTAGGAAAAAGTGGAAACTTTATATTATAATACAATAGGTGTTTAAATGATAATTATATATATATTAACACAAGAATAATTTTAAATAAATATTTTAATCTCCAAAATCTCATTTTTCTCAAATGTCGTATTTTAAACCTTTCGAGACCGAATGCTCCTTGCGGAGGTCTGAATCTCGCACTACTAGCCCGCGGGTGCACGATGAACCGTACTATCCCTAACGGGTTCCCCAAAAGTAGGTTGTAGTGGCACTTTGCTTAACTTTAACAAATACTTTTCATTTAGAAAAACGGTTTTATAAATATAAGGTGTTTATTTGTAAAAGGGTATAGTTTTCCATATTTTAGTTTCTAGGGTTTCCTAAGCCAACTAGCCTATTTCTAAGGGTCTAAATGACAAGTCATTAGAACCCTCAAATCGTCTCTTCACCGCCAATTGTGGCCAGGTAAGTACAAGTGAGGAGGGAGGGATCCGCTCATGAATCGTGAGACGGGCCTTTTAAAGTTTCCCAAACTCACTTGCCTAGCCTAGACACCACAAAGTCAGTTTAGATAAACGATCGATGTCCATGACATATCGTATTTTCCTATTAAAAGATATTGTTTTAAAATTGTAAACAACTTAGAACTTTTTAGAAAAGGTTTATAAAGAAAAGGGTATTTTAGTGAAAGTCTTGTATTTTCGTATTCTATGTTTTGACGTTTATCAATTAAGGTTATATTTGTGTGTGTGTAGAGGTAGGTTATTACCTCATGACTTATTTTAAGTTTTAATGAAGTTTAGAGGTTAAACATGATATATTAAACTTGAAGGTATTAACGCGCAAGAATACGGTATTTGAAAATGTTATCATTTCATGTGTGAAAATTCATTCAAATTGATTTCTACAAGTTTATTTATCAATATAAACATATTTAGGAGTGAGGGAATTAATTAGAACAAAAAAAATAAACTTTATGGTATTTTGATGAAAGGAATACGGTATTACAGGAAAGTTATCATTTCATGTGAGAAACTTTGTTTAAATTGGTTTCTAGGTGATTAATAGTCATCATAGATAGGTTTAGGTATTATGTATTAGGTGACAAGTGGAAATTTATAGAAAAACCGAATCGGAAATCGGTTTGTTCCGATTTCCGTCGGGTTACAAAAAGTCGTATTTTCTATTAAAAGAAAAGAGAGATAGAAGAGATGGGACTTACGGGTTTGGACAAACTAAGGAGGCTAAAGAAAGTGGTGGTTGTCGGTGCGTCGAAAACGTCGCGAAGGTTCTACTACGGTCGTCGGAATTCGTCGTCGGTTTCGGCAGCGCTTCGCTTCTCGCTCTTTGTACCGAGTTCTCTTGAGAATTTGAGAGAGTGGACTTAGAGTTTGTAGGGTTCCTAGGCACACTAATAAGGTCTCACAAGGCATCAACTATGCCAATTTCAAATTTTACAAGTGCTGAGAAACCCTAATACGGATCGTTAACTAGAATTTTAGGCGAAACATGCAACAAGTTAACAACTTAACTAAGTGAACGGAAATACAACCTTTGTAGATCCGGTTCTCCACCTCCATAGCTCCATGATGAAGTCTCCTTGCTGTCCAAATAAAATCCCGGGCTCTAGCGTCGGCTTCATCGGAGAAATGGGCGGGCAAGGTTATCAACTACGATGCCGAAGATGATCTACGTCGAGGCATCACAAGATCAAGCTCCAACTTCACCAAGTCAAGAAACTTGTGAAGAAAACACCCTATACTACTTGGCAAGAGGTAGAGGATGAAGAAATAGGAAGTGGGTTCACTTTAGAATTGGATTTCTCACTCTTTTCATCAAATCACCATTGATGGAAGCTAGTTTTTCTTCTTGAAGAAGAAGAAGAAGAGGATAATATTATGATAAGTTAAATAGAAAAGAAAATGAATTCTTATCATATGCAAACCATGGTTAGGTGTAGAGAAAGAACTAGGGTTAGTCAATGGTTAGATTTAAGTATGAAGACAAAATGGTCACCTTAGTCAAAGCTTCATGAAGCTTCAACAAGCTTCATGTTTGAAAGCAACCCTTTTGTTTTCATTTCTCTTTTTCTTTTGTCAAAACAAAATAAATAAATGCATAAATAAATCAAATGAAACCCTAACCATTAACTAACCATGGTTTAATCATACACTTAACCAAGTTAGCATGTATCATCAAACATGATACAATCAAGTGCACAAAAGTATATCACATATACAACTTGTGCAATGCAAGTGAGAAAATCCATTTAAAGTGAACCAATACTAGTTAATGCAAAGTAATATATCAAATATATAATTATGCATTAAATCATTAAATCAACACTTGATTTAACGATCCGGTCATATCACATATAACCGACTAATATCCAATGTGTCGGCTTATCGAATCAATCCTTGATTCGATAAGTAGGTTATATCGCATACAACCAATCGATACATTCATCGTGAGAATAGAATACGGTATCATATACACGCATTATTCTCGGTCCCGCACATATCTCATATGCGCTCCTATTTCGTTTCGCTTGAGCCAGGAAACCTCAGTGTAGGACTCTAAAGACTCGTCAATACGCCGGCAGCAGGTGATGATCATATCAAACACCCACAAGCCGCAAGCGGTCTGCTAAACGTAACGTCCACCCGGGTATTGAGCGATCAGAAGATCGACGAGCAAGCCCGTTCACACTCCTGTGAATCCAACCAGTAACACTTACCGTATAGTCCGGTCTCGTCGTCTGATATGTCGCATATCTCGCCTAGGGGTGGTAAACGTCAGACCCCAACAGCTCGATAAGTCGTGTCGATATGAGGTCTATAATAGTTCGAGAAACTACAGGTAGCACTTACCAGTAACTCTCAGCAACCCTGGCCAGGGATTTCCGGTCATAGCCAATCGAACACAGCGCAACATCAACTCCCTATACCGGGAGAGACGAATCCCCTCCTATCGCTCATTGCCTCCATGTGATTCGGGACTGTACCCAAAAACCACCATTTTGCACGCCCTCTTGGACGTGGTAAGGTGGAAATCAAAGCACAGTGGGAACCACACAAGACTCTATGACGATCTCGGGTCAACAGACTACTCTGTACCAGTGTCACCAGAGAACTGCCATCTGACGTGAGGTATAATACCATCTGGGAGTTCTCGGTGAGTCCGTCCAGTGTACCCAGTCTCTACTGAGCACCCGTATAACATCTCTGATGTCAAACACCAATGGATATGGGATCATCCATCGCCCATCTGTATGGGTCGAGAAGGTATACGCTAGTCTACTCTGGTATATCGATGCCCCGTCTCGATATACCCACTACTAGGGACTTTGAAGGATGTACTTATGGACTACCATGTCCCCACTAGTATGATCCGCATCATAGTCCAGGTAGTCAAGTACACACCCTAAGGGCTTTACCAACATGTAACAGAGAGACAATCAGTATACATGTTAAGGTAAAGAGCAACCAGATAGCATACTATCATGTCGAGCAAGAAAGTCCTCCCTATATATGTCCAAGCACCCACTACAATATACATCCTATGTATAGTAATGGCCTCTAAGGCATACATATAACTAACAATCTCCCACTTGCACTAAGGCCATCTGATAGCAGTGGTTGAAGTATCTCATACTCAACCATCCCATAAAAGTCTCTCTCTGGGAAAAGGCCTTTGTGAGTGGATCCGCCGTGTTGTCTTCAGAGTCTACTCTCCTAACCTCGATCACCCTGGAGATCAACCATCTCCATGATCAGGTGATACTGCCTTAGAATATGTCTGGATCACTGATGGGACGGGTGTTCCTTGGCATAAGCCACAACTCCATTGTCACACAATGGGAGGAACGAAGTTCATCTCATGAACTAATATACACCCAGACTGCCTCTTTGGTAGCATCTTAAGTAGCGATGTATCGAGCCTCTATCGTCTAGTATGCCACGGTATCTAGCTTGGAACTCTTCCAACATACCGTCCCTTTACTGAGGGTAAAGACAATGCCTGCGACTGATTTTCAGTCGTCCATATCACCCTGGAACCCTTCCAGTGATTCTCCCCAGGATCGGTTGATACCATCTCACTACAACTAGTGAGAATCCTAACATCCAATTAGATCTATCTCATAGATCCAAAACTCAGGATTTAGGAGGTATCACTTTGATCCTATATGGAGAATCATTGTGATAAGCGGAGATTGACCGAGCGTAGCATAGAAAACTCCTTTCTTATCAAGAGTATGTCATCCACGTACTCTACGAGGATCATCACCATACTCCCTACCACCTTTTTGTTTATACAAAGTTCATCTATCATTTTGATGATATCAAACTCTTTGACTAACATATCAAAACAGATGTTCCAGCTCCGCGATACCTGCTTTATCCTATAAAGCATCTTGTACACGTATCTGCTGCTCCCACTGTCTACGAAGCCCTCTGGCTGTGTACTTATAGACGTCCCCTTCTAAAACATTATTTAGAAAAGCAGTCATGGCACCCAACCGCCAGATATCGTAGTCATGGTATGTAGCCGTGGCAAGTAGGATCTGGATGGACTTAAGCATAGCCACTTGAAAAGGTTTCATCATTATCCATGCCTGGTCGATGACGAAAAGCTTTAACAAGTCTAACTTTGAAAGTCTCAACTTTTCCATCTACATCAAGTAATCTTCTCAAGATATACTTGCTCCTGATGGGGATTTAACCCTTCAGATATAGCAACCAAAGTCCATACTTTGTTGGTGTACATGGATTCCATCTCAGATCACTAAGCATCCAGCCATTCTTACAGAGTCTTACTCCTGATGGCCAGCTCGAAACTAGTTGGGTCATCATCTCATGATGCAATCCTCGCTCCCACTGTCATAGAGAAAAAGAAGTATCTCTCAGGTGGGTGAGAAACCCTACTAGATCGGCGGAGAGGCTGAGGTTCGTTGGTAACTATTGAATCCTTTGGTTTTATCAAATCATTTGCTGTAGTTTGTATAGCTGGAACCTTTCCAGTTCTACATTACAGACCTTGCCTCGAGCTTGTCCGGATTTTGCTTTTCAGACATATGCTGGACAACCCCAAATCTTAACTAACTTAAGAGATGGGCTCTTCCCTTATCATATCAAATATGAAGTGGTAGGCAACTGATTTGATTTGAACCCTATTCAATAGGTATGCAGCTTCTCAAGTGCATAACTCCCAAAAGGAAATGGGTAACTCAGTAGTACTCATCATAGAGCACACCTTATCACATAGGGTGTTATTGCTCCGCCCCGATATAACATCGTGCTATGGTGTATACGGAGGAGTAATGCTGAGAGAGAATCTCATTCTCCTTTAGAATAGTCCAGGAATTCCGTGCTCAAGTATTCTCCTCCTTGATCACATCAAAGGACATAATACTTATCCCCGTATTGGTTCTCTACTTCTAACTTATATTCTGTGAATATCTCAAAAGGTTCTGACTTGTGTTTCAACAGGAACATATGTCTGAATCTTGAGAGATCATCAGAGAATGTAATGAAGTACAAAGAACCGGTCTTGGCATCTGTAGACAGGGGACCTTTATACATTAACATGTATCATCCCAAGGGTTCACCAACTCTTTCTCTGTTTCCAATAAACAGAGCTATGATCATCTTATCTCTGTGACATGACTGGCAAGTTTCATAAGATGTAAATTCAAACTAATTTAAATATGCATCTATATTTAACTTCAGCTAGTCGGGTCGCATTGATATGACCTAGTCTACAATACCTCAAGAAGGATTCGTTCATTTCTGAACTCTTCCTCTTGTGTGTGTTCCGTATACTAAAGAACTGTAGTTTGATTTAGAACATCAATGCTTTTAGATAACGTGCCTGAACCGATCAACTTTTGATATAGGAAATGTTCAAAACATTATCCAACTATACAAAATTTTATCATTTCTTTACTAATAAAGAGATTGATATGATTTTGTATATCAGGTTCGGTATCTAATAACATTCGTTCAGAATCAATGTATTGGTAATACAGGGTGACAGTGACCAACAGACTTGGCTGCAACACTTGCCCCGTTTTCTGTCTCATGAAACTTATCACCCATTCTCTGTCTTTCTACCTTTTTGCAGCCCTATGTAACAGATTACATATCTGTGATCCTGATCCGGTATCATATATCGAGGATGCGGAGGATACTGAGAAACAGTTCTTTGTAATGAACACACCCGAAGATGATGCATCAGCATGCACTCTCTTCGTTTGGGCGGCACGGGAATTCTGGTATTCCCCAATTCCCTGCTCTGTCTTATAACAATTATAAGTTGGAGCGGGACCAACGTTCCCCAGCTCAGTATAACAAGCGGGTTCGGTCAATATTCCGTATTATTATCTTGATTAAGGCGTGATATGGTCGCTACCTGGAGAGAGAGAGAAGAAAACACTCAGCGTGCGCTCTAGCAAGCATAGATTGGTTATTATTTTATCTAATCAGGATGGCTCCTACTGTTTTTTTTTATCAAATCTTCCTTCAAACCCTAAAAGGAAAGACTAGCCGGGATTAATTACACACTACAAGTTCGCCAATCTTTCAGCCAGGCCAGTGTCGGTACTTTGAGGGAGGTCCCCCGTGCTTTCGCACGAACCTAATTAATGTAAACCTCGTTTTCCCAGAGGCGTAATCTCGTTAACACCTTTCTAGACACCTACTTGATCGGCTAATTGTAATGTGTAAAACTCTCCCAGGAGTAACTCTTACTCGCAGCGGGTATCGGGATCGAACTATCTCATAGAAGGTATGCAATCTCATTGCAAATTTCAACACTTGAAATTCCCGATAATATTTTGCCCCTAGCAGCTATATGACCTTAACATAGTCAACAAATCATAAGTGCTAGTCAAGTTCAACCCGTCATTTCTCGATTGAATTAAACCCACCCGCACGACCCTTAACATAGTCAACAAAGTCGCACGACTACCTTAATCCAATCGCATCATATGCTTATGCAGATAAGCACTAATTAGCTACCGCACACTACGCCTTAACATAGTCAACAAACGTAGCACGAATACTAACTAGTACTTATCTGAAATGACGGAGGGCTACGACAGGTTTTTCTAAAAACCTATTGCGTAATGAACTTGATATCGTTGTAGAATCAAATGATTTTAAAATGGAGTGCTTTTGAGGCTTTTCTAGTTTTGCTAAAGGGGTCACTCCCGGTGAAGGGATCGTCGGCCCTTTCCTCGTCGAATGAGGTGCGGGATATATCATATATATCACTGTGCAAAGCAAAACTCTTAAAAGCAATCAAAAGACAAACCGAGTGTGTAGCATCTTCCAGTTATTGCTAAAGGAGTCACTCCCGTTGAAGGGATCTCGGTCCTTTCCTTATCGAATAAGGTGCAGGATATATCACATATACCGCTGTGCAAAGCAAGAACTGTAGCTACCTGTTTTATTTTTAGAAATTCGATTCTACAACATCTTAGGTTTCTTTTATTTCATTAATCATATTAATGAAGTCCCATCATATAAGTTACCTAAACATCACAGATAAATACGACGTACACTTATGCCATCCGCATTCGCCTCGATGTCCCCTCGTGCACCGTTAGGTTTGGTAACTAACGGCAGAGCGGGGCAGGGCTAGCACGGGTGTAAAACATAAGTAACGTCTATATAATATATCATATATACTATATACAGTATCCATCACAGAACATATCACATGATCACATCACAGATATCGCAGCAGAAGAATCATATGAAATATTGGATATACTAGGACGTCCGTGTTTTCAATATGAGCCAGTATAAAACACGGATTCCACGGTCGTGATGAATAGCCAATCCCACACCCCTAGACCCCTACGAGAGCGGCAAGCAACCCTACCAATTCTAGAGTTAGGAGACCCGGACTCGACTCCGCTAGTTGGTCTCCCACTGGACTCCAGAACCTGGTTACTTGTGCTCCCCTCCTTGGGTCTATCCTAGTGCGGAAAAGTAAATAATATACAAAGGGTGACATCTTCCGCAACCTGGAAGTGCCCCAATAAAAGAATATTACATACAAGTTTTTACATGAATGAAAATGAAAAACACCCATCTCACATAAAAACCCCCGGCTATTCAAACACGACGATCCAATATAACATATCCAGCAACACATAACATCACATGTCATCAACGTAAGTAAATATGCGCATCCCAATTGTCGTTGACATATAGCAACGAAACCGGCGATATCACATATTACACTTACGGTCAAAGAAAGAAAGTGTAAAACTACAACAGTTGGAATCCGCAATCTCCATAGACATCGCATGCCTAATCAAATGAATACCTTAGACATCACATGCCTAACAATTATAAACCCCGCATTTTAGTCTCAAAATCGAAAACACTTTTCAATATCAAGTCGGGCAATTCAACAGGATTCCCGACATTCTGATCGAATGCTCGTCGCAAACTTTAGTAGGCATCCGCACCCCCGATACCGTCGACGAAGTGCACCAAGGCGGAACACCGCTACCGCTAGCACCCGAACGGATGCTTTCGGCGACGGGGTTCTCCTACAGTCACTTGGTCAGGGCTAAGGGGTGTAGCTGTCTATTAAGTTTATCCGGCGAGTATCCGCGTACGCTACGTGATTGCGACGGAGTTTTGATCACATCAAAATTCCATGGCAACCGATCAAGTGAGACTAAAGTGCTATGTTTATAATATTCATTTAGTTATCTCATAACTTATTGTGAATTCCAATTATTGTATCACATTCCGAATAAGATAGAAAATGTTAAACTTTCCGATCGAACAATCGAACACCCAAGTTTTCCCGAAACAGCTCAACACATGAAATAAGTTCAAAGACATTCACTTCATGCCTCAGTACCAACGGTCCAGCCGTAGAAGGGTCAAGCCAACGCCTCACATGTGGCACGCCGTACTGCCCCAAACCCTAAGGTTCAGAGGGCAGTTCAAGACGGTCACATAATCGAGTTAAGGTTTGTTGTCTTCTAGAGGGTCCATCGCGTTACTTGTACTACTTAGAACGTCTTTAAACTATGGAAAGATCCAACACTTGGAAATTTCCCGACAGGGGAAAAGGTGGGTGTTTATATCCAGTTGAACTTTTTAACATATTCTAAAATTATCCGGAAAACACATAGACAAAGTTTGACAATCCGATCGAATCATCGAATCCCCAAAACAGCCCCAGAAAATTCAACTCTTGAATAAATATTAAAAATACCCATAAAACTCAGCACTGTGAAAGAGGAATTACTGTGCAAATATGGAGGGCTGACGTCACCAGAGAGCCGCGGAACCTCCGCAGAAGCTAGGCTTCTGCCGCGGTTCCGCCGCATGTTTGAGGTATCATTGGTCAAATTTTGCACCGTAATTCTTATAATTCCTGCTGAATTTTTTAAGCATTTTTAATCTGGAAAAAACCCAGTTTTTGAAAAAAGTCCAGAGAGCGTGAAATTTTAGGGTTTCGGGTTCGTTCGGGTTTCAAACTTCGTCTACACATCGCCTAAGTCTCTAGCTAGGCTTTGATACCACTGTAGGGTTCCTAGGCACACTAATGAGGTCTCACAAGGTATCAACCATACCAATTTCAAATTTTACAAGTGCCGAGAAACCCTAATACGGATCGTTAACTAGAATTTTAGGCGAAACATGCAACTAGTTAACAACTTAACTAAGTGAACAGAAATACAACCTTTGTAGATCCGGTTCTCCACCTCCATAGCTCCATGATGAAGTCTCCTTGCTGTCCAAATCAAATCCCGGGCTCTAGCGTCGGCTTCATCGGAGAAATGGGCGGGCAAGGTCATCGACTACGATGCCGAAGATGATCTACGTCGAGGCATCACAAGATCAAGCTCCAACTTCACCAAGTCAAGAAACTTGTAAAGAAAACACCCTATACTACTTGGCAAGAGGTAGAGGATGAAGAAATAGGAAGTGGGTTCACTTTAGAATTGGATTTCTCACTCTTTTCATCAAATCACCATTGATGGAAGCTAGTTTTTCTTCTTGAAGAAGAAGAAGAAGAAGAGGATAATATTATGATAAGTTAAATAGAAAAGAAAATGAATTCTTATCATATGCAAACCATGGTTAGGTGTAGAGAAAGAACTAGGGTTAGTCAATGGTTAGGTTTAAGCATGAAGACAAAATGGTCATCTTAGTCAAAGCTTCAACAAGCTTCATGTTTGAAAGCAACCCTTTTGTTTTCATTTCTCTTTTTATTTTGTCAAAACAAAATAAATAAATGCATAAATAAATCAAATGAAACCCTAACCATTAACTAACCATGGTTTAATCATACACTTAACCAAGTTAGCATGTATCATCAAACATGATACAATCAAGTGCACAAAAGTATATCACATATACAACTTGTGCAATGCAAGTGAGAAAATCCATTTAAAGTGAACCAATACTAGTTAATGCAAAGTAATATATCAAATATATAATTATGCATTAAATCATTAAATCAACACTTGATTTAACGATCCGGTCATATCACATATAACCGACTAATATCCAATGTGTCGGCTTATCGAATCAATCCTTGATTCGATAACTAGGTTATATCGCATACAACCAATCGATACATTCATCGCAAGAATAGAATACGGTATCACATACACGCATTATTCTCGGTCCCGCACATATCTCATATGCGCTCCTATTTCGTTTCGCTTGAGCCAGGAAACCTCAGTGTAGGACTCTAAAGACTCGTCAATACGCCGGCAGTAGGTGATGATCATATCAAACACCCACAAGCCGCAAGCGGTCTGCTAAACGTAACGGCCACCCGGGTATTGAGCGATCAGAAGATCGACGAGCAAGCCTGCTCACACTCCTGTGAATCCAACCAGTTACACTTACCGTACAGTCCGGTCTCGTCGTCTGATATGTCGCATATCTCGCCTAGGGGTGGTAAACGTCAGACCCCAACAGCTCGATAAGTCGTGTCGATATGAGGTCTATAACCGTTCGAGAAACTACAGGTAACACTTACCAGTAACTCTCAGCAACCCTGGCCAGGGATTTTCGGTCATAGCCAATCGAACACAGCGCAACATCAACTCCCTATACCGGGAGAGACGAATCCCCTCCTATCGCTCATTGCCTCCATGTGATTCGGGACTGTACCCAAAAACCACCGTTTTGCACGCCCTCTTGGACGTGGTAAGGTGGAAATCAAAGCACAGTGGGAACCACACAAGACTCTATGATGATCTCGGGTCAACAGACTACTCTGTACCAGTGTCACCAGAGAACTGCCATCTGACGTGAGGTAAAATACCATCTGGGAGTTCTCGGTGAGTCCGTCCAGTGTACCCAGTCTCTACTGAGCACCCGTATAACATCTCTGATGTCAAACACCAATGGATATGGGATCATCCATCGCCCATCTGTATGGGTCGAGAAGGTATACGCTAGTCTACTCTGGTATATCGATGCCCCGTCTCGATATACCCACGACTAGGGACTTTGAAGGATGTACTTATGGACTACCATGTCCCCACTAGTATGATCCGCATCATAGTCCAGGTAGTCAAGTACACACCCTAAGGGCTTTACCAACATGTAACAGAGAGACAATCAGTGTACATGTTAAGGTAAAGAGCAACCAGATAATATACTATCATGTCGAGCAAGAAAGTCCTCCCTATATATGTCCAAGCACCCACTACAATATACATCCTATGTATAGTAATGGCCTCTAGGGCATACATATAACTAACAGAGTTGTGAGGTGAAATGGTAGAGGGTAGGGGTGTTTATATAGGGCTAGGCTAGGGTTAGGGTTTGGATTAAAAAAAATATTTAAAAATGTAAAAATTCATTAAACTTTAGGATTAAAAGAGGTGTAATGGGAATTTGGTAACAGTTCTGGGAATTTAGAGTATGCAGGAGTATTGACAAAGTCAACACGAATTTTTTCGTGTTGACGACTCGGCCGACGGCGCCGGCCGATTCGGCCGAGTCGCCGGCCGAGTCGGGGCCAAGTCGGGTCTCGTTGGGTGTGGTTTCGCCTGGGGGGAATTTTGGTTTACTTCATTTTTTATATACCGCATTAATTTGAGAGTTATGGCTGTTTGACCGTTTGACTTCCCAAAAAATTTAAAACAAAAAAATATAAAAAATATGTGGGGCATGGGATTCGAACTCTGGTAGCTTGGTTCAGCAGTACAAGGTATTACCAATGAGCTATAAGCTCCTTCTTGTAATTATTGTAGGAAAGTAGATACTTAAAATGTTATCAGCAACATCAATACTCCAAGTATACTTCAAATTTAATTCAAATTTAGGAATACAAAAATTAGAGTTGTTACAATCTACCCTCCTTACAAAAATTTCGTCCTCGAAATTTACAACTTTTATTTGAGGACTAGTTTACAAAAAGGTGCGGATACCTTGCACGCATTTCATCCTCCCTTTCCCATGTGGATTCTCCTGGAGTGTCTTTCCTCCACATTACCCGGACCAAATTAACTTCTTTGTTCCGAAGTGTCTTCACTTTCCTATCCAGGATCTCCACAGGTTGTTGCTCACAAGACAAATCGGGCTGTATAGTGAGCTCGGAATGATCAAGTACATGGCTGGGGTCACTCACATACCTTCTGAGTTGGGATATGTGGAACACGTTATGCACTCCTTCTAATGAGGGTGGAAGCACTAAACGATACGCCACTTCACCGACTCGTTCGAGTATATCGAACGGTCCAATGTATCTCGGACTCAACTTTCCCCGTCTTCCAAATCGGATCACTCTGCGATTCGGAGATATTTTCAGGAATACATGATCTCCTGGCTGGAACTCCAAGTGTCGTCTCTTCGCATCAGCCCAGTGTTTCTGTCTATCTTGGGCTATGCGCATTCTTTCCCTGATAGTACGAACCACATCAACGGTCGCTACTATCATCTCTGGTCCAAGGAGTTCCCTATCTCCGATGTCGTCCCAACTTAATGGCGATCGACACTTCCTTCCATATAATGCTGCAAAAGGTGCCATTCCTATGCTTGCTTGGTAGCTGTTGTTGTACGCAAACTCCACAAGATGCAGGTGATCTTCTCACGATCCTTTGAAGTCGAGCATACATGCTCTAAGCATATCCTCCAAAATCTGAATAGTTCGTTCCGACTGACCATCTGTTTGTGGATGATAAGCCGTACTGAAGTTCAGACTTGTTCCCAAGCTAGCTTGCAGACTTTGCCAAAATTGCGATTGGAACCTGGTGTCACGATCGGAGACAATGCAGACTGGTACTCCATGAAGTCTCACAATTTCCTGTATGAGTTCATGGGTATCAGAGATAGTACATTATGAAGAGTTTTTAAATCTAATTTAGATTATTACCTCCATGTACTTCTTCGCTAGTGTCTCAGTTGATTGACCAACTCGAAATGGGATGAAGTGAGCCGACTTTGTGAGTCGATCCACAATGACCCAAATCGCATCGTTACCCTTTGTGCTGCGAGGAAGAGCAGTTACAAAGTCCATCGTGATGTGCTGCCACTTCCTTTCTGGGATTGGTAACGGTTGAAGTAGTCCAGCTGTCCTGTGATGTTCAGCCTTTACCTGCTGACACACCAAACATTTTGCGACACTTCTGGCTACTTCACGCTTCATTCCATGCCACCAATAATTCTGATGTAGATCCTTGTACATTTTGGTACCTCCAGGATGTACTGAATAGGGAGAGCTGTGAGCTTCTTTCATTAACTCTTCCCGAACAGGACCTTTTGGTACACACAATCTACTGCCGTATCTCAAAGATCCGTCTTCATGGATGATGAAATCTATTCTGAGTCCATTCTCCACTTGTTCTCTGATCTTTTGCAACTTAGCATCGCTGGCTTGAGCTGCTTTGATCTGATTGACAATAGTTGATTAAACTTGTAGATTCATCAAACATGAAACATCACCTGGCATGACTAGTTCGATCTCCATCTGGTGTAGGTCTTGCTGAAGCTTCCACTGGGTGGTGAGATTCATTGATAATGGTTGGCGACTAAGAGCATCAGGTACTACGTTCACCTTTCCTGGGTGATATTGCAAATTGATGTCAAAGTCCGCCATGAGTTCTAACCATCTTCTCTGCCGCATATTCAACTCCTTCTGAGTAAACACATACTTCAGACTTTTATGATCTGTGTAGATGTTCACTCGTTCACCAAGTAAGTAGTGACGCCAAATCTTGAGAGCAAAAATGACGGCTGCCAACTCCAGATCATGCGTCGGATAATTGCACCCATGAGTCTTCAGTTGTCTTGAAGCATAAGCCACAACCTTACCGTGCTGATGTAGAACACATCCTAATCCCTTACCGGATGCATCACAATGCACTTCGAATCCTCTAGATTGATCCGGTATGACGAGAATAGGTGATGATGTCAGTCTTGACTTGAGTTCTACGAAAGCTTGCTCGCATGCTTCTGACCACACAAATTCTTCATCTTTTCTAGTGAGCTTGGTCAGAGGTGTTGCTATCTTCGAAAAGCCTTCAATGAATCTTCTATAATATCCAGCTAAACCCAAGAAACTTCGAATATCCTTCACTGATTTTAGCGTAGGCCATTCGCTGACTGCTGAAACTTTGGTTGGATCCACAGAAATCCTTTCTCCTGATACGATGTGTCCAAGAAAACCAACCTGTTTTAGCCAAAACTCGCACTTACTGTACTTGGCATAAAGCTGATGTTGACGAAGAGTTTCCTAGACAATTCGTAGATGCTCCGCATGTTCTTTCCGATTCTT
The DNA here is from genome assembly GCA_030015575.1 of Agapanthus africanus. Lineage (NCBI taxonomy): Eukaryota > Viridiplantae > Streptophyta > Magnoliopsida > Asparagales > Amaryllidaceae > Agapanthus > Agapanthus africanus. The sequence continues at coordinate 495,283,291 of JASDDO010000026.1, forward strand.
AGAATATACCAGGATGTCGTCGATGAAGATGACAACAAACCTGTCTAAATATTCTCGGAAAACTTGGTTCATAAGGTTCATGAAGATTGCTGGTGCATTGGTCACTCTGAATGGCATTACTAGAAATTCGTAATGTCCATAGCGAGTTCTGAAAGCTGTTTTGTGAATATCAGCTTCCTTGACCTTCACTTGATGATAACCTGAACGAAGATCTAGTTTAGAGAAAACACAAGATCCACTTAGCTGATCGAATAAATCGTCGATACGCGGAAGTGGATACTTATTCTTTATAGTGACTTCGTTCAAGGCCCTATAATCGATGCACATTCTGTATGAACCTTCCTTCTTCTTTACCAGTAGTACAGGTGCTCCCCAACTTCAAGTGCTGGGACGAATCCATCCCTTCGCCAGTAATTCGTCCAACTGTGTTCGAACTTCCTTCAATCCTTCCGGACTTAGTCTATACAGTGCTTTGATCACCGGTTGTGCTCCTGGTACTAAGTCAATACTGAATTCAAGAGCTCGATCAGGAGGCAAACCTGATATATCGTTAGGAAATACATCGTCGAACTCTCGAACAACCTCTGGTCTTGATTCTTCCTTTGCCTGAGCTGCTGCAACTACTTCTTCCCTTGGCTTCGCTTTGTAGGTACTTGGTTCCAGTGTACGATCTCCACTCTTGAAATAGAAGACCGGATGATCTGGAATCTCAAATACTACCCTCCTTTGACGACAGTCGATGGTAGCATAAAAAGTTCCAAGCCAATCCATTCCCAGAACCACATTGAAATTTAGTATGTCCAGTACCTTGAAGTCAGCATAAAACTCTCGACTGCAGACGACGACTGGACACATGTTGTATCCCATAGTTGCCTTTAGAACACCATTTCCGGAACTGACATTCCAGCTGGATACAAGCGGTGAGACTGGAATCGCATGGGTTCGGACAAACCGTTGCGACATAAAGCAGTGGGATACTCCAGTATCAAACAATGCAAGTGCAGGTAGTGAAGCTACTAGGATCGTACCTAAGGTATATGGGATAGGTTTTAGGTATAGGGAAAGTGTATAGGTAAACAAGACTAAAAGATAAGTTTGAGAAGGAATTTACCAGTAATGACTTGGCCAGTGGCCTCAGCTTCTTCCACAGACATCATGAAAGCCTGGCGCTTTGGCACATTCCTCCTGGCCTGAGGAGCATTCCTCTGAACGTTCCTTTGAGCTTGATGGAACTGTCGAGGAGGTAGTGCAGCTTGTGGTCCCCTGGGTGGTGCAGGCAGTGCAAGTCTGGGAGCAGGTGCCTGAAGAGCTGGTCGCTGCTGATAGGTATTTGCTGGCCTGGGTGCAGCAACTGGGTTTTATCTTTGGGGACAAGATCCAATACCGTGAGTAGCTGAACCGCAGATTAAGCAGAGACGGTAGGCTCGACGGCAGTCCTTCATCATATGTCCAGTTCTCTTGCAGTAGGTGCAAAAGGCTGGGCTAGGTCGATGAGTTGGTACTCAGGGTCGTCTGGGCACGAAAGGTGGTCTGGACGTGGCTCCACCTGCCATCTGATCGGCAGGGCGTTTGACTCCTGCAGACTGAGGTCTGCCCCTCTCTTTTATCACTGCCTCATAACTGCGGGCAGCTTCTAGGGCTTCCTCATGAGTCAAAAACTTTCCTGTGGCTAGATCAGCCTTAATCTCTGTGTCCAAGCCTTGTTGAAAGCGACGGGCTCTGATCTCGTTCGTCGGTATTAAGTGTGCCGCGAATCTGTTTAAAGATTGTGTTAGCTGTGTAGTATGTGATATCAAAAAATTAAACTATTGCGACATATCTTACCGGCTCAATATGGTGAACTCAGCATCGTATTCATCTACCGATTTGTCCCACATTGACCCTTGCTGTAGATGAATAAACTGCTGCTCCATTGCAAACCTGGCAGTCACAGGGAAATATTTGCATCGAACTTCTCGCGAAATGTCTTCCATTCAATCGGCTGTACCAGACGGGTTTCTTCCGCCTTCCACCAATTGCAAGCATTATCCGTGAGCTGTAGCTTCGCTACACGGACCCAAGCGTGGTCTGGCACTTGAGCTGCTGCCAGATCGTCTTCGATACTTTGTGCCCATTCTTCTGCTTCAAGAGGGCTTCCTTTACTAGAGAAATGCTTTGGGTGCAAAGCCCTGAATTGCTTTACTCCCGGTGCATCGGTCTCAGGACGGTTCAAAAGTTGTTGCTGTCCCTCGAGAAGACTGCGGATCGCCTCAAATAGCATCGTTTGCTCAGTGGGTGGTGCAGGAACAACTGGTGTGAGAGGTAGTGCCGGAGGGGTGTTGTTGACGTTGGTGCTGGTGTTGTTTGGGGAATCCATGACCTTGAAGAAAAATTTGGGTTAAGATAGATTCAAATACATGAAATGATAAGATTCAAGGAATAGAAATTTGCAAGATTCAAAGAATATGAATTGTAAAGAATGTTTTAGTTGCTGGTTCTTGTGTTATATTGCTTAGGTTGTTCACGCAGACCAGAACTGCATGACAGGGATTCATACAGCTCTGACCTGCATGGGCCACCAACAAAACCTGTCACGCCCCGCTTCCCAGTGTACGGCGAAGTGGACGCGACAAGGTCCGCTACGTATGTACTCAGAAGTACATACGCTAAGCGTAGCTAAGCAATATAAAGTAAATCACAAGAGACGAAAGATATAGAAATAACAGCAACTTTTATTAATAACATTCTTTGTACAATGCATGAAAAGAAAATACAACTGAAATGAAAAGCAAAGCCTAAACAGTGGCATAACAGTAAATGAAAATACTGGAAAGAACAAGGTACAATATCTAAAGCTCGGGATCTTCGTGGAACTGCTCCAAATCTTCACCGGTGGGCTCGATCTCAGCTTGGTCCAACGCACCTGACGACATTCAAAGAAGAAAGAAATAGAATGTCGTCAGCGAACAGGTCGCTCGGTAAGTCCCAAGATAAAGAAGAATTAGGAAGACAGTGTAAAAGTATTTTCTAAAGTATTATATTGTTGAATATAATGGAATATTGAATTAACGTTGTTGTTTGTAGCTTGGTACAAAAGGATGCCAGTGTATACGAGGGGGATCTCTATATGCTAGAGATCAGGGCAAAAGGAAAGTACAAGGAACCGTTATGCCACGGTACAACAGCAATAGGATTCAGGTTAGGTGTCTTAATCTGGCCATCTCGTGCCACCTTTAACACCTTCCGTACCAATCTACCCCTTAAACCCCGTAGTGTTTTAACAGTATTGTGGTATTGTATTGTGTAAGTTGGGTGACTGACCAAAACCATGATATCAGTAAACATGTGATAACTGCATAATCAGGTAAATGGAATATCAGAATAATGGATGAATATCCATGGTTTGATTCAGTCAAAGTGAATAGATTGTTAATTGGATTCAGGGATTCATGTATTCAAATTGTGTTGTAATAGAATATAGATTGACTTGAATCATATTCAAGCCAGAAATAGTCAGACTCTAACCCGAGTCAAACTAAAAGAAAGATAATTTGAAGTTCAATAATTGTTAGGGGCCTTATTGTAATTTATAAAACTTGAGGGGGTTTTATGTAAAAAGTACTTTTGTATAGTTTTCAAAATACACCTCAAGTATTTATTATTCGTCTTTATAGTCATAATGAGTGTGAATTTTATTTGTATTATTCTAGTGAATATATTCTAATAAAAGTATTAATTGTTTTATTTGAAATTCATGGTATTTTAATGTAACTTTTAATCTTGTAATTTTAGGAAAAAGTGGAAACTTTATATTATAATACAATAGGTGTTTAAATGATAATTATATATATATTAACACAAGAATAATTTTAAATAAATATTTTAATCTCCAAAATCTCATTTTTCTCAAATGTCGTATTTTAAACCTTTCGAGACCGAATGCTCCTTGCGGAGGTCTGCATCTCGCACTACTAGCCCGCGGGTGCACGATGAACCGTACTATCCCTAACGGATTCTCCAAAAGTGGGTTGTAGTGGCACTTACTTAGCTTTAACAAATACTTTTCATTTAGAAAAACGGTTTTATAAATATAAGGTGTTTATTTGTAAAAGGGTATAGTTTTCCGTATTTTAGTTTCTAGGGTTTCCTAAGCCAACTAGCCTATTTCTAAGGGTCTAAACGACAAGTCATTAGAAGCCTCAAATCGCCTCTTCACCGCCAATTGTGGCCAGATAAGTACAAGTGAGGAGGGAGGGATCCGCTCACGAATCGTGAGACGGGCCTTTTAAAATTATCCAAGCTTACTTGCCTAGCCTAGACACCACAAAGTCAGTTTAGATAAACGATCGATATCCATGACATATCGTATTTTCCTATTAAAAGATATTGTTTTAAAATCGTAAACAACTTAGAACTTTTTAGAAAAGGTTTATAAAGAAAAGGGTATTTTAGTGAAAGTCTTGTATTTTCGTATTCTATGTTTTGACGTTTATCAATTAAGGTTATATTTGTGTGTGTGTAGAGGTAGGTCATTACCTCGTGACTTATTTTAAGTTTTAATGAAGTTTAGAGATTAAACATGATATATTAAATTTGAAGGTATTAACGCGCAAGAATACGGTATTTGAAAACGTTATCATTTCATGTGTGAAAATTCATTCAAATTGATTTCTACAAGTTTATTTATCAAGATAAATATATTTAGGAGTGAGGGAATTAATTAGAACAAGAAAAATAAACTTTATGGTATTTTGATGAAAGGAATACGGTATTACAGGAAAGTTATCATTTCATATGAGAAACTTTGTTTAAATTGGTTTCTAGGTGATTAATAGTCATCATAGATAGGTTTAGGTATTATGTATTAGGTGACAAGTGGAAATTTATAGAAAAACCGAATCGGAAATCGGCTTGTTCCTATTTTCGTCGGGTTCCAAAAAGTCGTATTTTCTATTAAAAAAAAAGAGAGATAGAAGAGATGGGACTTACGGGTTTGGACAAACTAAGGAGGCTAAGGAAAGTGGTGGTTGTCGGTGCGTCGAAAACTTCGCGAAGGTTCTACTACGTTCGCCGGAATTCGTCATCGGTTTCGGCAGCGCTTCACTTCTCGCTCTTTGTACCGAGTTCTCTTGAGAATTTGAGAGAGTGGACTTAGAGTTGTGAGGTGAAATGGTAGAGGGTAGGGGTATTTATATAGGGCTAGGCCAGGGTTAGGGTTTGGATTAAAAAAATATTAAAAATGTAAAAATTCATTAAAATTTCATTAAATTTAGGATTAAAAGAGGTGTAATGGGAATTTGGTAACAGTTCTGGGAATTTAGAGTATGCAGGAGTATTGACCAAGTCAACACGAATTTTTTTCGTGTTGACGACTCGGCCGACCGGCCGAGTCCGGCCGGCGGCGCCGGCCGATTCGGCCGAGTCGGGTCTTGTTGGGTGTGGTTTCGCCTGGGGGGAATTTTGGTGTACTTCATTTTTTATATACCGCATTAATTTGAGAGTTATGGTTGTTTGACCGTTTGACTTCCCAAAAAATTTAAAACAAGAAGATATAAAAAATATGTGGGGCATGGGATTCGAACTCTGGTGGCTTGGTTCAGCAGTGCAAGGTATTACCAATGAGCTATAAGCTCCTTCTTGTAATTATTGTAGGAAAGTAGATACTTAAAATGTTATCAGCAATATCAATACTCCAAATATACTTCAAATTTAATTCAAATTTAGGTATACAAAAATTGGAGTTGTTACACTGGCACTATCGCGTATTATAACCCGGATCTGCCATTAAAGCTAAACTAACAAACTACAAAGTGGGTAGAAGAGTTATACCGAACGATCCGAGTCCTTCGGTCTTCAACCATCATCCCACGCTTTGTTGCGGCTGCTCCGATCTCCTGAATCTCCAGTCTTCTCGTCCAGATGGCACCACGTCGACGGATCTTTAAACGGGCACCCGCCTCTAAACCGAGACAACTCGATCATCAATTTTGCTAAAAGAGATGACCAAGATTGATGTAGAGAATGAGTAGAACACTTTGTCTCGTTACGTCCAAAACTATGGACGAACGGTTAATGAAGTTACCTTTTGAATCGGGGAAATGAGAAATGGGCATATGAAATTTCCATGAATCTAATTCCTAATCTTTTTCCCAAAAGAACAACCATCCTCTCACAAGAGGGGAGGGGCCGGCCATATAATGAGGGAGGGTGAGTGTAGGAAGGAGAGGAAGGTGACCATAACATAAAGGAACTAATGAGTCATGTTTACACCTTGTATGAATACATTTAATGAAACAATGAATCATAACCTTTAGTCATCATATCATTAAATGAACCATTAAAGCACTAATGACTCACAAGCCTTATCACCACTTCTAGAACCTTCTTGAAGCATGACACACCCTCATGACTCACCCAAGAAAAAAAGATAAATCCGCATTTAACCGAATGTTAAATACGGCCGATAGAAAACTGGAAACTGGCAACTTCCAAAAACGATCCTGAAACGAATTTCAGGATAACCCCGTAATGGTATAAACATACCCGCATTTGTATTACGACCGAATACAAATGCAACCGAGACAGAGATATTATATCTACACAGTATAATACTCGGATCCGGTTTAAACCAAAGCCGACCAGTATTATCTGCCCGGAAAATGACACGTGCGAAAACGCACCTGCATTTTCCGAACCCTGCCATAAAAACCATACGGTCTCTACAACGTTTCGCCCGAACTTGGAAAACGGTCTCTGGGGGACTCTAATGACTTATCAACACACTGGCACTGGATATAACCTCTAGCATGTCAGAGGTACAAGCTGTACGTAACGGTTGCCTATGTATTGATTGGAAGGGAAGCTGACGAGCGAACTCATCCCGAAACCCTACCGAGCCTAACAGTGACAATATCCGTACAGTCCGGTCCGTTCGTCTAAAGAGTATCGCATATCGAGTTTATGGGGGTGGATAAAGTGAGACCCTTAATAACGCGATAAATCGTGTCGGCAGGAAGCCCATCACCATCTGAGAAACTACTGATCCAAATCAGTAATTCTCCACTACCTCGGCCGAGGATTTCTAGTGATGGCCACCCGTGCACTGTGCGACATCAACCCCCAATAACGGGAGAGACGAATCCCCGACGATCCGCTCACTGCCTCCATGTAGCTCGGGACTGTACCCAACTAAAACCTGTTTGCACATCTCCTTTGAGCGTGGTAGGGTAGTAATCTAAGCACAGTGGGAACTCACACGAGACAAATGACGATCTCAGGTCGACAAACTAACCTGTACACATGTCACCAGGGAACTGCTATCTGACAATATGTATAATACCAACTAGCATGTTCCCGGCGAGTCCTGTCCGGTGTACTCATAACCCAATGAGCACCTGTATACATCTTAGGTGAAGCAACTGACACCAGTGGCTTGTGAGACCGGCCACCGCCCCTCGTCGGGGTCTCGACTGTATACACTAGTCTACTCTAGAGTATCGATGCCCTGTCTCGAAACTCCCATGACTAGGGACACTTTAAGGATGTGCTTATAGACCCCAGCTCCCACGTATATGATCACCAACATACTGCTGGCTGTCAAGCAGAATCCTTTGGGCTCTATCAACATGAAATAGCGAACTAAAGCATGTATACGATGATAAAAACAAACCAGATAGCATACTATCATCTCGAGAAAGACTGTCATATCGGTATAGGTCATGTCTCAATCATTGCAATCACGTACCTGCGATCCAATAATTGACTTTGAGGGCACTATATCCAACAATTTCCCACTTGCACTTAAGGCTAATTATTGCGATGTCGCATACTCACAGCCCGTATGATACCGAACATCCAACTCCTCTACTAATCAGTTTCACAAAGCTAGTTTGTAAAACTCTTGTGTTCGAGAAATAGCCTCAGTGAGTGGATCCGCCCTGATGTTTCTTTCTCTGTCTCTCTTAATCTCAAGTTCGCGTAGAAAGCCATCTCCCGAATCGAGTAATTCCTGTCTTAGAATATGTCTGAATATCTGATGGGACCTAGTTCATAAATGAACCCCAAATCCAAACTTCTTAGAATTTATTGATAACTGAACCTAATCAGTATCCAGCACCATGCCTCCCACAATATCCTCTTAGACCACCTGTCCATAATACTGTCCCTCATCATAGGGAAAACTATAACTCTGACAATCACTCTGTCATCCATGTCACCTCTGAAGCCTGGAATGATAACCGTCTTCCGAAGGAGGCTGCCGTCATCAAATCCGTAGAACATTCACTCATGTTCTAAAACTGTTTCCTTATGTTTCTTCAGGATTTGATTAATATAAACTTATTGCATCTAGTGCAAAAACAACATCTGGTATAGTACATGACATCTCATGATTGACTCAATTGCCTAAGCAAGTGATCTGCCAATCATGCACTTCCCTCTCCCCTTTAGTCTGTAAGACACCTTTAGAAAGGGTGACTCCATCACCTGCAGGTACACCACCATGCCAGGAGTCATCTATTCTAAATTACTATTAGAATGCAGTCAAAGTACCCATATTGGGAAACTACCCAAATCTAGATCTAAAACCATAAATCTAGTAACCAGAATATCAGATATTATATTCATATCCTGTCTGGAGAAACAACTGTGTGACGACCACAATACAACCGATCGTAGTATAGGAATTTTACTTCCTACTCTGTGTATGTCATCCAAATATCAGGACATCACACCCTATTACCTTCTTAACAGATCCATCCCCTATTCTGATGAAGTCAAAACCATGACTGTTACATCAAAATTAGATGATCTTATCTCCGCTATATCTGCTCAAGCCTATAAATAGACATAAGCAACTTGTCCACTATGCTTCCGCTGCTCCCACTGACCATAACAACCCTCTGACAGAATAATATATACGTGTACGTCTAAAACTAGTTTAGAACGACGCTATACATATCCTCCTGTCGGGTCTCATAGTCTGGAACAACAGTAGTGTCAAGTCTGGGTAAACAAGAACCTCCCTGTCACCGTCCTTGAGGCTACCTGAGTACCTCTCGGGTGTCTGAGGTTACCCACCATATCTGCAGAGTGGCTAATGGAATGTCAAACTTGATTGAATATATAGGTCCTATTAAATTTTCCGTAATCGTTTTCGGTTCTGGAAGCACTTCCAGTTCTACCATACTCCCACTGCTGTTTTCTGAAAAAATCTATTTTACTAAAACTGTGGCGAGTCAAGAACAATATCACTATTGATCTTCCAAATGGTAGAAAATCAACTCTCGTCAAAGCCAGGGTCATCCCACAAACTGCCATTACAGAAACGTGCCTTGAGTTATCCAGTGTATGGTTTTAAGCATAACCTGGACAACTCCCCGTATCTTAACATCGTTAAGATATGAACCATTCTATATACAATATAGAAATAGAGGCACTAATTTAATAGGAACCAGATTCAAATCATGCAGCTGTCTCCAGTGCATATCATCTTAATGGAGAGAGGCTAATCAGCATTACTCAACTTAGGAATCCATCCAATTATGAGTAACCTGAAAGAGAAACAAGTTTCTCAAAACCATTACTATCATCTGAATACTATCACAAGAATCTACATTTTCGATCTCTTTGAAGAATCCCGATACTTGTGATACCTGGTTCTCTACTTTATTCTTATACCCACAACTTCTCAAAACATAGACATTGTATTTCTACGAAACACTTGTCTAAAAACTAGAGAAGTTACAAGTAAATAGAACAGAGTACGAGGACCTACCCCTTTGTCCTAACGGACACTAGACAACATACAATACTGTGTATAAGTCCGCTGAGTTTGAATAACTCTAAACCTGTGCATCGTAGGTTGAAAACTGTACTTATGATTAAGAACTACTCCGTTGTTCAATACTCCTTACCCAATCGTCAACTGATATAGGTAAATGTCATGGACATAATTTCAAAAAGTTATATCTCACTTTATAAAAATAAACGTACAGATATATCATTTTGAAATTGGTGCACAACAACGGATACTCAAAACCAAATACATGCCGTCCGACAAAAACCCAGGCGGCTTCCTCAAATATCACTAATTACAACGAATTCTGATATAATGAGGATGATCACCTTATTCCCAATAACCTACTCCCACTCATCATCTGTAAAACCATACAGATATGAGAATGGAATCTGGTAAATACATACCTCGGAGTAAGTATCTAATCGGGAAATCAGTTTTCCTTTAACAATACATTGAAACATGAAAATGTTTCGTAGGGGTATCCTGGTATTCCTAGTAATGCCTCTTCCATAATACAATTCATGACTGTAACCGTATAATTCTTTGCCATCTCTCCAAATCCTATTATTTGTCTTTAGTCATTACCTTCTGTACACCATCGTTAGGCTAAATGGTTTTCTTCCTTCCCTACCGTTCGGCACAAGCCTATGGTTTGGAAGAAGACTATCCAGTATGTATAATAGGTGTACTCTCCTAATCCTAGGAGTACTCGTAACTTGAGAGAAGGTGGTGATAAAAGACAACTGAATAATACCTTATTCTATTAAAGGTGAAATAGGAGTGGCGATGAAGTACGCGATTTGGTCGTGAATGATAACAGTCGCAATTTACTTTGCCCTCTTTCGAATCCCTTTATTTTGTCTTTACATATTACCTTCTGTACACCCTATTTAGGCTAATTGGTTTTCTTCATTCCCTACCTTTCGGCATCTGCCTATGGTTTGGAAGAAGACTAGCCAATAAGCGTAATAGGTGTACTCTCCTAAACCAAGGAGCCCTCGCAACCTGAGAGAAGGTGATAATAAAAGACAACTGAATAAACCAATTCTATTTCTCCTGAACCTGGATCCATCCTCGAAGAAGTCCCTTCGAGTTCGTATATAACCATACGATGGATCTATCCAATGGAAGTGGATGTCCGTAGTAATACGGGGTGTTCTGAGAAATACAAAGGGTAAAAGAAGGAGCGGCAATGACTTATGCAACTTTAGACAATCCAAAAGCCAGTATTAAGAAGGTTCGGTCAACTTGGTCACTGAGTCATAGTCTAGGGTCGGTCAAAGGTCGCTGTCAAAGAGAGAGAGAGAAAAGAAACACTCTGCGTGCACTCTAACCTAGATCAGAATGGTTATCACTTTATCTAATCAGGAAACCTCCCACTGTAATCTCAAATTCTCCTCCAAACCTGAAAGAAGAATTAGTCGGGATCACCCGAAGAGTAAACCAACTCATCAGTGGGAATCGGGATCCAACTATCATCGCATGATAACTTGATGGAAGCCACTCAAGTTATCACACTCCAGAAGGTATGCGCATGCTTGGCAAATTTCCTGTATGTTTGAAACTCCCGATGTGATTTTTGTCCCATGCTCTTATGACCTTGACGAAAGCCAACAAATCATAAGTCACATGTCAAGTTCTGCCCGTCATTATCGAGGTTAATTTGAACCCACCCGTACATACCCTTGACGAAAGCCAACAAGGTAATACGACTGTCCCAAACCAACACATCTATCTATGCAACAAAACGAATACCCAGCAGCTACCAAACACTATGCCTTGGCGAAAGTCAACAAACATAGCTTGAATACTACTGACCATCCATAAGATACGACGGAGGGCTACAACTGGTTTTTGGCAAAAAACCTTTAACGTAATGAACTTGATCTCGTTGAAGGAACGCGATAGCTTTTTATAAAAATATAGTGGCGAAAACCTTTGCTGAAGAGGTCACTCCCGGTGAAGGGATCTCGGCTCTTTCCTCGTGGAATGAGGTGCAGGATATTCCAACTGAATACCGCGATGCAAAGCAACTTGTAATCGACTATATTAAAGTTATTACCCTGACGTAAACTTCTGCCCAAGGGGTCACTCCCAGTGAAGGGATCTCGGCCCTTGCCTCATGGAATGAGGTGCAGGATATTCTAACTGAATACCGCTTTACAAAACAAAAGGAAACATCTTTGTAATAACACCTTTTAAAATTTGTTCCAACAACATCAAATATAGGTTTGTTTTATCTTGCATTGATAAGAATTAACGCAGTCCCATCAATCAATCACACCAGAAAAGAACAAAAATAAAATGTACGTATATGCCATCCGCATTCGTCACTGGGTCCCGTCATCACCCGTTAGGTTACTTAACTAACGACAGAGCGGGGTCTGGACTAGCACGGGTGTAAACCATATACAACATCTAATAGTATATATACCAATATACAATAATCGCTCCAGGCTTGATAATATGCAACATTACAGAAATGTAATAAGTATCACAGAACAATACAGAAAATCTGGGATCCCCGGGTTTCACAGAGCCGCTGCTGAAACCCGACGTTCTCCTGGTCGTCTGGATAGCCTGTGCAATGAAACCTAGACCCCTACGGGTGCGGCAAGTTACCCGCCAAAACCTGAAGTGAGGCAGCCCCCTACAGCAAAATGAATGGACCATCCGACACTTCACAGAATCCGGTAACTTGAGCACCCTTCCTTGGGTCAACCTGTACCCCCTACGAGTGAGGCGAATAGTCTGCCAATTCTAGAGTGAGGCCCCTCTGACTCTCAAAGCCATGAGATACGGACCCGTTGCCCTCCAGAACCCGGCTATCCGTGCACTCCGTCGCGGGATAAACCTAGTACAGAAATAAAAATATGTACAACGGATACATCGACCTCAACCCGGTCGTGCCCTAAAAGAATATTATACAACAGGCAGTGACGGAAGTCCACATGTTGGACGCTCGCCCCGCAATATCAAATGTACAAATAAATCCAAACTGCACTATCATTGCACCCTGCTATCCACCACGACAAATCCGCAACATCACAGCACAACACAGAACATCAACGCGAATGTCACGTTCGCAAACCCGTCTAAAAGAACTATAGCAATTAGACGCGGTTTACCGCTCAAATGATATTCCCGGTCGGAAATATAAAGTAAGTACTGTAAACTAACACGTTTAAATTTCGATTGACAAAATTTCCCAGAGTGGGCCCTACAAACATCTGCTGTACAGTAATAAAACCTGGGCCCAAAAGAAATATGCAAAAAACCACAATTTCCAAAATAAAGCTCTCTGGAAAAAGTTGGAGCACTGTTCCCACAAAGGCGCCGTGGTTGCGCGGTCAAACCCTAGGTTTGACCGCGGATCTGCGATGGTCTTGTGGGATCACGTGCCCAAATTTTTCCAGAATACTTAGAAAAGCCTGCTTAGTTTTCTGCGATATGTAAAATAATTTTTAGACACTGTTTAAAATCGACAGAAACTTTAACCCTGGAATTTGCGGTTTTCGAAAATCCGTTCGATCGATATTTTAAACGCGTTAGCACAAGTTAGTAAAGCTTAATGGTGAGGTTCTGATACCACTGTAAGTCCACGGCAGCGCCCCGGCCGTCTAACAGACGCCAAATGCGGAACAAAAACTTTTACAACTGGCGCTATCGCGTACTATAATCCGGATCTGCCATTAAAGCTAAACTAACAAACTACAAAGTGGGTAGAAGAGTTATACCGAACGATCCGAGTCCTTCGGTCTTCAACCATCATCCCACGCTTTGTTGCGGCTGCTCCGATCTCCTGAATCTCCAGTCTTCTCGTCCAGGTGGCACCACGTCGACGGATCTTTAAACGGGCTCCCGCCTCTGAACCGAGGCAACTCGATCATCAAGTTTGCTAAAAGAGATGACCAAGATTGATGTAGAGAATGAGTAGAACACTTTGTCTTGTTACGTCCAAAGTTATGGACGAACGGTTAATGAAGTTGCCTTTTGAATCGGGGAAATGAGAAATGGCATATGAAATTTCCATGAATCTAATTCCTAATCTTTTTCCCAAAAGAACAACCATCCTCTCACAAGAGGGGAGGGGCCGGCCATATAATGAGGGAGGGTGAGTGTAGGAGGGAGAGGAAGGTGACCATAACATAAAGGAACTAATGAGTCATGTTTACACCTTGTATGAACACATTTAATGAAATAATGAATCATAACCCTTAGTCATCATATCATTAAATGAACCATTAAAGCACTAATGACTCACAAGTCTTATCACCACTTCTAGAACTTTCTAGAAGCATGACACACCCTCATGACTCACCCAAGAAGAAAAGATAAATCCGCATTTAATCGAATGTTAAATACGGCCGATAGAAAACTGGAAACTGGCAACTTCCAAAAGCGATCCTGAAATGAATTTCAGGATAACCCCGTAATGGTATAAACATACCCGCATTTGTATTACGACCGAATACAAATGCAACTGAGACAAAGATATTATATCTACACAGTATAATACTCGGATCCGGCTTAAACCAAAGCCGACCAGTATTATCTGCCCGAAAAATGACACGTGCGAAAACGCACCTGTATTTTCCGAACCTTGCCATAAAAACCATACGTCCTCTACAACGTTTCGCCCGAACTTAGGAAATGGTCTGTGGGGGACTCTAATGACTCATCAACACACTGGCACTCGGTATAAGCTCTAGCACGTCAAAGGTACAAGCTGTACGTAACGGTTGCCTATGTATTGATTGGAAGGGAAGCTGACGAGCGAACCCATCCCGAAACCCTACTGAGCCTGACAGTGACAATATCCGTACAGTCCGGTCCGTTCGTCTAAAGAGTATCGCATATCGAGTCTAGGGGGTGGATAAAGTCAGACCCCTAATAAGGCGATAAATCGTGTCGGCATGAAGCCCATCACCATCTGAGAAACTACTGATCCAAATCAGTAATTCTCCACTACCTCGACCGGGGATTTCTAGTGATGGTCATCCGTGCACTGTGCGACATCAACCCCCAATACCGGGAGAGACGAATCCCCGACGATCCGCTCACTGCCTCCATGTGGCTCGGAACTGTACCCAACTAAAACCTGTTTGCACGTCTCCTTTGAGTGTGGTAGGGTAGTAATCTAAGCACAGTGGGAACTCACACGAGACAAATGACAATATCAGGTCGACAAACTAACCTGTACACATGTCACCATGGAACTGCTATCTGACGATATGTATAATACCAACTAGCATGTTTCCGGCGAGTCCTGTCCGGTGTACTCGTAACCCAATGAGCACCTGTATACATCTTAGGTGAACCAACTGACAACAGTGGCTTGTGAGACCGGCCACCGCCCCTCGTCGGGGTCTCGACTGTATACACTAGTCTACTCTGAGTATCGATACCCTATCTCGAAACTTCCACGACTAGGGACACTTTAAGGATGTGCTTATAGACCCCAGCTCCCATGTATATGATCAACCATCATACTGCTTGCTGTCAAGCAGAATCCTTTGGGCTCTATCAACATGCAATAGCGAACTAAAGCATGTATGCGATGATAAAGACAAACCAGATAGCATACTATCATCTCGAGCAAGACTGTCATATCGATATAGGTCCCTGTCTCAATCATTGCAATCACGTACCTGCGATCCAATAATTGACTTTGAGGGCACTATATCCAACACCAACAGCCTCCTCCCTTTCCTCCAACCCGATCCTCTCGCACATGCGTTTCTCGACCTTAGCAAGAGCGGCGGCGTGTTCGGATGCAAGATCGGCGTCGTCAAGTACCAGCTCCCGAACGAGGATCTCGATGCCCTCATCTCGATATCGTAGCAGGAGGATCTCAGCAATATGATGGAGGAGCTCGATCGCGTTGCCGACGAGCCCGTGAAACTACGAATCTTCATGATCTCGCTGACAACGACCATCCTACGATCGACACAGAGCAGTGCCATATCGACGCTGTGAACAGGATCATGATTAAGATCAAGAAGAAGGACAACAATAAAAGACAAAAATTAAAAGTGTTGTTGGGGTTAATTTTATCCATGTATAAGTTTTGGTGAGCATTTAGCAAATAAAGGTTTTGCAATATCGCCTAATTTTGGGTTTTTAATTTCTTTTATTTTTAGGGTGGCCACATGTTCATCTCATGAAAAATATTTTATCCATTTTTGGAATTTTAATTGAAAAATAAATAGGGAAAAATGGATCTAAGTTCGCTTTGAAAAATAATAGATTTAGCTCCCTGGCCCGAAAAAGGTTGTGAAAAACTTCATAAACTTAAACATTCTTATGTTTTAGTTAGTATAATACATTTACTATTTTTTTATGCCAACGTTGCCCTTTTTGGTAAATTACTATATTTATCTTTTAAAATACTATACTTATCTTTCAAAATACTATATTTATGTTATAAATCACTACACATATATTGAAATAGGTCAAATGTAATGGATATAATAATTTTACTAAAAAAATATAACAATTTCTTGTCAATTGTAGTATTTTAATACAAACGTATCACTTTATAAATTAATTATGTACTTTGAAAGATAATTATAGTACTTTATAAAGTAAATGTAGTAGTTTACCTGAAAGGGCAGGGTTGGCATTAAAAAATGGTAAATATACTTTAGAGACTAAAACACATGAATAATTAAGCTTAGGAAGTTTTTCCCAACTTCTTCGTTTAGGCCAAGGATCTAAACTTATTGTTTTTCCAAGCTAGGGACTTAGATCATTTTTCTCAAATAAATATGAAGACAAGTGCTCCTCTTGGATTTGGGGCGCAGATTTCAGTTATAATAACTAGTATTTTGCACGTGCAATTCACGTTGATATTCATTTTTATTTATTTTTCCTCTTCTCTGTTCTCACATCAATGTTTGTTAGACATCATATCTTTTTTTAATCAAATGTTGGCTTCATAAACATGGTTTATGGTTTATTAATATCATAGAAAACTCTATAATGAAAACGGATCTATTTTTGGTTTGAATTTAAATTTGAAAGTTGTTGAGAATGAAGAAAGGTAGTCATCGTTACTATTTAGTCTTATTATAATGACATTGCAACCTTTAATCTATTATAAATGGCATTTTTTTCTTTTTTTTTCTTGAATTCCGAGAAAAGATGAACTTATAAGTGAACTGCAAAAAGGTTGTCATCATAATAGTAGAGAGAGAGAGAGTTGATGACATCTCTATGTGTGTGTGTGTGTGAGAGAGAGAGAGAGAGTGAGAGACCAAGTAAAGGAAATAAATTTACCCTAAGAATTACAATCTTAGGACATTTGTTGGCTAAATATCAAGATATGAAGGTACTCTTAGTTCAATTACGTACACTTTACCCTTTCCAATCCTGAATCAACATTATTATTTTCATTAATTATTTATTAATGCCTCTACACTTCTATCATTTTCAACCGATTCTCATTGAACTAAGGTTACCATAGGAATTAAAAAAAAATAAGGAGCTCCAAACTACCCCTTTTAAACTCAAGATGGTTTCCTATTTATCAAGCAAAATTTATGGGGTATTCCTTCAATTTTGATATTCCATTACCACCAAATCCCTGTTGATTCTTCAGTTGAATTATTGTTATGTTTAGTTTTGGCTACAATCATTATTATGAACTTTTGGTAGGTTTTAGCTTAGGCTAAGCATTAATAAGCCATGAAATTTTTTGTTGGTTTGGTTTAGGTTCATAGCCCTTGAGCTTTTAAATTTGTTTTTCTTCTGTATCCTAAGTTTGGGGTACTCAGTGAGCCTAAGATTTCTAGCTTTTAATTTGGGTTAGTCAATAGATTGATCTATGCGCTAATGTTTGGGATAGAACTTAGAATAATTAATTAAACTGCAGATGTTGAGCCTAGCAGGAAAATGACACCATCAGAAGAAAGAAAGGGAAACGATTTTAATTTAATCCAAACATTAAGGGTAATAATATTGGGAGCATACCAGCTCCCAAAAAACAGAACTATATTCTGGGTAAATTTATGGTTAAATTGTATAATTGTATCCATAAACTTTCATGTTTTTTGCGATTGATATCATGAACTAATTTAATTTTAAACAAGTACCATGAACTATCATCCCGATTGCAGCTAATACGATTTACACGGTATCAATCGCAAAAAGCATTCAGATGCAAACCAAGATTCATGGTACATATTTACAATTATTAATATTCATGCTATCAATCACAAAAATTATGAAAGCTCATGAATACATTTGTACAATTTAGCCTAAATTTATTGAATTGGAGCGCTAAGAGTTAGGTTTATTTCTTGAAAACACTCATCGTTGTTTAGCCTAACTCTTAAAAATCTACTTGTACTTCTTATACTCCAAAACCCCCTATACTTTAATTCGGTTACTTCTTGAACCCTTACCGTTAAACCTTCAACCTTAAACCATTAAATCCCTTAACTAAAAGACAAAAGTGTTGATATCCATTGCAAAATTAACTAAGATTAGCCCGATATAAGGCCCATAAGAAGCCCATTAGTTAAGACACGTGTAGTACATGTGTGAGAAGTTTTTGTTTTTATCTGAGGCAATTAAGCCGAGGCGGCTGCATAGCGGACTTGGAGTTGGATTAGGATTTAAATTAGGGTTTTTTACTTGCAGCCCGCTCAAAACATAGAAATTCCTTCCTACCTCTCAAAAACTTGGTATTTACTTTTTACCTTTTAAAAAAATAATAAGATACATTATTTTACCGCCATTTACGATTTCTGTCAACTTTTAACGGCATAATATCATGTTTTTCCTTAAAATATCCCAACCTCTCTTCTAGTATGAAAATATTCATTGTCTTCCATAAATTGAAATTAGGGTTTAGGCTTCTGCTGCATCTTTCCTAAAATCGGCCATGAAATCAGGAGCATTTTCAACATCCTTCTTTAGCTATGAAGAAATTGAATGCTTCTGCGGCTATACTTGTTGTTTTCGGATAAATGGTAAAACTAAAATCTATAAAGAAAAGTTAAAGTTAAAGTTAACGTGGTTTCTGACGGAAATCGTAAAAGGGATAAAATGATGTATTTTATTAGTTTTGAGGGTAAAAAATAAATACCAAGTTCTAGGGGGTTAGAAAGTAATTTGCTGTTTTGGGGGGATGCAATTAAAAAACCCTTTAAATTAATTCAATTAAATTCTTACTATCATCTTTAACTAAGTCTCTTTACTACATATATTATATGTTTAATTAAAACTTGGGGAAATCAATCAACAGAGCCTTGATTATTCTATTCTGCTTGTGTATTAAAGCCGGGAGAGCTAGAGAAGGTTTTAGAGAGAAAGTGACTTGTATTTTGGGCGGTGATCGGTGAGAATGTTCTCGTATAATACTTTCTTAATAGTAGAAGTTTCTCGTTGTTGAATTGTAGGATTAGGTGCAAATTGCACCGAATCTGGGTAAAATCTTGTGTTTTGTGTTGTTTGGTGCTCATAATTTGCATTGTTTTGATAGATTGTCCAGTTAGTTTTTTTCAAGTAGCTTGTTTGCACGTGATCCTGATAGATTTTCCACTACGAATCTTGCTGTGTTTTGTGATCTTTGAAGAATCACGGATATAGAAAATTATAATAAGTGGTATCAGAGTATCAGGTTCGGTATTTTCAGATTATTTGGGGAGATGTCATTAGTTGGTTATAGTGCCCTCAAAACAATTATTGTGATCGAAAGTAGGCGATTATGATAATTGAAGGAGGACCTATACAGGTAAAACAGTCTTATTCGTGATGATGGTTTACTATCTGGTTTGTCTTTATCATTGATGTGTATACATTTTACTGGTTATTACGTGTCGTTAATATATAATGATAAAACCCGTAGGATCTTTACTTGACGACCCGAGTTATGATGGCGATCATAGTAGTGAGAGCTGGGTAGTCCATAAGCATATCCTTAAATGTCTCTAGTCATGGGAGTATCGAGACCGGGTATCGATATTTCAGAGTAGACTAGTGTATATGTTTCTAGACCTCGAAGAGGAGCGGTGGCAGGTCTCATAGCCATTTGATTGAACTGCGTTTTTATATATGCTACGCTAAGTGTTCTATATGTTCTACTTACCGCAATCAAGACGGTGTTGCTTTGCAGCTAGCCGGTTGAGTACGAGATGTCCACTGGGAGATAGTTCGTACGTTCATTCTTACTTTAGACGAGTCAATTAAAGAATGTATATGTGTCTGTTCAAACCTATCCTAATTATTCGTATTTTATGTTCAAGTAAATTTGTTAGGGTTAAGCTTGGTTAGTAGAGTTAGGATTAGTCTCTTACTTGTCTTTTTCCATTCTTGAAATGATGTTGGGATAATTGAAAGTAGCGGGGATTAGGAGAATATAGGAATGAGATTTGCAAGTTTAAGCAAGCTTTCCAACGCTAAATCCATTCCTAATGCCCATTGTCCGTCCGCTATATGCGCTTATTTCTAACCCTAGGACAAACACACACAACCATATATTCAATTAAGTCACAACTACATGTCACGTTGTAGTGGCCCAAAGGACTTCTCGACTTCAGTCGCGGCTATATGTCACGTATAGCGCGCCTAAGTGAGGTAATTGTATTTGTTTGGTCTAGGTTCATTTTAAGATGTTTGGCGAAAAAAGCACAAGGGATTTTTCTGTCCCTCATACTAACCTTCCTTAGCCCTAACAAGTGTGGAAATTATTCACACATTTAAAAGAAAAATAAAACAAGAAGAAAGAAAAGAAAGAAAGAAAAATACGATTTTAACAAATAGTAGCAAGCTAACTGCTTGGGCCCTTACCTAAGAAAGCGACTCCATTGAATATCATGGCTTGAAAAATACAGATAAGAAGAAAAGAAAAAAAAAATAAGAAAGGAAATCCAACAACTACTTTAACAACAACAAATACAAGTTATACTAAGAATTAAAATTACAATATAAGAAATGAAAGATACAAGATAATAAAAACACACTCATCTTCATTAATTTTCCACTCAAAAAGCTCTCACTACAATTTTCATGGAGAATAGATGAAGAAGAAGATACAAACTACACTATAATAAATCCTAGTAAAGAAAAGGCATTCTTGGTTTGGCTCAAAACTGGAGTATTTATACGCAGAGAACTGAAACCCTATGGCTATATTCTGAGCCTTTACATATGTTAGTTATATGTATGCCCTAAAGGCCATTGTTGTACATGATTGTATATTATAGTGGATGCTTGGACATATATAGAGAGAACTTTC
Source organism: Agapanthus africanus (assembly GCA_030015575.1). Classification (NCBI taxonomy): domain Eukaryota; kingdom Viridiplantae; phylum Streptophyta; class Magnoliopsida; order Asparagales; family Amaryllidaceae; genus Agapanthus; species Agapanthus africanus. The sequence continues at coordinate 495,304,314 of JASDDO010000026.1, forward strand.
TTACTCGACATGATAGTATGCTATCTGGTTGCACTTTATCTTAACATGTACGCTTATGTATCTTTATACTGTCTCTCTGTTATATGTTGATAAAGCCCTTAGGATGTGGACTTGACTACCAGGACTATGATATAGATCATACTAGTGGAGCCATGGTAGTCCACAAATTGTAATATTTCAGAAAATATAAAATATTATTTTTGGAATTTAATATTAAAATAATATATTTCGCGAAAATTACCCGATTTGCGAAATTGAGGTTTTCCTAAAATGGTATAAATATATACCAATAATTGTGAAATAATTGGAGATTAAAATGATGTATTTTTTTAAAAATATATTTAAAGGATTTGACATTTTTAAAATTAATTATATGCAGTTTAAATAAAAACCCGATTAGTGCACTGCTAATCGCGATTAAGCCAAGTCTGTGTTTCAGCATTTTTTTCCATGGTTAGTCCACCGTGACATGTTTCATTTGGTTACATATTTCCCTTGTGTTGTTTTAGTTATGGTTGGTTTTAATTTTGGTGAGAAAAGAAAGAAATGAGAGGAATGATTGAGGAGAGAGAGTGGGGGGACATAATGATGTTGAGACCATGCCATGAGAGAGAGTATGGGTGAGATTAAGAGCGAGAGAGGGAGAGGGCTGCCCATTCTTTTTCCCCCACCATTTTTTTCTTCTCCTTCTCCATCTTCAAGCTCCATGTTCTACCTTCATGACCCATCTCAAAATATTCACCAAAACCCCATACCCATTTTATTAAAAACATGCACAACCCATCCTCAACACATTGGACCAAGAAAAAATGGATTTTGAAGACTTCGTGAAGTTAGGGTTTCTCTTGAGTTGCATCCATGAGGTATAATCCCTTTCATCTAGTTTAGTTTAAATTTAATAGAACCCTATAGTAGTTTAGAGCTTAATCGATTTGAATTTATGAAGTTAGAAAATTCTAGAGAGAGTTTGGGTGACTTGTGGACTTGTGATCAGTAGTGAGGGTGTACAAGACCCTAGAGAAAGATATATGGACCTAGAATAGAGAATACAAACTTAGAATTGTGTCCATGTCGGTTTTGTGTACAAATTGGGGACTACAGGGAATCTGGGGCAATCCGGGGAGTTTATGAGAAAAATAAACAATACCAGAGACCTAGTGGGACCAATAGGAAGCCATCCTGAAAGTACGAGGCAATTCTCTCCTCTTCTAGCCGAGGAGGCCTGATTTTCCAGTGATGTGGCCGGCCACTTGGTGGGTTCTGGTGCTGGAATTGGAACAGTAGCCCACACACTCTATATACAACACCCTATACTTGCTAGTTTTGCTCCAATTGACCTGAGTCAAAATATAACACTTTGAAATTCGTTTAGGATATTTTTGCGATAATTAGCAATTTTGCGTGTTTTTCATAAAACCCGAATATCTTATTTTCCTTCTTAATTAGTGATAATTGTGTTGTGAAGTGTTATATATATTTATAAGTATATATATATATATCGGATTATTATTTATTTTTAGTCGGGTTACCCTAATTGGAAAATTTTCCTTATATAGTGTTCACATGCACACTTAGCCAATTTTGTGACTTAGTTAAAAGTGTAACATGTTAACCCTTTTCATTCCTTGCATGGTTTAATTATCCACACCCTTTTTCCAAGTCAAAACCCCTTTCAATAATTCAAAAATCCAAATAGAAAATGAAGCATGGTGTTAGGTGAGAAAACTTGACATTTTGACCCATTTTTCCTTCTCTCTTCTCTCTCTTTTCTCATTTTTGGAAATTCTGCAGAGAGGCAGCAGCAATATCAGAAATTCATCACCTTTTCATTCCATTTTCACTTCTCTTTGATCTCTATACAAAACCCTATCCAAAATCCTTTTTCCCTTCACAAAAACCTTGGAAAAATGACCTTTTGGGGGAGTTTGATGGCAAGTCTGCACACTTGAAGCAAGGGCTGGGAATTTTGGAGTTTCTTAAGCTCTTTTGAAGGTATTAACTCACCCTTAGCACCCTTTTCCCATATCTTGTAGTATTTCTATCAAAATATCACTTTTTTGTGCAATTTTAGTGCTATTGAAGGGATTTAGTGATGATATGTTAAAATTAGCATTTTTTTGGCTTGATTAGCTTGGTAATGGGTTATTAGTGTGGTTTTAGACTTGAGTTTGCTTCAGTTTGCACAAAAACACCCTAAAGTATCATTTTAGTGCATAAGTGTGGTTTTTAACTAGAAATAGGGCTCTGTTGGATCTGCTGCTACCCGAGTGGCCTAAATTTAAATCTGTAATTACTGTAGCATATATATGGGGTATAGAGTGCACACAAAAAACCTGGGGGCCCACATCCTTACCCAGGCCGCCGGAAAATGCATTCTGGCCGCAAATTGCGGCCAGATGAGTGAATTGGGGGTTGGGGCTTGGACAACAGGAGTCTGCTGTTATTTGATGATCTGTGGTATACTTATTTTTGTAATATCAGTTCTGTATAAAAATCTGGAGTTAAATACCTATTTCTCATAATTTAAATCTTCGCGACATGCGTGATACGTGTGTGGGTTTAGGGTGTTCTGCGTATCGCGACGCGTCGGGGTGGCTTCAGGCGTGTAATCACACGTTTTAGCGTATCGCGCACACGCGCGCTTGGTTTGTGACGTGGGTTTCTAGTTTGACTTTAAATGTCGTGTTTGTATGGTTTTGAGCTTATGTGTGATATATTGTGTAATTCTAGGTTCGCAGGCGAGTACGACGGACGCCGTGAAGAAGGGGAAGTAAGTCGTCGGCTATACCTAGCGAGAGACTACGGTGAGTAGATTTAACATCTACGGGGATATCGCCCGCATGGCGTTATGCGTCAAGGCTGATAGGACCTTATTGCTATATATTGCATTCACCTACCTGATTACTGTTGTTGCATACCGCATTCCCTGCTATATGTATATAAACTAGAATTGATAAAACACTGCACTATTACTAACGGTTCATGTTGCATGAGCACTAATCTGCGTGTTACACACACACCGTTAGTAATTGCCATGACACTCACACTGTAGAATTGCCATGATCATTGTACTGTAGCTCATCTTCTATGTGATTTGACATGATTTTGTTACCCGTGCACGTAACCATTGGCATATCTATACTCATGCATATATTACATCGCATGGATTACGCATTGGCTTGGTTTTCATATGATTTCTGGATTTGAGGACCGTGGGGTTATTTAAGAAAAGATGCACTGTTTTAAAAACCCGGTTTCTCTTGATATGATATTTCAGTGCGTCCACCATGTGTTTTTTTCTCGGTGCTAGAGTGACATATGAAACCCGATTCGAGGAGTGGACGAGGCCGATTGCGGGTATATGGTGGACCCGGTATGGTACCCCGGGACGAGAACGGATCTGTCGTGCAGTAGACGATGAGCCTGGCAGTGGGACCACTACCTACCGGTGATTGGTTGGACCTGACGGTTATCCGGAGGATACTGACCAGAGTCGATAGATGGATGCGGGATGACCCGTACTGCCGGGGCCGAGGGCCGATACCGCAGACGGAGCCCGTGGGCTGACCCGGACTGGTGGATGCCCGATATATGAGGATTTGCGTGTCGATGCTGGACACGAGTATTTATGATATTTGGGTGCCGATGTTGGGCATTCGTGATTCTCAGAGATTACAGGATTTGAGGGCCGATGGGAGTGCCGACGTCTGAGTTGTTAGGATTTATGTGCATTGGTGGGCACCGATTATCTTTCCACGTCGACATTCCTTGTAGATGTTATTTCATTCCATGCTCAGCATTTATTATTTTGCATCTCATCCTGTAGTTGTTTACTTGACAGAGCAATTGCATGATTATGCACATACTGCTTATTGCATATAGACTTATCTGCTGGCATTTGTTAGAGTAGCGCAGTACGTGCATGCTCGCGATTACCTTTATATGTTATCTCTATTCACGAGTTGGCAACTCACCCCGTTGTGCCACAGTATTTACAGGTCGCCCCTCAGAGTAGTCGCGGCAGGCTACCTTCTTACATCTTTTGGCTACAGATACCACTACAGTTGGTGCGAGAGCTGTTTTGCTGTTAGGTGGGTTGTGATATCTGGTTACTTCTATTGTACACACTTTTGTATCTATTATTCTCCATCTACCTTATATGTACTTGACTTAGAGACAGTGTGAGGACGATGATGTATATTATTTGTATTCTGGTGTCGAGCTCGTGGGAGTCGACTTTATATATGCAGTTGTATTATTCTGTGATGTTTTACTTATTGCTCCCGTTTGGGATGCTCACTTATATCCTGTTTTATACCCGACTTCGGGGTTAGTTTTACAAAGGAAATGCTGCCAAAATTATTAAAATGATAACTTAACCTTAAAGAACTTCATTAAACTACTTAAGGTTTTCTAAATGTTTTAATCAAATGTTTCCAACACTCACTACTTTTAAACGGTTTTGATTTGTGGGTTCGGCTTACTTAGTCGCGTTACGCCTGTAGACGTTGCGTGGTTAAGTGTCGGTCACGAGTCGAATTTCGGGTCGTGACAAAGTTGGTATCAGAGCGTAGGTTTTACCTTTCGGAGTGTAGGATGACCCTGGTATGATGGAGTAGGTAGCTGAAGCAGAGTGGCGTAGCGTGTGTATGTTCCGCGGCATACTCACGACACGGTACTCCGCCAAAGCGACCTTAGGACTTGTTGATTTAAATTCCTTCTTGAGTACATACATTCTTGCGATTCGATTTCCGTATCCTTATTGAACCCTACCTTTCCTTTCAGCCATTATGCCGCCAAAGACTACGAGGGCGCAGAGAGCCGCCGCGAGGGCCGAGATTCGAGTTGACTCGTCCGAGACGAGGACTGATCCGGGTAGTACCCCGGTTGTGCCCGAGCAGGCTGTTCCTCCCATGACAGATCAGATTTCCATGTTAGGGGCTGGTATGCAGGAGATGCGCCAGACGGTGGGATCCAGTATGCAGGAGATGCGCCAGATGATGGGATCTTTAGTTGAGACACTTCGAGCGCAGCGACCAGAGGTAGTTCCACCCGTTGCAGAGATCGCGGTGATACCCACAGCACAGACAGTTGCCCATACAGCTACAGAGGTCATTACGGTGTCGCTGTCAGAGTTTATGAAGCCTCCGGTCTTCATAGGCACCAATGCAGCCGAGGACCTACAGTCTTTCATTGATAGGATGGCTCGGATATGCCGTTCCCTCAGATGCGCAGATGCGAGATGGGTTGAGTTCACGAGCTTTCGCCCGGAAGGTCTTGCGCAGAAATGGTGCGATTCAGTCAAGAAGGGCAGAACAGCAGGTCTTCCTCCTATGACCTGGACAGAGTTCGTGGCGATATTCCTTGCCCGCTTTCTTCCACTGAGTGTCAGAAATGCTAGAGCACGCAGGTTTGAGTCCTTACGTCAGACTCTGGAGATGTCAGTGGTAGAGTATGATGTGCTGTTCACCGAGCTATTAGTTTATGCTCCGTACCTAGTAGCTACTGAGGAGTTGCGAGTCAAGAGATTTATACGAGGCTTGCTTACACCACTGTTCCTTGTGATCAGTGCCTAGCATTACGAGACCTACGCAGCAGTTGTAGATGCAGCCTTATTGGTTGAGGAGCGCGTTGCTGAGACTTTGGTAGTTCCAGAGCCGAAGAGAGTTCGTGCGGATACATCAGCACAGAGACAGCCTTTTCGGCGCCGTGATAGACGTCTTACAGGTGGCAGAGATTTAGGGCAAGGCCGGTTGTTCAGTTCCTATCCCCAGGAGGGTCAGCGGTCGTCGTCCGAATGTTTTCGCTACGGGAGTTCTTATCATCGTGTACGGGATTGTCCTGAGATACCCCGGAGGGAGGCAGCAGCACCGCATGTCACATTACCGCCTTCACCACCCCAGACAGCGTTGCCTATTGTACCTACTGTTACTCCGCGTCAGACTCATGCACAGAGAGGTCATGGTCGTGGAGGATTTGTTCATAGAGGACGAGGTGACCGAGGCAGAGGGTAGCCAGCTGCCAGCAGGGGACAGTCAGTCTCAGGTGGAGGACCGGCGTGAGTTTTTGCTTTGACGCATCAGGACGCGCATGCATCCAATGCGGTGGTCTCAGGTATCCTTCCAGTATGTTTTGTTGATGCACACATGTTGTTCGACCCTGGATCCACGCACTCGTACGTATCCACACACTTTGTGCCGAGTTTAGGAAGAGAGTCCGGTTTGCTTGATCAGCCGCTTGTTGTGACTACTCCTGTGGGAGAGTCGTTTGTTACTAGGCACGTGTTCCAATCCTGTACTGTCTGTATTGGTGAGAGACAGTTGCTTGTCGACTTGATCCTTCTTGAGATGTTGGACTTCGACGTTTTTCTGGGCATAGATTGGTTAGCCACGTGCTATGCTTCTGTGGACTGCCGTGAGAAGACAGTTAGATTTTGTTTTCCCGGCGAGTCGGTTTTTGTTGTGTTGGAGGACCGTGGTGCCGCCCCTCACAGTGTGATTTCTTCTTTTCGCGCTGGACAGCTTTTGAGGAAAGGATGTCAGGGATTTCTCGCCAATATTTGCGATACTAGAGTTATAGGGGTTCCGATGGATCAGGTTCCGGTTGTTAGCGAGTTCCCTGATGTGTTCCCTGACGAGCTTTCTTGGCTACCGCCCGAGCGTGATATTTCCTTGTGTATTGATTTGGTTCCTAGCACGGGGGCTATTTCTGTACCGCCTTATCGGATGGCCCCGGTGGAACTTAGAGAATTGAAGGGTCAGTTGCAAGAATTGCTGGATAAGGGACTTATTCGACCCATTGTTTCTCCTTGGGGTGCTCCATTCCTGTTTGTCAAGAAAAAAGACGGCAGTTTGCGTCTGTGTATCGACTACCGCCAGCTGAACAGGGTTACAGTGCGGAACAGATATCCTTTGCCACGCATCGACGATTTATTCGACCAGCTTTAGAGGGTAGGATACTTTTCGAGGATCGATTTGCGATCAGGCTACCATCAGCTGCGGGTTCGACAGGAGGACATTCCTAGGACAGCTTTCCGCATGCGCTACGGCCATTATGAGTTTTTGGTGATGTCGTTCGGACTCACCAACGCGCCAGCAACATTCATGGACTTGATGAAACGTATTTTCCGTCCGTATCTTGATCTGTTCATCATCGTATTCATTGACGATATTCTTGTATATTCTCGGAGTAGAGAGGAGCACGAGCAGCATCTGCGGATTACACTGCAGACCTTGAGGGAGCATCAGCTTTTCGCCAAATTCTCCAAGTGTGCTTTCTGGCTCGACAGTGTAGATTTCTTGGGCCACGTGATTACACGAGATGGTATATGTGTGGACCTGAGGAAGATTGAGGCCGTTCAGCGTTGGCCCAGACCCACATCAGTTACGGAGGTTCGCAGCTTTTTAGGGTTGGCCGGTTACTACAGGCGATTTGTGCAGGACTTCTCTCGCATTGCTACACCTTTGACCGGGTTGACCCGGAAGGGAGTTCCTTTCGTTTGGACGGAGGAGTGCGAGCACAGTTTTCAGCAGTTACGGACTCGACTGACTACGTCGCCGGTGTTATCATTGCCTTCAGGATCAGGCGTATTTGTGGTCTATTATGATGCTTCTCGAGTGGGGCTAGGATGCGTATTGATGCAGCATGACAGGGTGATCACGTATGCTTCACGGCAATTGAAGAAACATGAACAGAACTACCCCACTCACGATTTGGAGATGGCTGTAGTGGTCTTTGCACTTAAGATCTGGCGACATTACCTATATGGTGAGTCGTGCCAGATATTCACTGATCACAAGAGCTTAAAGTATATATTTCAGCAGCGGGACCTGAACCTTAGACAGCGCCGATGGATGGAGTTAGTGAAGGACTACGATTGTGAGATCTTGTACCACCCGGGCAGGGATAATGTAGTGGCGGATGATTTGAGCAGGAGGCCCGGAGGTAGTCTATCTTGTTTGAGCGCAGTACAGAGGCAGTCGTCGGCAGATCGGCAGATCTTATACGACAGCCGGGTACAGTTCGAGTTTACGCCGATCGGAGGACAGATTGCGCATGTTCGTGCACGCCCACAGTTGCTCGACTGTATACATGAGGCACAACACAGTGATGACCGATGTTCAGAGATCAGGGCACAGATTGGACAAGGCAGATTTTTCGAGTTCATGATCGATGATCAGGGGATACTACGATTTGGGACTAGACTGTGCGTACCAGATGCTGAGGGACTGCGGCATGAGATTCTTGAGGAGGAACATCGATCAGTGTATAGTGTTCATCCAGGTTCCACCAAGATATACCATGATATGAGGGATGTTTACTGGTGGGACGGAATGAAGAGGGACATCGCAGATTTCATGTCGAGATGCCTGACTTGTCAGCAAGTCAAGGCCGAGCACCAGAGGCCCGCGGGAGAGCTACAGCTGTTACCCATTCCGGAGTGGAAATGGGAACAAATATCTATGGACTTCATTGTGGGTCTACCTAGGACTAGTCGAGAGTATGACTCCATCTGGGTGATCGTGGATCGTTAAACGAAAGCGGCTCACTTCTTACCGGTGAAGACGACTTTCGGATTTTCTCAGTATGCCCAGATTTACATCGACGAGATTGTACGACTGCACGGAGTTCCGACATGTACCGTGTCCGAAAGAGGCACCCAGTTTACCAGCCGACTATAGCAGAGGCTTCAGGAGGCTTTGGGCACTCGTTTAAGTTTCAGCACAGCATTTCATCCGCAGACCGACGGACAGTCAGAGCGGACTATTCAGACTCTCGAGGACATGCTCTGAGCGTGTGTATTAGATTTCGGAGGTAACTGGGATCATCATTTACCCTTAGTAGAGTTCTCCTACAACAACAGCTACCAGGAGACCATTCAGATGGCACTATTTGAGGCTCTTTATGGGAGGAGGTGCAGATCGCCCACCTGTTGGACTGATCTCAGTGAGAGCAGTATCTTAGGGCGACAGATTGTTGAGGAGACGACTGCAAGGATTCAGTTGATTCGTGATAGGATGAGAGCAGCCCAGAGTAGGTAGAGATCTTATGCGGACCGTCGTCGGCGCAGACTTGAGTTTTCTGTAGGTGATAATGTGTCATGACCCGAAAGTATGGAACATGACCGGCACTTAAACTACGAAACGCCTCGAGGCGTACGTAATCTAAGTAAACCGAAAACCCAGAAATCCAAACCAAGAAAAGTAGTAGAGTGAAGGAAAACCAATTTAAAACAAGTAGTTTCAATAGCATAAGCCGAATTATGCGGTTTTTAAGAACATCAAAATTTACTGAAAATTTCGGCAGAGTCTCCTTTGCAAATACTGCCCCCCAAACGGGATACAACATGAATAGTATACGAAATCAATAAAAAGGCATCCCCAAGCGGGAGCTAGCTCTTCGTCAATCGACGGTCACAACCACACAAGCAATATAATATACAACGCCAACGGCGAGGATAAAAAATTCAAAAGGAAACTCAAAACCACAAGAAAACCGCAGAAATATAACGCGCGACTCTAAGGTCGAAGGAATAACATCACTGGTCTCTATCTCAAATAAATACAAGTTTGGTTGATGGAATTTACTAGATACAACTGAATAATATTATACAAAGTAATATGATGGGTACGATACAAGTAAACCCACCTACTAGCAAATCACCCGAAGGAAACTATGCCCGCAAGCCGCAATGAAACCTGTACGGCAAACCTGTAAGAAACTGGGGCACAACGGGGGTGAGTTGCCAACTCGTGAATAGAAAAACATCTACGCATAGAAATCGCATAAATAACGCAATCCTAGGTCAAAGATCATAATATATCCTCAAATATAAGAATAATATGCAACCTATAACAAGGCTGGGGTAGATATCTAACCCGAGTGTAATCTCATGTGCCCGTGTCAGTGCCTCAGGTAGCAATATATCATATGAATGAGGTATGAATGCATGGAACAGAATGCATGTACTGACGAAAACTGCTTTCATAAATCAGTGAGATTTCTGTAATTTAAAAGTGAGGTACCATAATGAAATCAGCATAAAACAGTGTCCAGCATCGACACAAAACAAGTGTCCAAATATCTCGATATCTCTATATCACAATCGCTGTACCTCAATATCTCAAATCACAATATCTCAATCATAATATCTAGGGCGCCGTCAGTCCAGACCGGCCCCTACCATCCATCTCAAGACCACGACGGTATCCTCCGGATATCCGACGCGTCGGGTAAAATCACCGGTAGGTAGCGCTCCCCTGCCAGGCTCACATCGTCATCATCACGCGCTTCTTGCCCCGGGGTACCTTACCGGGTCCACCATGTACCCGAAACGGTTCATCCGTCTCCTCGAATCGGGTCTCGAAATCCATCAGCAAACTCATGGTGGACGACTCATACATCATGGGAAAACCGCACTTTTTATTTTAAAAAGAGAGAAATCAGTTCATATAAGTTTTTGCGGTTTTCCTCCAAATCCAGAAAATCTCATGGAAATCCGAATCCAAAACCTCAATAACACGTAAAATAGTGAATATATGCATGAGAATCCATGAATGCGGCATAACAATGAATAACAGTATGCATGAAGTAGTAGGTAATAACTACAATGTCTAAACGAACATATAAGGCAAGTACACTAATAACATGTCTAACTATTAGCTAACAGGCTATATCAAGCAATAATATTTTCTAAGGTGTACGTGACATGGCAATTACCGATGAAGATGTGTGTGAGCCGGCAATTAAGTGTACGTGGTACATACGCATCATCGGTAATGGTGCTGGTGTCCTAACAGCATGATATCAATAATGGAGTATGAAACATAAAATAAGCATGCGATGCGAAGCGGACCACAAAAATGAGCGGGAGCTGAAAACTAGACGCAATTATAACTAATCTGCATTAATCTAATATAAGTCCTACAAATGGTGCCTTTTGAAATAACACGAATCATGGGGTTTTGAAAATAGGGGCTACGGTGTTTTTATGAAAAGATACGTCTTTTGAAATATCCGTAGGATCCCTTGGGCCGTCTTTTAAAATACCCACGATTCATTAGTTTTTGAAATAGGTAAGAATCGAATCTAATCTAACAACTAAACTAAACTAAAGGGCTAAGCTAACAAGCTGGACTACAGGTAAGGAAACCGCCTAACATCTGAGTCGATACATATACATACCTGTATATATATTAGTCGGTGATCCCGCCTCAATAATATCATATCCGATACCATATCTATAATTAGACATCCCAAGTCAAGAGTGCGGATCAATCATCAAAATATAGCTCGTACGTAAATCCGTCGTACGGCATCCCTAAATCTGGGTACGGGTCAATATCACATTCATCATACTATTCACCTGGTATCCTCTTTATCAAATATCATGATCGGGGTACTGATCTACGTCTAGTACAATACTGATACCGCCTGAGTATGCATGGACATGTGTGAAACACTACGTCAAAGACCCGCTACAACGTCATGTCGTATCTCAAATACGAACCCTGCTATATTACCGAATTCATAACCTCAATACAAATCTCATCGACTCATCTCAAACCCAAGTATCATCCTCAAATCCGTATGTGAGACCCATGTGAACACATAACTATTTATTCCCGTATAAGCACAAATGAAAGAAGAAAGTATGCCAGTATGGGTTGATGTGTGCATGTGTGGTGCGACCACTACTCTAGGGTTTCGCGACACTAAATATCCAAGAAGACCAAATATCCATATTATCATCAATATACTCAAACAATATATAAACAATATATATATGTGTGTATACGTATTCGTATACATCACCACGAACTGCGGGGGTGCTATACGCCATCCACCCGACTTCTCCCCGTAGATATAAATCTACTCACCTGCTCCTCGTTCGCCGGTGCCGACGTCGCCACGCGCTTGCTTGTCGTCTCGAAGTCCACATGGGGTACCTACATATCATAACGCACCATATCGCATTAAAATTCGACTCATGACCAAAACGACGCACGAATCCCACATAGGTCAAAACCTATGGTTTGCTTCCACAAATCAACCTAAAAACCCTCGACGTCGGCGTACAAACGCCCAAACCATCGAGAAAAACCCAAACATACTCATTTGTACAATCACAAGCACTAATTATAATATAAAATAGCTTAAAATTCACAAAAACCCAAAATTCACTTAAAAAGCCATTTTTCCGAAAATCTAGCAAGCAAATATTACCCGTTTTAGTACAAAACCCGATGTTTAAACAAATCTAATGGTCATAATACTTATTAAACATCTTAAATAAGTCATAAAAACAATTTCCACAATTTAATCTCATTAAATTCCATTAACCCCAAAATTCTAGTTTACAAAATACCCAAATTTTAACTATTTTATAGCAAAATGCACAAACAACAATTTAGGTTGGATTTGCAAGATCTAAGTTGCTAAAAAACAAATTAAGATATTAATAATGTGATAAAAACCCTAACCATAATTTAATCTCACATATATATGCATTTCATAAAAAACCTAGTTTGCATAAAAAGCTTAAATTTGGACATTTTCAAGTAACAACTTGTAATTAGCAACTAGATTAGTTTTAACAAGTTTTCAAAATGCAATACCCACATCACACAACCATGCACCATTGATCACAACCCTAACTCCAAAACAAAACCCTCACTTCAATTTCTTATCTTGAAATTGGAACCATGATATTTACTAAATAAGTTTTGATTAAAGCAACCAAACAACAATTTAACAAAAGGTTGAGATTATACCTTCAAACCATAAGATCAATCATGGAAATAAGCCTCCAAAATCTCAACTTTTCCCCAAGATCCATAGTAGATAGGCTAAGGTAAAATGGGTAGGGCTTGGATTTTGAGTTTGCTTTGAATTTGTATGGATTTTGAAGCATTTTGATGGATTTTTGGGGCAAAATTGTATGGGATTTTTGGGGGAGGGCTGCTGTTGTTAGAGGGGTTGTTGTTGATGGGGAAAGAGGTGAGAGTGTGAGGGGAGAGAATGGCAAGTAAAGAAAAGTCCAAGTCAACACAAACACCTACCTCATTTTCTCTTTCTTCCTTTCTTTTGTTTTCTTAAAATAGATGAGAATGAGAAGTGATTGGAGAGAGAGTGGGGGGGAATATGGTCGGCCATGTGGCTGGAAATATGAGGGAGTGTGTGAGAAAAGAGAGTTAAACTTACCCCATACTCACATTAACACCTAAACTCTTTAATTATATCATATTGTTTTATTTAAGCCTTTTTTTTTCCATCATATTTTCAAAACCGTTTAACAACTTAATTTCATTTCAAAATCAACATGTTAAAATTTTAATTAATGTGTTATGATGCACAAAATTTGTTTCAACTCATTCCAATTTGTAATTTTCCCTAATTAAATGTATTAGTAACGGCTTAAAATAATATTAAAATAATTTTTTTTTCCAGAAAATTTGAAATTTCACCAGTGGCTCAATAAACACCAAATACTAGCAAATTCATAACTAGAATATGTATATTTAATTTTATAATAAAGATATTTGTATTTTGGCTTTTTACAGAAAACCCCCTTATTTTACCGTTTTTTCGAAATTTCACCGAAACGATTTTCAAAACGTTACATAATGTTTTCTTGAGGGTCTCCCCAATGAAAGGTGTGATAAGATTTGGGAAGAAGGGGAAGCTTAGTCCCAGATATGTGGGCCCATTCGAGATCCTAGAGCGTGTTGGTGCAGTTGCGTATCGGTTAGCCCTTCCGCCCAGTTTTCCAGACGTGCACCCCGTGTTTCACGTTTCGATGCTCCGCAAATATCTTCATGATCCTTCGCATGCGATTCAGCACCCGACGATCCAGCTTGAGCGTGACCTTTCCTATGCAGAGCAGCCGGTGATCATTTTGGATCGACAAGTGAAGAAATTGAGATCGAAGGACATACCGTCAGTCAAGGTACTTTGGCATAGTCCGAGCAGCGAGGAGGTCACTTGGGAGACCGAGAGCGAGATGAAGAAGAACTATCCCCATCTCTTTGAAGGTACGTGTTGTTAGATTTTAAATTCGGGGACGGAATTTCTGTAAGGGGGGTAGATTGTAACACTTTGAAATTCGTTTAGGATATTTTTGCGATAATTAGCAATTTTGCGTGTTTTTCATAAAACCCGAATATCTTATTTTCCTTTTTAATTAGTGATAATTGTGTTGTGAAGTATTATATATATATTTATAAGTATATATATCGGATTATTAATTATTTTTAGTCAGGTTATCCTAATTGGAAAATTTTCCTTATGTAGTGTTCACATGCACACTTAGCCAATTTTGTGACTTGGTTAAAAGTGTAACATGTTAACCCTTTTCATTCCTTGCATGGTTTAATTATCCACACCCTTTTTCCAAGTCAAAACCCTTTTCAATAATTCAAAAATCCAAATAGAAAATGAAGCATGGTGTTAGGTGAGAAAACTTGACTTTTTGACCCATTTTTCCTTCTCTCTTCTCTCTCTTTTCTCATTTCTGGAAATTCTGCAGAGAGGCAGCAGCAACATCAGAAATTCATCACCTTTTCATTCCATTTTCACTTCTTTTTGTTCTCTATACAAAACCCTACCCAAAATCCCTTTTCCCTTCATAAAAACCATGGAAAAATGACCTTTTGGGGGAGTTTGATGGCAAGTCTGCACACTTGAGGCAAGGGCTGGGAATTTTGGGGTTTCTTAAGCTCTTTTGAAGGTATTAACTCACCCTTGGCACCCTTTTCCTATATCTTGTAGTATTTCTATCAAAATATCACTTTTTTGTGCAATTTTAGTGCTATTGAAGGGATTTAGTGATGATATGTTAAAATTAGCATTTTTATGGCTTGATTAGCTTGGTAATGGGTTATTAGTATGGTTTTAGACTTGGGTTTGCTTCAGTTTGCACAAAAACACCCTAAAGTATCATTTTAGTACATAAGTGTGGTTTTTAACTTGAAATAGGGCTCTATTGGATCTGCTGCTACCCGAGTGGCCTAAATTTAAATCTGTAATTACTGTAGCATGTATATGGGGTATAAAGTGCACACACAAAACCTGGGGGCCCACCTCCCTACCCAGGCCGCCGGAAAATGCATTCTGGCCGCAAATTGCGGCCAGATGGGTGAATTGGGGCTTGGGGCTTGGACAACAGGAGTCTGCTGTTATTTGATGATCTGTGGTATATATATTTTTGTAATATCAGTTCTGTATAAAAATCTGGAGTTAAATACCTATTTCTTGTATTTTAAATCTTCGCGACACGCGTGATACGTGTGTGGGTTTGGGGTGTTCTGCGTATCGCGAGGCGTCGGGGTAGCTTCAGGCGCGTAATCACACATTTTAGCGTATCGCGTATACACGCGCTTGGTTTGCGACGTGGGTTTCTAGTTTGACTTTAAATGTCGTGTTTGTATGGTTTTGAGCTTATGTGTGATATATTGTGTAATTTTAGGTTCGCAGGCGAGTACGACGGACGCCGCGAAGAAGGGGAAGCAAGTCGTCGGCTATACCTAGCGAGAGACTATGGTGAGTAGATTTAACATCTACGGGGATATCGCCCGCATGGCGTTATGTGTCAGGGCTGATAAGACCTTATAGCTACATATTGCATTCACCTACCTGATTACTGTTGTTGCATACCGCATTCCCTGCTATATGTATATAAACTAGAATTGATAGAACATCGCACTATTACTAATGGTTCATGTTGCACGAGCACTAATCTGCATGTTACACACACACTGTTAGTAATTGCCATGACACTCACACTGTAGAATTGCCATGATCATTATACTGTAGCTCATCTTCTATGTGATTTGACATGATTTTGTTACTCGTGCATGTAACCATTGGCATATCTATACTCATGCATATATTACATCGCATGGATTACGCATTGGCTTGGTTTTCATATGATTTCTGGATTTGAGGACCGTGGGGTTATTTAAGAAAAGATGCACTGTTTTAAAAACCCGGTTCCTCTTGATATGATATTTCAGTGCGTCCACCATGTGTTTTTTTTCTCGGTGCTAGAGTGACATATGAAACCCGATTCGAGGAGTGGACGAGGCCGATTGCGGGTACATGGTGGACCCGGTATGGTACCCCGGGGCGAGAATGGATCTGTCGTGCAGTAGACGATGAGCCTGGTAGTGGGACCACTACCTACCGGTGATTGGTTGGACCTGGCGGTTATCCGGAGGATACTGACCAGAGTCGATAGATGGATGCAGGATGACCCGTACTGTCGGGGCCGAGGGCCGATACTGCAGACGGAGCCCGTGGGCTGACCCGGACTGACGGATGCCCAATATATGAGGATTTGCGTGTCGATGCTGGACACGAGTATTTATGATATTTGGGTGCCGATGTTGGGCATTTGTGATTCTCAGAGATTACAGGATTTGAGGGCCGATGGGAGTGCCGGCGTCTGAGTTGTTGGGATTTGGGTGCATTGGTGGGCACCTATTATCTTTCCACGTCGACATTCCGTGTAGATGTTATTTCATCCCATGCTCAGCATTTATTATTTTGTATCTCATCCTGTAGTTGTTTACTTGACAGAGCAATTGCATGATTATGCACATACTGCTTATTGCATATAGACTTATCTGCTGGCATTTGTTAGAGTAGCGCAGTACGTGCATGCTCGCGATTACCTTTACATGTTATCTCTATTCACGAGTTGGCAACTCATCCCGTTGTGCCACAGTATTTACAGGTCGCCCCTCAGAGTAGTCGCGGCAGGCTGCCTTCTTACATCTTTTGGCTACAGATACTACTACAGTTGGTGCGAGAGCTGTTTTGCTGTTAGGTGGGTTGTGGTATCTGGTTGCTTCTATTGTACACACTTTTGTATCTAGTATTCTCCATCTACCTTATATGTACTTGACTTAGAGACAGTGTGAGGACGATGATGTATATTATTTGTATTCTGGTGTCCAGCTTGTGGGAGCCGACTTTATATATGTAGTTGTATTATTCTGTGATGTTTTACTTATTTCTCCCGTTTGGGATGCTCACTTATATCCTGTTTTATACCCGACTTCGGGGTTAGTTTTACAAAGGAAATGCTGCCAAAATTATTAAAATGATAACTTAACCTTAAAGAACTTCATTAAACTACTTAAGGTTTTCTAAATGTTTTAATCAAATGTTTCCAACACTCACTACTTTTAAACGGTTTTGATTTCTGGGTTCGGCTTACTTAGTCGCGTTACGCCTGTAGACGTTGCGTGGTTAAGTGCCGGTCACGAGTCGAATTTCGGGTCGTGACACAAAATCTGGGAGCACATTGGTGTAATTTTTGGATATTTTTTCCGTATTTTGAATTCTAGGTTTTGATATTTGGATTTGTATTTGGTTGTTGGGCGTTTGTACATCAACAACAAGAGTTGTTTGATTGTTTTTGCATGCGTAGGCTATATGTTTTTGTTAGTTATATGTATGCCCTAGAGGCCATTACTGTACATTGGATGTATATTGTAGTGGATGCTGGGACATATATAGGTAGGACTTTCTTGCTCGACATGATAGTACGCTATTTGGTTGCTCTTTATCTTAACATGTATACTTTCTGTCTCTCTGTTACATGTTGATAAAGCCCTTAGGATGTGTACTCGACTTCCAGGACTATGATGCGGATCATACTAGTGGGGCCTGGGTAGTCCATGAGTACATCCTTCAATATTCCTAGTCGTGGGAATATCGAGACGGGGCATCGATATTCCAGAGTAGACTAGCGTATATCTTCTCGACCCATGTGATGGGCGATGGATGATCCCATATCCATTGGTGTTTGACATCAGAGATGGTATACGGGTGCTCAGTGGAGACTGGGTACACTGAACGGACTCGCCGAGAACTCCCAGATGGTATTATACCTCACGTCAGATGGCAGTTCTCTGGTGACACTGGTACAGCTTAGTCTGTTGACCCGAGATCGTCATAGAGTCTTGTGTGTCTCCCACTGTGCTTTGATTTCCACCCTACCACAGCTCTACTGAGTCATGCAAACAGGTGGTTTTTAGGTACAGTCCCGATTCACATGGAGGCAATGAGCGATAGGAGGGGATTCGTCTCTCCCGGTATTGGGGGTTGATGTTGCGCTATGCTCGACTGGCCATAACAGGAAATCCCTGGCCAGGGTTGTAGTGACCTACTGGTAAGTGTTATCAGTAGTTTCACACATGTCATGGACCTCACGTCGGCATGACTTATCGAGCTATTGGGGTCTGACGTTCACCACCCCTAGGCGAGATATGCGACATATCAGACGAACAGACCGGACTGTACGGTAAGTGTTACTGGTTGGATTCACAGGAGTGTGAGCGGGCTTGCTCGTCAATCTTCTGATCGCTCAATATCCGGGTGGCCGTTACGTTTAGCAGACCGCTTACGGCTTGTGGGTGCTTGATGTGATCATCATCTGCTACCGGCGTATTGACGAGTCTTTACAGTCCTACACAGAGGTTTCCTGGCTCAAGCGAAACGAAATAGGAGCGCATATGAGATATGTGCGGGACCGAGAATAATGCGTGTATGTGATACCGTATTTCATTCTCGAGATGAATGTATTGATTGGTTATATGCGATATAACCTAGTTATCGAATCAAGGATCGATTCGATAAGCCGATACATTGGATACTAGCCGGTTATATCGACATGACCGGATCATTGAATCAAGTGTTGATTTAATGATTTAATGTATAATTATATATTTGATATATTACTTTTCATTAATTAGTATTGGTTCATTTTAAAAGTATTTTCTCACTTGAATTGCACATTGTATATATGATATATTTTTTGTGCACATGATTGTATCATGTTTGATGATACATGCTTACTTGGTTAAGTGTAAAGAATTAAACCATGGTTAAACTAATGATTAGGGTTTTGGTTTTTCATTTACTCTTTTATCTATTTATTTATTTATTTCTTTTAGAAAAGAAGAAAATGAGAATGGTGGATTTTCTTTGTTTGCTAGTTGAAGATTCTTGAAGCTTTGAATTAGTCCACCATTCTTGTCTTATACTTAACCCTAACCATTCAAGTTAACCATGGTCCATTCTCTACAATTAACCAAGGGTTAATATATGATAAGTATTGATTTATTTATCCAATTAAAAAACACTTATCATTTTCATCTTCTTCTTCTTCATCTTCTTCTTCCATGAAGAAAGCTTGCTACATCAATGGCAAGTGTTGAAAACAAGTGAGAAATCCAATTCTAAAGTGAACCCACTTCCTATTTTTTCATCCTCTATCTCTTGCCAAGTAGTATAGGGTGTTTCCTTCACAAGTTTTCATGACTTGATGAAGTGAGAGCTTGATCTTGTGATGCCTCGACGTAGATCATCTTCGGCATCGAGCCGACGACCAAGCCCGCCCATTTCTTCGATGAAGCCGATGCTAGAGCCCAAGATACGATTTAGACAGCGAGGGGACTTCATCACGGAGCCATGGAGGTGGAGGACCGGATCTACAAAGGTTGTAGCCCCTTCCCTTTAGCTATATTTCCGTTTACTTGCTTGCATCGCCTTGTTTTCTAGTTAACGATCCGTATTAGGGTTTGTAGGCACTTGTAAAATTTTAATTGTCCATGTTTGATGTCTTGTGAGACTCCATTAGAGTTCCTAGGAACCCTACAGTGGTATCAGAGCCTAGCTAGAGCCTTAGGCGATGCGTAGACAGAATTAGAAGTCCGATTGAACCGAAACCCCAATCGCATTTTGCTCTCTGGACATTTTTGAAAAACGTGGTTTTTTCCAGATTAAAAATATGCAGAAAACTCAGTAGAAGATTCTAAGAATTACTGTATAAAACGGGGCCCCTGAATCCATTAAAGCGCGGCGGAACCGCGGCATTAGCATGCTAATGCGGCGGTTCCGCGGCCCTTTTGTCTCCTCTTGCAATATATTTTGCACAGTAATTCCTAGTTTGCAGTGCTGGTTTTCCTGGGAATTTTTAATAATTTTTCAAGAGTTGAATTTTCTGGGTTGTATTGGGGACTCGGTGTATCGATCGGATTGTCTAATTTTGTCAGTGTGTTTTTCCGGGTATTTTTAGAATATGTTAAAAAGTTCGACCGGATATAAATACCCACTTTTTCCCCTGCCGGGAAATTTCCAATTGTTGGATTTTTCCGTAGTTTAACGACGTTCTAAGTAGTGCAAGTAATGCGATGGACCCTCTAGAAGACAACAAACCTTAACTCGATTATGTGACCGTCTTGAACTGCCCTTTCAACCTTCGGGTTTGGGGCAGTACGGCGTGCCACATGTGAGGCGTTGGCTTGACCCTTCTACGGCTGGACCGTTGGTACTGAGGCACGAACTGAATGTTGTTAGATTTATTTCATGTGTTGAGCTGTTTCGGGAAAACTTGGGTGTTCGAATATTCAATCGGAAAGTTTAACATTTTCTGTTTATCCGGAATGTGATACAACAATTGGAATTCACAAAAGTTATGTGATAACTGAATGAATGTTATAAAGATAGCACTTTAGTCTCACTTGATCGGTTGCCACGGAATTTTGATGTGATCAAAAGTCCGTCGCAATCACGTAGCGTACGCGGATACTCGCCGGGTAAACTTAATAGACAGCCTCACTCCATAGCCCCGACCAAGTGACTGTAGGAGAACCCCGTCGCCGAAAGCATCCGTTCGGGTGCTCGCGGTAGCGGTGTTCCGCCTTGGTGCACTTCGTCGACGGTATCGGGGGTGCGACCGTCTACTAAAGTTTGCGACGAGCATTCGATCAAAATGTCGGGAATCTTGTTGAATTTCCCGACTCGATATTGAAAAGTGTTTTCGATAATGAGACTAAAATGCGGGGTTTATAATTGTTAGGCATGCGATGTCTAAAGAATTCATTTGATCAGGCATGCGATGTCTGAGGTGGTTGCGGATTCCAACTGTTGTAGTTTTACACTTTCTTTTCTGTGACCGTAAGTGTAATATGTGATGTCGCCGGTTTCGTTGCTATATGTCAACGACAATTGGGATGCGCATATTTACTTACATTGATGACATGTGATGTTATGTGTTGCTGGATATGTTATATTGGATCGTCGTGTTTGAATAGCCGGTTTTTTTTTTATGTGAGATGAGTGTTTTTCATTTTCATTCATGTAAAAACTTGTATGTAATATTATTTTATTGGGGCACTTCCAAGTTGCGGAAGATGTCATCGTTGATGTATATTATTTATTTTTCCGCATTAGGATAGACCCAAGGAGGGGAGCACAAGTAACCGGGTTCTGGAATCCAGTGGGAGACCAACTCGAGGAGTCAAGTCCGGGTCTCCTAACTCTAGAATTGGTAGGGTTGCTTGCCGCTCTCGTAGGGGTCTAGGGTGTGGGATTGGCTATTCATCACGACCGTGGAATCCGTGTTTTATACTGGCTCGTATTGAAAACACGGACGTCCTAGTATATCTAATATTTCATATGTTTCTTCTGCTGTGATTTATCTATGATGTGATTATGTGATGTTCTGTGACAGATATTATATATAGTATATATGATATATTATATAGACGTTGCTTATGTTTTACACCCGCGCTAGCCCTGCCCCGCTCTGCCGTTAGTTACCTAACCTAACGGTGCAGACGGGACATCGAGGCGAATGCGGATGGCATAAGCGTACGTTATATTTATCTGTGATGTTTAGGTGGACTTAAATGATGGGATATTCATTAATGAGATTAATGAAAGAAAATAAACCTAATTGATGTTGTGGAATCGAATTTCAAAATAAAAACAGGTAGCTACAGTTCTTGCTTTGCATCGCGGTGTTCATTATAGAACATCCTGCACCTTATTCGATGAGGAAAGGACCGAGATCCCTTCATCGGGAGTGACTCCTTTAGCAATAACTGGCAGATGCTACAACCCTCGGTTTGTCTTTGATCGCTTCTATAGTTTCCGCTTTGCACAGTGATATATATGATATATCCCGCATCTCATTCGACGAGGAAAGGGCCGACGATCCCTTCACCGGGAGTGACCCCTTTAGCAAAACTAGAAAAGCCTCAAAAACATTCAATTTAAAAACCATTTGATTCTACAACGATATCAAGTTCAAAGCGTTAAAGATTTTCTTAAAAATCATCTGCAACCCTCCGTCATTTTAGGAAGTAGAGTACTTAGTATTCGTGCTGTGTTTGTTGACCATAGTCAAGGCACAGTGTACGGTAGCTAAGTGATATCTTCCTACACCGCATATGATGCGATTAGTTAGGACAGTCGCGTGACTTTGTTGACCTTAGTTAAGGGTCATGTGGGTGGGTCTAATTAATCACGAAATGACGGGTAGAACTTGACTAGTACTTATGATTTGTTGACCTTAGTTAAGGTCATAAGTGCTAGGGGTAAAAACCATTATCGGGAGTTTCAAGTGTTGAAACTTGCAATGAGATTGCATACCTTCTATATGATAGTTGGATCCCGATACCCACTGTGAGTAATTGTTACTCCTGGGAGAGTTTTGCACTTTACAATTAGCCGATCAAGTAGGTGTCTAGAAAGGTGTCAACGGGGTTACGCCTCTGGGAAAACGAGGTTTACTGTAATTAGGTCCGTGCGAAAGCACGGGGAACCTCCCTCAAAGTACCGACACTGGCCTGGCTGAAAGATTGGCGAACTTGTAGAGTGTAATTAATCCCGGCTAGTCTTTCCTTTTAGGGTTTGAAGGAAGATTTGATAAAAACAATGGGAGCCATCCTGATTAGATAAAATATATAACCAATCTAATCTTCCAAGAGCGCACGCTGAGTGTTTTCTTCTCTCTCTCTCCTGGTAGCGACCATATCACGCCTTAATCAAGATAATAAAATGGATGTATTGACCGAACCCGCTTGTTATACTGAGCTGGGGAACGTTGGTCCCGCTCCAACTTATAATTGTTATAAGACAGAGCAGGAAATAAGGGGAATACCAAAATTCCTATGCCGCCCAAACGAAGAAAGTGCATATGATGCATCTCCTTCGGGTGTGTTCATTATAAAGAACTGTTTCTTAGTATCCTCTGCATCCTGGGTATTCGATACCGGATCAGGATCCCAGATATGTAATCTGTTACATAGGGCTTCAAAAGGGTAGAAAAACTGAGAAAGGGTGATAAGTTTCATGAGACAGAAAACGGGGCAAGTGTTGCAGCCAAGTCTGTTGGTCACTGTCACCCTGTATTACCAATACATTGATTCTGAACAAATGCTATTAGATACCGAACCTGATATACAAAATCATATCAGTCTCTTTATTAGTAAAGAAAGGATATAATTTTGTATTGATGGATAATGTTTTGAACATTTCCTATATCAAAAGTTGATCGGTTCAGGCACGTTATCTAAAAGCATTGACGTTCTAAATCAAACTACAGTTCCTAGTATACAGAACACACACAAGAGGAAAAGTTCAGAAATGAACGAATCATTCTTGAGGCATTGTAGACTAGGTCATATCAATGCGACCCGACTGGCTGAAGTTACATTTTAGATGCATATTTAAATCAGTTTGAATTTACATTTTGTGAAACTTGCCAGTCATGTCATAAAGATAAGATGACCATAGCTCTGTTTATTGGAAACAGAGGAAGAGTTAGTAAACTCTTGGGACTGATACATGATGATGTATGTAAGGTCTCCTGTCTACACATGCCAGGACTGGTTCTTTATACTTCATTATATTCTCTGATAATCTTTCAAGATTCAGTCGTATGTTCCTGTTGAAACATGAGTCCGAACCTTTTGAGATATTCACAGAATATAAGCAAGAAGTAGAGAACCAAAATACGGGTATAAGTATTATGGCCTTTGATGTGATCAAGGAGGAGAATACTTAAGCACGGAAATCCTGGTCCATTCTAAAAAGAATGAGATTCTCTCTCAGCATTACTCCTCTGAATACACCACAGCACAACGGTGTATCGGGGCGGAGCAATCACACAATATTAGATATCGTGTGCTCTATGATGAGTATTACTGAGTTACCTATTTCCTTTTGGATGTTATGCGCTTGAGAAGCTGCGTTCCTATTGAATTAGGTTCGAATCAAATCACTGCCTACCACTTCATATGTGATATGGAAAGGGAAGAGCCCATATCTTAAGTTAGTTAAGATTTGGGATTGTCCGGCCTATGTCAAAAGCAAAATCCGGACAAGATCGAGGCAAGGTCAGTTCTGTAGAACTGGAAAGGTTCCAGCTATACAAACTGCAACTGATGATCCGACAGAACCAAAGGATTCAATAGTCCCCGACGAACCTCAGCCTCTCCGCTGATCTGGTAGGGTTCCTCGCCTGCCTGAGAGATACCTCGGTTTCTCGATGACAGTGGGAGCAAGGATTGCATCATGAGATGATCACCCAACTAGTTTCGAGCAGGCCATCTAGAGTTGGGACTCTGTAAGAATGGCTGGATGCTTAGCGATCTGAGATGGAATCCTTATACACCAACAAAGTATGGACTTTGGTTGCGATATCTGAAGGGTTAAATCCCCATCAGGAGCAAGTATATCTTGAGAAGATTACTTGGTGTAGATGAAAAGTTGAGACTTTCAAAGCTAGACTTGTTAAAGGTTTTCGTCATCAACCGGGCGTGGATAATGATGAAACCTTTTCCAGTACCTATGCTTAAGTCCATCCAGATCCTACTTGTCACGGCTACATACCATGACTACGATATCTGGTGGTTGAGTGTCATGACTGCTTTTCTAAATGATGTTTTAGAAGAGTGCGTCTATAAGTACACAGCCAGAGGGTCTCGTAGACAGTGGGAGCAGCGGAAACGTGTGCAAGATGCTTTATAGGATAAAGCAGGCATCGCGGAGTTGGAACATCTGTTTTGATGGATTAGTCAAAGAAGTTGACATCATCAAAATGGTAGATGAACCTTGTATAAACAAAAAAGGTAGTAGGGAGTATGGTGACGATCCTCGTAGAGTACGTGGATGACATACTCTTATTAGGGAAGGAGTTTCCTATGCTACGCTCGATCAATCTCCGCTTATCACAATGATTTTCCATATAGGATCAAAGTGATAGCTCCTAAATCCTGTGTTTTCGTCTATGAGATAGATGTAATTGGATGCTAGGATACTCACTAGATGTAGTGAGATGGTATCAATTGATCCCGAGGAGAATCACTGGAAGAGTTCCAGGGTGATAAAGACGACTGAATGTCAGTCACAGGCATTGTCTTTACCCTCAGTAAAGGGACGGTATGTTGGAAAAGTTCCAAGCTAGATACCGTGGCAAACTAGACGATAAAGGCTGGTAACATCGCTATTAAAGATACTACCAAAGAGGCAGTTTGGGTGTATATTGGTTCATAAGATGAACTAGGTTCCTGCCATTGTATGACATTGGAAGTGTGGCTTCGGCCCTGGAACCCTGGTCCCATCAGTGACCCAGACATATTCTGAGGCAGCATCACCTGATCATGGAGATAGTTGATCTCCAGGGTGATCGAGGTTAGGAGAGCAGACTCAGAGGAGAACACGGCGGAACTACTCACGAAGGCCTTTTCCCAAAGAGAGACTTTTAGGGGATGGTTGAGTATTAGATACTACAACTACTGCTACAGATGGCCCTAGTGCAAGTGGGAGATTGTTAATTATATGTATGCCCTAGAGGCCATTACTGTACATTGGATGTATATTGTAGTGGATGCTGGGACATATATAGGTAGGACTTTCTTGCTCGACATGATAGTACGCTATCTGGTTGCTCTTTATCTTAACATGTATACTTTCTGTCTCTCTGTTACATGTTGATAAAGCCCTTAGGATGTGTACTCGACTTCCAGGACTATGATGCGGATCATACTAGTAGGGCCTGGGTAGTCCATGAGTACATCCTTCAATGTTCCTAGTCGTGGGAATATCGAGACGGGGCATCGATATTCCAGAGTAGACTAGCGTATATCTTCTCGACCCATGTGATGGGCGATGGATGATCCCATATCCATTGGTGTTTGACATCAGAGATGGTATACGGGTGCTCAGTGGAGACTGGGTACACTGAACGGACTCGCCGAGAACTCCCAGATGGTATTATACCTCACGTCAGATGGCAGTTCTCTGGTGACACTGGTACAGCTTAGTCTGTTGACCCGAGATCGTCATAGAGTCTTGTGTGTCTCCCACTGTGCTTTGATTTCCACCCTACCACGGCTCTACTGAGTCGTGCAAACAGGTGGTTTTTAGGTACAGTCCCGATTCACATGAAGGCAATGAGCGATAGGAGGGGATTCGTCTCTCCCGGTATTGGAGGTTGATGTTGCGCTATGCTCGACTGGCCATAACAGGAAATCCCTGGCCAGGGTTGCAGTGACCTACTGGTAAGTGTTATCAGTAGTTTCACACATGTCATGGACCTCACGTCGGCATGACTTATCGAGCTATTGGGGTCTGAAGTTTACCACCCCTAGGCGAGATATGCGACATATCAGACGAACAGACCGGACTGTACGGTAAGTGTTACTGGTTGGATTCACAGGAGTGTGAGCGGGCTTGCTCGTCGATCTTCTGATCGCTAAATACCCGGGTGGCCGTTACGTTTAGCAGACCGCTTGCGGCTTGTGGGTGCTTGATATGATCATCATCTGCTACCGGCGTAAGACGAGTCTTTACAGTCCTACACAGAGGTTTCCTGGCTCAAGCGAAACGAAATAGGAGCGCATATGAGATATGTGCGGGACCGAGAATAATGCGTGTATGTGATACCGTATTTCATTCTCGAGATGAATGTATTGATTGGTTATATGCGATATAACCTAGTTATCGAATCAAGGATCGATTCGATAAGCCGATACATTGGATACTAGCCGGTTATATGCGACATGACCGGATCATTGAATCAAGTGTTGATTTAATGATTTAATGTATAATTATATATTTGATATATTACTTTGCATTAACTAGTATTGGTTCATTTTAAAAGTATTTTCTCACTTGAATTGCACATTGTATATATGATATATTTTTTGTGCACATGATTGTATCATGTTTGATGATACATGCTTACTTGGTTAAGTGTAAAGAATTAAACCATGGTTAAACTAATGATTAGGGTTTTGGTTTTTCATTTACTCTTTTATCTATCTATTTATTTATTTCTTTTAGAAAAGAAGAAAATGAGAATGGTGGATTTTCTTTGTTTGCTAGCTGAAGATTCTTGAAGCTTTGAATTAGTCCACCATTCTTGTCTTATACTTAACCCTAACCATTCAAGTTAACCATGGTCCATTCTCTACAATTAACCAAGGGTTAATATATGATAAGTATTGATTTATTTATCCAATTAAAAAACACTTATCATTTTCATCTTCTTCTTCTTCATCTTCTTCTTCCATGAAGAAAGCTTGCTACATCAATGGCAAGTGTTGAAAACAAGTGAGAAATCCAATTCTAAAGTGAACCCACTTCCTATTTCTTCATCCTCTACCTCTTGCCAAGTAGTATACGGTGTTTCCTTCACAAGTTTTCATGACTTGATGAAGTGAGAGATTGATCTTGTGATGCCTCGACGTAGATCATCTTCGGCATCGAGCCGACGACCAAGCCCGCCCATTTCTTCGATGAAGCCGATGCTAGAGCCCAAGATACGATTTGGACAGCGAGGGGACTTCATCACGGAGCCATGGAGGTGGAGGACCGGATCTACAAAGGTTGTAGCCCCTTCCCTTTAGCTATATTTCCGTTTACTTGCTTGCATCGCCTTGTTTTCTAGTTAACGATCCGTATTAGGGTTTGTAGGCACTTGTAAAATTTTAATTGGCCATGTTTGATGCCTTGTGAGACTCCATTAGAGTGCCTAGGAACCCTACAGTTTTAACCTATGAGCGCACCGTGTGCCGTATCGGTTTTCCGGATTCGATTTTAATAGCGATTGTGATTTTTGTATTATTGCAGGTACCTTCGCGTGGATTCCGAGACGACGGAGCGTGGTGTCATCGACTTCGGCAAGTAAGGAGTAAGGTAAGTAGATATATATTTACGGGGGAAGTCGGGTGGATGGCGTATAGCACCCCCGTAAGTTTTTGATGGAAACCGATTCATAGAATATGGTTAAGAAAACCTAAATTAGAAAACTATGGATAGGGTTCGAAAGATAGTTAGAGATGATATGAATGATGGAATATGTATATCGAGAGATGAGATGAAAGCTTTAGGGATATGAAAAAGTGAATGTGAATTACGACTTATAGATATATAGTTGCACTAGAATAAGTATGAGTTTTAGAGTAACATGACATTTGATGTATAGGGTAGAATGTATAAATAAAATTGACTTGATGTGGGATAATGCGAGGATAAGAATTTACGATGTGATATGATGACTTGATGATATGTCGGTATACGGATGCGAGTCGATTGAGATGATTGATACATTTCCGGTCCTCTGATATGAGTTTGTTATGGATGTGACCTGAGACATAGGTATATAGATATATATAGAATGTCGTGAATCATGAGTGATATGACGTACGAGACACTAGGTCCGTACCCCTCATTGTCATATAGGATGATAGGATCCCCGATGGTTTAATGCCGCCGTACGATGGTTTACTGTACGTGACGAGTTTTATGATGACTGATCCATACCCTTGACTAGAGGATGTAGTACGATGGATTATACCGTACGTGATGTTGTGAGGCTGGATGCCGATTGATAGATTCACCGACTCGGTCATGTTAGATACGTATACCTTATAGCTTTTAGCTGACGATTTACCATATGCCGCATTCATGTTATTCTTATTGCATTGCATATACCTGTGCTAGTACACCTACACCATTATCGATGATGCGTATGTTACACTTACACAGATTTGCCGGCTCACACACTTCATCATCGATAATTGCCATGTCACTACAAAGTAGAATTGCTGCATCTTGATATGACCCCTTGCATAATTTACTTGCTATAGTTACCTATGCACTTTTATACGATATTGCATTTGACTTTGGAGAATTTGGGAATCGCAGGATATATTTCAAAACTAGATTCATTTAAAAGAGCGGTTTTTCCTCGATATGTGCATATTACTGTTCCATGTTGCATGATATACGGATATGCTTATATTCTGTTATATGTCGCATACATCATGCTTTACGATTATACGCATTGAGATATGCTTTTTTCATTAGATTTCTGGATTTGAGAACCGTGGGTATTTCAAAAGAAAGTATGTACTGTTTTTAAATACCCGGTTTCTCTTGATATGATATTTCAGTGCGTCCACCATGCATTTTCTCGGTTTTGAGACGTGTGACAGTGATACCCGATTCGTGGAGATGGATGAGGCCGATTGCGGGTACATGGTGGACCCGGTATGGTACCCCGGAGCAAGAAAGGTATGTTGTGCAGTAGACGATGAGCCTGACAGAGGGACTACTACCTACCGGTGATTGGTTGGACCTGGCGGTTATCCGGAGGATACCGACAGGAGTCGAGAGATAGATGTGGGCCGATTCGTTCTGCCGGAGCCCGCGGGCCGATCTCGCAGACAGAGCTCGAGGGCCGATCCGGACTGACGGTGCCCGAGATATGAGGATTTACGTATCGATGCTGGACACGGGTTTCATGATGTTTCGAGTGTCGATACTGGACACTCAAGTTCCATGATTTTGATGTGTCGCGAGGGACACACGTTGATTTATATCCTCATACTTCCATGCATATGCTTTATGATATTTACATGCATGATGTTGTTGTGTTATTGGTTGACACGTGGATGAGATCCACATGCATACATACATTGATTATATGGTTGGATGATACCCACATGCATACGGACTTGATTATATTGTTAGCACAGATGTAGATACGGTCACCTTAGATATCATAGTATTACCCTTATTATATAGTTGACCTAGGAAATCGTTATTTTATTCGATTTCTATCTGTTGATGTTTTCTACTCACGAGTTGGCAACTCACCCCCGTTATGCCACAGTTCTTGCAGGTTGATCGCTTGGATCAGTAGTGGTATCGCTGGCACACAGTTGCAGACGGGTGTTTTGCCTTGATAGGAGGTACATGCTGGATCGTACCCCTCTTGTATTTATTATTCATATTGTATCTAGTCAACTCCATCAATCAAAACTAGTAATTGTATATGTAGTTGGACTTAGAAAGTCTTGTAGTTGCGAGACTTGAACGATAGGGTATATGTCCGCTTGGTGGGTTGATATCTCGCTTTATTCATTATCTTTAGTGGTGAACTTCGCCGTTGGGTGTCGTATACTTGCTTTATTACTTGCATGGTTGTGAGTCCGCTGGTTGGCGAAGAGCTAGCTCCCGCTTGGGGATTTCTTTATTATCATCTTGTATTTGTGGTTTTGGATCAAAATATACAAAGGAGGTGCTGCCAAAATTTTCAAAAGACGTAACATGTTTTCTAACTAATAAAATCCACTTGCATTTTCCATGTTCTATTATCCATCCAATTAATAAAACGTTTGTTTTCATTATACCTTTATTTCAAAACTTCACCTCTTTTATTTTCTTAAAAAGGTTTAGATTTCTAGGCTTCGGCTTACTTGAATTACGTTACGCTTTTAGACGTTGCGTGATTTAAGTGTCGGTCACGAGCTAAATTTCGGGTCATGACACAAATACATCCTTTAATTCTTCCTAGTCGAGGGAGTATCGAGATGGGGCATCGATATTCCAGTGTAGACTTGTGTGTACGATTCTTGACCCTGTATGGGGCGATGGTTGATCCCACAACTATTGGTGTTTGATATCAGAGAATGTGCACAGGTGCTCATTAGAGAATGGGTACACCGAAAAGGACTTGCCGAGAATTCCTAGATGGTATTATACCTAATGTCAGATAGCAGTTCTCTGGTGACACTGGTACAGGTTAGTCTGTAAACCCAAGATCGTCATAGAGTCTTCTGTGATTCCTACTGTTCTTTAATTTCCATCATACCACGTTCAAGAGAACGTGCAAACCGGTGGCTTTTGGGTACAGTCCCGAATCACATAGAGGCAATGAACGATAGGAAGGGTTTCGTCTCTCCCGGTATTGGGGGTTGATGTTGCGCTGTGCACGATTGGCTATAACAGGAAGTCCTTGGCCAGGGCTGCTGATGAGATTTACTGGTAAGTGTTATCAGTAGTTTCTCGACCCGTTATGAGCTTCACATTGGCATGACTTATCAAGTTACTGGGGTCTGACGTTTACCACCCCTAGATTTGATATGAGACATATCAGACGAAGAGACCGGACTGTACGGTAGTGTTACTTGATTGGATTCGCAGGAGTATGAGCATGCTTGCTTGTTGATCTTCTGATCGCTCAATATCCGGATGGCCGTTACGTTTAGCAGATCGCTTGCGGCTTGTGGGTGTTTGATATGATCATCACCTACTGCCGGCGTATTGACGAGTCTTTAGAGTCCTACACAGAGGTTTCCTGGTTCATGCGAAATGGAGTAGGAGCACATATGTGATATTTGCGGGACCGAGATTAATGCGCGTATGTGATACCGCATTCTATTCTCACAATTTATGACATCGTTCGGTTATATGTGATATAGCCGGGTTATCGGATCAAGTGTTAATTTAATAAGTTGTTACATTTGATATTAATCGGTTATATGTGATATAGCCGGACTATTAAATCAAGTGTTGATTTAATAATTTAATGTACAATTATATATATTTGATATATTAAATTACATTAACTAATATTTGCTCACTTAAGTATTTCTCTTTCTCACTTTTGATACATTAATATATATGTGATATATGTTAATTGTATTGTTTTCATTGCACACAAAAATATATATTGTTGTGTCATGCTAGGTTACACATGCAACATGGATGTATGAGACTTACACCATTCTAGGTTAATGTTAGGGTTTTATTTGTTCTAAGTAATTCAAATAACTTGGAAATTAGTCATGGTTGAGCTTGGTTGGAAGCTAGTAGAACCATTGACTAAGTCCACCCTTTTTGTTTTGCTTAAGATATTTATTAACCTAACTATTATCCTATGCCATGGTAAAGTCTCTACAAGGGTTAGTGTATGTCATATACTCACCCATGGTTGCATTTCTAACCTCATCTCTTTTGTTCATCACTTCATCTTCTTCTTCCTTTTGAAACTCTCTTGCTTTTGAAAAAGTGATGAAATATTGTGAGAAAAATAAATCTAAACTGAGCCCATTTCCTACATCATCATTCTCTACTATATTAGCCATTTAGTTTAGGGTGTTATCTTCACCAATCTACCATTTAGTGAAGAGGTAGCATGAGCTTGAGTCTCCTCGACGTAGATCATCTTCGGCCTCGAAGACTTCAAGCAAGCTTGTTCATTTCTTCATGTGAAGCCTTACTAGAGTTTGGGTGTTCATTACTTGGAGCGAAGGGTCTACTACACGGAGCTTTAGAACTGAAGGAGCGGTCTACAAAGACTGTATTCCATATTCACTTAGTGTAATGTTTAATTACTTGCTCCAAAACCCTAATTCTCTAGTTCGATTCTAAGTTTGAGTTCATTAGCACACTAAAATTTTAAAATTGTATACTTGATGCCCCTTTAAATCCTAGTGAGAGTGCTAATAAACCCCAACAATATAATTACCAAACTACCCCCAAAAGATGACCTAGAGACGACATGACATGGCCGCGGAACCGCTGCCCAAAAGGCCTATTGTCTGTGGTTCCGCGGTCGTTTGGAGGGCTTAGTGTGTCGTTTTTCTGGGGCTTCCTCGTGTTGCTTTGTTCTTCTGTTCTACAGGTTTAAAATTGAAAAATGGTTCAAAATATATTCAGATTTTCAATAGTCGAAAGTGGTTATACTTTTAATCTTTTTGACATTTATCTCCCTCGAGTTCCGCGCACCTCTTGATCTTTGCGCTGCCCCTCTCAGGTTCTGTGCTTGTCTGAGACACGAATGACCACTGTTATTTGTCTTGTCTCTTGAACTGGTAAGCGGCACTGGACGGGCGTAGGTGACCGGAACCCGGATTTTATCTGTTTTTAGAAGATGTTCTGGATTTTGGTACAACTGTGGAGATTTTGCGTGATTTGCATTATTTTAGACTAGGAACCTGTAATCTGTAATCATGTAGTAAATATGGATCAAAAGTATCTACCTATAAATAAAAGAGCAGAAGAATGGAAAGTATTAAATGCAATATTCTGGTGTGATCACATTGGTGTGTTGCACCTAAGATTGTATATAGGTGCTTATTAGAAGTGAGTATACTGGACGAACTCGTCGACAACTTCTAGATGGTACTATGCCTATCGTCAGATAGCAGTTCTCAGTTGATATGAGTAC
This sequence comes from Agapanthus africanus, assembly GCA_030015575.1. NCBI lineage: Eukaryota > Viridiplantae > Streptophyta > Magnoliopsida > Asparagales > Amaryllidaceae > Agapanthus > Agapanthus africanus. The sequence goes on from JASDDO010000026.1 coordinate 495,337,636, forward strand.
AGGTAGTCTGTTGACCTGAGATTGTCATTTGTCTCATGTGAGCTCCCACTGTACTTAAATTACTACTCTACCACGGCTCTACTGAGTCGTGCAAATATTTTTTAGTTGGGTACAGTTTCAAGCCACATGGAGGCAGTGAGCGATTTTCAAGGATTCGTCTTTCTCGGTATAGGGAGTTAGTGTCGCGCTGTGTTCGGTTGGCCATCAGCATAAGCTTATGTCCATGACGGATGGGATTTACTGATCAGAGATCAGTAGTTTCTCGGTTGGTAGTAGACTTGACACCAGTATGACTTATCGGGTTATTAGGGGTCTGACGTTATCCACCCCCTAGATCCGGTATGCGACACTCTTATACGAATAGACCGAATTGTACAAAGATTGTCACTCACCGGCTCAGTAGGGATACAGACGAGTTTGCTTGTCGACCTTCCATTCGTTCAATACCTAGTTAGCCATTACGTACAGTTAGTGCCATTGACGTGCTTATGGTTACACTAACTGCCAGCGTATTGTCGAATTTTTAGAGTTCCATATAGAGGGTTTCCCGGTTCAGGCGAAACAATGTAGTATGTCCATATTTTCATACGCACTCAGGTTCGATTAAATACGTGTATTTGATGCACGCACATTAATCGAGAGTTTTGATTTTTCTAGTGGCTTTGAATGATAGCCAGTTTGATCACATATGTGATATGTGAGCTAGTATTATATCTCTCATTTTTTCTCTTTTGGTATTCACATTTTGATACGAATACGGGTATTCGTATTTGATAAAAATATGGGTATTTGTATTTTGATACGAATACGGGTATTTATAGAAATACGAGTATTTGTATGAATACAGGTATTTGTATCTTGATTCGAATGCGGATGTTTTTAAGAATACGGTATTTATACGAATACAGTTATATGTATTTGATACATATTTAGGTATATGTATATGTGTATGTGTGAGTGTATTTATACACATTCTTTCTATTCTTTTATGGAAGAAATGTGAAAAGTGTGGGCTTGCGACTTACAAGGGTAAGTCACAATTCCACCGACCGCTTCATAAAGGATAAGAGTGAGAGAGGGGGGGGGGGATTTTGATTAAGTATTTTTTTTATTACATCTTCATCCTCTTCACTCTCTTCTTCTCTTTGATGTTTTGCTTCTACTTTGAGAAAAGAAATTAGAAAAGAGAGAAAACTTGAGATTCACCACTACATCACTATCACAATCAATTTCTAGAAAACTTGGTATGTAATTTGCTTTACTTGTTGATTTAGTGTGAAACAAGAGCTTGTTATCAGATTCTCTCGGGTAGATCATCTTCGATGAGGAAAATCGGCTTGCAAGCTTATTCCCAACGACTTCGGAGCCAAATTAGAGTCCATGGAGTGGTGTAGGGATCTTCCGAAATTGCACAGACATGCTACAAAGGTAGCTAACCCTCTTAACCTTGTATGTTTGTTATCTAGTTTAGTGTTTGGAATCGACTCTAGGATTTTGGTCACTTGTGCTTACTTAAAAGTTTTTTTGTTTTCGCCTTGGCTGTGAGAAATTGCATAGACGTGCTACAGGGTTTTCTACGTTCTTTTGCACTCTCACTAAGTTTTATAAAGCATTGAGTATGCAATTTTAAAAATCTAGAGAGCAAAGCAACCCAAACCAAGGATCTAACAAGAGAATTAGGGTTAAACTAAGCATGTAAACAACTTTACTCTAAGTGAACAAGGAATACAACCTTTGTAGACCGGTTCTTCACTTCTAAAGCTCTGTGTAGTAGTTCCTTAGCTCCAAGTGGTGGTCTCCCGGACTCTCGTTAGGCTCCACTAGACGAAAGGAACAAGCTTGCTCAAGGATCTTCGAGGTCGAAGATGATCTACGTCGAAGAATATCTAACTCAAGCTACCTCTTCACTAATTGAGAATTAGTGAAGCAAACAACCTATACTAAATGGATAGTTTGGTATAGATTGATGAAGTAGGAGTTTTGCTCACTTTAGAATTAATTTTCTCCTTTTCTTTTTCTTCTCACTCAAAGCAAGAGAGCAAGGAAGGAGATGAAGAAGAAACTCAAGTGATCTCAAGTAATTAACCATGGATGAGAAAATATCTCATATAACTCATTTAGAGACTAAACCATGGCTAAATATAATGGTTAGGTTAATAAATATTTAGAGTAAAACAAAATTAGTGGACTAAATTCAAGGCTTCTATATGCTTCCACAAACATCTTAGCCATGCTAATTTCCACCTAATTTTGATTTTTCTCTTAATATTTAAACACCCAAATTATCTTAAATTAGGTATGAGTCTAATACACCCAAGTCCAATGTATCAACTAGCATGAAACAAAATAAATACATTAATATATATCACATATATATTTGTATGTATTTTAAGAAAACATTTTCTTAAGTGAGCTAATATTAGTTAATGTATATTAATATATCAAATATATAATTATACATTAAATTATTAAATCAACACTTGATTTAATAATCCGGCTATATCACATACAACCGACTAATATCATATATATGTATATCAAATATATATACGACAAATTATCGAATCAACACTTGATTCAATAATCCGGTTATATCACATATAACCTATATCGCGAGATTAGAATACTGTATCACATACATGTATCAATATCGGTCTCGCACATATCATAATTTGCCCTACTTCGTTTCGCATGAGCTAGGAAATCTCTGTGTAGGACTCTAAAGACTCGTCAATACGCCAGCAGTAGGTGATGATTATATCATTCACCCACAAGCCGTCAGCGGTACAAGCTGGACCTAACGGCTACCCGGGTGTTGAGCGATCAGAAGATCAACAAGAAAGCTTTTCCATACTGCCGTGAATCCAATAAGTAACACTACCGTACAGTCCGGTCTTTTCGTCTGATATGTCGCATATCTAGCCTGGGGGTGGTAAACGTCAGACCCCAATAGCTTGATAAGTCATGCCGATGTGAGGATCATAACGGCTCGAGAAACTATTGATAACACTTACCAGTAAATCTCAGCAACTCTGGCCAGGGATTTCCTGTTATGGCCAGTCGAGCACAGCGCAACATCAACCCCCAATACCGGGAGGGATGAAACCCCTCCTATCGCTCATTGCCTCTATGTGACTCGGGATTGTACCCAAAAACCACCTGTTTACACGCTCTTTTGAACGTGGTAGTATGGAAATCAAAGCACAGTGGGAATCACACAAGACTCTATGAGGATCTCGGGTCTACAGACTAACCTGTACCAGTGTTACCAGAGAACTGCTATCTGATGATAGGTATAATACCATCTAGGAGTTCTCGGCGAGTCCTGTTCGGTGTATCCTGTCTCCACTTAGCACCCGTATACAATCTTTGATGTCAAACACCAATGGATCTGGGATCATCTATCACCCATCTAGTGGATCAAGAAACGTATACGCTAGTCTACTCTGGAATATCGATGCCCTGTCTCAATACTCCCACGACTAGGAACAGTTAAAGGATGGACTTATAGACTACCCTGTCCCTACTAGTATGATTTCCACATAGTCCTGGTAGTCAAGTACACATAATAAGGGCTTTATCAACATGTAAGAGAGAGACAGTATAAAGATACAAATATACATGTTAAGATAAAGAGCAACCAGATAGCATACCATCATGTCGAGCAAGAAAGTCCTCTCTATATATGTCCAAGCATCCACTATAATATACAATCATGTACAATAATGGCCTCTAGGGCATACATACAACTAACAATCTCCCACTTGCACTAATGCCAGTTGTTGTAGTATCTCATACCCAATATCCTGAAGAGTCTCTCAAACTGTATGTGGGGTATGGCCTTTATGAGTGGATCCGCCCTGTTATTCTTCGTGTCAACTCTCCTGACCTCGATCTCTCGGCGATCAACTATCTCCCGGACTTCAGAATATGCCTGGATCGCTGATGGGATCTGGGTTCCTTGGCCAAAGCCACTGCTCCATTGTTATCACAATACAAAGGTATTGGATGCTCGATGGACGGAACCACACCAAGTTCGGTTATAAACTTCTTCATCCAGACAGCCTCTTTGGCGGTATCGTTGGCAGCGATGTATTCAGCCTCCATCGTCGATTCTGCCGTGGTATCTTGCTTGGAACTCTTCCAACATACCGCCCCTTCATTGAGGGTGAAGACAAAACCCGAGACCGACCTAGAGTCGTCCTTATCACTCTGGAAGCTCGAATCGGTAAAGGACTCCACTTGGAGTTCACCGTTACCATACAAAAAGAACATTTCTTTAGTCTTTCTCAAGTACTTAAGAATGTTCATCATAGCTGTCCAGTGATTCTCCCCAGGATCCGATTGATACCTGCTTACAACACTAAGTGCGTATGCTACATTTGGTCAGGTACATAACATCGCATACATGATAGACCCAACTGCCGAAGCATAGGGTATCCCTTGCATGCAAGCCCTCTCCAAATCAGTCTTAAGGGACATCTCTTTGGAGAGAGTGATTCCTGAGATTGTGGGTAAATTCTCTCGCTTGGAATCATCCATACTAAACCTATTTAGTATGGTGTCAATGTACCTGGTGTTGGCTATAGTCCCCTCAAGACAATTATCATAGTCGCAAGCAGGCGATTATGATGATTGAGGGAGGACCTATAACGGTAGAACAGTTTTACTCAAGATGATAGTATGCCATCTGATTTGTCTTTATCATCATGTACATGCTTCAGGTGGTATTACAGATCACTATTACATGTTGATAGAGCCCATAGGATTCTTGCTTGACTACCAGCATTATGATGGCGATCATATACGTGGGAGCTGGGTGGTCTATAAGCACATCCTTAAATGTCCCTAGTCGTGGGAGTATCGAGACTGGGCATCAATACTCCAGAGTAGACTAGTGTATATTGATCGAGACCCCGAAGAGGGGTGGTGTCCGGTCTCACAAGCCAGTGGTGTCAGTTTGTTCACCTAAGATAGTATACAGGTGCTCATTGGGTTATGAGTACACCGGACGGACTCGCCGGGAACATGCTAGTTGGTATTATACCTATTGTCAGATAGCAGTTCCCAGGTGACATGTGTACAGGTTAGTCTGTCGACCTAAGATTGTTATTTTCCTCATGTGAGTTCCCACTATGCTTTGATTAATACCTTTCCACAGCTCAAAGGAGTCGTGCAAACAGGTTTTAGTTGGGTACAGTCCCGAGCCACATGGAGGCAGTGAGCGGATCGTCGGGGATTCGTCTCTCCCGGTATTGGGGGTTGATGTCGCGTTGCGCATGGGTGTCCATCACTAGAAATCCTTGGCCAAGGTTGTCGAGAATTGCTGATCTAGGATCAATAGTTTCTTAGGTGGTGATGGGTTACATTCCAACATTAAATGTCACGTTATTAGTGTTAGTTATATGTATGCCCTAGAGGCCATAACTGTACATGCGATGTATATTGTAGTTGATACTTGGACATATATAAGGAGGAATTTCTTGCTCGACATGATAGTATGCTATCTAGTTGCTCTTTATCTTAACATGTACACTTATTATCTATCTATTACATGTTGATAAAGCCCTTAGGATGAGTACTTGACTACCAGGATTATGATGCAGATCATACTAGTGGGGATAGGGTAGTCGATAAGTACATCCTTCAAATCTTCCTAGTCGTGGGAGTATCGAGACAGGGCATCGATACTCCAGAGTAGACTAGCGTATACGCTTCTCGACCCATATGATGGGCGATGGATGATCCCACATCCATTGGTGTTTGACATCAGAGAGATGGTATACGGGTGCTCAGTGGAGACTGGGTACACTTAACGGACTCGCCGAGAACTCCTAGATGGTATTATACCTATCGTCGGATAGCAGTTCTCTGGTGACACTGGTACAGGTTAGTCTGTAGACTCGAGATGGTCATAGAGTCTTGTGTAATTCCCACTGTGCTTTGATTTCCACCATACCACGGTCAAGATATCATGAAAATAGGTGGTTTTTGGGTACAGTCCCGAGTCACATGGAGGCAATGAGCATAGGAGGGGTTTCGTCTCTCTCGGTATTGGGAGTTGATGTTGCGCTATGCTCGATTGGCCATAACAGGAAATCCCTAGCCAGGGTTGCTGAGATTTACTGGTAAGTATTATCAGTAGTTTCTCGAACCATTAAGGACCTTGCATCGGTATAACTTATCAGGCTATTGGGGTCTGACGTTATACCACCCCCAGGTTGTGATATGCGACATATCAGGCGAAGAGACCGGACTGTACGGTAGTGTTAGTGATTGGATTCGCAGGAGTACGAGCATCCTTGCTTGTTGATCTTCTGATCGCTCAATACCCGGGTGGCCGTTACGTTTAGTAGACCGCTTGCGGCTTGTGGGTGTTTGATATGATCATCACCTACTGCCGGCGTATTGACGAGTCTTTAGAGTCCTACACAGAGCTTTCCTGGTTCATGCGAAACGGAGTAAAAGCACATATGTGATATGTGTGGGACCGAGATTAATGCGATATATGATACCGCATTCTATTCTTGCGAGTTTTGATATTGTTCGGTTATATGTGATATAGCCGGATTATCGGATCAAGTGTTGATTCGATAAGTTGTTGCATATGATATTAGTCGGTTATACACAGTATAGCCAGATTATTAAATCAAGTGTTGATTTAATAATTTAATGTATAATTATATATTTGATATATTACATTACATTAACTAATATTAGCTCACTTAAGTAATTCTTTTTCTCACATTTGATATACTTTACATATATGTGATATATGTATTGTTTTCTTTTTTGCACACTAAATATATATGTGATATATAAAAGTGTGTCATGCTAGGTTACACATGCAACATAGTTGTGTGAGACTTACACAATACTAGGGTTAAGGTTAAGGTTTTATTTATTATTAAGTAAATTCAAAATGGTGGAATTAGTCATGATTAGGGTTTGTAGAAACTTGTAGAACCATTGACTTTGTCCACCTCTTTTGTTTTACTTAAAGATATTTATTTACCCAACCTTTAACCCTTAGCCATGGTTTAGTCTCTACAATATTTAGTGCATGACCTACACTCACCATGGTTGCCTTTCTAACCTCACAGGATTATTCTTTCATCATTTGCTTCTTCTTCTTCTTCCAAAAGAAAATAGTTTTCTAGGGTTTGAAAAGGCGATGAAAAATTGTGAGAAAATTAAATCTAAAGTGAGCCTACATCCTACTTCATCATCCTCTACTATTAGCCATTTAGTTTAGGGTATTTGCTTCACTAATCTCACCATCAGTGAAGAGCTAGCATGAGTTCGAGTCTCCTCGACGTAGATCATTTTCGGCCTCGAAGACATTGAGCAAGCTTGTTCGTTTCTTCAAGTGAACCCACTCAAGAGTCCGGGAGTTCACCATTCTGTTGGGATGTGGTGGCGCCCCGGCCGTCTAACCGACGCCAAATGCGAAACAAAAACTTTTTACGAAACCGGCGCTACCGCGACCCAAATACCCGGATCGTTCCATTAACCGTAAACTAGAAAAATGTAAAGAGTTTGAAAAGATTATACCGATTGATCCGTGTCGTTCGGTCTTCAATCTCCGCGCCAAACCCCCCGTTGTTGCGCCGACGAAGTTCGCTCCCCGAGTGATACTCTCCCACTGCGACTGTATGTACATTGGAACCATTTCCAACGCGGAGAGTATGGTCACCTATCTTCAAAACTTTGCTATTTCTCAGCCCCTGCATTGAATTGCAAATGTGAGAACCTGAACCGGTATCCAATACCCAGGAAGCAGAGTTTATTAAAAAACAGTTTTCTGTCACAAACGCACTTGAAGCAGAAGCATCACCATGCTTCTTCTTGAGACTTAAGTACTCCGTGCAATTGCGCTTCCAATGTCCTGTCTTATGGCAATGAAAATATTCGCCCTTCCCCGAGTCTCCAGCCTTGGACTTTCCCTTTCCCTTCACCTTTTTAACTCCGCCCTTAGGATTAGTGGGTTTCTTCTTTTTCTTTCCCTTGGCCTTAGCTTTCGGGCGAGAAGAGGAAGACTGTCCAATAGTCATAACGGGAGTTTTTGCTAACTTCATAGTGCTCTCTGCACTCCTTAACATATTAAGGAGTTCAGGGAGTTCCTTCTCCATGCCATGCATGTTGAAGTCCACTAATGAACTGAGCAAAGGTGGAGGGGAGGGACTGCAGAATAATATCTATATATTGTTCATTGTCCATCGTCCATCCAAGGTCCTCAAGCTCTTCTATAAGAGCTATCATTTTCAGAATATGTTCTCCTACTGGTGTGCCAGGGGCCATTTGCATCTGAAACAATTTCCTTGATGCTTCGTATCGTAATACGCGGGATTGCTCCCCATACAACTCCTTTGTATGGAGCAATATACCGTGAATTTCCATGTCCTCGTGCTGCTTTTGATGTGTGCTGTCCATCGATGCAAGCGCGAGGCATTTGGCCGTGGCACAGTCAGCGTCCCATGTCTTGCGGACTTCAATGTCCGCAACTGAGGATTTTGGACCAGGGATGGGCGGGGCTGAAGCCGTGAGGACATATGATACTTTATCATAAGTCAAGGCGATTTTCAGATTCCTCAGCCAGTCTTTATAGTTGGTCCCATTCAGTTTGTTTTTATCTAGTAGAAGCTTGAGTCCAGTCATGGGTATCTGCCATTAAGAGAGAGAAAAGATTACACTCAGCGAAAGCTCTTGCATAGATTAGATTGGTTATTATCTTGTCTAATCGATGTTTCCCACTGCTTTTATCGAGTTTTTCTTTCAAACCTTAAAAAGAAAAACTAGCCAGGATTAATTACAGTCTACAACTTCGCTAACCGTTCAGCCAGGCCAGTGTCGGTACTTGAGGGAGGTTCCCCGTGCTTTCGCACGGACCTAATTAGAGTAAACCTCGTTTTCCCAGAGGCGGAGCCCCGTTAACACCTTTCTAGACACCTAATGAGTTAGCTAATTGTAAACTGTAAAACTCTCCTAGGAGCAACTATTGCCCACAGTGGGATCGGGATCCAACCATCACATGGAAGGTATGCAATCTCATTGCAAATTTCAACTATTGAAATTCCCGATGTGGTTTTTACCCCTAGCACTTATGACCTTAACTAAGGTCAATAAATCATAAGTACCAGTCAAGTTCTACCCGTCATTTCTTGATTAATTAGACCCACTCATATGACCCTTAACTAAGGTCAACAAAGTCATAAGAATGTCCTAATTAATCTGCATCATATGCAATGTAGGAAGACATCACTTAGCTACCGTACACTACGCCTTAACTATAGTCAACAAACGTAGTACGAATACTAAGTACTCTACTTCCTAAAATGACGGAGCGTTGCAGATGATTTTTAAGAAAATCTTTAACGCTTTGAACTTGATATCGTTGTAGAATCAAATGGTTTTCAAAAGGAGTGGTTTAAGCTCCGCAGTTTTGAAATCTAGCTTTTTCATAAATAGCCGAGTGGTTTTCAAATCCGATTCTACAACATCTTTTTAGGTTTATTTTCTTTATATTAATCACATTAATGTAATCCCATCATTTAATTCCTTAAGCCAATCACAGAAAAGAAACGAAAATAACACGTACGCTTATGCCATCCGCATTCGCCGCAATGTTCCGTTATGCACCGTTAGATTACTTAACTAACGGCATACCGGAACGGGACTAGTGCGGGTGTAAAACATAAGCAACGTCTACTATATATCATATATATAATATGCCATTCGTCTCAGATATCACAGAACACAGGCAGCAGAAATAAAGATATAACGTGGGATATACTAGGACGTCCGTATTTAGTATTTAGCCAGAATAGAAAATACGGATTCCACAGTCGCGATGAATAGCCAAGCCCACACCCTGGACCCCTACTAGAGCGGCAAGTGACCCTACCAATTCTGGAGTTTTGGAGACCCGGTCTCGACTCCTCGAGATGGCCTCCCACTGAACCCCAGAACCCGGTCATCTGTGCTCCCCTCCTTGGGTCCATCCTAATGCGGAAAAGTAAATAATATACAACACTGGTGACACAACCTCAATCCGGAAGTGCCCCAACTAAAAGAATATTACATTACATTTGAATTTACATGAATGAAAATATAAAACTCTCATCTCACATAAAAACCCCCCGGCTATTCAATCGCGACAATCCTGCACATCATATCTCAGCAACACATAATATCTCATATCACCAACGTAAGTAAGTATGCATACCCCAATTGTCGTTGATGTATAGCAACGAAACCGGCGATATCGTACATACTACACTTACGGTCACAGAAAAGAAAGTGTAAAACTACAATATTTGGAATCCACATTCTCTTTAGACATCATAAATGCGAAATTTCACATATTTCGTATTTCATGCCTAAACTATATGAATTTCACATATTGTATCACATTCCAGATAAACAGACAGTATTAAAGTTTTCGAACGAACAATCAAGTACTCAAGATTCACTAAAGCTCAACCCTTGAGCAGGGTTCAAAAAATCCGGAGTGTGACACAGTAGTAGCGGTCCAGCCGTAGAAGGGTCAAGCCAACGCCTCACATGTGGCACGCTGTACTGCCCCAAACCCTAAGGTTCAAAGGGCAGTTCAAGACGGTCACATAATCGAGTTAAGGTTTGTTGTCTTCTAGAGGGACCACCACAAAAAGACTTGTACGTATTTCCAAAGTATTTAAATCCCGTGAACAGTGAGCAAATGATACTCGTTCAAACACTTCAATACTTTCTAATTTACCCGGAAAAGCCACGAAATCAAAATTCCGATCGAATCGACGAGTCCAAAACCATCTCCAGAATTTTTCAAAACTAAATACAGATTAAAAATACCCTAAAAAATATACAAGCAGATTCCAGAATTACTGTAAAAAAATTATCCATGAATTGATGTATACGGCCGCGGAACCGCGGCTTAAGCAAGCTTAGGCCGCGTTTCCGCGGCAACAATTACTGTTCATTGAATAATTTTTGTACCGTAATCCTTATTTTTACCTGCTGAATTTTTTACATATTTTTAATTCTGAAAAATGTCAAATTTTAGAAAATTTCCAGAGAGCACTCTAAAATGTCGTATTTCGGTTCGATCGGAGTTTTAACTTCGTAAAAAGGGCGCCTAATGTTCGAGGTCGGCTCTGATACCAATGTTAGGTTTGTCTAGCATCCTATAATGAGTTTTAAAGCATCACATGTCCCAAAGTTTAAATTTTGATGGTGCTAAACAAGCATGCAAAGGAATCGATCCTAGAAAATTAGGGTTATGAAACTTAAAGCGAACAAAACTAGGGTTTCGAGACTACAACCTTTGTAGCTCCCTTTCGCTGGACTCCTTGGTGTCTTGGGTGTTGGAAGAAGGTCCTCTTGAAGTCCTCTCACGTCCACGACGATCCACCCGGAGTTCCCCGTCCAAGCTCGCAACTTCGAGAATCGAAGAGAACACTCTAAACAAGTTGGCTAAACTTGTGCAGAATGATGTTGTGGTTTAGAATCTCACTTCAAAAACCTTTCTTTAAGTGTGTTTTACTCACTAGGAAAAACTAGAGAGCAAATGGTGAAGGAGGATGAAGATGGAGGCTTTCTTTTTTTAACAAGAGATGAAAAATGATAACCCACACAAGAAATGAAATATATCCTTTTATATTTTATTCCTTCTCACTATGAACCATGGTTAAAATGATGGAGACATTATTTAACTTGAGTTTTAAATCATAAAGAGAAGGATAAGTCAAGGTTAGAGGTAGGTGAGCTTGGTTAGGTTAAAAGAAAAATGTAGAAGCTAGAAAGAATTATCCTTTTCTTTTCAATTTTGATTTAAATACAAAATCAAATAATAATCCATCACTTAATACATGGTGTGAGTCTTATATTGCCACCATTTCCATGTGTAAACAACCATGATAGATGGGTGTATGTATGTGTGTATGTATGCACATCCATATGTGCATGAAACAAGATAGAAAGAAAGAAACACATACATACATGCATACATCCATCATGTCCAAGAAAGGTTTTAAGTGAGAAAACTAATGGTTAAGTGATAAATCAACACTTGATTTATCAATCCGGCCATATCACATACGACCCTACCAAAAGCAAGCCGCCCGATCAATGTTCGGTATCCCATACGCGCATTTTAATCGGGTGCATGCGCATATCGCATACGCGCACCACAACGTTTCGCCTGGACTGGGTAACTCCTTTGTGGGACTCTAAGACTCGTCAATACGCCGGCAGAGGGTGATGATCATATCAAGCACCCCCAAGCCGCAAGCGGTCAGCTAAACGTAACGGCCACCCGGGTATTGAGCGATCAGAAGAAGACAAGCGAACCTACTACAACTCCCGTCGAGCCAACCGGCAACACTACCGTACAGTCCGGTCTCTTAGTCAGATATGCTGCATATCGAGCCTAGGGATGGTCACGTCGACCCTAATAACTCAATAAGTTGTGCCGGTGAATGGTCTATAACAGATCGGGAAACTACTGATAACACTTATCAGCAAATCTCAGCAGCCCTGGCCAGGGACTTACTGATATAACCAGTCGGGCACAGCACAACATCAACCCCCAATACCGGGAGAGACGAAACCCCTCCTATCGCTCATTGCCTTCGTGTGTCTCGGGACTGTACCCAACAGCCACCTATTTGCACGACTCAGTAGAGCCGTGGTAGGGTGGCAATCAAAGTAGAGTGGGAGAACACACAAGACTCTATGACGATCTCGGGTCTACAGACTAACTTGTACCAGTGTTACCTGAGAACTACTATTCGACGATAGATATAATTCCATATAGGAGTTCTCGGTGAGTCCGTCCAGTGTACCCAGTCAGCACTGAGCACCCGTATATGATCTTGATGTCAAACATCGATGAATGTGGGAACATCCATCGCCCATCGTATGGGTCTAGTATCACATACGCTAGTCTACTCTGGTATATCAATGCCCCGTCTCGATATACCTACGACTAGGGACTTTCCAGGATATGCTTATAGACTACAGATGTCCCACTAGTATGATCTCCATCATAATCAGAGTAGTCAAGCCGATATCCTCAGGGCTTTATCAGCATGTATGAATGAATAATAAGCATGATCAATTCAACATGTCAGATAAAGAAGAACCAGATAGCATACTATCATGTCGAGCAAGAATGTATACTGAATATATATACATGTATAGATACATCCACTATCATATAATGGCCTCTAGGGCATACATATATCCAACAATCTCCCACTTGCACTAAGGCCAGTTATTGGCGTATCTCATACCCAGCATCTCAAAAAGTCGCTCATGCTGCGGCTGAGGGAGGGCCTTGGTGAATGGATCCGCGGCGTTATTCTTTGTGTCTACCCTCCTAATCTCGATCTCACGGCGATCTACAATCTCCCGGATCAAATGAAAACGCCTCAGGATGTGTCTGGACCGCTGATGGGATCTGGGCTCCTTGGCTAACGCCATAGCCCCATTATTGTCACAATACAAAGGTATTGGATCAATAATGGTTGGAACTACTCCTAGCTCCGAGACGAACTTCTTCATCCAGACGGCTTCCTTGGCGGCATCATTTGCAGCAATGTACTCAGCTTCCTTCGTAGAGTCTGCAACGGTATCTTGTTTGGAACTCTTCCAACTCACCGCCCCTCCATTAAGGGTAAATACAAACCCAGAGATAGATTTGCTGTCGTCCTTATCGCTCTGGAAGCTCGAATCGGTAAAGGCCTCCATTTGGAGATCTCCATTACCATACACCAAGAACAATTCTTTAGTCCTTCGCAAGTACTTAAGAATGTTCTTCACAGCTGTCCAGTGATTCTCCCCTGGGTTGGATTGATACCTGCTTACAACACTAAGTGCATAAGCTACATCTGGGCATGTACATAACATCGCATACATTATAGATCCTACTGCCGAAGCATAGGGTATAATATTCATGCGAGCTCTCTCTTCATCGGTCTTTGGGCAAGAATCCTTGGAGAGAGTGACCCCATGGCAAGCGGGTAAGGCACCCCGTTTGGAGTCTTCCATACTAAACCTTTTTAGGATGGTGTCAATGTACCTGGTTTGGGACAATCCCAATAACCTTTTGGATCTATCTCTATAGATCCTTATGCCCAAAATGTATGTGGCATCACCCAGGTCCTTCATAGAGAACCTCAGTGATAAGAAAGATTTGACCGACTGTAGCATAGGAATATCATTTCCTATCAGAAGAATGTCGTCCACGTATAATACGAGGAATGTGACAGCTCTCCCTACAGCCTTCTTATAAACACAAGGTTCATCTAGATTTTTGATGAAATCAAACTCTTTGATGACATCATCGAAATAGATGTTCCAACTCCGTGATGCCTGCTTTAACCCATATATGGATTTAAGCAATTTACATGCTTTCCCGCTGCTCCCACTGTCAATGAAGCCCTCTGGCTGATCCATATAAACGCATTCTTCTAAATTTCCATTTAGAAATGCGGTTTTAACGTCCATCTGCCAGATTTCATAGTCGTAGTGAGCAGCAATAGCAAGTAGGATCCGAATGGATTTAAGCATGGCTACGGGAGAAAAAGTCTCGTCATAGTCCAAACCTGGTCTTTGACGAAAACCCTTCGTCACAAGTCTTTCCTTATAGGTCTCCACTTGCCCATCTACACCAATCTTTCTTTTAAAGATCCATTTGCACCCCACAGGTTTTACCCCAGGGGGTACAACGTCCAAAGTCCATACTTTGTTGGTGTACATAGACTCCATTTCGGATCTCATGGCATCCAGCCACTTCACAGAGTCTTTACTCGTGATAGCTTGCTGAAAACTGGTAGGATCATCATCATCCATGATGCAATCTTCTCCGTTACCATCAATGAGGAAACCGTAGTACCTCACCGGTGGGTGAGAAGTCCTACCAGACCTACGGAGTGGCCGAGGTTCTTCAGTTTCTGTTGCAACAGCCAGTTCAACCAAATCGTCATTTGTAGTTTGTGTCTCTAGAACCTCTTCTAGATCCACCACCTTGCCATCATCTTTATCTGAGAAAAACTCTTTTTCTAAGAATGTGGCATACTGAGAAACAAACACTTTTTGTTCTTCTTTGTGGTAGAATAGATATCCATAAGAATTCTTTAGATATCCTACAAAATTACACATGACTGACCGTGTCTCGAGTTTGTCCGTATTCTGCTTTTTAACATAGGCCGGGCAACCCCAAATCTTAATTCTCTTAAGAGATGGTCTCTTCCCATGCCATATCTCATATGGCGTGGTAGACACGGTTTTGGTTGGAACCCTGTTTAGCAGAAACGCTGCAGTCTCCATTGCATGCCCCCAAAACGAGACTGGTAACTCAGCGTCACTCATCATGGACCGGACCATATCTAATAGGGTCCTATTCCGTCGTTCTGACACACCGTTGTGCTGTGGTGTGTAAGGAGGAGTGAGTTGAGAGAGAATCCCATTCTCTTTTAGGAAGTTTGCAAATTCTGCACTGAGATACTCTCCACCTCGATCTGATCGAAGCATCTTGATACTCAAGCCGGTTTGTTTTTCTACTTCTTGTTTATATTCAATGAATTTCTCGAAAGCTTCGGACTTGTGTTTTAATAAAAATACATGACCGAATGTTGAGAAGTCGTCAGTGAATGTAATGAAGTATGAAAAACCGCCTCTAGCCTGTGTAGACATTGGCCCACATACATCACTATGTATGAGGCCTAGGATCTGAGTAGCTCTTTCTCCGTGTCCGGTAAACGGAGTTTTGGTCATTTTACCCTTGATACAAGACTGGCAAGTCGCATAAGATTTATATTCAAAAGAATTTAAATATCCATCTTTGTGTAACTTGTTTAGTCTTGTTTCGTTAATATGACCAAGTCTACAGTGCCAAAGAAAAGCTTCATTTAATTCTGAAAGTTTTCTTTTATTAGTGTGTTGTATACTGAAAACTGTGTGTTGATTGAGGACATATATTCCGTTGCTAAGCGTACCATTCCCAACCAACATTTGATTCAGGTGAATGTTCATAACATTGTTCTACAATACAAAATTATATCCTTCATTGTCCAACAAAGAAACGGATATTATATTACATAGCATACTTGGTACAAAATAACATGGATTCAAAACCAAAATACATCCAGATGGCAACCCCAAGTGATACTCTCCCACTGCGACTGTATGTACATTGGAACCATTTCCAACACGGAGAGTATGGTCACCTGTCTTCAAAACCTTGCTATTTCTCAGTCCCTGCATAGAATTGCAAATGTGAGAACCAGAACCGGTATCCAATACCCAGGAAGCAGAGTTTATTGAAAAATAGTTTTCTGTCACAAACGCACCTTAAGCAGAAGCATCACAATGCTTCATCTTGAGACTTAAGTACTCCGTGCAATTGCGCTTCCAATGTCCTGTCTTATGGCAATGAAAACATTCGCCCTTCCCCGAGTCTCCAGCCTTGGACTTTCCCTTTCCCTTCACCTTTTTAACTCCGCCCTTAGGATTAGTGGGTTTCTTCTTTTTCTTTCCTTTGGCCTTAGCTTTCGGGCGAGAAGAGGAAGACTGTCCAATAGTCATAACGGGAGTTTTTGCTAACTTCATAGTGCTCTCTGCACTCCTTAACATATTAAGGAGTTCAGGGAGTTCCTTCTCCATGCCATGCATGTTGAAGTCCACTATGAACTGAGCAAAGGTGGAGGGGAGGGACTGCAGAATAATATCTATATATTGTTCATTGTCCATCGTCCATCCAAGGTCCTCAAGCTCTTCTATAAGAGCTATCATTTTCAGAACATGGTCTCCTACTGGTGTGCCAGGGGCCATTCGCATCTGAAACAATTTCCTTGATGCTTCGTATCGTAATACGCGGGATTTCTCCCCACACAACTCCTTTGTATGGAGCAATATACCGTGAATGTCCATGTCCTCGTGCTGCTTTTGATGTGTGTTGTCCATCGATGTAAGCGCGAGGCATTTGGCCGTGGCACAGTCAGCGTCCCATGTCTTGCGGACTTCAATGTCCGCAACTGAGGATTTTGGACCAGGGATGGGCGGGGCTGAAGCCGTGAGGACATATGATACTTTATCATAAGTCAAGGCGATTTTCAGATTCCTCAGCCAGTCTTTATAGTTGATCCCATTCAGTTTGTTTTTATCTAGTAGAAGCTTGAGTCCAGTCATGGGTATCTGCCATTAAGAGAGAGAAAAGAATACACTCAGCGAAAGCTCTTGCATAGATTAGATTGGTTATTATCTTGTCTAATCGATGTTTCCCACTGCTTTTATCGAGTTTTTCTTTCAAACCTTAAAAAGAAAAACTAGCCAGGATTAATTACAGTCTACAACTTCGCTAACCGTTCAGCCAGGCCAGTGTCGGTACTTGAGGGAGGTTCCCCGTGCTTTCGCACGGACCTAATTAGAGTAAACCTCGTTTTCCCAGAGGCGGAGCCCCGTTAACACCTTTCTAGACACCTAATGAGTTAGCTAATTGTAAACTGTAAAACTCTCCTAGGAGCAACTATTGCCCACAGTGGGATCGGGATCCAACCATCACATGGAAGGTATGCAATCTCATTGCAAATTTCAACTATTGAAATTCCCGATGTGTTTTTTACCCCTAGCACTTATGACCTTAACTAAGGTCAACAAATCATAAGTACCAGTCAAGTTCTACCCGTCATTTCTTGATTAATTAGACCCACTCATATGACCCTTAACTAAGGTCAACAAAGTCATAAGAATGTCCTAATTAATCTGCATCATATGCAATGTAGGAAGACATCACTTAGCTACCGTACACTACGCCTTAACTATAGTCAACAAACGTAGTACGAATACTAAGTACTCTACTTCCTAAAATGACAGAGGGTTGCGGATGATTTTTAAGAAAATCTTTAACGCTTTGAACTTGATATCGTTGTAGAATCAAATGGTTTTCAAAAGGAGTGGCTTAAGCACCGCAGTTTTGAAATATAGCTTTTTCATAAATAGCCGAGTGGTTTTCAAATCCGATTCTACAACATCATTTTAGGTTTATTTTCTTTACATTAATCACATTAATGTAATCCCATCATTTAAGTACTTAAGCCAATCACAGAAAAGAAACGAAAATAACACGTACGCTTATGCCATCCGCATTCGCCGCAATGTTCCGTTATGCACTGTTAGGTTACTTAACTAACGGCATACCGGAACGGGACTAGTGCGGGTGTAAAACATAAGCAACGTCTACTATATATCATATATATAATATGCCATTCGTCTCAGATATCACAGAACACAGGCAGCAGAAATAAAGATATAACGTGGGATATACTAGGACGTCCGTATTTAGTATTTAGCCAGAATAGAAAATACGGATTCCACAGTCGCGATGAATAGCCAAGCCCACACCCTGGACCCCTACGAGAGCGGCAAGTGACCCTACCAATTCTGGAGTTTAGGAGACCCGGTCTTGACTCCTCGAGATGGCCTCCCACTGAACCCCAGAACCCGGTCACCTGTGCTCCCCTCCTTGGGTCCATCCTAATGCGGAAAAGTAAATAATATACAACACTGGCGACACAACCTCAACCCGGAAGTGCCCCAACTAAAAGAATATTACATTACATTTGAATTTACATGAATGAAAATATAAAACTCTCATCTCACATAAAAACCCCCCGGCTATTCAATCGCGACAATCCTGCACATCATATCTCAGCAACACATAATATCTCATATCATCAACGTAAGTAAGTATGCATACCCCAATTGTCGTTGATGTATAGCAACGAAACCGGTGATATCGTACATACTACACTTACGGTCACAGAAAAGAAAGTGTAAAACTACAATATTTGGAATCCACATTCTCTTTAGACATTATAAATGCGAAATATCATATATTTCGTATTTCATGCCTAAACTATATGAATTTCACATATTGTATCACATTCCAGATAAACAGACAGTATTAAAGTTTTCGAACGAACGATCAAGTACTCAAGATTCACTAAAGCTCAACACTTGAGCAAGGTTCAAAAAATCCGGAGTGTGACACAGTAGTAGCGGTCCAGCCGTAGAAGGGTCAAGCCAACGCTTCACATGTGGCACGCCGTACTGCCCCAAACCCTAAGGTTCAAAGGGCAGTTCAAGACGGTCACATAATCGAGTTAAGGTTTGTTGTCTTCTAGAGGGACCACCACAAAAAGACTTGCACGTATTTCCAAAGTATTTAAACCCCGTGAACAGTGAGCAAATGATACTCGTTCAAACACTTCAATACTTTCTAATTTACCCGGAAAAGCCACGAAATCAAAATTCCGATCGAATCGACGAGTCCAAAACCATCTCCAGAATTTTTCAAAACTAAATACAGATTAAAAATACCCTAAAAAATATACAAGTAGATTCCAGAATTACTGTAAAAAAATTATCCATGAATTGATGTATACGGCCACGGAACCGCGGCTTAAGAAAGCTTAGGCCGCGTTTCCGCGGCAACAATTACTGTTCATTGAATAATTTTTGTACCGTAATCCTTATTTTTACCTGTTGAATTTTTTACATATTTTTAATTCTGAAAAATGTCAAATTTTAGAAAATTTCCAGAGAGCACTCTAAAATGCCGTATTTCGGTTCGATCGGAGTTTTAACTTCGTAAAAAGGGCGCCTAATATTCTAGGTCGGTTCTGATACCAATGTTAGGTTTGTCTAGCACCCTATAATGAGTTTTGAAGCATCACATATCCCAAAGTTTAAATTTTGATGGTGCTAAACAAGCATTCAAAGGAATCGATCCTAGAAAATTAGGGTTATGAAACATAAAGCGAACAAAACTAGGGTTTCGAGACTATAACCTTTGTAGCTCCCTTTCGCTGGACTCCTTGGTGTCTTGGGTGTTGGAAGAAGGTCTTCTTGAAGTCCTCTCACGTCCACGACGATCCACCCGGAGTTCCCCGTCGAAGCTCGCAATTTCGAGAATCGAAGAGAACACTCTAAACAAGTTGGCTAAACTTGTGCAGAATGATGTTGTGGTTTAGAATCTCACTTCAAAAACCTTTCTTTAAGTGTGTTTTACTCACTAGGAAAAACTAGAGAGCAAATGGTGAAGGAGGATGAAGATGGAGGCTTTCTTTTTTTAACAAGAGATGAAAAATGATAACCCACACAAGAAATGAAATATATCCTTTTATATTTTATTCCTTCTCACTATGAACCATGGTTAAAATGATGGAGACATTATTTAACTTGAGTTTTAAATCATAAAGAGAAGGATAACTCAAGGTTAGAGGTAGGTGAGCTTGGTTAGGTTAAAAGAAGAATGTAGAAGCTAGAAAGAATTATCCTTTTCTTTTCAATTTTGATTTAAATACAAAATCAAATAATAATCCATCACTTAATCCATGGTGTGAGTCTTATATTGCCACCATTTCCATGTGTAAACAACCATGATAGATGGGTGTATGTATGCACATCCATATGTGCATGAAACAAGATAGAAAGAAAGAAACACATACATACATGCATACATCCATCATGTCCAAGAAAGGTTTTAAGTGAGAAAACTAATGGTTAAGTGATAAATCAACACTTGATTTATCAATCCAGCCATATCACATACGACCCTACCAAAAGCAAGCCGCCCGATCAATGTTCGGTATCCAATACGCGCATTTTAATCGGGTGCATGCGCATATCGCATACGCGCACCACAACGTTTCGCCTGGACTGGGTAACTTCTTTGTGGGACTCTAAGACTCGTCAATACGCCGGCAGAGGGTGATGATCATATCAAGCACCCCCAAGCCGCAAGCGGTCAGCTAAACGTAACGGCCACCCGGGTATTGAGCGATCAGAAGAAGACAAGCGAACCTGCTACAACTCCCGTCGAGCCAACCGGCAACACTACCGTACAGTCCGGTCTCTTCGTTAGATATACTGCATATCGAGCCTAGGGATGGTCACGTCGACCCTAATAACTCAATAAGTTGTGCTGGTGAATGGTCTATAACAGATCGAGAAACTACTGATAACACTTATCAGCAAATCTCAGCAGCCCTGGCCAGGGACTTACTGATATAACCAGTCGGGCACAGCACAGCATCAACCCCCAATACCGGGAGAGACGAAACCCCTCCTATCGCTCATTGCCTTTGTGTGTCTCGGGACTGTACCCAACAGCCACCTGTTTGCACGACTCAGTAGAGCCGTGGTAGGGTGGCAATCAAAGTAGAGTGGGAGAACACACAAGACTCTATGACGATCTCGGGTCTACAGACTAACTTGTACCAGTGTTACCTGAGAACTACTATCCGACGATAAATATAATTCCATATAGGAGTTCTCGGTGAGTCCGTCCAGTGTACCCAGTCAGCACTGAGCACCCGTATATGATCTTGATGTCAAACATCGATGAATGTGGGAACATCCATCGCCCATCGTATGGGTCTAGTATCACATACGCTAGTCTACTCTGGTATATCAATGCCCCGTCTCGATATACTTACGACTAGGGACTTTCCAGGATATGCTTATAGACTACAGATGTCCCACTAGTATGATCTCCATCATAATCAGAGTAGTCAAGCCGATATCCTGAGGGCTTTTTCAGCATGTATGAATGAATAATAAGCATGATCAAATCAACATGTCAGATAAAGAAGAACCAGATAGCATACTATCATTTCGAGCTGAAAAGTTAGTATAGCACCCTATGAAGAGTTTTGAAGCATCACATGACCCAAAGTTTTATCTTTTAAGGTGCTAAACTAACATGCAAAGGATATATCCTAGAAAATTAGGGTTTACAAAACTTAAAGCTAACAAAAATTAGGGTTTGAAGGCTACAACCTTTGTAGCTCCCGTTTTTGCTTCGCTCCTTAGGCTCTTTAGTGTTGAAACAAGGTCCTCTTGAACTCCCCTTGTGTCCACGATGATCCACCGCGGAGATATCTGTCCAAGCTCACTACTTCGTCAAACCGAAGATAACACTCTAAACGAAACGGCTAAGCTTGTGTAGAATGTTGTTGTGGCTTTGGATCTCACTTCAAAAACCTTTCTTTTGTTGTATTTCACTCACTAGAAAAGAACTAGAGAGGAGAAGAAGAAGGAGGATGAAAATGGTGGCCTTTTCTTTTCAAGAGATAAAATGAAAAACCTTTTGTTAAGAAGAAAAAGAAAATGAATATCACACAATATATATTTCTTTTCTTCTTGACTCTAACCATGATTAAATGATGGATGATTAATTTAACTTGGGTTTAGAATGATAAAGGAAAAGATAACCATGGTTTAGTGGTGGGTGAGAATGGTTAGGTTAAAAGAAGCATGTAGAAACTAACATAATTATCCTTTCCTTTTCATTTTCTTTTAAAACCAAAATTAAATAATTATCCATAGTTTAATCTATGGTGTGAAGCTTATATTGCCACCATTTCCATATATAATCAACCATGATGGTTTGATGTATGTATGTGTACATGTATGCACATCTTCATGTGCATGAAACTAGAAAAGAAAAATAGAAACACATGCATGCATGCATACATCCATCAAACCCTAGAAAGGTTTTGAGTGAGAAAACTAATGGTTAAATGATAAATCAACACTTGATTTATCAATCCGGTCATATCTCATATGACCCCACCAAAAGCAGTTCACCCGATCAATGTTCGGTATCATATACGCACATTTCAATCGGGTGTATGCGCATATCGCATATGCGCACCACAACGTTTCGCCTAGACTGAGCAACTCCTCTGTGGGACTCTAAGACTCGTCAATACGCCGGCAGAGGGTAATGATCATATCAAGTGCCCTCAAGCCGCAAGAGGTCAGCTAAACGTAACGGCCACCCGGGTATTGAACGATCAGAAGACAACAAGCGAACCTGCTACAACTCCCGTCGAGCCATCCGGCAACACTACCGTACAGTCCGGTCTCTTCGTCAAATATGCTGCATATCGAGCCTAGGGATGGTCACGTCGACCCCAATAACTCAATAAGTCGTGTCGATGAAAGGTTTATAACAGATCGAGAAACTACTGATAACACTTATCGGCAAATCTCAGCAGCCCTGGCCAGGGACTTGCTGTTATAACCAGTCGAGCACAGCACAGCATCAACTCCCAATACCGGGAGAGACGAAACCCCTCCTATCGCTCATCGTCTTCGTGTGTCTCGGGACTGTACCCAACGGCCACCTGTTTGCACGACTCAGTAGAGCCGTGGTAGGGTGGCAATCAAAGTGCAGTGGGAGAACACACAAGACTCCATGACGATCTCGGGTCTACAGACTAACCTGTACCAGTGTCACCTGAGAACTGCTATCCGACGATAGATATAATTCCATATAGGAGTTCTCGGCGAGTCCGTCCAGTGTACCCAGTCATCACTGAGCACCCGTATATGATCTTGATGTCAAACATCGATGAATGTGGGAACATCCATCGCCCATCACATGGGTCTAGTATCATATACGCTAGTCTACTCTGGTATATCGATGCCCCATCTCGATATACCTACGACTAGGGACGTTCCAGGATATGCTTATAGACTACAGACGTCCCACTAGTATGATCTCCATCATAATCAGAGTAGTCAAGCCGATATCCTCAGGGCTTTATCAGCATGTATGAATGAATAAAAGCATGATCAAATAAACATGTCAGATAAAGAAGAACCAGATAGCATACTATCATGTCGAGCAAGAATGCAAACTGAATATATATATATACATGTATAGATACATCCACTATCACATAATGGCCTCTAGGGCATACATATATCCAACAATCTCCCACTTGCACTAAGGCCAGTTATTGGCGTATCTCATACCCAACATCTCAAAAAGTCGCTCATGCTGCGGCTGAGGGAGAGCCTTGGTGAATGGATCCGCGGCGTTGTTCTTTGTGTCTACTCTCTTAATCTCGATCTCGCGGCGATCTACAATCTCCCGGATCAAATGAAAGCGCCTCAGGATGTGTCTGGACCGCTGATGGGATCTGGGCTCCTTGGCTAACGCCATCGCCCCATTATTGTCACAATACAAAGGTATTGGATCAATAATGGTTGGAACTACTCCTAGCTCCGAGACGAACTTTTTCATCCAGACAGCTTCCTTGGCGGCATCATTTGCAGCAATGTACTCAGCTTCCATCGTAGAGTCTGCAACGGTATCTTGTTTGGAACTTTTCCAACTTACCGCCCCTCCATTGAGGGCAAATACAAACCCTGAGATAGATTTGCTGTCATCCTTATCGCTCTGGAAGCTCGAATCGGTAAAGGCCTCCATTTGGAGATCTTTATTACCATACACCAAGAACAATTCTTTAGTCCTTCGCAAGTACTTAAGAATGTTCTTCACAGCTGTCCAGTGGTTCTCCCCTGGGTTGGATTGATACCTGCTTACAACACTAAGTGCATAAGCTACATCTGGGCGTGTACATAACATCGCATACATTATAGATCCTACTGCCGAAGCATAAGGTATAATGCTCATGCGAGCTTTCTCTTCATCGGTCTTTGGACAAGAATCCTTGGAGAGAGTGACTCCATGGCAAGCGGGTAAGACACCCCGCTTGGAGTCTTCCATACTAAACCTCTTTAGGATGGTGTTAATGTACCTGGTTTGGGACAGTCCCAATAACTTTTTGGATCTATCCCTATAGATCCTTATGCCCAGGATGTATGTGGCATCACCCAGGTCCTTCATGGAGAACCTTAGTGATAAGAATGATTTGACCGACTGTAGCATAGGAATATCATTTCCTATCAGAAGAATGTCATCCACGTATAATACGAGGAATGTGACAGCTCTTCCTACAGCCTTCCTATAAACACAAGGTTCATCTGGATTTTTGATGAAATCAAACTCTTTGATAACATCATCGAAACAGATGTTCCAACTCCGAGATGCCTGCTTTAACCCATATATGGATTTAAGCAATCTACATGCTTTCTCGCTGCTCCCACTGTCAATGAAGCCCTCCGGCTGATCCATATAAACACATTCTTCTAAATCTCCATTTAGGAATGCTGTTTTAACGTCCATCTGCCAGATTTCATAGTCGTAGTGAGCAGCAATAGCAAGTAGGATCCGAATAGATTTAAGCATGGCTACGGGCGAAAAAGTTTCGTCATAGTCCAATCCTGGTCTTTGACGAAAACCTTTCGCCACAAGTCTTGCCTTATAGGTCTCTACCTGCCCATCCACACCAATCTTTCTTTTAAAGATCCATTTGCACCCTACAGGTTTTACCCCAGGGGGTACAACGTCCAAAGTCCATACTTTGTTGGTGTACATAGACTCCATTTCGGATCTCATGGCATCCAGCCACTTCACAGAGTCACCACTCGTGATAGCTTGCTGAAAACTGGTAGGATCATCATCTTCCATGATACAGTCTTCTCTGTCACCATCAATGAGGAAACCGTAGTACCTCTCCGGTGGGCGA
Source organism: Agapanthus africanus (assembly GCA_030015575.1). Classification (NCBI taxonomy): domain Eukaryota; kingdom Viridiplantae; phylum Streptophyta; class Magnoliopsida; order Asparagales; family Amaryllidaceae; genus Agapanthus; species Agapanthus africanus. The sequence goes on from JASDDO010000026.1 coordinate 495,363,081, forward strand.
GAAGTCCTACCAGACCTACGGAGTGGCCGAGGTTCTTCAGTTTCTGTTGCAACAGCCGGTTCAACCAAATCGTCATTTGTAGTTTGTGTCTCTAGAACCTCTTCTAGATCTACTACTTTGCCATCATCATTATCTGTGAAAAACTCTTTTTCCAAGAATGTGGCATGTTGAGAAACAAACACCTTTTGTTCCTCTTTGTGGTAGAACAGATATCCATAAGAATTCTTTGGATATCCCACAAAGTTACACATGACTGATCGTGTCTCGAGTTTGTCCGGATTCTGCTTTTTAACATAGGCCGGGCAACCCCAAATCTTAATTCTCTTAAGAGATGGTCTCTTCCCATTCCATATCTCATATGGTGTGGTAGACACGGCTTTGGTCGGAACCCTGTTTAGCAGAAACGCTGCAGTCTCCAACGCATGCCCCCAAAACGAGACTGGTAACTCAGCATCACTCATCATGGACCGGACCATATCTAATAGGGTCCTATTCCGTCGTTCTGACACACCATTGTGCTGTGGTGTGTAAGGAGGAGTGAGCTGAGAGAGAATCCCATTCTCTTTTAGGAAGTTTGCAAATTCTGTACTGAGATATTCTCCACCTCGATCTGATCGAAGCATCTTAATACTCAAGCCGGTTTGTTTTTCTACTTCTTGTTTATATTCAATGAATTTCTCGAAAGCGTCGGACTTGTGCTTTAATAAAAATACATGACCAAATCTTGAGAAATCATCAGTGAATGTAATGAAGTATGAAAAACCGCCTCTAGCCTGTGTAGACATAGGCCCACATACATCACTATGTATGAGGCCCAGGAGCTGAGTAGCTCTTTCTCCGTGTCCTTTAAACGGAGTTTTGGTCATTTTACCCTTGATACAAGACTGGCAAGTCGCATAAGATTTATATTCAAAAGGATTTAAATATCCATCTTTGTGTAACTTGTTTAGTCTTGTTTCGTTAATATGACCAAGTCTACAGTGCCAAAGAAAAGCTTCATTTAATTCTGAAAGTTTTCTTTTATTAGTGTGTTGTATACTGAAAACTGTGTGTTGATTTAGGACATATATTCCGTTATTAAGTGTACCATACCCAACCAACATTTGATTCAGGTGAATGTTCATAACATTGTTCTGCAACACAAAATTATATCCTTCATTGTCCAACAAAGATACGGATATTATATTACATAGCATATCAGGTGCAAAATAACATGGATTCAAAATCAAAATACATCCAGACGGCAACCCCAAGTGATACTCTCCCACTGCGACTGTATGTACATTGGAACCATTTCCAACGCGGAGAGTATGGTCACCTGTCTTCAAAACCTTGCTATTTCTCAGCCCCTGCATAGAATTGCAAATGTGAGAACCTGAACCGGTATCCAATACCCAGGAAGCAGAGTTTATTGAAAAACAGTTTTCAGTCACAAACGCACCTGAAGCAGAAGCATCACCATGCTTCTTCTTAAGACTTAGGTACTCCGTGCAGTTGCGCTTCCAATGTCCTGTCTTGTGGCAATGAAAACACTCGCCTTTCCCTGGGTCTCCAGCCGTGGACTTTCCCTTTCCCTTCACCTTTTTGACTCCGCCTTTAGGATTAGTGGGTTTCTTCTTTTTCTTTCCCTTGGCTTTAGCTTTCGGGCGAGAAGAAGAAGACTGTCCAATCGTCATAACGGGAGTCTTTGCTGACTTCATAGTGCTCTCTGCACTCCTTAACATATTAAGGAGTTCAGGGAGGTCCTTCTCCATGCCGTGCATGTTGAAGTTCACTATGAACTGAGCAAAGGTGGAGGGGAGGGACTGCAGAATAATATCTATATATTGTTCATTGTCCATAGTCCATCCGAGGTCCTCAAGCTCTTCTATAAGAGCTATCATCTTCAAAACATGGTCTGCTACCGGTGTGCCAGGGGCCATCCGCATGTGAAACAGTTTCTTTGATGCCTCGTATCGTAATACGCGGGACTGCTCCCCATACAACTCCTTTGTATGGAGCAGTATCCCGTGGATGTCCATGTCCTCGTGCTGCTTTTGATGTGTGTTATCCATCGACGCAAGCGCGAGGCATGTGGCTGTGGCACAGTCAGCATCCCATGTCTTGCGGACTTCTATGTCCGCAACTGAGGATTTTGGGCCTGGGACGGGCGGGGCTGAAGCCGTGAGGAGATATGATACTTTATCATAAGTCAAGGCGATCTTCAGATTCCTTAGCCAGTCTTTATAGTTGGTCCCGTTCAGTTTGTTTTTATCTAGTAGAAGCTTAAGTCCAGTCATTGGTATCTGCCATTAAGAGAGAGAAAAGAATACACTCAGCGAAAGCTCTTGCATAGAATAGATTGGTTTATTATCTTGTCTAATCGATGTTTCCCACTGCTTTTTATCAAGTTTTTCTTTCAAACCTTAAAAAGAAAAACTAGCCAGGATTAATTACAGTCTACAACTTCGCTAACCGTTCAGCCAGGCCAGTGTCGGTACTTTGAGGGAGGTTCCCCGTGCTTTCGCACGGACCTAATTAGAGTAAACCTCGTTTTCCCAGAGGCGGAGCCCCGTTAACACCTTTCTAGACACCTAATGAGTTAGATAATTGTAAACTGTAAAACTCTCCTAGGAGCAACTATTGCCCACAGTGGGATCGGGATCCAACCATCAAATGGAAGGTATGCAATCTCATTGCAAATTTCAACACTTGAAATTCCCGATGTGGTTTTTACCCCTAATACTCGTGACCTTGGCTAAGGTCAACAAATCACGAGCATTAGTCAAGCTCAACCCGTCATTTCTTGATTAATTAGACCCGTTCACATGACCCTTGGCTAAGGTCAACAAAGTCATATGCCCGTCCTAATTAATCTGCATCATATGCGTTTGTAGGAAGACATCACTTAGCTACCGTACACTACGCCTTGGCTAAGGTCAACAAACGTAGCACGAATACTAAGTACTCTACTTCCTAAAATGACGGAGGGTTGCGGATGATTTTTAAGAAAATCTTTAACGCTTTGAACTTGATATCGTTGTAGAATTAAACATTTTTCAAAAGGAGTGGCTTAAGCTCCGCAGTTTTGAAAATATAGCTTTTTCATAAATAGCCGAGTAGTTTTCAAATCCGATTCTACAACATCTTTTTAGGTTTATTTTCTTTACATTAATCACATTAATGTAATCCCATCATTTAAGTCCTAAAGCCAATCACTGAAAAGAAACGAAAATAACACGTACGCTTATGCCATCCGCATTCGCCGCAATGTTCCGTTATGCACCGTTAGGTTACTTAACTAACGGCATACCGGGACGGGACTAGCGCGGGTGTAAAACATAAGCAACGTCTACTATATATCATATATATAATAAGTCATTCGTCTCAGATATCACAGAACACAGGCAGCAGAAATATAGATATAACGTGGGATATACTAGGACGTCCGTATTTAGTATTTAGCCAGAATAGAAAATACGGATTCCACAGTCGCGATGAATAGCCAAGCCCACACCCTTGACCCCTACGAGAGCGGCAAGTGACCCTTCCAATCCTGGAGTTTAGGAGACCGGTCTCGACTCCTCGAGATGGCCTCCCACTGAACCCCAGAACCCGGTCACCTGTGCTCTCCTCCTTGGGTCCAACCTAATGCGGAAAAGTAAATAATATACAACACTGGTGACACAACCGCAACCTGGAAGTGCCCCAAATAAAAGAATATTACATTACATTTGAATTTACATGAAAGAAAAATATAAAACTCTCATCTCACAAAAACCCCCCGGCTATTCGATCGCGACAATCCTGCACATCATATCTCAGCAACACATAATATCACATATCATCAACGTAAGTAAGTATGCGTATCCCGATTGTCGTTGATGTATAGCAACGAAACCGGCGATATCTAACATACTACACTTACGGTCACAGAAAAGAAAGTGTAAAACTACAATATTTGGAATCCAGATTCTCTTTAGACATCATAAATGCGAAATATCACATATTCCGTATTTCATATCTAAACCATATGAATTCCACATATTGTATCACATTCCAGATAAACAGACAGTATTAAAGTTTTCGAACGAACTATCAAGCACCCAAGATTCACTAAAGCTCAACACTTGAGCAGGGTTCAAAAGATCCGGAGTGTGGCACAGTAGCGGCGGTCCAGCCGTAGAAGGGTCAAGCCAACGCCTCACATGTGGCACGCCGTACTGCCCCAAACCCGAGGGTTCAAAGGGTAGTTCGAGACGGTCACATAATCGAGTTAAGGTTTGTTGTCTTCTAGAGGGACCACCGCAAAAAGACTTGCACGTATTTCCAAACTATTTAAACCCCGTGAATATTGAGTAAACGATATTCGTTCAAACACTTCAATACTTTCTAGTTTACCCGGAAAAGAAATACGAAATGAAAATTCCGATCGAAACAACTAGTTCAAAACCATCTCCAGAATTTTCAACAGAAGATACAGATTAAATACTCTCAAAATATACTGTAGCAGGTAAGTAAAGTTACTGTGCAAACAAATGTCAGAGGGCCCCTCAAACAGCCGCGGAAGCGCGGCATAAGCCTTGCTTATGCCGCCCTTCCGCGGTCAAACGTACTGTTCAAGTGTACGGATTTTCCAGATCACCCAAATTTTTCCTGCTCTATTTTTTGAGAATTTTTAATTCTGAAAAAGATCAGTTTTTTAAAAATTTCCAGAGAGCATCCCATAAATCCGTATTTTTGTTTCGATCGGACTTTTTACTTCGCAAAAAGGGCGCCTAATGTTCTAGGTCGGCTCTGATACCAATGAAAAGTTAGTATAGCACCCTATGAAGAGTTTTGAAGCATCACATGACCCAAAGTTTTATCTTTTAAGGTGCTAAACTAACATGCAAAGGATATATCCTAGAAAATTAGGGTTTACAAAACTTAAAGCTAACAAAAATTAGGGTTTGAAGGCTACAACCTTTGTAGCTCCCGTTTTTGCTTCGCTCCTTAGGCTCTTTAGTGTTGAAACAAGGTCCTCTTGAACTCCCCTTGTGTCCACGATGATCCACCGCGGAGATATCTGTCCAAGCTCACTACTTCGTCAAACCGAAGATAACACTCTAAACGAAACGGCTAAGCTTGTGTAGAATGTTGTTGTGGCTTTGGATCTCACTTCAAAAACCTTTCTTTTGTTGTATTTCACTCACTAGAAAAGAACTAGAGAGGAGAAGAAGAAGGAGGATGAAAATGGTGGCCTTTTCTTTTCAAGAGATAAAATGAAAAACCTTTTGTTAAGAAGAAAAAGAAAATGAATATCACACAATATATATTTCTTTTCTTCTTGACTCTAACCATGATTAAATGATGGATGATTAATTTAACTTGGGTTTAGAATGATAAAGGAAAAGATAACCATGGTTTAGTGGTGGGTGAGAATGGTTAGGTTAAAAGAAGCATGTAGAAACTAACATAATTATCCTTTCCTTTTCATTTTCTTTTAAAACCAAAATTAAATAATTATCCATAGTTTAATCTATGGTGTGAAGCTTATATTGCCACCATTTCCATATATAATCAACCATGATGGTTTGATGTATGTATGTGTACATGTATGCACATCTTCATGTGCATGAAACTAGAAAAGAAAAATAGAAACACATGCATGCATGCATACATCCATCAAACCCTAGAAAGGTTTTGAGTGAGAAAACTAATGGTTAAATGATAAATCAACACTTGATTTATCAATCCGGTCATATCTCATATGACCCCACCAAAAGCAGTTCACCCGATCAATGTTCGGTATCATATACGCACATTTCAATCGGGTGTATGCGCATATCGCATATGCGCACCACAACGTTTCGCCTAGACTGAGCAACTCCTCTGTGGGACTCTAAGACTCGTCAATACGCCGGCAGAGGGTAATGATCATATCAAGTGCCCTCAAGCCGCAAGAGGTCAGCTAAACGTAACGGCCACCCGGGTATTGAACGATCAGAAGACAACAAGCGAACCTGCTACAACTCCCGTCGAGCCATCCGGCAACACTACCGTACAGTCCGGTCTCTTCGTCAAATATGCTGCATATCGAGCCTAGGGATGGTCACGTCGACCCCAATAACTCAATAAGTCGTGTCGATGAAAGGTTTATAACAGATCGAGAAACTACTGATAACACTTATCAGCAAATCTCAGCAGCCCTGGCCAGGGACTTGCTGTTATAACCAGTCGAGCACAGCACAGCATCAACTCCCAATACCGGGAGAGACGAAACCCCTCCTATCGCTCATCGTCTTCGTGTGTCTCGGGACTGTACCCAACGGCCACCTGTTTGCAAGACTCAGTAGAGCCGTGGTAGGGTGGCAATCAAAGTGCAGTGGGAGAACACACAAGACTCCATGACGATCTCGGGTCTACAGACTAACCTGTACCAGTGTCACCTGAGAACTGCTATCCGACGATAGATATAATTCCATATAGGAGTTCTCGGCGAGTCCGTCCAGTGTACCCAGTCATCACTGAGCACCCGTATATGATCTTGATGTCAAACATCGATGAATGTGGGAACATCCATCGCCCATCACATGGGTCTAGTATCATATACGCTAGTCTACTCTGGTATATCGATGCCCCATCTCGATATACCTACGACTAGGGACGTTCCAGGATATGCTTATAGACTACAGACGTCCCACTAGTATGATCTCCATCATAATCAGAGTAGTCAAGCCGATATCCTCAGGGCTTTATCAGCATGTATGAATGAATAAAAGCATGATCAAATAAACATGTCAGATAAAGAAGAACCAGATAGCATACTATCATGTCGAGCAAGAATGCAAACTGAATATATATATATACATGTATAGATACATCCACTATCACATAATGGCCTCTAGGGCATACATATATCCAACACGAGCAAGAATGTATACTGAATATATATACATGTATATATACATCCACTATCATATAATGGCCTCTAGGGCATACATATATCCAACATTATCAACATACAATAGTGAACTAAAGTATGCACACGATGATAAAGACAAACCAGATAGCATACTATCATCTCGAGCAAGACTGTCCTATTGGTATAGGTCCTCCCTCAATCATTGCAATCATGTACCTGCGATCCAATAATTGACTTTGCGGGCACTATATCCAACAATCTCCCACTTGTACTTAAGGCTAATTATTACGATGTCGTGTACTCATAGCTCATGTGATACCGACATCCAACTCTTCTACTAATCAGTTTCACAAAGCTCGTTTGTAAAACTATTGTGTTCGAGAAATAGCCTCAGTGAGTGGATCCGCCCTGATGTTTCTTTCTATATCTCTCTTTTTCTCAAGTTCGCAGAGAAAGCCATCTCCCGAATTGAGTAATACCCATCTTAGAATATGTCTGGATATCTGATGGGTCCTAGCTCACAAGTGAACTACAAATCCAGCAAACTTCTTAGACTGTATCGTTAACTGAATTTAATTAGTATCCTGCACCATGCTTCCCTCAGTATCCGCTTGGACCACCTGTCCAAACTACTGCCCCTCGTTAGAGGGAAAGCTATAACTCTGACAGTCACTCTTTCATCCGGGTCACCTTGGAAGCCTGGAATGATAACTGTCTCCCGAAGGAGGCTGTCGTTATCAAATCCCTAGAAAAACCACTTATGTTCTAAAACTTCTTCCGAACATTTCTCCAAGATTGGATTAATATTAACTTATTGCATCTAGTGCAAAAACAATATCTGGTGTGGTACTTGACATCTCATGATCAACTCAATTGCCTAAACAAGTGATCTGCCAATCATGCACATCCCTCTCCCCTTTAGTCTGTAAGACACCTTTAGAGAGGGTGAATCCATCACCTGCAGGTTCACTACCATGCCAGGAGTCGTTAATTCTAAAATACCTTTAGAATGCTGTCAAAGTACACAGATTGGGAAACTACCCAAATCTGGATCTAAAACCATAGATCCAGCAACCAGAATGCCTGATATTATATCCATATCCTATGTGGAGAAATTACTGTGTGACAACCACATTATGATCGATCGTAGTATAGGAATTTCACTTCCTACAAAGTGTATGTCATCCAAGTACCAGGACATCACACCCTACTACCTTCTTAACAGATCCATCTTCTATTCTGATGAAGTCAAAGCCCATGACTGTCACATCAAAAATAGATGATCTATCTCCGTTATATCTGCTTTAGTCTATAAATAGATTTAAGCTAGTTATCCACTATGCTTCCACTGCTCCCACTGACTACAACAACCCTCTGGCAGAATCATATACACGTGCACTTCTAAAGCTAGTTTAGAACGACATTATACTCATCCTCCTGTCGGGTCTCATAGTCTGGAACAACAGTAGTGTCAAGTCTGGGTAAACAAGAACCACCCTGTCACCGTCTTTGAGGCTACCAGAGTACCTCTCGGGTGCCTGAGGTTACCCAACATATCTGCGGAGTGGCTAATGGAATGTCAATCCTTATTGAATCTTTAGGTCCTATTAAATTTTCCGTAATCGTTTGCGGTTCTGGAATCACTTCCAGTTCTACCATACTCCCACTACTTTTTTCTGAAAATAATCCATTTTACTAAAAATGTGGTGAGTCAAGAACAATATCACTATTGATCTTCCAGATGGTAGAAAGTCAACCCTCGTCAAGCCCGGGTTAACCCATAAACAGCCATTACAGAAATGTGCCTTGAGTTTATCCGGATTTTGGTTTTAAGCATCAGCCGGACGACTCCCTATACCTTAACATCGTTAAGATATAAATTGATTCTATATATATCTAATATAGAAACAAAAGCACTAATTTAATTGGAACCAGATTCAAATCATGTAGCTATCTCCAGTTCTTGTCAACTAAATGGAGAGAGGCCGATCGACATTACTCAACTTAGGGGTGTATCCAATTATGAGTAATCTGAAAAAGAAGCAAGTTCTAAAAAACCATTACTATCAACTGAATACCAACCACAAGTATCTACATCTTCGATCACCTTGAAGAATCCTGATACTTGCATCACATGGTTCTCTACTTTATTCCTGTACCTATAACTTCTCAAAATTGGACCTTGTATTTCTACGAAACACTTGTCTAAAACTTGAGAAGTCACAAGTAAACAGAATACAGTATGAAGACCAACCCCTTTGTCCTAATGGACACTGGACAATATACAATACTTTGTATAAGTCCCCTGAGTTGAATAACTCAAACTCTGTGCATCGTAGGTTGAAAACTGTACCCAGGCGATTTCCTCAAATATCACCAATTACAACGAATTCCGATATAATGAGGATGATCACCTAATTCCCAATAACTTACTCCCACTCATCATCTGTAAAACTATACAGATGTGAGAATCATACCTGGTAAATGCATACCCTGGAGCAAGGGTCCAATTGGGAAATCAGTTTTCAATTAATAAGCACAGTGAAATTGAAACACGAATATGTTTCGAAGGGGTATCCGGGTATTCCTAGTAATGCCTTTTCCATTATCCAGATTCATGACTGTAACCGTATATTTCCCTGCCATTTCTCCAATTCCATTTATTTATCTTTAGTCGTTACCTTCTGTACACCATCGTTAGGCTTAATGGTTTTCTTCCTTCCCTACTGTTCGGCATAAGCCTATGGTTTGGAAGAAGACTATCCAATAAGCATAATAGGTGTACTATCCTAATCCTAGGAGCACTCGCAACCTAAGAGAAGGTAAGGATAAAAGACAACTGAATAAACATTATTCCTATTTCTCCTGAACCAGAATCCATCCTCGAAAAAGTTCTTTCGATTTCGTATATAACCATACGATGGATTTATCCAATGGAATTGGATGTTCGTAGTGATACGAGGTGTTCTGGAGAAATACAAAGGTGAATTAGGAGTGGTGATGAGATACGTGGTTTGGTCGTGAATATTAACAGTCGCAATTTACTTTGCCCTCTTTCTGATCCCTTTACTTGTCTTTACTTATTATCTTCTGTACACCCAACTTAGGCTAATTGATTTTCTTCATTCCCTACCTTTCGACACCTGCCTATGGATTGGAAGAAGACTATCCAATAAGCGTAATAGGTGTACCCTCTCCTAATCTTAGGAGCCCTCACAACCTGAGAGAAGGTAAAAGGAAAAGACAACTGAATAATCCTATTCAATCTTTACAGAACCAGAATCCATCCTCGAAGAAGTTCCTCCGAGTTCGTATATAACCATACGATGGATTTATCTAATGGAAGTGGACGTTCGTAATAATACGGGGTATTCTGGAGAAAACCAAAGGGTAAAAGAAAATGTGGCAATGATGTATGCAACTCAGACAATCCAAAAGCTAGTGTTTTAAGAAAGTTCGGTTAACTTGGTCACTGAGTTATAGTCTAGGGCCGGGTCATAGTCGCAGTCAAAGAGAGAGAGAGTAGAAACACTCTGCGTGCACTCTAACCTAGATCAGAATGGTTAATCATTTTATCTAATCAGGAGACCTCCCACTGTTTTCTCAAATTCTCCTCCAAACCTGAAAGAAGAATTAGTCGGGGTCACCCGAGGAGCAGTCCAACTCAGCAGTAGGAATCGGGATCCAACTATCATCGCATGATAACGTGATGGAAGCCACTCACGTCATCACACTCCAGAAGGTATGTGCAAGCCTGGAAAGTTTCCTGTTTGTTTGAAACTCCCGATATGATTTTTACCCCTAGGATCCAAGTGACATTGACAAGGTCAACAAGTTAAAGGGTCTTAGTCAAGTTCAACCCGTCATTTTCTTGATTGCATTAGACCCACCCGCACAGACCCTTGACAAGGTCAACAAGGTCAAACGACTGTCCTAACCAATCCACATTTGCTTGCGACAGAAAAGTATTACAGAGCTACGGCTCACAACGCCTTGACAAGGTCAAAAAACGCAGCACGAATACTAAGCAATACTAATCTGAAATGACGGAGGGCTACGGCTGGTTTTTGGCGAAAAACCTTGCGTAATGAACTTGATATCGTTGAAGGAATCCAAGTGGTTTTATAAAAATATAGTGGCGAAAACCTTTGCTAAAGAGGCCACTCCCGGTGAAGGGATCTCGGCTCTTTCCCCGTCGAATGAGGTGCAAGATATTCTAAACTGAATACCACGATGCAAAGAAAAAAGTGATCGAATATAGTGAAGTTATTACCCTAACGTAAACCTCTGTCCAAGGGGTCACTCCCGATGAAGGGATCTCGGCCCTTGCCTCGTCGAATGAGGTGCTAGATATTCATAACCGAATACCACTGTGCAAAACAAAAGAGAACGCCCTTGTAATAAAAGCTTTTGAAAAATTGGTTCCAACAACATCATATATAGGTTTGTATTCCTTGCATTGATAAAAATCAACGCAGCCCTATCAATGGATCACACCAGAAAAGAACGAAAATATGATGTACGTATATGCCATCCGCATTCGCCACTGGGTCCCGTCATCACTCGTTAGGTTACTTAACTAACAACAGAGCGGGGACTGGGCTAGCGCGGGTGCAAAACATATACAACATCTACAAGTATATATATCAATATATAATAATCTCTACAGGCATGATAAATGCAACATCACAGAAAAGTAATAAGCATCACAGAACAATACAGATAATCTGGGAGCCCCGGGTTTCACAGAGCCGCAGATGAAACCCGACGTTCCCTTGGTCGTGTGGATAGCCTGTGCAATGAAACCTAGACCCCTACGAGCGCGGCAAGTTACCCGCCAAAATCTGAAGCGAGGTAGCCCCCTTCAGCAAAGTGAATGGACCACCAAGGACTTCACGGAATGCAGTAACTTGAGCACCCGTCCTTGGGTCAACCTATACCCCCTACGAGTGCGGTGAATAGCCCGCTAATTCTAGAGTGAAGCCCCCTCCGTCTCAACGCCATGAGATGCGGGCCCGTTGCTCTCTATAACCAGGGTATCCGTGCACCCCACCGTGGGGTAATCCTAGTACAGAAAATAAAATATGTACAACGGGTACACCGACCTCAACCCGGTCGTGCCCCAAAAGAATAATATACAAACAGGCAGTGACGGCAGTCCACAAGTCGGAAGCTCGCCCCGCAATATCAAATGTACAAATAAATCCAAACTGCACTACCATTGCACAGGAGCTATCCACCACGACCAATCCGCAACATCACAGCACAACACAGAACATCAACATAAATGTCACGTTCGCAAATCCCGTCTAAAAGAGCTATAGCAATTAGACAAGATTTACCGATCGAATGACATTCACGGTAACAGATAGAAATGTAATGCACGATGAAGTAACTTGTTTAAATTTTCGATCGACAAAAAATTTCCCGAAGTGGGCCCCAAGTACAAATCCAGCACTCAAAATAATCTGGGCCAAAACTAAATAATCCAGAAACCACATTTCCAAGTTGAAGTCCTCAGGAAGAAAATTGGTGCAGCGAACCCACCAAAGCGCCGCGCAACCGCGGCAAACATGAGCGTTTGGCCACGGTTCCGCGATCTAGTGGTGAGTTCGTGCTACCAAATTTCTTCCAGTGTCTTCAAAAAGCCTGCCTGATTTACTGAAATACCAAAAAAAATTTTTAGACCACAAAAAAAATTCGACAGAAACTTTGAACTTGAAAATGCGGTTTTGGAAATTTTGTCCGATCGAGCTTTTAAACATGTTAGAATAAGCTAGTATAGGTTAATGGTCTGGCTCTGATACCATGTTGGGATGCGACGGCGCACCGACCGTCTAACCGACGCCAAATGCGAAACAAAAACTTTTTACGAAACCGGCACTACCGCTACCCAAATACCCGGATCATTCCATTAACCGTAAACTAGCAAAATGTAAAGAGTTTGAAAATATTATACCGATTGATCCGTGTCCTTCGGTCTTCAATCTCTGCGCCAAATTCCCCGTTGTTGCGCCGACGAAGTTCGCTCCCCGATCACGCTCGTCAAGATGGCTCCACGTCGATGAATCTTTATACGGGCTCCCGCCTCGTACCGAGACAACTCGGACATGAAGTTTGCTAGCCGACATGTCCAAGATTGAAGTAGAGAGAAAGTGAAATATTTTGTCTCAAGAGTGTAGTTGCCAATTTTGGAATCGATGAAGTGAGCTAAGAATTTTTGACTTAAAGAAAATTCCTTACCCAAGCAATTGGGCTCGGCCACACTCCCAAAAAAAAGGTGAAGGAATTGTTCTTTGTTATTTTGCAGAGAAGAAGTGGTGAGTTTATCTCAAATGATTGTGTCAATTTGACACCACAAAAAACCCCTTGCATAACATAATGTGGCAAAGTGCAAAGTACCCCCCGCCTTCCAAAATCAGCCACTAACTAAGCAAATAGGTGCCCATGCCTCTTAAATGCACACAAACAACCCCATACCCTTCTAGAAACCCACACAAAGCCAAAACAAAAATGGACAGCCTAAGATTTCGAAATATGGCCAAGGAAAAGGGTCAGAGATAAATCTCACAATAATTAAACAAGGTGGGTGATGTTTAAGACGAAAAACGGAAACTGGCAACTCCGAAAATAATCCCGTAACGAATTACGAGATTACACCTCAACTGTAAATACATACCCGCATTTGTATTCCGACCGAATATGAATGCAATGAGACAAAAATATTCCTACAACACAACACTAGGATCCGGCTTAAACCAAAGCCCGCTAGTATTATCCGTCCGATCCTGATCCGTGCACATGTGCACGAGTATGATCGAACCCTGCCATAAAACCATATGGCCTCTACAACGTTTCGCCCAAACTTGGGAAACTGTCTGTGGGGGGACTCTAATGACTCATCAATACACTGACACTGGGTATAACCACTAGTACGTTAGAGGTACTAGCTGTACGTAACAGTTTCCTATGTATTGAAAGAAGGGGAAGCTGATGAGCGAACTCATCCTGAAACCCTATTGAGCCTGACAGTGACAATATCCGTACAGTCCGGTCCGTTCTTCTATGAGTATCGCATATAAGGCCCAGGGGGCTTGTAAACGTCAGGCCCCCAATAGCTGTATAAGTCGTGTCGAAGAGTAGCCCAGAACACCCTGAGATACTACTGGAATACCTACCAGTAAATCTCGATTACCCTGGCCAGGGATTTCGTGTAATGGCTCTCCTAAACACAGCGCGATCTCACCCCCAATACCGGGAGAGACGAATCCTCGACGATCCGCTCACTGCCTCCATATGGCTCAGGACTGTACCCAACTAAAACCTGTTTGCACGACTCCTTTGAGCCATGGTAGGGTAGTAATCAAAGCACAGTGGGAACCCACACGAGACAAATGACGATCTCAGGTCGACAGACTAACCTGTACACATGTCACCAGGGAACTGCTATCTGACGATATGTATAATACCAACTAGCATGTTCCCGGCGAGTCCTGTCCGGTGTACTCATAACCCAATGAGCACCTGTATATATCTTAGGTGAACCAACTGACACCAATGGCTTGTGAGACCGGCCAACGCCTGTCGTCGGGGTCTCAACTGTATACACTAGTCTACTATGGAGTATCGATGCCCTGTCTCGAAACTCCCACGACTAGGGACACTTTAAGGATGTGCTTATAGACCCCAGCTCCCACGTATATGATCGCCATCATACTGCTGGTAGTCAAGCAAGAATCCTATGGGCTTTATCAACATGCAATAGTGAACTAAAGCATGTACATGATGATAAAGACAAACCAGATAGCATACTATCATCTCGAGGAAGACTGTCCTATTGGTATAGGTCCTCCCTCAATCATTGCAATCACATACCTGCGATCCAATAATTGACTTTGAGGGCACTATATCCAACACATTCACAGCGAACAGACTACGACATAGAGCTTTAGAAGTGAAGGACCGGTCTACAAAGGTTGTATTCCCTCATTCACTTAGTTGTAATGTGTTTACATATTGTTTCGTCGGATTTTCCAGTAGCGATTCTAGGGTTAGGATTTACTAGAACGGAAAACTTTTAAAATTGGCATGGACGATGTCTCCCCAAAACTTGCTGCCGTGCTAGGCAACCCTACAGTGGTATCAGATCCATGGTAGAAAATTAGATGATATTTGCTAGGATTACGAAACTGAAACTACTCCGAAACACCCGATACAAAATCTAGTTTCTGTCGAATTTCTAGAGGTGTCAAAATTTTTTTTAAACAACTGCAGAATGTTATATGTGATATAACATGAATACTATGAAAATTTGAGGGGGCTTTGTGCAATTTTGGCCGGCCACATAGGGCTAAAAACCGAGCTCACCGGGTCAAAGTGGGTATTTTCGCTTCAAATTTTCATGGTGTTCCAGTCTTTGGGTTTTGGTGTTTCAGGTGTTGTTTGTTTTCGCTAAATTTTCATATGATGTTAACTTTCTGCAAAGGCAAATCAGAGTGTTTCGTTTTCTTAATTCTAACATGTATTCGGGTTATTTAGAAGATTTTAAAAAGTTCGAACGGATATCAATAACCCAATCTTTCCCCGCTGGAAATTTTCCAAGAGTTGAATTTTTCTAAGTTCAAAATTTTCATGAAATCATGCAAGCGATTCTGTGGACTGATTGGTATGAGATTTTGTATGTGTTTTAAATTTAAAAATACCGCAATCAAGACGGTGTCGCTTGGTAGCTAGCCGGTTAAGTACAAGTCGATCCACAGGGAAATGGTGTCCTTTTATTTAAGTTCTAACGAGTTAAGTCCTAACTTTGGTAGGTTTTGTTTAAGATCTAAGAATGAGAATAAATTGATATAAAGGCTTGCTAGGGTTAGGATTAGGTTAGTTCGAAATTGGGATTCTTCTCACTTCTTTCAATGCCCTAGTTAAAAATATAGGTGTTATGGTAATAGTCAACAACGGGGATTAGCACGACTAGGAAGAAACTGAGTTTCTTCCTTTTGGTCCTTGTCCGTCCGTTCTTGGCTCTTATCCCTAACTTCCGGTTAATTCAACCACAACCGGTCTAACTAGAGAATCACCGCTATCATGTAGGATAGGGTGCCGTAGTGTGCGGATTATGGTTGATTTAAAGAGAGTCCTTAATTAAAATTATTTGGGCAAAGAAAGGAGTGAGAGAGATTTCCTTCTCTCAAACCTTCTCTCTCCTATCCCTAACAAGTGAGGAATTACTCACTCATTAGGAAGATAACAATAACATTCATTTTTTTTTATTTTAATAGATGAACTAAATTGCAGATAATAAAAGAACAGATAAAAAATTGCAGGAATTGAAATTCAGATAAAAAGAATGCGAGATAAAAAATAAAACTTACTTTATTGATGACCTCTCAACAATGCATTACAATTGGAATTAAAATTTAGATCTAAGAATTAAAAAGAGGCATAAAAAGAGGCATGCCTAATTAGGCTTTTGGCTTTCTTATTTATAGATAGAAAAAATCCTAAGTTACATTCTGATCCTTACATGAATTTACAAAACTACCCTAAGAAAGCCGGTTCAAAGCACTGACACCCACTAACACGTGCATCATACCGCCGCGGAACCGCGGCAGAAAAGCCTGTTTGGCCGCGGTTCCGCGGCCATTAAGTGGGATCTTGGGCTCATCTCTTCAGGGTTTCTCCGTGTTGCTTTTATTTTCTATTTTCTTTACTTGGTTTCTCAGAATCTCTTCTATTTCCTTCCAGATTTCCAACAGTGCAGAATGATGTGGACTTTTGCCTTGAGCTTCGCGTTAAAGTCATGAATCTTGTGTTGCCCTTGTGCTTTGTGCATTGAACTGTCTAATGATTTTCCATTTATTCCTTGAACTGGTAGATGACATTATACGGATTCATCTATTGTTGGTCGTAGTCTCACATTTGTAGCGACTTTTGATGAATTTCATTGTAACGATTTGATAACCTGTAACATGCAACTATTTAGCGGACATGGATCAAAAGCACCTATTTATATGTAATGTGATTAAGAATGGGCGATATAATAATGCAAAATTCTGATATGAACAAATACCTCCAAACTTATCTTTTGCCCGTCCCGAGCAAAACCAATTTTATTCTCAAAAAATTCCTAACCTCACTTTCGTAGGGAACGCAATTGCACTGAGCTCGTGCAACAAGCCGTTAAACCTCTAGGTGTCCCTAGTAGGAGGAGTGTTGTCTCCTGAGGGTTTTCAGCGGATACTACCCACAAAATCCGATCAATTTGGCATGTTGACTCTCATTCTTCAATTCGGTATTCTAGCAAGAAATTCTATTATCTTCAACTTAGAAATCATCAACCCATATTTTTCACACTCACTTTTCATTTAACTTAAGATCGTATATGTTCTGCAAATTTATTAAGTTTTCAGTATCTTTTGAATTTTCCTTCTAAGGTGTAATCTCAACTCAAGAATTTTTATCATCTTTATTGAAGATATAAGGCTTATCTTTCATTCTTATCTCTCATCCAAACCCCAATCATATACCTCTACGTGTGTGTAATTTTTACCCCTACACTTGGAAATTAAATTCAAGCTATCATACACTTGTCCATCGTCCAAAGTACTTTTTAGTTGGTGCTGAAATTGCTCACACATTCTTTATGCGGCCGTTAATACTTCTTGAGGTACTAAACGACCGATTACAAAATGTGCTTGCGCATTTAGACGTAATTCCTCGTCTTGCAATACCTAAGGCTTAGCAGTGACTCCCAAACCAGTTGGTCTAAGGCACTAAGTGATAAAGTACCCTCGCTATATTTTTTTATTTATGCTGCCTTAAGTAATTACAAAACCAGTGTTCATTTTTTTATCTCTTTATTCACCACTTATACTTTTATTTTATTTTCCTACATACTAAAGATTTTAGACAAGAGCAATTCAAGGTATCCTCTACTATCCCAAGTTTCAAGGTGCGTGTATGTGCTGTAGGGTTCCTAGGCACTCTCAAGAGGTCCCACAAGGCATCAACCATGCCAATTTCAAATTTTACAAGTGCCGAGAAACACTAATACGGATCGTTAACTAGAATTTTAGGCGAAAGATGCAACTAGTAAACTACATTACTAAGAGAACGGAAATACAACCTTTGTAAATCCGGTCCTCCACCTCCATAGCTCCGCAATGAAGTCTCCTCGCTGTCCAAATGGAAACCCGGGCTCTAGCGTCGGCTTCATCGGAGAAATGGGCGGGCAAGGTCGTCGGCTTCGTGCCGAAGATGATCTACGTCGAGGCATCACTAGATCAAGCTCCCACTTCACCAAGTCATGAAACTTGTGAAGAAAACACCCTATACTACTTGGCAAGAGGTAGAGGATGAAGAAATAGGAGGTGGGTTCACTTTAGAATTGTATTTCTCACTCTTTTCATCAATCCACCATTGATGGAAGAAAGGTTTTCTTCTTTGAAGAAGAAGAAGAAGAAGAAGATAATTATCATAAGAATAATAAGAAAAATGGAAAATAGATTATTCTTATCATAACTATAACCATGGTTAAGTGTAGAGAGAGGACTATGGTTAAGTGGAATGGTTAGGGTTAAGCATGAGACAAAATGGTCACTTAGTCAAAGCTTCATGAAGCTTCAAGATGCAAACAAAGAAAGCCACCAATTTCTCTTTATGCCATTTATTTTCCAAAAAGAATAAATAAATAAATAAATGAATAAGAAAATAAAACCCTAACCATTCATATAACCATGGTTTAATCTTTACACAAACCCAAGTAAACATGTATCATCAAACATGATACAATTATGTGCATAAAAGTATATCACATATACAACTTGCACAATTCAAGTGAGAAAATCCATTTAGAGTGAATCAATACTAGTTAATGCAAAGTAATATATCAAATATATAATTATACACTAAATCATTAAATCAACACTTGATTTAACGATCCGGTCATATCGCATATAACCGACTAGTATCCTATGCATCGGCTTATCGAACCAATCCTTGATTCGATAACTAGGTTATATCGCATATAACCAATCGATACATTCATCGCGAGAATGAAATACGGTATCACATACACGCATTATTCTCGGTCCCGCACATATCTTATATGCGCTCCTATTTCGTTTCGCTTGAGCCAGGAAACCTCTGTGTAGGACTCTAAAGACTCGTCAATACGCCGGCAGCAGGTGATGATCATATCAAGCACCCACAAGCCGCAAGCGGTCTGCTAAACGTAACGGCCACCCGGGTATTGAGCGATCAGAAGATCGACGAGCAATCCCGCTCATACTCCTGTGAATCCAACCAGTAACACTTACCGTACAGTCCGGTCTCGTCGTCTGATATGTCGCATATCTCGCCTAGGGGTGGTTAACGTCAGACCCCAATAGCTCGATAAGTCGTGTCGATATAAGGTCTATAACATTTCGAGAAACTACAGGTAACACTTACCAGTAAATCTCAGCAACCCTGGCCAGGAATTTCCAGTTATAGCCAATCGTACACAGCGCAACATCAACTCCCTATACCGGGAGAGACGAATCCCCTCCTATCGCTCATTGCCTCCATGTGATTCGGGACTGTACCCAAAAGCCACCGTTTTGCACGCCCTCTTGGACGTGGTAAGGTAGAAATCAAAGCACAGTGGGAACCACACAAGACTCTATGACGATCTCGGGTCAACAGACTACTCTGTACCAGTGTCACCAGAGAACTGCCATCTGACGAAAAGTATAATACCATCTGGGAGTTCTCGGCGAGTCCGTCCAGTGTACCCAGTCTCCACTGAGCACCCGTATATCATCTCTGATGTCAAAAACCAATGGATATGGGATCATCCATCGCCCATCTGTATGGGTCGAGAAGGTATACGCTAGTCTACTCTGGTATATCGATGCCCCGTCTCGATATACCCACGACTAGGGACTTTGAAGGATGTACTTATGGACTACCATGTCCCTACTAGTACGATCCGCATCATAGTCCAGGTAGTCAAGTACACATCCTAAGGGCTTTACCAACATGTAACAGAGAGACAATCAGTGTATACGTTAAGGTAAAGATCAACCAGATAGCATACTATCATGTCGAGCAAGAAAGTCCTCCCTATATATGTCCAAGCATCCACTACAATATACATCCTATGTATAGTAATGGCCTCTAGGGCATACATATAACTAACAATCTCCCACTTGCACTAGGGCCATCTGATAGCAGTGGTTGTAGTATCTCATACTCAACCATCCCATAAAAATCTCTCTCTGGGAACAGGCCTTTGTGAGTGGATCCGCTGTGTTGTCCTCTGAGTCTGCTCTCCTAACCTCGATCTCCTTGGAGATCAACCATCTCCTTGATCAGGTGACACTGCCTTAGAATATGTCTGGATCACTGATGGGACTGGCGTTCCTTGGCATAAGCCACAACTCCATTGTCACACAATGGGAGGAACAGCGTTCATCTCATGAACAAATATACATCCAGACAGCCTCTTTGGTAGCATCTTAAGTAGCGATGTATCGAGCCTTTATCGTCTAGTATGCCACGGTATCTAGCTTGGAACTCTTCCAACATACCGTCCCTTTACTGAGGGTAAAGACAATGCCTGTGACTGACTTTCAGTCGTCCTTATCACCCTGGAACCCTTCCAGTGATTCTCCCCAGGATCGATTGATACCATCTCACTACAACTAGTGAGAGTCCTAACATCCAATTAGATCTATCTCATAGATCCAAAACCCAGGATTTAGGAGGTATCACTTTGATCCTATATGGAGAATCATTGTGATAAGCGGAGATTGACCGAGCGTAGCATAGGAAACTCCTTCCCTATCAAGAGCATGTCATCCACGTACTCTACGAGGATCGTCACTATACTCCCTACTACCTTTATTGTTTATACAAGGTTCATCTACCATTTTGATGATGTCAAACTCTTTGACTAACACATCAAAATAGATGTTCCAACTCCGCGATGCCTGCTTTATCCTATAAAGCATCTTGTACACGTTTCCGCTGCTCCCACTGTCTACGAAGCCCTCTGGCTGTGTACTTATAGACGTTCTCTTCTAAAACATCATTTTAGAAAAGCAGTCATGGCACCCAACCGCCAGATATCGTAGTCATGGTATGTAGCCGTGGCAAGTAGGATCTGGATGGACTTAAGCATAGCCACTTGAAAAGGTTTCATCATTATCCACGCCTGGTCGATGACGAAAATCTTTAACAAGTCTAGCTTTGAAAGTCTCAACTTTTCCATCTACACCAAGTAATCTTCTCAAGATATACTTGCTCCCTATGGGGATTTAACCCTTCAGATAAAGCAACTAAAGTCCATACTTTGTTGGTGTATAAGGATTCCATCTCAGATCACTAAGCATCCAGCCATTCTTACAGAGTCCCACTCCTGATGGCCAGCTCGAAACTAGTTGGGTCATCATCTCATGATGCAATCCTCGCTCCCACTATCATCGAGAAGTCGAAGTATCTCTCAGGTGGGTGAGGAACCCTACTAGATCGGTGGAGAGGCTGAGGTTCGTTGGTAACTATTGAATCCTTTGGTTCTTTCAAATCATCTACTGTTGTTTGTATAGCTGGAACCTTTCCAGTTGTACATAACAGACCTTGCCTCGAGCTTGTCCGGATTATGCTTTTAGACATAGCCCGGACAACCCCAAATCTTAACCAACTTAAGATATGGGCTCTTCCCTTTCCATATCACATATGAAGTGGTAGGCAACTGATTTGATTTGAACCCTATTCAATAGGTATGCAGCTTCTCAAGTGCATAACTCCCAAAAGGAAATAGGAAACACAGTAGTACTCATCATAGAGCACACCATATCACATAGGGTGCTATTGCTCCGCCCCGATATACCATCGTGCTATGGTGTATACGGAGGAGTAATCCTGAGAGAGAATCTCATTCTCTTTTAGAATAGTCTAGGAATTTCATGCTCAAGTATTCTCCTCCTTGATCTCATCATAGGACATAATACTTATACCCGTATTGGTTCTCTACTTCTAGCTTATATTCTGTGAATATCTCAAAAGGTTCGGACTTGTGTTTCAACAAGAACATATGTCTGAATCTAAAGAGATCATCAGAGAATGTAATGAAGTATAAAGAACCGGTCTTGGCATGTGTAGACAGGGGACCTACATACATCAATATGTATCATCCCAAGAGTTCACTAACTCTTTCTCTGTTTCCAGTAAACGGAGCTATGGTCATCTTATCTCTGTGACATGACTGGCAAGTTTCACAAGATGTAAATTCAAACTGATTTAAATATGCATCTAAATGTAACTTCAGCTAGTCAGGCCGCATTGATATGACCTAGTTTACAATACCTCAAGAAAAATTCGTTCATTTCTGAACTCATCCTCTTGTGTATGTTCTGTATACTAAGAACTGTAGTTTGATTTAGAACATCAACGCTTTTAGATAACGTGCCTGATCCGATCAACTTTTGATATAGGAAATGTTCAAAACATTATCCAACAATACAAAATTTTATCATTTCTTTACTGATAAAGAGACTGATATGATTTTGTATATCAGGTTCGGTATCTAATAACATTTGTTCAGAATCAATGTATTGGGATACAGGGTGACGGTGACCAACAGACTTGGCTGTAACACTTGCCCCGTTTTCTGCCTCATGAAACTTATCACCCGTTCTCAGTTCTCTACCTTTCTGTAGCCCTATGTAACAGATTACATATCTGGGATCCTGATCTGGTATCACATACCCAGGACGTAAAGAATACTGAGAAACAGTTCTGTATAATGAACACACCCGAAGATGATGCATCAGCATGCACTCTCTTCGTTTGGGCGGCATGGGAATTCTGGTAATCCCCAATTTCCTGCTCTGTCTTATAACAATTACAAGTTGGAGCGGGACCAACGTTCCCCAGCTCAGTATAACAAGCGGGTTCAGTCAATAATCCGTATTATTATCTTGATTAAGGCGTGATATGGTCGCTACCTGGAGAGAGAGAGAAGAAAACACTCAGCGTGCGCTCTTGCAAGAATAGATTGGTTATTAATTTATCTAATCAGGATGGCTCCCACTGCTTTTTATCAAATCTTCCTTCAAACCCTAAAAGGAAAGACTAGCCGGGATTAATTACACACTACAAGTTCGCCAATCTTTCAGCCAGGCCAGTGTTGGTACTTTGAGGGAGGTCCTCCGTGCTTTCGCACGAACCTAATTACAGTAAACCTCGTTTTCCCAGAGGCGTAACCCCGTTGACACTTTTCTAGACACCTACTTGATCGGCTAATTGTAATGTGTAAAACTCTCCCAGGAGTAACTCTTACTCGCAGCGGGTATCGGGATCCAACTATCTCATAGGAGGTATGCAATCTCATTGCAAATTTCAACACTTGAAATTCCCGATAATTTTGCCCCTAGCGTGCTATGACCTTGACGGAGGCCAAACTACCCATAGTCCGCTAGTCAAGTTCAACCCGTCATTTCCTGATTGAATTAAACCCACCCGCACGACCCTTGACGGAGGCCAAACAACGCCGTACGAATACCCTAATCCAATCGCATCATATGCTAGCAGATAAGCACTAGTTAGCTACCGTACACTACGCCTTGACGGAGGCCAAACTACCGCAGCACGAATACTAACTAGTACTTATCTGAAATGACGGAGGGCTACGTCAGGTTTTTCTGAAAACCTATTGCGTAATGAACTTGATATCGTTGTAGAATCAAATGATTTTAAAATGGAGTGCTTTTGAGCCTTTTCTAGTTTTGCTAAAGGAGTCATTCCCGGTGAAGGGATCGTCGGTCCTTTCCTCGTCAAATGAGGTGCGGGATATATCATATATATCACTGTGCATAGCAAAAACTCTTAAAAGCCATCAAAAGACAAACCGAGTGTGTAGCATCTGCCAGTTATTGCTAAAGGAGTCACTCCCGGTGAAGGGATCTCGGTCCTTTCCTTATCGAATAAGGTGCAGGATATATCATATATACCGCTGTGCAAAGCAAGAACTGTAGCTACCTGTTATATTTTTGAAATTCGATTCTACAACATCTTTAGGTTTCTTTTACTTTCATTAATCACATTAATGAAGTCCCATCATTTAAGTACCTAAACATCACAGATAAATACGACGTACACTTATGCCATCCGCATTTGCCTCGATGTCCCCTCGTGCACCGTTAGGTTAGGTAACTAACGACAGAGCAGGGCAGGGCTAGCGCGGGTGTAAAACATAAGTAACGCCTATATAATATATCATATATACTATATACAGTATCCATCATAGAACATCATATGATCACATCACAGATATCGCAGCAGAAGAAACATATGAAATATTGGATATACTAGGACGTCCGTGTTTTCAATACGAGCCAGTATAAAACACGGATTCCACGGTCGCGATGAATAGCCAAACCCACACCCCTAGACCCCTACGAGAGCGGCAAGCAACCCTACCAATTCTAGAGTTAGGAGACCCGGACTCGACTCCTCGAGTTGGTCTCCCACTGGACTCCAGAACCCGGTTACTTGTGCTCTCCTCCTTGGGTCTATCCTAGTGCGGAAAAGTAAATAATATACAGAAGGTGACATCTTCCGCTACCTGGAAGTGCCCCAATAAAAGAATATTACATACAAGTTTTTACATGAATGAAAATGAAAAACACTCATCTCACATAAAAACCCCCGGCTATTCAATCACGACAATCCAATATAACATATCGAGCAACATATAACATCATATGTCATCAACGTAAGTAAATACGCGCATCCCAATTGTCGTTGACATATAGCAACGAAACCGGCGATATCACATATTACACTTACGGTCACAGAAAAGAAAGTGTAAATCTACAACAGTTGGAATCCGCAACTTCTTTAGACATCACATGCCTAATCAAATGAATTACTTAGACATCGCATGCTTAACAATTATAAACCCCGCATTTTAGTCTCATTATCGAAAACTCTTTTCAACATCATGTCGGGCAATTCAACAAGATTCCCGACATCATGATCGAATGCTCGTCGCAAACTTTAGTAGACGGCTGCACCCCCGATACCGTCGACGAAGTGCACCAAGGCGGAACACCGCTGCCGCGAGCATCCGAACGGATGCTTTCGGCGACGGGGTTCTCCTACAGTCACTTGGTCGGGGCTATGGAGTGAGGCTGTCTATTAAGTTTACCCGGCGAGTATCCGCGTACGCTATGTGATTGCGACGGACTTTTGATCACATCAAAATTCCGTGGCAACCGATCAAGTGAGACTAAACCGCTAGATTTATAACATTCATTCAGTTATCTCATAACTACTTGTGAATTCCAATTATTGTATCACATTCCGGATAAATAGAAAATGTTAAACTTTTCGATCGAACATTCAAACACCCAAGTTTTCCCGAAACAGATCAACACATGAAACAAGTTTAAAAACATCCAGTTCATGCCTCAGTACCAAAGGTCCAGCCGTAGAAGGGTCAAGCCAACGCCTCACATGTGGCACGCTGTACTGCCCCAAACCCTAAGGTTCAAAGGGCAGTTCAAGACGGTCACATAATCGAGTTAAGGTTTGTTGTCTTCTAGAGGGACTATCGCGTTACTTGCACTACTTAGAACGTTATTAAACCACGGAAAGATCCAACACTTGGAAATTTCCCAACATGGGAAAAGTTGGGTATTTATATCCGGTCGAACTTTTTAACATATTCTAAAATATCCGGAAAGCCACATATACAAAATTAGACAATCCGATCGAAACACCGAGTCCCCAATACAACCCAGAAAACTCAACTCTTGAGTTCAGAAAAAAAAATATCCCAGGAAAACCGACACTGCAAAATAGGAATTACTGTGCAAAATTCAATGGGAGAAGAGACAAAATGGCCGCGGAACAGCCGCATTAGCACGCTAATGCCGCGGTTCCGCCGCACTTTAGAAAGATCATTAGGTAATTTTTTCACCGTAATTCTTAGAATTTCCTGCTGAATTTTCTGCATATTTTTAATCTGGAAAAAACCAAATTTTTGGAAAAAGCCCAGAGAGCAAATTTGTGTTAGGGTTTCGGGTTCGATCGGGTTTCAAACATCGTCTAAGTATCGCCTAAGGCTCTAGCTAGGCTCTGATACCACTGTAGGGTTCCTAGGCACTCTCAAGAGGTCTCACAAGGCATCAACCATGCCAATTTCAAATTTTACAAGTGCCGAGAAACACTAATACGGATCGTTAACTAGAATTTTAGGCGAAAGATACAACTAGTAAACTACATTACTAAGAGAACGGAAATACAACCTTTGTAGATCCGGTCCTCCACCTCCATAGCTCCGCAATGAAGTCTCCTCGCTGTCCAAATGGAAACCCGGGCTCTAGCGTCGGTTTCATCGGAGAAATGGGCGGGCAAGGTCGTCGGCTTCGTGCCGAAGATGATCTACGTCGAGGCATCACTAAATCAAGCTCCCACTTCACCAAGTCATGAAACTTGTGAAGAAAACACCCTATACTACTTGGCAAGAGGTAGAGGATGAAGAAATAGGAGGTGGGTTCACTTTAGAATTGGATTTCTCACTCTTTTCATCAATCCACCATTGATGGAAGAAAGGTTTTCTTCTTTGAAGAAGAAGAAGAAGAAGAAGAAGATAATTATCATAAGAATAATGAGAAAAATGGAAAATAGATTATTCTTATCATAACTATAACCATGGTTAAGTGTAGAGAGAGGACTATGGTTAAGTGGAATGGTTAGGGTTAAGCATGAGACAAAATGGTCACTTAGTCAAAGCTTCATGAAGCTTCAAGATGCAAACAAAGAAAGCCACCATTTTCTCTTTATGCCATTTATTTTCCAAAAAGAATAAATAAATAAATAAATGAATAAGAAAATAAAACCCTAACCATTCATATAACCATGGTTTAATCTTTACACAAACCCAAGTAAACATGTATCATCAAACATGATACAATTATGTGCATAAAAGTATATCACATATACAACTTGCACAATTCAAGTGAGAAAATCCATTTAAAGTGAACCAATATTAGTTAATGCAAAGTAATATATCAAATATATAATTATACACTAAATCATTAAATCAACACTTGATTTAACGATCCGGTCATATCGGATATAACCGACTAGTATCCTATGCATCGGCTTATCGAACCAATCCTTGATTCGATAACTAGGTTATATCGTATATAACCAATCGATACATTCATTGCGAGAATGAAATACGGTATCACATACACGCATTATTCTCGGTCCCGCACATATCTCATATGCGCTCCTATTTCGTTTCGCTTGAGCCAGGAAACCTCTGTGTAGGACTCTAAAGACTCGTCAATACGCCGGCAGCAGGTGATGATCATATCAAGCACCCACAAGCCGTAAGCGGTCTGCTAAACGTAACGGCCACCCGGGTATTGAGCGATCAGAAGATCGACGAGCAAGCCCGCTCATACTCCTGTGAATCCAACCAGTAACACTTACCGTACAGTCCGGTCTCGTCGTCTGATATGTCGCATATCTCGCCTAGGGGTGGTTAGCGTCAGACCCCAATAGCTCGATAAGTCGTGTCGATATGAGGTCTATAACATTTCGAGAAATTACAGGTAACACTTACCAGTAAATCTCAGCAACCCTGGCCAGGGATTTCCGGTTATAGCCAATTGTACACAGCGCAACATCAACTCCCTATACCGGGAGAGACGAATCCCCTCCTATCGCTCATTGCCTCCATGTGATTCGGGACTGTACCCAAAAGCCACCGTTTTGCACGCCCTCTTGGACGTGGTAAGGTGGAAATCAAAGCACAGTGGGAACCACACAAGACTCTATGACGATCTCGGGTCAACAGACTACTCTGTACCAGTGTCACCAGAGAACTGCCATCTGACGTAAGTTATAATACCATCTGGGAGTTCTCGGCGAGTCCGTCCAGTGTACCCAGTCTCCACTGAGCACCCGTATATCATCTCTGATGTCAAACACCAATGGATATGGGATCATCCATCGCCCATCTGTATGGGTCGAGAAGGTATACGCTAGTCTACTCTGGTATATCGATGCCTCGTCTCGATATACCCACGACTAGGGACTTTGAAGGATGTACTTATGGACTACCATGTCCCCACTAGTATGATCCGCATCATAGTCCAGGTAGTCCAGTACACATCCTAAGGGCTTTACCAACATGTAACAGAGAGACAATCAGTGTACACGTTAAGGTAAAGATCAACCAGATAGCATACTATCATGTCGAGCAAGAAAGTCCTCCCTATATATATCCAAGCATCCACTACAATATAAATCCTATGTATAGTAATGGCCTCTAGGACATACATATAACTAACAATGTGCAAGTTGTAGGGTATATATTTTCAGAATTTAGACATAAGGTTCAGAATTATTTTTCAGACTTACACTTCAAATAAAAATTTCAATACTCTTCCCTTATTTTGACTTAGCCCAAGAACTGAACTTAAAATTTGCCTATTTCTAAATAAATTGTTAGAACATATATTTTCTATAATTAAATTTTAAGAGAGGTAATTTTTAGGGTTTTTAATTTACCAAGTTTAGCATTTAGTTTTTCCCAATCAATCAACCGTCATGTTGAATTTAAGTCAAATATGGCCAAAATTGAATTTTTTAATTTTTTTAATTTTAAAAAATTTTCAATTATTTTATTGATTTTATTTTATTATATTTTTTTAAATTTTTTTTATAAAGATGCAATGCGGAATTAAATATGCAAAGAAAGAAAAAACAAATATGTACAAAAATAAAAATATGCAAATGCAATGCAAAGATAACTATTTACAATCCACCTCCACCCCCAAACTTATCGAAAGCGGTGCCCTCACTGCTCATAGCCTCGCCGTCCCCTCGATCGTGAGCGGGATCATTCCTCTCTGGCTAGTAGGGTGGTCATGCCCTGCTACAAACTCGTCACTCGCTGATCAAGGTTGGTCACCATCCCTATCAATCTTTCTATCCCCCTATTTGTTCATCGCATCAAGCGCGCTTGCGCAGCGGGGGTAAGCTCTTCATCGCTCGCGGTTGAGCTCGAGCTGGGTGTCTTAGCGGGCATGTCTTCGGCCGGCTTGGTGCGCGACCATACATCATGTAAGTGTGTGTAGGATGTGGATACACCCTTAAGAAGCGGTCTAATGGGGATCCCTCCATGCATATAAAATTCGAATTCCTCAACAGGGAGGAAATGGCGACACAGTTGTGTCACCAACATAGGGCATGGATAGTTTGCAGCCCTCTTGTCTGTGCCAATTGAGTGAAGCAATACAGTGCACATATCATAGCTGGGGATTCGTGTCATCAAAGTGTGCACTATATGAAGGGATGGTGTGAAAAATGTAGTGTTGTGCGAATTACCAAAAATATTATTTTGTGCCCAACGACACACAGTTAAGACGTTCACAAAAAGGGTTCTAGCCTGGATGCCTTTTCGTGGCTCTCTTGAATAATCGTTACCCATTAAGTGTAGGTAGTCTTCGAAACGGAGGGGTTGATCGTGAATAGGGAGTGTAGGTATTAATGTGACTTCATGAATGAAGTCCCTATCTATTATTATTTCCCTATCCCCCCAAATTAACCTAATGTAACCGTGTTGTGAGAGGCAAACATCTTCCATGCATTCATAAAAACGGGTAACAAGATCCGAAAGCGCGAAGGCATTCGGATGGTTAAATAGTAAAAATTTCCATCCGCGCCTTCGGACCTCATCACCTAAGTAACTACCGTAAACAGTGCGTGCAAACATTTGGGAAAAATCCCTTTCAAACTGCAAAGTTGGTGCCATTACAGAGAGTGCAGATATTTCTAAAAATTTTAACAGAGAGGATCGGAGAATGCAAACCTCCTCTGAAGTTTTCAGGGGGAGAAGAGGCTGGAAAGCGGCGGAAGCGCGGCAGATGTGGCGTTGGGCGGTGGTTCCACGGCTCGGTAAAGTGATCTCTCTGTGTGGTCTTCAGCGGCGGCTAGGGTTTTCTGAAGCTGGAAATTAGGGTTATGTAAAATGCAGAGAGGGGTCGGGTTGTATTTATAGGGGGTGTTTTGGTTATTTGCAAAAAGGACCTCTTAAAAAGAGGAATTTTTTTGTAAATAAAAATTTTATTTTATTATTTATTTATTATTTATTAAAAATGAAAATTTACAAAAATACCCCCAAAAATTTGAATTTTTTTTATTTTTTTATTTTTATATAATTACAAGTGTGACATACCCCCTAACTTATTTGAAACAGTGTTTCCACTGTTTATGGCTGGATAACCGAAATTTTGGGGTAGGCGGAGGAAGATCAGTCGATGTAAACCGGCTCCTGCAACATCAGGAGCTCCTCCGAAGGATCCGCGGTAAGGAAATGTTTATGCTTATGTCCGTTCACTTTAAATAGTGAACCGTCCTTCGGATTTTCTAAGTCGACTGCACCGTGCGGATATACGGTACGTACAAAAAATGGCTCTTTCCATCGAGATCTGAGCTTGCTGGGATGGAAATGTAGCCGGGTGTCGTAAAGTAATACATGTTGACCAGGTGTCAATGTTTTGCGCATAAGGTGTTTATCTTGAAACACCTTCATTCGGTTTTTGACGACAACCGCGTTCTCGTAAGCTTCATCCCGAATCTCGTTTAATTCATTTAACTGCAGCTTTTTATGGCTTCCTGCATCTTCGATAGATAGATTCAGCTCTTTTATCGCTCAAAATGCGCGATGCTTAATTTCTACTAGAAGGTGGCAAGCCTTTCCGTAAACAAGTCGATAAGGAGACATGCCAAGATCGGTCTTATAGGCAGTTCGAAATGCCCAAAGGGTATCAGTACTGTTTAATTTGCCGATTTGAAATCTCGGCTTGCCCACATGTTTGGGGATGATAGGGAGTTGATAGATTATGATTAATGGAATATTTCCGCATCAAGGACTCGAAAGTCCTATTACAGAAATGAGTTCCATTGTCATTAATGATTGTGCGGGGGTGCCCAAACCGGGAGAAAATATTTTCTCTGAGGAATCTAACGACAACCTTGTTTTCATTAGTCCAGCTGGGCACAGCCTCGACCCACTTAGAAATATAATCAACAGCAAGGAGAATATACAAGTTCCCAAAAGAATTAGGAAACGGTCCCATAAAATCAATCCCCTAAACATCAAAAATTTCCACAGCCAATATTGGTTGGAGAGGCATTTCGTTTCTCCTAGATATCCTGCCCAAGTGTTGGGACCGGGAGCATGTCTTGCAGTAATCATGTGCGTCTTTAAAAAGTTGTGGCCAGTAGAAGCCACACTGCAAGATCTTTTCGGCTGTCTTTTTAGGGCCAAAATGCCCTCCACACGCTTGATCGTGACAAAATGACAGCACGCTCATAAATTCATTGTCGGGGACACACCGACGAATAATTTGGTCGGGGCAGTATTTGAATAGATAAGGTTCATCCCAGTAAAAATGTTTTACCTGGGATAGGAATCGGAGTCTGTCCTGATTCGACCATTCATTTGGTATAAGTCCGGTGACCAAATAATTCACAATATCTGTGAACCAAGGTTCGCATGATATAGTCAAGAGCTGCTCATCTAGAAAAACGTCTTTTATAGGAAATTGAAGCGTTGGCGAAGAAGGGAGGCGTGAAAGATGGTTGGCGACTAGGTTTTTGCATCCTCTTTTGTCTTTGATGACAGAGTCAAACTCTTGTAGTAAGATGATCCAATGTATCAGCCGAGATTTAGCGTCCTTCTTCGCAAAAAGATGGCAAAGATCTGAATGGTCAGTGTATACGATGACTGGAGAGTCGATTAAGTAGGGCCTGAACTTTTCTAATGCAAACACAACTGCTAAGAATTCCTTCTCAGTTGTTGTGTAATTTAATTGGGCTTTGTTCAAGGTTCGGCTAGCGTAATAGATTACATGCGGCATCTTATCGATGTGTTGTCCAAGGAAAGCACCAATGGCAAAATCAGATGCATCGCACATAATTTCAAATGGATGCGTCCAGTCAGGAGATGAAAGAATGGGAGCAGAAGTAAGTGAGTTTTTCAATGACTCGAACTCATTCATACAGCTCGAGTCGAAATCAAATGTGGTGTCCTTGGCGAACAAAAGAGTCAAGGGTCTAGCAATCTTACTAAAATCCTTGATGAACCGTCTATAGAAACCGGCATAGCCAAGGAAAGCTCGAATGTCTCGGACGCATTTGGGAGGAGGGAGATTGGAAATGACTTCAATCTTCGCTTTATCTACCTCAATGCCATTTTGCGAGATGATATGTCCTAAGACAATACCTTCTCGTGCCATGAAGTGGCACTTCTCCCAATTTAAAATAAGGTTCTTATCCTTACACCGGGTAAGGACTGCGTCGAGATGTAGCAAACACTGATCAAAGGAGTCGCCGAAAATGGAGAAATCAACCATGAAGATCTCCAAGAATTTTTCCACCATGTCTGAAAAAATTCCCATCATACACCGCTGAAAAGTAGCGGGCGCATTGCATAACCCAAAGGACATGCGACGGTAAGCAAACGTACCGAAAGGACACATGAATGTGGTCTTGTCTTGGTCTTTTTCGGCGATGGGAATTTGATTATAGCCGGAGTAGCCATCCAAAAAGTAATAGTATTCATGCCCATCCAATCATTCTAGCATTTGGTCAATGAAAGGTAATGGAAAGTGGTCTTTCCGTGTCGCGGCGTTGAGTTTTCTATAATCGATGCATACTCGCCACCCAGTTTGGGTGCGAGTAGGTATTAACTAATTCTCCTCATTAGTTATGACCGTTATGCCCGATTTCTTGGGGACAACGTGAATGGGGATAACCCACTGGCTATCAGAGATAAGGTAAATGATACCACTATTAAGATATTTTACGATCTCCTTTTTAACAGCCTCCTTCATGACTGGGTTGAGTCGTCTCTGTGGATCCCTGGCTGGCTTGGCATCATCCATCATATGAATATGATGTTCAACTATTAGGGGAGTAATCCCCTTGATGTCCGCCATAGTCAGCCAAAAGCTTGCCGATTGCTTTGCAAGACCGCCAAAAGGGCTTTCTCTTGCCCTGGGGCTAGAGAAGCCGAGATGATAATAGGAAGGGTCTCATTCTCACCTAAGTAAGCGTATTTAAGGTGAGACGGCAATAGCTTGAGTTCGAGTATTGGATGTGAAACAATTGAAGGTAAAATCGGTGAAATTGTCTCAAACTCAAAGGATTCCAACAGAGGTTCAAAACGAGTGTAAGCAACCGAGTCGGATGGTTCAGCTAACTCATCCGAAAATTCAAAGGATTCAAACTCGGGTGGTGATTAGTCAAGATCGTTTGAGAAAGTGAAACACTCGTAGTCATTATCGTGCGTGAAAGCAGTATCAGGTTCAAAGAGGAACGCACTAGTGGCGTTAAGATTGCTGTGATCGAACAAAAATTTCTCGAGCTCACAGTCCTCCTGGGTGATCTCTTGGATCGAGCAAACATCATGTATATTAGCATTAGGTTCGGAGGGCTGATTCCCTTAAAAATGTTGAGCTCAATTGTCATGTTTCCAAAAGATAGGTTCATCGAACCATTTCGACAATTGATCACAGCATTCGAAGTCCCAAGCATTGGTCGACCGAGTATCATCGGAATTTGATTCTGGGGGTTAGCTACAGGCTGTGTGTCTAAAACAATGAAATCAATGGGGAATATGAAGTCCCCTACTTTGATCAACACATCCTCTAACTCAACCCTAGGATGGGTGATGGATCGGTCGGCCATTTGGAGAGTACAATGTGTAGGTTTCAGCTCTCCAACGCCTAGTTGCTCATATAATGAATAAGGAAGTGAGTTAACACTGGCACCAAGATCTAAAAGTGCGCGGTTGATATTCTTATCCCCAATAGTTATTGAAATCATAGGACAGCCAGGGTCCTTTTGTTTTTAAGGTAAAGGTTGGGTAAGAGCATCACTTACGGCACCAGCTAAGAACACTTTCTTAGGTACCTGAGATTTCCTCTTCTTAGTGCACATGTCCTTCAAGATTTTTGCGTAAGAAGGGACTTGTTGGATTGCATTCAAGAGAGGAATGTTAATGTTAACCTTTTTAAACAACTTCACAATCTTCTCCATTTGTGGATTTTGTTTATTGGATCTTAACCGGTTTGGAAATGGGACATTTTGAAAATTGGTTGAGTCCAATGCTTGTGGAGGAGATTGCGGAGTTGGAACGGACCCTAGAATTGGTGTTTTTGTAGAGTGAGAAGTGGGTCCATTTGGAGCAGCGGAAGAAGTGGAGCCTTGTGAAGAATGGAGAACAGGCTCTGAAGACGAAGAAGATGAAGAAGAAGAAGCAACGGCCGGGGTGTCATCATCAGTGCCAACATTGTTGTGCAACATCCATCCAGATCTCAATGTAGTCACGACACTCACATTATGGTTTTGTTGTTCAAGAGCAATATGTGCATTTTGTGGGTGACTAGGATTTGACAGTGGTTGAGATGGAAGCTTCACCTTCTCTCGCTCGCTTAAAGCTGCATTTAGTTGCGGGCTTCAATGGTTTTGATGCTTTGCCCATGTAATGTAGTGTGTTACACCAATGACTGAATGGAAGACTGGATGTTAGCTGAGGATTGAGTTGATTGTTTTAAAAACACCTCCAGACTTCGTTCTAACGAGATAACCTTATCGTTATTTGGTGGAAAAAATTGTTTTGAGGAAAAAAATTGTTGGGTGCAAAATTGTTCGTTTGATTTTGGTAAGATTGGGGTTGGAAAGGTTGCTAATATTGAGTTTGTTGAGGAGCTTGTTGTTGAGGAGGAGGCCTCTGGAAATTGTTGTTGCCTTGGAATTGTTGTTGATTTTGATTCCAAGCAAAATTGGGGTGGTTCCTCCAACCAGGATTGTAAGTTAAAGAGTACAGATCATTTCTTTGTCTTTGCTGAAAAGAAGCATTGACTTGATCCTGTCCTTGAGTAGGTGGGTTATAAGGACACTTTTTGGTCAAATGGGTTGGATCCGAACAACAAGCGCATATAGTGCGAGGGGGTAAAACAGAGGTAGGAGAAGGCGATGAGAATTTGCTCTCAATTGCTTCTAGTTTTCGTGTAATCGCTGGCATTTCGGCTTTCATTGCAATTGACATATCAAGTTGATAAATGCAAGCCCTAGATGGACCGAAAGAAGTGGACGAAGTGGTCGCTCTAGTGCTTTCCCACTGAAGCGTTTGTTCAGCAAGATCGTCGAGAAATTGCCAAGCATCCTCATCAGATTTGGATAAGAAGTGGCCTTGACAAATGGTTTCCAGTAACTGCTCAATTGCTGGGTTCAGTCCTTCGTATAAGATCTGGCAAAGTTGTCGTCTCTCAATATCATGATGAGGGCACTGAACAAGAAGGACTTTATATCGTTCGAAACACTTCCAAAAAGGTTTGAAAGGAAGCTGGGAAAATTGGTTAATTTCATTACGTATTCTCGCGGTCTTGTGATTTGGGTAAAACTTTTTAAGAAATTCTTTAACTAACTCTTCCCAATTGTTTATAGAATGCAACGGGTGCTATACAGCCACTTATCAGCTAGGTCACATAGAGTGAAGGGAATGACTCATAGCCTTATAGCATCATCGGACAGTTGGATGGTCTTCATCATTGCACAAATATTCTGGAATTTGTTAATGAAGATATAGATATCTTCGGATTCCAGTCTATGAAATTTAGGCAACGTGTTGATGAATTGGGGCTTAATTTCGAAATTGTCCCCATTTGCCGGCGGTAGTGAAAGACAAGTAGGAAGTGCGGAGCGGGTAGGATAGAAACAATCCTGGAGCGCGATTCGCTGTGGCGCTTCAACAGGAGGTTGTTGCTGGTTATTCGCACCTAGTTGAGGTGGAATCAGTCCCGAGGTAGGTAAAGGGTTGTTAGTATTGAACCCTGACATCTCTTTAGAAGATGATGAATGTGAAGATGAAGGTGAATGGACAGAATTCCGGTCAACGTTGGAGTTGGCCGGTAAAGGTAAGGATGAAAAAGGAGTGGAGGGAGTTTCGATTTCGGAGTCGGTAGCAACTAACGAAACACGGACTAAACGGGCACTAGTGTCCCGAGTCCAACCGGACATATACTAAACGAGTTTAGTGTAGTCAAAACGTAGAATGTGAGGGTAAGAAAACGTCAATGGGGAAATATGGATGAAAGGTGGGTGAAATGGGATTCTAGCGACAAAGGGAAAGTTTTTATAAAATTTGTTTTGGGGTTTTTTTTATAAAGAGTTTTTCAAAATTTTGTACGGAACTACATCACAATTTCAAACAACCACGGTTTAAACATGCACAATCAAATCTAGGGCTAGGGTCTCCTAAGTCAACTAGACTGCTCCTAACTGTTCCAAAGCGAAAAGTTGTGAGATATCCCTCAAATCGTCTCTTCACCGCCAATTGTGGCCAGGTAAGTACAAATGAAGAAAGTAGGGTTCCACTCACGAATCACCGTGAGACGGGCCTTTTAAAGTTACCTTTCTCACTTGTCTAGCCTAGGCACCACAAACTTAGGTTTAGATAAACGACTGAATGCCCACAACCTTCCTCTGTCCTAATGAGCGCGGTAGTCCTTAATTGACTGAGTCTAGATATTTTTTAATTAACTCAAGAGTGATGCATATGCTTTTTAGTGATTTCTGGGGTCTTAGGAAGGGTAATAAAATCCCCACCCAATCTTAATTGCTGTTAGAGCCCCTTAGTTTTCGTTTTAAATATACAAAGCAGTAACACACCAAAATCTAAAACACTTGCCAATTTTTTTTTTATTTGCGGCGCAAAGAATCCTGCATAAAATGATTTATTGGATAGGAGAAAGATTCTGTGCAAAGAAACCTATAGGAAATTTTTTTCAGTGGAGCTTAGGGGATGGAAGAGAAGAAAAAAGATACTTACAGAGATTTTCAGTTGCTGACGTCACCTTTTTGACCGTGGTTCCACGGTCAAATGCCTACTTTTGCCGTGGTTCCACGGTGGATCAGTAGGTTCAGATCTTCAAAAAAATTCTCTGTGCTGTTTTGGTTCTCCTCTGTCTATTCAGATCCTCTGTTTCTGGATTTGTTTACTGAGCTTGCTCCAGATCTGAATCAGCCCGTCTTCCTTTCCTGCACAATTTGCACAAAAACCAATCAAAAATAACAAGATGATTTTTTTTATGTTTTTAATTTTTTTTAATTTTTATATTTTTTTATTTAATTAACCCGAAATTACAAAAAGAAATAAACTACCGTTTCCCCGGTAACGGCGCCATTTGATCGTTATAGATTTTATATGCGTTTTAAATTTAAAAATACCGCAATCAAGATGGTGTTGCTTGGTAGCTAGCCGGTTGAGTACGAGTCGATCCACAGGAAAATGGTGTCCTTTTCTTTAAGTTCTAACGAGTTAAGTCCTAACTTTGGTAGGTTTTGTTTTAAGATCTAAGAATGAGAATAAATTGATATAAAGGCTTGCTAGGGTTAGGATTAGGTTAGTTCGAAATATGGATTTTTCTCACTTCTTTCAATGCCCTAGTTAAAAATATAGGTATTAGGGTAATAGTCAACAATGGGGATTATCACGACTAGGAAGAAACTAAGTTTCTTCCTTTTGGTCCTTGTCCGTCCGTTCTTGGCTCTTAGCCCTAACCTCCGGTTAATTCAACCACAACCGATCTAACAAGGGAATCACCGCTATCATGTAGGATAGGGTGCCGTAGTGTGCG
Organism: Agapanthus africanus; assembly: GCA_030015575.1. Taxonomy (NCBI): domain Eukaryota; kingdom Viridiplantae; phylum Streptophyta; class Magnoliopsida; order Asparagales; family Amaryllidaceae; genus Agapanthus; species Agapanthus africanus. The sequence goes on from JASDDO010000026.1 coordinate 495,400,680, forward strand.
GATTATAGTTGATTTAAAGAGAGTCCTTAATTAAAATTATTTGGGCAAAGAAAGGAGTGAGAGAGATTTTCTTCTCTCAAACCTTCCCTCTCCTATCCCTAACAAGTGAGGAATTACTCACTCATTAGGAAGATAACAATAACATTCATTTTTTTTATTTTAATAGATGAACTAAATTGCAGATAATAAAAGAACAGATAAAAAATTGCAGGAATTAAAATTCGGATAAAAAGAATGCGAGATAAAAAATAAAACTTACTTTATTGATGACCTCTCAACAATGCATTACAATTAGAATTAAAATTTAGATCTAAGAATTAAAAAGAGGCATAAAAAGAGGCATGCCTAATTAGGCATTTGGCTTTCCTATTTATTGATAGAAAAAACCCTAGGTTACATTCTGATCCATACATGAATTTACAAAACTACCCTAAGAAAGCCGGGTCAAAGCACCGACACCCACTGACACGTGCATCATACGGCCGCGGAACCGCGGCAGAAAAGCCTTAATGGCCGCGGTTCCGCGGCCATTAAGTGGGATCTTGGGCTCATCTCTTCAGGGTTTCTCTGTATTGCTTTTATCTTCTGTTTTCTTTACTTGGTTTCTCAGAATCTCTTCTATTTCCTTCTAGATTTCCAACAGTGCAGAATGATGTGGACTTTTGCCTTGAGCTTCGCGTTAAAGTCTTGAATCTTGTGCTGCCCTTATGCTTTGTGCATTGAACTGTCTAATGATTTTCCATTTGTTCCTTGAACTGGTAGGCGACATCATACGGATTCATCTATTGTAGGTCGTAGTTTCACATTTGTAGCGACTTTTCATGAATTTCACTGTAACGATTTGAGAACCTGTAACCTGCAACTATTTAGCAGACATGGATCAAAAGCACCTATTTATATGTAATGTGATTAAGATGGGCAATATAATAATGCAAAATTCTGATATGAACATAGACCCTCTAGAAGAAAGAAACCTTAACTCGATTATGTGACCGTCAGAACTGCCATCAAACCCTAGGGTTTTTGGTAGTTCAGCGGTGCCACATGTGAGGCATTGGTTGACCCTTCTACGGTTAGTTCATAGGAGGTGTGGCTGTTTCTGGGTACTTTTTGAACTCCGCTCAAGTGTTGAGCTTTTCGGGAAATTTTGGGTGTTTGATTATTCGATCGAAAATTTTAACTTCGTCTAGCTATCTATGATTGTGATACAATATTTGGAATCCGCAAATGTAGTTTTGTGATAACTAGTTTGAATTTTATAAATCTAGCAGTTTAGTCTCATTTGATCGGTTACCACGGAATTTTGATGTGGATCAAAAGTCCGTCGCAATTACGTAGTGTGCGCGGATACTCTCCAAGTAACCTTAATAGATAGCCACGCCCCATAGCCCTGACCAAGTGACTGTAGGAGAACCCCGTCGCCAAAAGCATCCGTTCGGGTGCTCGCGGCTGCGGTGTTCCGCCTTAGTGCACTTCGTCGACGGCACCGGGGGGTGCGGCCGTCTACTAAAGTTTCCGACGAGCATTCGATCAGGTTATCGGGAATCTTGTTGAATTACCCGACAGGTTATTGGAAAGCGTTTTCAATATCGTGACTAAAATGCGGGGTTTATAATTGTTAGGCATGTGATGTCTAAGGAATTCATTTAGTTAGGCATGAAATACAAAGTATGAGATATATTGAGTTTATGATGTCTAAGGTGATTGCGGATTCCAATTGTTGTAGTTTTTCACTTTCTTTTCTGCGACCGTAAGTGTAATATGTGGTGTATCGCCGGTTTCGTTGCTATATGTCAATGACAATTGGGATACGCATATTTACTTACGTTGATGACATGTGATATTATGTGTTGTTGTGATATGTTATATTGAATCGTCGTGTTTTGAATAGCCCGGGGTTTTATGTGAGATGGTTTTTTTTATTTTCATTCATGTAAAATTTATTGTATGTAATATTCTTTTATTGGGGCACTTCCGGGTTGAGGATGATGTCACCATTGATGTATATTATTTACTTTTCCGCATTAGATTAGATCTAAGGTGGGGAGCACAAGTAACCAGGTTCTGGAGTCCAGTGGGAGACCATCTCGAGGAGTCGAGACCGGGTCTCCTAACTCTAGACTTGGAAGGGTTGCTTGCCGCTCTCATAGGGGTCTAAGGATGTGGGTTTGGCTATTCATCAGAACTGTGGAATCCGAGTTTTTATTGGCTTAAATAAAACACGGAATTCCTAGTATATCCAATATTTCATATGTGATTATTCTGCTGCTGATATTTTGTGATGTGATCACTTGATATGTTCTGAGACGAATGCCTATATTATATATATGAGATATAATTAATATTGCTGCTTTCTTTTCATATGTGATGCTTAGGAAGCATAAAATTGATGGGAATTCATTAATGAGATTAATGAAATAAAAGAAACCTAAAAGATATTGTAGAAACTTGTTTAAAAACTGGTAGCTCTAGTTCTTGCTTTGCATAGCGGTTTTCCTTATAGAATATCCAGCACCTTATTCGATAAGGAAAGAGCCGAGATTCCTTCACCGGGAGTGACCTCTTTAGCGAAACTAGCAGATGCTACAAACTCGGATTGTCTTTTGATTGCTTTTATAGTTTTTGTTTTGCATAGTGGTTTTTGTGAAATATCCGGCACCTTATTCGATAAGGAAAGAGTCGAGATCCTTTCACCGGGAGTGACCTCTTTAGCAAAACTAGCAAAGGCCTAAAAAAACACTCATTTTAAAATTCACTCGATTCTACAACGATATCAAGTTCATTACGCAAAAGGTTTTCTTAAAAACTTGTCATAGCCCTCCGTCATTTCCGATAAGTTCTACTTAGTATTCGTGCTACGTTTGTTGACTATGTTAAGGCGTAGTGTGCGGCAGCTGATTAGTGCTTATCTGCATAAGCATATGATGCGATTGGATTAGGGTAGTCTTACGACTTTGTTGACCTTGTTAAGGGTCGTGCGGGTGGGTTTAATTCAATCAGGAAATGACGGGTTGAATTTGGCTAGCGCTTATGATTTGTTGACCTTGTTAAGGTCATAAGTTTCTAAAGGCAAAATATTATCGAGAATTTCAAGTGTTGAAATTTGCAATGAGATTGCATACCTTCTATGAGATAGTTAGATCCCGATACCCACTGCGAGTAAGAGTTACTCCTGGGAGAGTTTTACACATTACAATTAGCCGATCAAGTAGGTGTGTAGAAAGGTGTTAATGGGGTTACGCCCTTGGGAAAACGAGGTTTATTTTAATTAGGTCCATGCGAAAGCACGGAGAACCTCCCTCAAAGTACCGACACTGGCCTGGCCGAAAGATTGGCGAACTTGTAGGGTGTAATTAATCCCGGCTAGTCTTACCATTTAAGGTTTGAAGGAAGATTTTACTAAAATAGTGGGAGCCATCCTGATTAGATAAACTAATAACCAATCTAATCTTGCAAGACCGCACGCAGAGTGTTTTCTTCTCTCTCTCTCCTGGTAGCGACCATGTCACGCCTTAATCAAGATAATAATATGGATGCATTGACCGAACCTGCTTATAATAATGAGCTTGGGAACGTTGGTTCCACTCTATCTTATAACTGTTATAAGTCCGAGAAGGAAATAAGGGAATATCCGGATTCCCATGCTACCCAATCGAAAAAAGTACATGTTGATGCATCTTCTTCGGGTGTCTTCATTACCGAGAACTTCTTCTCATTATCCTCTACGTCCTAGGTATGAGATACCGGATTAGGATCCCACATATGTAACAGTTACATGGGCTACAGAAAGGTAGAGAATTGAGAATGGGTGATATGTCTCTAAGTGTTAGAGAATGGTGCAATTGTTGTAGCCAAGTCTGTTGGAAGATATCACCTTGTATTAATACATTGATTCTGAACAAATGTTATTACATACCGAACCTGATATACAACATTACATCATGTTCTTTACTGAGGTAAAGAAGAACATAATTATGTATTGGAGGATAATGTTGTGAACATTTTCCTGAATCAAGAGTTGATTCGATCAGGCATGGTATGTAATGGCATATAAGTTCTAAATCAAACCATAGTTCAAAGTATGTAGAACACACGCAAGTGGAGTAGTTCGGAAATGAACGAATCCTTCTTGTAGCATTGTAGACTAGGTCATATCAATGCGACACGACCAGCTATGTTACATAAGGATGAATATAAGAAGCTGTTCGAATTTTCATCTTATGATACTTGCCAGTTCTGTCTCAAAGGTAAAATGACCAATACTCCGTTTACTGAAAACAGAGTAAGAGTTAGTGAACTCTTGGGACGCATACATGCTGATGTATACGGTCCTATGTCTACAAATGCCAAGGTTGGTTCTTGGTAATTCATTACATTCATCGACTATCTCTCAAGATTCGGACATGTGTTCCAGTTGAAACATGAGTCTAAAACTTTTAAGAAATTCAAGGAATATAAGCTTGAAGTTGAGAACCAGACGGGAGGAAGTATTAAAGTCCTTCGATATGATCGAGGAGGTGAATACTTGGGCATGGAGTTCCTGGATTATTTAAAGAAGAATGTGATTCTCTCTCAGCTTACTCCTTCGAGTACACCACAGCACAATGGTGTATCGGGGCGGATGTATCGCACCCTATGAGATATGGTGCGCTTTATGATGAGTATTGCTGAATTACCTGTTTCCTTTTGGTGTTATGCACTTGAGAAGCTGCATACCTATTGAATAGGGTTCCATCCAAATCTGGGCCTACCACTACATATGAGATATGGTGTGTGAAGAGACCATGTCTTAAACGAGTTAAGATATGGGGTTGTCTGGCCTATGTTGAAAGGCAGAATCCGGACAAGCTCGAGGCAAGGTCAGGACTGTATAGGTTTGTTAGGATTTCCCAAATATTTATGAAGGAATATCTTCTACCACTCTGAGGAGCAAAAGGTGCTTTGTTTCTCAGCATGCCACCTTTTTAGAAAAGGAATTTCTTCTGAAGAAATTTGTGGACATGAGGTAGAACTGGAAGGAGTTCCAGCTAGACAAACTAACAGCTGATGATTTGGTGAAACCAAAGGATTCAATAGTTTCCAATGAACCTTAGCCTCTCCGCGAATCTGGTAGGGTTTCTCATCCACTTGAGAGATACTACGGTCTTCTCGGTGACAGTGGGAGCGAGAATTGCATCATGGTTGATGATGGCCCAACAAGGTTCAGGCAGGCCATCACGAGTGGGGACTCTGTGAAATGGCTGGATGCTATTCGATCAAAGTTGGAATCCATATACACCAACAAAGTATGACTTTGAATGTTGAACCTGAAGGGGTAAAACCCATTAGGAGCAAATGGATCTTGAGAAGATTCTTGGTGTAAATGGAAAACTTGAGACTTTCAAAGCTATGCTTAAGTCCATCAGAATCGATGCAAGCATCGCAGAGTTGGAACATCTGTTTTTATGTGGCAGTCAAAGAGTTTGACTTCATCAAAAAGATAGATGAACCTTGTATATACAAGAAAGTTTTAGAGAGTAAGGTTGTCTTCCACTTATTGTACGTAGATGACATACTCTTGATAGGAAATGGTTTCCTATGCTACACTCGCTCAAGCTCCTCTTATCACGGGGATTTTTCAATAAAAGATTTGGATGATATCTACTACATCTTGTGGATTATGATCTATGGTGATAGATCTAAGTGGATGTTGGGAGTGTCCCAAATCCAGGTACATTAACACCATACTAAAGGGGTTTAGTATGGAATATTCTAAGCGTGGCGGTTCGCCCACTTACTCATAGATCACTCTCTCCAAAAAGATGTCTTCCAAGACTGATTTGGATAGAGCTCGCGTGCAAGGGATAGCCTATGCTTCGGCAGTAGGCTTTATCAGAGTATGCAATGTTTTGTACCAGACCAGATGTAGATGACTCATTAGGTGTAGTGATTAGGAATCAATCGGATCTTGGGAGAATCACTCGAAAGCTGTGGAGGTCATTCTTAAGTACTTGAGAAGCACTAAAAGAAAGTTCTTGGTTCGAGCTTCTAGAGTGATAAGGTCGACTGAGAGTCAGTCACAAGCAATTTCTTTTCCCTCAGTGGAGGGACGGTATGTTGGAAATGTTCCAATCTAGATACCGCGACATACTAGATGATAAAGGCTGAATACATTGCTACCAATGATGCTGCCAAAGTGGCTGTCTAGGCATATCTTGTTCATGAGATGAGCAAAGTTCCTACCATTGAGCGTCCGATAACTGTTATTGTGACAACAATGGAGTTGTGGGTTTGGCCTAGGAACGAAGGTCCCATCAGCGTTCCAGACATATTCTGAGACGGTTAATCTCCAAGGGATCGAGGTAAGGAGAGTAGACATGAAGGAAAACACTGCGGATCCACTCACAAAGGCCTTACCCCAAGAGAGACTTCTATGGGATGGTTGAGTATGGGATACTACAACCACCGCTATATTGTTGGGTATTGGATACTACAACAGATGGCCTTAGTGCAAATGGCAAATTGTTAGTTATATGTATGCCCTAGAGTCCATTACTGTACATGCGATGTATATTCTAGTTGATGCATGGACATATATAGGGAGGACTTTCTTGCTCGACATGATAGTATGCTATCTTCTTTCTCTTTATCTTAACATGTACTCTGTCTCTCTATTACATGTTGATAAAGCCCTTAGGATGAGTACTTGACTACCAGGATTATAATGCAGCTTATACTAGTGGGGACAGGGTAGTTTATAAGTACATCCTTCAAATCTTTCTAGTCGTGGGAGTATCAAGACAGGGCATCGATACTCCAGAGTAGACTAGCGTATACGCTTCTCAACCCATATGATGGGCGATGGATGATCCCATATCCATTGGTGTTTGACATCAGAGATGGTATACGGGTGCTCAGTGGAGACTGGGTACACTGAATGGACACACCGAGAACTCCTAGATGGTATTATACCTATCGTCGTATAGCAGTTCTCTGGTGACACTGGTACAGGTTAGTCTGTAGACCCGAGATTGTCTTAGAGTCTTGTGTGATTCCTACTGTGCATTGATTTCCACCATACCATGATCAAGAGATCGTGCAAAAAGGTGGTTTCTGGGTACCGTCCCGAGTCACATGGAGGCAATAAGCGATAGGAGGGGTTTCGTCTCTCCTGGTATTGGGAGTTGATGTTGCGCTATGCTCGATTGGCCATAACAGGAAATCCCTGACCAGGGTTGCTGAGATTTACTGGTAAGTGTTATCATTTGTTTCTCAAACCGTTATGGACCTTGCATCGGCATGACTTATTAGGCTATTGGGGTCTGATGTTATACTACCCCCAGGCTGTGATATGCGACATATCAGACGAAGAGACCGGACTGTACGGTAGTGTTACTGATTGGATTTGCAGGAGTACGAGCAGGCTTGCTTGTTGATCTTATGATTGCTCAATACCCGGGTGGCCGTTACGTTTAGCAGACCGCTTGCGGCTTGTGGGTGTTTGATATGATCATCACCCACTGCCGGCGTATTGACGAGTCTTTAGAGTCCTACACAGAGTTTTCCTGGTTCATGCGAAACGGAGTAGTAGCACATATGTGATATATGCGGGACCGAGATTAATGCGATATGTGATACCGCATTCTATTCTCTTGACTTGTGACATTGGTCGGTTATATGTGATATAGCCAGGTTATCGGATCAAGTGTTGATTCGATAAGTTGTTGCATATGATATTAGTCGGTTATACACAGTATAGCCAGATTATTAAATCAAGTGTTGATTTAATAATTTAATGTATAATTATATATTTGATATATTACATTACATTAACTAATATTAGCTCACTTAAGTAATTCTTTTTCTCACATTTGATACACTTTACATATATGTGATATATGTATTGTTTTCTTTTTTGCACACTAAATATATATGTGATATATATAAGAGTGTCATGCTACGTTACACATGCAACATAGTTTTGTGAGTCTTGCACAATGCTAGGGTTAATGTTGAGGTTTTATTTATTATTAAATAAATTCAAAATGGTGGAATTAGTCATGGTTAGGGTTTGTAGAAACTTGTAGAACCATTGACTTTGTCCACCTCTTTTGTTTTACTTAAAGATATTTATTAACCTAACCTTTAACTCTTAGCCATAGTTTAGTCTCTACAATAGTTAGTGCATGATATATGTTGGGGTAAAAATTTACACCCCGGTTGACCGAGTCAAAGTCAAGGTCAACCCCCAAGTTAGGTGGGCTTAGGCCCAGGTCAAGCGGGTCCATGCCCAAGTCGAGCCCGCGGCCAGCCTTCCCATGCCAACAACAAAATCATGTAATAAATAATTTTTAAGCAATTGTTTATGCATGAATGTAAACAAAATGGGCATAAAGCCAATATTTTGTAAGCCCATGGCTTATGTGCAAAAATGAAATGACACATGAGCCATGGGATGGCTAAAATGCCATTTTTGTAAAGCCCAAGGGGCTATATGTAAATATGTAAGCCTATATAAGGCAACAAGATGATGAATAAGATAATACTTTTCATTCTCTCAAAAACCTAGGGTTTGTACATCTTTCCCTTTTCTGAAGGTTTCAAACCTTCTTCTTCCTTTTGAATTAAATCAAGAGTTTTACTCTTCCTTTTCCAAAACTAAATAGTTTTTCACCACAAAACCCACGAAGACGAACTTGGATCTACCATCATATCTAAAAAAGAAGAGATTTTTAACATCTCACATCTCTTGATCTTCATGATCCTGTCAACAGAGGAGGAGGAAGAAAAACCCCTTTTATCAACCCCAAAACATCTCAGGAGTTTAACTCCACTCTAATTTCTCTTTCGAGAGTTTCTGGGGCTAAAAGCCCTCTTTTCCTCGCCGGCGCCCAAGCGCTCAAGCGCCGAGCGTCCACGTGCCGACACGTGGCGCGCTAGCGCTCGAGCGCAAAGCGCTCGAGCGCAAAGCGCCCACGTGTCGACACGTGGCACGTTTGCACTCCAGCGCCCTACGCTCGAGCGCAAAGAGCCCATGTGCCGACACGTGGCGCGCTTGCGCTCAAGAGCACTGCGCCCGAGCGCAAAGCGCCCACGTGCCGACACGTGGCGCGCTTGCGCTCCAGCGCTCTGCGCAAAGCGCCCACGTGCCGACACGTGGCGCGCTTGCGCCTGAGCACACAGCACCTAAGCGTACAGCGCTCAAGGCGTTGGCCCCACGCATCCTTTGGATACCTTTTCCCCCTCTTTTTATGTACATACATATACATATACATATGTATACATATTTGCACACACACTACTCCACGACACTCTCCCTGTTAGAAAAAAATTTCTGACGGGGCGCTGCCCCGCACCCCGCAAGGGGGCTGCTAGCCCCCTTGACCCCCATCCCGCTATCCGGGTAGCGGGACCCTCGTAAAAACTCCGTGTGGCTCCCGACATATCCAAAAACCCCCTTTCAAAACACATCATACGCACACTGCACATTGAGTTCGCATGACAAGTTTAACCCGTCAATCGGAGGTTCTCTCGCTCCAAAGGCGAGGGGTAATTAACGGCAGTTTAGTCCGCGGCTGCCGGAGATTCAGATCCCCACAATCATTAAACCCCGGGCTATCCTAGGCAGGGGGAATCTGTAGTACACCTAAAAAGCGCGCGCGTATTCCAATCTCAATGGGGTGACGAAAAACACCCTACAGATTCTGGCACGCCCGGGGGGACCATCTCTCCTCCTATATTTCGGGTTAAACGTTCATGTGAACTCAGTCAATATACATACTTATATTTATAATGTAATAATGCTTTTTCATGCTGGTCATCAAGCAATCACTTTTCAACAATGTCTCCAATGATGAACTCAGCTCTCAGCACGGCTCCCATCTCATACACGATGAAGGTGGACTCCAGGACGGTCCTCCCGGCCAGTCTCAGGCGACAATGGGAGGAGCCGCCGCTACCATTCGGCTCTATCCTGTTCGTGTCAATTAACGCCATCCCAGCTCCTCGAGCCCCGGAAGCAGACAAACCGGTCTCGAAAGGAAAAAAAGGCCAAATATGGTGGTATCGAAGGCGCCCCAACTCAAACACAAGTCGGTGTTTGAACGACTCTCTATGGCCCCAGCTGGGGGCAAGGCCATCATCACCAACAAAGCAACGGGGCATCTCACGCAAGCTCCGGCGGTGCCCCTGACAACTGCTCGATCGGGTGTCTTCTCTAAGCTCCCCATCACTCAGCCTATGGTGGCTTCCCGGAGAGCAGAAGCCCGCCAAGCGCTCAAGGCAGAGAAGTTAAAGCAGAAGCGGCTCAGATACAGAGCCAACAAAAGAGCTAGGGCTCTGGTCATGTTAAAATTTATGAACTTCCAAAGCCCGGACCGCTCCGCGAAATCAGCTGCCAAAGATAAAGAGATGGCTGGGTATGTGGTCCACACTGTCTACATGGTGGGAACGCGCAGCAAGAGCAAAGATGGGGCCACCACATCTCAAATCCAATCTGGCTTGAATGTGGTTGCCGCTTCCCAAGAACAGCCGCCTCCACTGGGTGATTTTAACCCTCTCGATGAGGATGATAGGTGGAAAGACCCTTCGGTCCATGAGGAGTCGGGCTCGGCGAGTGAAGATGAGCCGATCTTCCGTCCCAAGAACGCGGAGCAGCAACTTCTCTAAGAGCCCCGAAAGCAGCTCAGAAACAAAGACAAGGAGATGGCCAAGCTCTACTCAAAAATTGATGACTGGACAAATGTCGTCCTACAGCTCACGGCCCAACTTGCCTCTCAGCCGCCCAATCAGGCGCAAGGCTTTCATGAACCGGGAAGCGGTGTCCCGAAACAGCCGACACCCGTTCCCTCAAATCTAAAAGTGGGCGAACTACATGAAAATCAGTCGCATCCCGTCTCGGGAAATGTCTTGGCTACCGATGACAGTAGCCTGCTAACTCAAGATCAAATCATGGATTTGGTTGCCAGCAAAGTCAAAACATTGGTGGCCGAAGCCGAAGCGCAAAAAGATATCAGCAGTAGTGGAAGACCATATCTTGCTCAGTATGATCTGGTAGAATTTCCTAGCGGCTATGTCATCCCCAAATTCGGAAGATTCGATGGGACGGGAAATGCGAATCAGCACATCGCCCACTTCAAAGCCTCATGCGGGAATACTGGGGGAAATGATGCGCTTCTCCTCCGCCAGTTTGTTAATAGCTTGACCGATATTGCTTTCGGCTGGTACGCGAGCATACCGGATGGCTCCGTTACTACTTTCGTCCAAATGGAATCTTTGTTTCGACAAAGGTTCATGAGCGTCAGCGATAAGATCACCATTTCCGAGCTCGTAAGGACCAAGCCCAAGAACAACGAAAGCAGCACGGATTTTATATCCCGATGGCGCAATCTCTCCGTCAAATATGAACCGCCGATAGAGCAGGACCAATCTGTCAGTCTCCTTGTCGGGAATCTCAACAACTGGATGTCCCCGTTTCTATGTACTGCGGGTCTCAAAACATTCCAAGAGCTGACCAAAAAGGTCCAAACGTTGGAACGCTCAAAGCCCGAGTCCGCTCAGCATCTTCAGTTCACAAACAGACCGAAACCTTGGAGGGACGACAACCGAAAAGACGAAAGTTCTAACAGCACCGATTATCTAAATAAGCAAAGAGCGGGCGGAGCAAAAACTGACCAGCCTCGAGAGCCAACTTTTGAGGAAAGAAGAAATAAGGTCTACTCATTCCGAAAGGACAAGGTCCACAAATTTTTTAAAGATGCTCTGAAGAATGGCCTGCGGCTACCAGAACCAAAAAGGCTAAGTGAAGCGAACAGGACTGATCATCCTAACTTTTGCCCATACCACCGAGTGCTGGGACACACTATTGAAGACTGTTGCATCTTCAAGGATTGGATTGAGAAACAATATAAAGTGGGAGAAATATCATTGTCCCTTGGCATGTTAATAAACAATCAAGCTGCGACCGCCAATTTCATACAAACGGAGACCGAAGTTCTTCGTGAAACTCATTCTCTCAGACATCTGCCTTTCTCTGAAAACAGTCGACCACCACGTCATTAAACTGGGAACAGATGACCACCACGTCGTTAAACTGGGAACGATCGACCTTTAAGTCGTTAAACTGGGAATGTATATATATATATATATATGTGAATAAACAAAAAATGTGTAAATAAAAGAAAAACAAAGAAAAGCCGAAATGATGGGGTAGCTCGCAATAAAAATCAGCGAGTAAAATAAAGATGAAAATAAAGCCGAAATGATGGGGTAACCGCGAATAAATAGCCAAAATGATAGGGCAATCATGACCTTTGCGATAAGAAAAGCTGAAATGATAGAGCAATCGCGGTAAACAAAAAAAAACAAAAAAAAAACAACAAACAAAACAAAGGCGAATGATGAGTCGCTCCTGGTACCATATTCCAGTGCAGCGATGCAGACGCCAACAAAAATTCAAAGTTCCAAAATTCTCCCGACCCTATGGCCAGTCCCCAAATTGACTGCCATATACAATCCACGGGCTCAAATATTTCTCATCATACCTATGCCCTACCGCAACCACCAGTTACGCGGCTGGTCTCCTCCTTTGGAATTATGCTCTATTGAGAAGACCCACTCATGTGTCCTCACGATACTTGAGGAGAACAACCTTTGTGGGATCCTTACGACTCACAAAGGAAAAACACACTTAGGAGTCCTCACGACTCCTAAGGAGAAAATACACCTGCGGGATCCTAACGACTCGTAGGAAGAAAATGCTTTTATAGGACCCTCACGGCCCATAAAATTGAAAAGCCTTAGATGATAGGGATCTAAACCTGTCTCCTAAGCCATCGCTTCCCAATCCCCAAGTGGCGAATGATGAGTCGCTCCTGGTACCATATTCCAGTGCAGCGATGCAGACGCCAACTAAATTCCAAATCCCATACCCCAATGGTGAATGATGAGTCGCTCCTGGTATCATATTCCAGTGCAGCGATGCAGACGCCAACAAAATCTCAAAAATTTTCCGGACCTACGGTCTGGATCATACATCCTGCAAAACCGTATACAATCCACGGGCGTAAAACGATCCCAATCTCTCCCAAATCCTCCTGGGAAAGTGATGAGTTTCTCCTGGCATTATTCCACTGCAGCAATGCAGATGCCAAACACAAAAAAAACCCAATCCCCAAACCCTCTCAAAGACAGATGATGATTCGCTTTTGGTACCATATTCCAGTGTAGCGATGCTGATGTCAACTCAAATCAAACAAATCAAACCAACCGATTCCAACAAGAGACACTCTGCATCGGGGATACGTCCAACACAAACACTCTGCATCAGGGAAACGTCCAACCAGCGACACTCCGTAACGGGGAAACGTCAAGTAGACACTCCGTCTCGGAGATACGTCAACCAGTGACACTCCGTGCCGAGGAAACGTCAACCAGCGACACTCCGTGCCGAGGACACGTCAACAAGCGACACTCTGCATCAGGGATACGTCCGACACAGACACTCCGCATCAGGGAAACGTCCAACAGTAGACACTCCGTGCCGGGGACACGTCAGCTAGCAGACACTCCGTCTCGGGGATACGTCAACCAACAGCAACACTCCGTCTCGGGGATACGTCAACAAGCGACACTCTGCATCGGGGAAACGTCCAACACAGACACTCCGCATCAGGGAAACGTCCAACAATGACACTCCGTGCCGGGGAAACGTCAAGCAGACACTCCGTGCCGGGGACACGTCAACCGGCGACACTCTGCATCGAGGAAACGTCCAATACAGACACTCCACATCAGGGAAACGTCCAACAGCGACACTCCGTCTCGGGGATAAGTCAACCAGCAGACACTCCGCACCGGGGACACGTCGACCAGCGACACTCTGCATCGGGGAAACGTCCAACATAGACACTCCGCATCAGGAAAACGTCCAACAACGACACTCCATGCCGGGGAAATATCAAGCAGACAGTCTGTGCCGGGGAAACGTCAAGCAGACACTCCAGGCAAGGGAAACGTCTACCATGGACACTCTATCTCGAAGACGCGTCAAGCGTCGACCGTCCATGTCATAAAAAGGGCAGTGCATCCTGGGAACCAAAGCAAGTCGCCTCCACGCAAAAGAAGATCCATCAATTTCATGCACACGACTCACATATGCTGCGTGCATTTATTGATGGGGGGCAATTTGTTGGGGTAAAAATTTACACCCCGGTTGACCGAGTCAAAGTCAAGGTCAACCCCCAAGTTAGGTGGGCCTAGGCCCAGGTCAAGCGGGTCCATGCCCAAGTCGAGCCTGCGGCCAGCCTCCCCATGCCAACAACAAAATCATGTAATAAATAATTTATATGTAATTGTTTATGCATGAATGTAAACAAAATGGGCATAAAGCCAATATTTTGTAAGCCCATGGCTTATGTGCAAAAATGAAATGACACATGAGCCATGGGATGGCTAAAATGCCATTTTTGTAAAGCCCAAGGGGCTATATGTAAATATGTAAGCCTATATAAGGCAACATGATGATGAATAAAATAATACTTTTCATTCTCTCAAAAACCTAGGGTTTGTACATCTTTCCCTTTTCTGAAGGTTTCAAACCTTCTTCTTCCTTTTGAATTAAATCAACAGTTTTACTCTTCCTTCTCCAAAACTAAATAGTTTTTCACCACAAAACCCACGAAGAGGAACTTGGATCTACCATCAGATCTCAAAAAGAAGAGATTTTTAACATCTCACACCTCTTGATCTTCAAGATCCTGTCAATAGAGGAGGAGGAAGAAAAACCCCTTTTATCAACCCCAAAACATCTCAGGAGTATAACTCCACTCTAATTTCTCTTTCAAGAGTTTCTGGGGCTAAAAGCCCTCTTTTCCTCACCGGCGCCCAAGCGCTCAAGCGCCGAGCGCCCACGTGCCGACACGTGGCGCGCTAGCGCTCGAGCGCAAAGCGCCCACATGCCGACACGTGGCGCGCTAGCGCTCGAGCGCAAAGCGCCCACGTCCCGACACGTGGTACGTTTGCACTCCAGCGCCCTGCGCTCGAGCGCAAAGCGCCCACGTGCCGACACGTGGCGCGTTTGCGCTCCAGCGCCCTACGCCCGAGAGCAAAGCGCCCACGTGCCGACACGTGGCGCGCTTGCGCTCAAGAGCACTGTGCCCGAGCGCAAAGCACCCACGTGCCGACCCGTGGCGCGCTTACGCTCCAGCACTCTGCGCCCGAGCACGAAGCGCCCACGTGCCGACACGTGGCGCACTTGCGCTCCAGCATCTTGCGCTCATGCGCAAAACGCCCACGTGCCGACACATGGCGCGCTTGCACCTGAGCGCACAGTACCTAAGCGCACAGCGCTCTAGGCGCTGGCCCCACGCATCCTTTGGATGCCTTTTCCCCTTCTTTGTATGTACATACATATACATATATATATGTATACATATTTGCATACACATGTACTCCACGACACTCTCCCTGTTAGAAAAAAATTTCTAACGGGGCACTGCCCCGCACCCCACAAGGGGGCTGCTAGCCCCCTTGACCCCTGGCCCGCTATCCAGGTAGCGGGACCCCCGTAAAAACTCCGCGTGGCTCCCGACATATCCAAAACCCCCCTTTCAAAACACATCACACGCACACTACACATTGAGTTCGCATGACCAGTTTAACCCGTCAATCAGAGGTTCTCTCGCTCCAAAGGCGAGGGGTAATTAACGACAGTTTAGTCCGCGGCTGCCAGAGATTCAGATCCCCTCAATCATTAAACCCCGACCTACCCTAGGCAGGGGGAATCTGTAGTACGCCTGACAAGCGCGCACGTATTCCCATCTCAATGGGGTGACGAAAAACACCCTACAACATACACTCACCATGGTTGCATTTCTAACCTCACATGATTATTCTTTCATCACTTGCTTCATCTTCTTCTTCCAAAAGAAAAGAGTTTTCTAGGGTTTGAAAAGGTGATGAAAAATTGTGAGAAAATTAAATCTAAAGTGAGCCCACTTACTACTTCATCATCCTCTACTATTAGCCATTTAGTTTTGGGTGTTTGCTTCACTAATCTCACCATTAGTGAAGAGGTAGTATGATCTCGAACTTCATCGACGTAGATCATCTTCGGCCTCGAAGACATTGAGCAAGCTTGTTCGTTTCTTCAAGTGAACCCTCTCAAGAGTCCAGGAGTTCACCATTCGCAGCGAAAGGACTAGGACATGGAGCTTTAGAAGTGAAGGACCGGTCTACAAAGGTTGTATTCTCTCATTCACTTGTTTTAAAGTGTTTACATATTGTTTCGTCGGATTTTCTAGTAGCGATTCTAGGGTTAGGGTTTACTAGAACGGCAAACTTTTAAAATTGGCATGGACGATGCCTCCCAAAAACTTGATGCCGTGCTAGGCAACCCTATAATTAGGGGTCTGATTTTATCCACCCCCTAGACTCGATATACGATACTCAGATGAACAGACCAGACTGTACGGAGATTGTCACTGTTAGGCTCAGTAGGGGTACGGATGAGTTTGCTCATCGGCCTTCCTTTCACTCAATACCTGGGTAGTCGTTACGTACAGTAGTGCTGCTGATGTGCTTGTGGTTAAACTCACTGCTAGCGTATTGACGAGTCTTTAGAGTCCCACACAGAGGGTTTTCACGGTTCAGGCGATATGGTATAGATGATGTATGTTGGTACATACAGGTGTTCGATTAAATATGTGTACAGGTTGCACAGACTTTAATCGGACGGTTGATAATACTAGCGGCTTAGAATTAAGCCGGATTATTAAATCAGGTTTCGATTTAATAATTTATATATGTATATATATATATTCTAGTATAATTGTTCACTATTCATTTTCTCTCTTGGCTATTCGTATTTTTGTACGAATACGCGTATATGTATATCGATACGTGTACTGGGTTGTATTCCGTATTTATACGGAATAGCTTTTAGAAGTGGACACCTCATTTGTATGATTTTCCTTTTTGGAAATTCATTTGTTTTACAAATGAGGTGGAGGAGTGAGGTGGCATGAACATTGTTAAGCATATAGAGAGGTATGGCATGGATTTATTTTATTATAAAATGAAAAGAGATATTTTGCTGCATGATTGCAAAGGGTCAGCTGCCATCATTCTTTACATGCCTTGCTCATTACTTTTTCTTGACTTGCTTCATTACATTCTCACTTGATGAAACACTTAGCCATTTTTTCTTTAGTTGCTCATGCCATTATTTCCTCACCTCCTCCATCTTCTATGGTTGCTCTTTTAAGCATTAGTGATGAGAGAAAATTATAGTGAGGCATTCCTACACCTCCACTTTTCATTGCAAGCAACCTTGGAGCGTCGGTTGCCTTGCTAGGCAAGGCTGAAGCTTGCGCCGTTTCCCTCGGGTAGATCAACGTAGATGGAGGAAGACCGGAAACCAAATTTTATCCGTGACTTCATGGAGCTTGGGATATGGTAGAAGACTGAAGGACTTGGTTCATTAGGTATAACCATTCTAACTCCTTTGCATGTTTTGTTATCTAGGGCTTATGGGTCGATCCGGGTAATAGGGTTGTGTTAGCGCCGGTTTTTGAAAATTATTGTTCCGCATTTGGCCTCGGATTAATGGTTGGGGTGCTTGCATAACCCAACATGGTATCAGATCCATTCCATAAGCCTTAGTCAACTCATTGCGACATTAGAAATCCGCCGTTTTTGTCATGCAAAAACTGCCGACAAAAACAGTTCCAAAAACTGAAAGTTTGAGATATTTGCACACCCCACGGGCTCACAGTTTGAACTGAGAAGTGGCGGGGTGGTGCATGGTCACCCTGGAGAACCCCCGGGGTGGATCGAAACTGCCCCACCTTGGGCAGTTTCGGGTCTGCCTCACCCCTTGGCCACCTCGTGGTGGTCTCGGGGGTGGGGTACCCCCTCTAGGCCCCCGACTTGAAGTTAATTTCGTGCTCTAACTTCCCTTGAAGGTTCGAGAGCATTTCGTTTGGATTCGGACTTCCGAATTGGCTTTAAACAGTCGGTTTTTGGAACTTTAGCTCACTGTTTTTTTCAGGATTTTGGAAATTGGTTTAGTTTGCTAATTGCGTGTGGAATTCTAATGTCGTAGTTTTCAGTACATACATAACAATCTACGACCGTGAATGTCATTAGAGCGGTACAACTCGTCTAATTGCTATATGACTTTTAGACGGGTTTGCGAACGTGACATTCACGTTGATGTTCTATGTTGTGATGTGGTTATGGTTGGATTGTCGTGGTGGATAGCTTGGGCGCAATGTTAGTAAAGTTTAGTTTCATTTGTACATTTGATATTGTGGGGCGAGCGTCCGACATGTGGAATACCGCCACTGCCAGTTTGTATATTATTTGTTTGGGGCACGACCGGGTTGAGGTCGATGTCACCCTTGTACATATTATTTTCTTTTCTGTACTAGGATTACCCCGTGGTGGAGTGCACGAATAGCCGGGTTCTAGAGGGCAACGGGTCCGCATCTCATGACGTTGAGATGGAGGGGACCTTACTCTGGAATTGGCGGGCTAATCGCCGCACTCGTAGGGGGTATAGGTCGACCTACGGAGGGGTGCCCAAGTTACCGGATTCCGTGAAATGCTGGGTGGCCCATTCACGTTATTGATTAGGGTTGCCTCACTTCTAAGATTGGCGGGTAACTTTCCACACTCGTAGGGGTTTAGGTTTTCAGTGCACAGGTTATGCATACGACAGGGAACGTCGGGTCTCATTTGCGGCTCAAGTGAAACCCGGGGCTCCAGGATTATCCACCACTCTGTGTTGCTTGGCTATGCTTCTGTGATGTTGCTTTATATCATGCCTGGGACGATTGTTATATATATACATATATATACACTAGTAGATGTTTTATAAGTTTTGCACCCGAGATAGTTCAGCCCCTGCTCTGTCGTTAGTTAAGTAACCTAACGGGTGATGACGGGGCCCAGTGGCGAATGCGGATGTCATATACGTACATCATATTTTCGTTCTTTTCTGGTGTGATATGTTTAATTGATGGGACAGCATTGATTCTGATCAATGCAGGGATAACAAACCTATATATATATATGATGTTGTTGGAACCAAGGTTTTTAAGAACTGACATTACAGATGTTCTCTTTTGCTTTGCACAGTGGTATTCGATTTTGAATATCCAGCACCCCATTCGACGAGGCAAGGGCCGAGATCCCTTCATCGGGAATGGCCCCTTGGGAAGAAGTTTGCGTCAGCGTAATAACTTCACTATAGGCGATTATTTTTGCTTCGCATCGTGGTATTCAGTTTGGAATATCCTGCACGTCATTTGACGAGGAAAGAGCCGAGATCCCTTCACAAGGAGTGACCTCTTTAGCAAAAGTTTGTGGCACTATATATTTGTAAAACCACTTGGATTCCTTCAACGATATCAAGTTCATTACGTTAAAGGTTTTTCGCCAAAAACCAGCCGTAGCCCTCCGTCATTTCAGATTTGTATGGTTCCTAAGCACGACAGCAAGGTTTCGGGTGGCAACGTCCATGCCAAATTAAAATTTTTGCCATGCTAAAGAACTCTAACCTAGATCATTTACTAGAGAATCATATGAAATCGAAATGCAAATATCTTTACAACTAAATGATTAGGGATGACACTCTTTGTAGTCCGTTCCTTCACTTCATTAGCTCCAAGTAGTGGTCCCTTCGCTGCAATCAAAGAACTCCCGGTCTCTTGAGAAGCTTCACAAGGTGAATGATGCATGCTTGCATGCAGTCTTCGAAATCCAAGATGATCTACTTCGAGGAAACACGAACTCAAACTTTCTCTTCACTAATATGAAATTAGTGAAGCCAACACACTAAACTATATGGCTAGTATAGAAGTGGATGATGAAATAGGAATTTTGCTCACTTTAGAATTTATTTTCTCACTAGGATTCATCACCTCATGAAACCCTAGAAAGCTTTTGAGATGAGGAAGAAGATGAGGATAGAAAATGAACAAGTGAAATTAGTTGTGTGAGAATAGCAACCATAGTGAGATAATATCTCATACTAAACTCTTGTAAAGAATAAACCATGGTCAAGGATAAATTGTAAGGTTAATAAATATCTTAAGTAATTCAAATTGAGTGGACTAAGTCAATGACAAACCCTAGCTTCTCCAAGCTTCTTTTTCAAGACAAAAACCAATTCATTTTGAATTAATTCAATAAGCAAAACCCTAATTTATCCAAGGCATGGTGTAAGTCTCATACACCCATGTTGCATGTCTCAACAACCATGACACAATCACATATATCACATATATCTAAAGTGTACACAAAAGTGAGAAAAAGAAATAATTAAGTGAGCAAATATTAGTTAATGTAATTTAATATATCAAATATATAATTATACATTAAATTATTAAATCAATACTTGATTTAATATTCCGTCTATATTACATATAACCGACTAATATTATATGTATCATTTTATCGAATCAACACTCGATCCGATAGCCCGGCTATATCACATATAACCGGCCGATATCATATATCACGAGAATAGAATACGGTATCACATACACATATTAATCTCGGTCCCGCACATATCACATATGTGCTCCTACTCTGTTTCGCCTGAGCCAGGAAACCTCTGTGTAAGACTCTAAAGACTCGTCAATACACCGGCAGTAGGTGATGATCATATCAAACACCCACAAGCTGAAAGCGGTCAGATAAACGTAACAGCCACCCGGTTATTGAGCGATCAGAAGATCAACAAGCAAGCCTGCTCACACTCCTGTGAATCCAATCATTAACACTATTGTACAGTCCGGTCTCTTCGTATGATATGTCGCATATCCAGTCTAGGGGTGGTAAACGTCAGACCCCAGTAACCGATAAGTCGTGTCGATGTGAGGCTTATAAGGGTCGAGAAACTATTGATAACACTTACCAGTAGATCTCCATATCATCCTTGGCCAGGGACTTCCAGTTATAGCCAATCGAGCACAGCGCAACATCAACCCCAAATACCGGTAGAGACGAAACCCCTCCCATCACTCATTACCTCCATGTGATTTAGGCTGTACCCAAAAGCCACCGTTTTGCACGTTCTCATGAACGTGGTAAGGTGGAAATCAAAGAACAGTGGAAATCACACAAGACTCTATGACGATCTCGGGTCTACAGACTAACCTGTACCAGTGTCACCAGAGAACTGCTATCTGACGATAGGTATAATACCATCTAGGATTTCTCGGGAAATTTCGTTCGGTGTACCCAGTCTCCACTGAGCACCCGTGCACCATCTTTGATGTCAAACACCAATGAATGTGGGATCATCCATCGCCAATCATATGGGTCAAGATGCGTATACGCTAGTCTACTCTGGAGTATCGATGCCCAGTCTCGATACACCTTCGACTAGGAACAGTTATAGAATGTACTCATGGACTAGCCTGGCCCCACTAGTATGATCTCCATCATAGTCCTAGTAGTCAAGTACATATCCTAAGGGCTTTATCAACATGTGAGAGCAAGACAGTAATACAATACAAGTCAAAATGTTTAGACAAAGTGAAACCAGATAGCATACTATCATGTCGAGCAAGAAAGTCCTCTCTGTATATATCCAAACATCCACTATAATATACAACATATGTACAATAATGGCCTCTAGGGCATATACATAACTAACAATCTCCCACTTGCACTAAGGCCAGCTGTTGTAGTATCTCGTACCCAACATCCCGAAGAGTCTCTCAAATTTTATCTGGGGTATGGCTTTCGTGAGTGGATCCGCAGTGTTGTCCTTCGTGTCAACTCTCCTGACCTCGATCTCTCGGCGATCAACTATCTCCCAGATCAGGTGATACCGCCTCAGAATATGCCTGGATCTCTGATGGGACCTAGGTTCCTTGGCTAAAGCCATAACTCCATTGTTATCACAATACAAAAGTATTGGATGCTCAATGGATGGAATCACTCCATGTTCGTTTATGAACTTCTTCATCCAGACAGCCTCTTTGGCAGCATCATTGGCAGCGATGTATTCAGCCTCCATCGTCGAGTCTGCCACGGTTTCCTATTTGGAACTCTTCCAACAAACCGCCCCTCCATTGAGGGTAAAGACAAATCCCGAGTGCGACTTAGAGTCGTCCTTATCACTCTGTAAGCTCAAATCGGTAAAGGACTCCACTTGGAGTTCACCGTTACCATACACCAAGAACATCTCTTCAGTCCTTCTCAAGTACTTGAGAATGTTCTTCACAGCTATCCAGTGACTCTCTCCTGGAACTGCTTGATACCTACTCACTACACTTAGTGAGTATGCTACATCGGGTCTGGTACATAGTATCGCGTACATGATAGAGCCTACTGACGAAGCATAGGGTATCCCTTGCATGCGAGCTCTTTCTAAATCAGTCTTAGGAGACATCTCTTTGGAAAGAGTGAGTTCCGAGATTGTAGGTAAATTCCCACGCTTGGATTCTTCCATACTAAACCTCTTTAGTATGGTGTCAATGTACCTGGATTGGGACAATCCCAGTATCCATTTAGATCTATCTCTATAGATCTTAATCCCCAAGATGCAGGAGGCATCACCTAGATCTTTCATTGAGAATCTATGTGATAAGAAGAGCTTGACCGAGTGCAGCATAGGAACATCATTTCCTGTCAAGAGTATGTCATCCACGTACAATACGAGGAAGACAACCTTACTCTCTGCCACCTTCTTGTATTTACAAGGTTCATCTACGTTTTTGATGAAGTCAAACTCTTTGACTACCACATCAAAACAGATGTTCCAACTCTGCGATGCCTGCTTTAACTCGAAGATGGATTTAAGCAGCTTGCACACCTTCCCGCTGCTCCCACTATCTACGAAGCCCTCTGGCTGAGTCATGTATACGCTCTCCTCTAAATCACCATTTAGAAAGGCGGTCTTAATATCCATTTTCCAGATTTCGTAGTCATAGTATGCAGCAATGGCAATTAGGATCCGGATGGACTTAAGCATAGCCACTGGAGAAAAGGTTTCATCATAATCCACACCTGGTCGTTGACGAAAATCTTTTACAACAAGTCTAGCTTTGAAAGTCTCAACTTTTCCATCTACACCAAGTTTCTTCTTAAAGATCCATTTGCTCCTAATGGGTTTTACCCCTTCAAGAGCAACTTCCAAAGTCCATACTTTGTTGGTGTATATGGATTCCATCTCAGATCGCATTGCATCCGGCCATGTCACAGAGTCACCACTCGTGATGGCCTGCTCGAAGCTAGTTGGGTCATCATCTTTCACGATGCAATCCTCGCTCCCACCATCAATGAGAAAACCGTAGTATCTCTCAGGTGGATGAGGAACCCTACTAGATCGGCGGAGCGGCTGAGGTTCATCGGAACTACTGAATCCTTTGGTTCTAACAAATCATCTGTTGTAGTTTATGCCGCTGGAACTTCTTCCAGCTCTACCTCTTCGCCACTAATTTCTTTTACAAGAAATTCCTTTTCTAAAAGGGTGGCATATTAAGAACCAAACTCCTTTTGTTCCTCACCGTGGTAGAAGATATATCCATAGGAATCTTTTGGATATCCCACAAACTTACATAGACCTGATCTTGCCTCGAGCTTGTCCGGATTTTGCTTTTTAACAAAGACCGGACAACCCCATATCTTAACTCGTTTAAGAGATGGTCTCTTCCCATTCCATACCTCATATGGAGTGGTAGGCACCGATTTTCTTGGAACTCTTTCAATAGGTATGCGGCCATCTCTAGCGCATAACCCCAAAAGGAAATAGGTAACTCAGCGGTGCTCATCATTGAGCGCTCCATATTTAATAGGGTGTGATTCCCCCATTCCGATACACCGTTGTGCTGTGGTGTATGCGGAGGAGTAAGTTGAGGGAGAATCCCATTCTCTTTTAGATAGTCACAGAATTCTGTGCTCAAGTATTCTCCTCCCAGATCAGATCAAAGGATTTTAATTCTTTTACCCGTCCGGTTTTCAACTTCATGCTTATATTCTTTGAATTTCTCAAAAGCTTCAGACTTGTGTTTCATCAGGATCACATGTCCGTATCTTGAGAGATCGTCAGTGAATGTAATGAAGTATGAGGAACCATTCCTGGCATGTGTAGACAAGGGACCATATACATCACTATGTATCAGTCCCAAGAGTTCTCAACTCTTTCTCCGTGTCCACTAAACCGAGTTTTGGTTATCTTGCCTTTAAGACATGACTGGCAAGTGCCATAAGATGAAAATTCGAACGGATTCAAATATCAATCCTTATGTAACTTAGCTAGTCGTGTCGCATTGATATGACCTAGTCTACAATGCCAGAAGAAGGATTCGTTCATTTCTGAACTCTTCCTCTTATGTGTGTTTTGTACGTTAAGAACTGTGGTTTGATTTAGAACGTATATGCCATTATTTAACGGGCCTGATCCAATCAACTTTTGATTCAGGAATATGTTCATAACATTATCCTGTACTAAAAAATATATCCTTCTTTACTTAATAAAGAAACTGATATAAGATTGCATATCAGGGTCGGTATGTAATAACATTCGTTCAGAATCAATGTATTACCATTTGGTAATACAAGATAATATTCGCCAACTGCTTTGGCTGCAACATTTGCACCATTCCCTACTCTTATGGAATGATCACCTATTCCCAGTTCTCTACCTTTCCTTAGCCATGCAATATATTTCATATGTGGGATCTTGATCCGGTATCTAATACCCAGGACGTAGAGTGAACTGAGAAACAGTTCTCGGTAACTAACACACCCGAAGAAAATGCATCAACATGCTTATTCTTCGTTTGGGCGGCGTAGGAATCCGGATATGTTTCTATTTCCTGCTCAGTTTTATAAGAATTATAAGAAAGAATGGAACCAACGTTCCCTTGCTCAGTATAACAAGCGGGTTCAGTCAATACATTCATATTATTATCTTGATTAAATCCTGACATGGTCACTACATGGAAAGAGAGAGAAGAAAACACTTTAGTGTACGCTCTTGTAAGATTAGATTGGTTATTATCTTATCTAATCAGGATGGCTCCCATTGTTTTTATCAAATCTTCCTTCAAACTCTAAAAGGTAAGACTAGCCGGGATTAATTACACGTTACAAGTTCGCCAATCTTTCAGCCAGGCCAGTGTTGGTACTTTGAGGGAGGTTCTCCGTGCTTTCGCACAGACCTAATTAATTTAAACCTCGTTTTCCAGGGGCGTAACCCCGTTAACACCTTTCTAGACACCTACTTGATCGGCTAATTGTGATGTGTAAAACTCTCCCAGGTGTAACTCTTACTCGCAGTGGGTATCGGGATCCAACTATCTCATAGAAGGTATGCAATCTCATTGCAAATTTCAACACTTGAAATTCCCGATAATACTTTTACACCTGGTGACTTATGACCTTAACTATGGTCAACAAATCATAAGCACTAGTCAAGTTCTACCCGTCATTTCTTGATTAATTAGACCACCCACATAACTCTTAATTATCGTCAACAAAGTCATATGACTGTCCTAATTAATTGCATCATATGCTATGTAGGAAGACATCACTCAGCTATCGTACACTGCGCCTTAACTATGGTCAATAAACGCAGCATGAATACTAAGTACTCTATTTCCTAAAATGACGGAGGGTTACGACAGGTTTTTCAGAAAACCTTTTGCGTAATGAACTTGATATCGTTGTAGAAACAAGTGATTTTGAAAAGGAGTGTTTTGAGGCTTTTACTAGTTTCGCTAAAGAGGTCACTCCCAGTGAAGAGATCCCGGCTCTTTCCTTATCGATTAATGGTGCAGGATATTTCA
This sequence comes from Agapanthus africanus, assembly GCA_030015575.1. Classification (NCBI taxonomy): domain Eukaryota; kingdom Viridiplantae; phylum Streptophyta; class Magnoliopsida; order Asparagales; family Amaryllidaceae; genus Agapanthus; species Agapanthus africanus. The sequence continues at coordinate 495,426,467 of JASDDO010000026.1, forward strand.
CAAATACCACTATGCAAAGCAAGAACTATAGAAGCAGTCAAAAACAAAACCGAGCGAGTTATAGCATCTGCTTGTTTCGCTAAAGGGGTCACTCCCGGTGAAGGGATCCCGGCTCTTTCCTTATCGAATAAGTTGCTGGATATTCTACAAGGAATACCGCTATGCAAAGCAAAAACTAGAGCTACCCTTTTTGAAAATTTGATTCTACAACATCTTTTAGGTTTCTTTTATTTCTTTAATCTCATTAATGAAGTCCCATCATTTATGCTTCCTTAGCAACATAGAAGAAACGAAAATACAACATACGCTTATGCCATCCGCATTCGCCACAGTGTCCCGTTATGCACCGTTAGGTTACTTAACCAACGACATTGCGAGGCGGGACTAGGGCGGGTGCAAAACATAAGCAACGCTTATTATAAATCATATATACAATAATAAGGCATTCTTCTCACGCATATAAAATGATCACATCACAAAATATTAGCAGCAGAAGATAACATATGAAATATTAGATATACTAGGAGGTCCGTGTTTTATCTTGAGCCTGTATAAAACATGGATTCCACGGTCGCGATGAATAGCCAAACCCACATCCCTACAACCCTACGAGAGCGGCAAGTAACCCTACCAATTCTAGAGTTAGGAGACCCAGACTCGACTCCTCGAGTTGGTCTCCTACTGGACTCTAGAACCCGGTTACTTATGCTCCCCTCCTTGGGTCTATCGTAATGCGGAAAAGTAAATAATATACAACAATGGTGACATCAACCTTAACCCGGAAGTGCCCAAATAAAAGAATATTATATACAATGAATTTTACATGAATGAAAATAAAAACTCTCATCTCATATAAAATCCCCGGCTATTCAAAACATGACGATCCAATATAACATATCACAGTAACACATAACATCACATGTCATCAACGTAAGTAAATATGCATATCCTAATTGTTGTTGACATATAGCAACGAAAATGGCGATACACCACATATTACACTTACGGTCGCAGAAAAGAAAATGTCAAACTACAACATTTGGAATCCATAATCACCTTAAACATCGTAAACCCGAAATATCACATAGTTCGGATTTCATGCCTAACTATATGAATTCCACATATTGTATCACATTCCAGAAAAAGCTAGACGACATTAAACATTCCGATCAAATCAACAAACACCCAAAGTTTCCCAAAAGCTCAACACTTGAGCGTAGTTTAAAAATACTCAGTACATGCCACAGTACCAATGAACCAGCCGTAGAAGGGTCAACCAATGCCTCACCTGTGGCGCCGCGGAACTACCGCAAACCCTAGTGTTTGGCGGCAGTTCTTACGGTCATAGAATCGAGTTAGCGTTTCGTTCTTCTAGAGGGTCCACTGCATTACTTGCATGATTTTAGAATGTTCTGTAACTTGAAAAAAAATCCAACTCTTGGAAAATTTCCTGCGAGGGTTAAAGTGGGTATTTGATATCCATTCGAACTTTTTAACACCGTCTAAATAACCCGAATACATGTTAGAATTACGACTACGAAACACTCCGAATTGCCTTTGCAGAAAGTTAACATCACATGCTAATTTAGCAAAAACAAGCAACACCTGAAACACCAAAACCCAGAGACTGGAACACACTACAAAATTCAACCCTAGACACCACCAAAAAACCGAGCAGGCCGGTTTTCCTTGCTCTGTGGCCAGCCAAAATCCGAGGTCTGGGGTTCAATTTTATGCTGTGTTCATATTGCATCTCATATAATATTCTGCAGTTGTTTAGAAAGTTTTTTGACTCTCAGAAAATTTCGACAGAAACTAGGGTTCGTTGTTTCAAGTTTCGGAGTTGTTTCGGTTTCGTAATCCTACACAATTCGTCTAATTCTCTAGCTAGGCTCTGATACCACTATAGGGTTCCTAGGCACGACAGCAGGGTTTCGGGTGGCAACGTCCATGAAAAATTAAAATTTTTTCCATGCTAAATAACTCTAACCTAGATCTTTTACTAGAGAATCAGACGAAATCGAAATGCAAACATCTTTACAACTAAGTGATTAGGGACTACAACCTTTGTAGTCCATTCCTTCACTTCATTAGCTCTAAGTAGTGGTCCCTTCGCTGCGATCAAAGAACTCCCGGACTCTTGAGAATCTCCACAAGGTGAATGATGCTTGCTTGCTTATAGTCTTCGAAATCCAAAAAGATCTACTTCGAGGAAACACGAACTCAAGCTTTCTCTTCACTAATATGAAATTAGTGAAGCCAACACACTAAATTATATGGCTAGTATAGAAGAGGATGATGAAGTAGGAATTTTGCTCACTTTAGAATTTATTTTCTCACTAGGATTCATCACCTCATGAAACCTTAGAAAGTTTTTGAGATGAGGAAGAAGATGAAGAGAGAAAATGAACAAGTGAAATTAGTTGTGTGAGAATAGCAACCATGGTGAGATAATATCTCATACAAAACTCTTGTAGAGAATAAACCATGGTCAAGGATAAATGGTAAGGTTAATAAATATCTTAAGTAATCCAAATTGAGAGGACTAAGTCAATGGCAAACCCTAGCTTCTCCAAACTTCTTTTTCATGACAAAATCCAATTCATTTTGAATTACTTTAAATAAGCAAAACCCTAATTTATCCAAGGCATGGTGTAAGTCACATACACCCATGTTGCATGTATCAACAACCATGACACAATTACATATACCACATATATGTAAAGTGTACACAAAAGTGAGAAAAAGAAACAATTAAGTGAGCAAATATTAGTTAATGTAATTTAATATATAAAATATATAATTATACATTAAATTATTAAATCAATAGTTGATTTAATAATCCGGCTATATTACATATAATCGACTAATATTATATGTATCATTTTATCGAATCAACACTTGATCCGAGAGCCCGGCTATATCACATATAACCGGTCGATATCACATATCGTGAGAATAGAATACGGTATCACATACACGTATTAATCTTGGTCCCGCACATATCACATATGTGCTCCTACTCTGTTTCGCCTGAGCCAGGAAACCTCTGTGTAGGACTCTAAAGACTTGTCAATACGCCGGCAGTAGGTGATAATCATATCAAACACCCACAAGCTGCAAGCGGTCAGCTAAACGTAACAACCACCCGGGTATTGAGCGATCAGAAGATCAATAAGGAAGCTTGCTCACACTCCGGTGAATCCAATCAGTAACACTACTGTACAGTCCGGTCTCTTCGTCTGATATGTCGCATGTCCAGTCTAGGGGTGGTAAATGTCATACCCCAGTAACCGATAAGTCATGTCAATGTGAGGCTTATAACGGGTCGAGAAACTACTGATAACACTTACCAGTAGATCTCCATATCATCCCTGGCCAGGGACTTCCAGTTATAGCCAATCGAGCACAGTGCAACATCAACCCCAAATACCGGGAGAGATGAAACCCCTCCTATCGCTCATTGCCTCCATGTGATTCGGGACTGTACCCAAAAGACACCTTTTTACACGTTCTCATGAACACGGTGAGGTGGAAAACAAAGCACAGTGGGAATCACAAAAGACTCTATGACGATCTCGATTCTACAGACTAACCTGTACCAGTTTCACTAGAGAACTGCTATCTGATGATAGGTATAATACCATCTAGGAGTTCTCGGCGAGTCCGTTCAGTGTACCCAGTCTCCACTAAGCACCCGTAAACCATCTTTGATGTCAAACACCAATGGATGTGGGATCATCCATCGCCCATCATATGGGTCAAGGTGCGTATACGCTAGTCTACTCTGGAGTATCGATGCCCTGTCTCGATACACTCTCGACTAGGAACAGTTATAGGATGTACTCGTGAACTAGCCTAGCCCCACTATTATGATCTCCATCATAGTCCTAGTAGTCAAGTACATATCCTTAGGGCTTTATCAACTGGTGAGAGCAAGATAGTAACACAATACAAGTCAATATGTTTAGACAAAGTGAAACCAGATAGCATACTATCATGTCGAGTAAGAAAGTCCTCTCTGTATATATCCAAGCATCCACTATAATATACAACATATGTACAATAATGGCCTCTAGGGCATATACATAACTAACAAGATTAGTATTGCTTAGTATTCGTGCTATGTATGTTGACTGTGTCAAGGCGTAGTGTGCGGTAGCTCCGTAATGCTTTTCTGTCGCATTGATATGTGGATTGGTTAGGACAGTCGTATGGTCATGTTGACTGTGTCAAGGACTCGTACGGGTGGGTTTAATGCAATCAAGATAATGGCGGGTTGAACATGACAAGGACCCTTTGATATGTTGACTGTGTCAAGGTCATTTGGGTCCTAGGGGTAAAAATCACATCAGGAGTTTCAAACATACAGGAAACTTTCTAGGCATGCGCATACCTTCTGGAGTGTGGTGACTTGAGTTGCTTCCATCAAGTTATCATGCGATGATAGTTGGATCCCGATTCCCATTAATGAGTAGGATTACTCATCGGGTGATTTTAGATGATCCCGACTAATTCTCCTTTTGGGTTTGGAGGAGAATTTGAGGATACAGTGGGAGACATCCTGATTAGATAAAGTGATTAACCATTCTGATCTAGGTTAGAGTGCATGCTGAGTGTTTCTTTTCTCTCTCTTTTTTTGGCAGCGACCATGGCCCGACCCTAGACTAGAACTCATGAACCAAGTTAACCGAACCTTCTTAAAACACATTGGTTTTTAGATTGTCATAGTTGCATATATCATTGCCACTCCTGCTTTTACCCTTTGCATTTCTCCGGAACATTCCGTATCACCATGAAGATCCACATTTACTGGATATGACCATCATATTCTTACATATGAACTCGAAGAAACTTGTTTCGGATTCGAGGATGGTTTCCGGTTTTGAAGAAATTGAATAGGACTATTCAGTTGTCTTTTCCCTTTACCTTCTCTTAGGTTGCGAGGGCTCCTGGTATTTAGGAGAGTACACCTATTACGCTTATTAGATAGTCTTCTTCCAAACCATAGGCTGGTGCCGAAGGGTAGGGAAGGAAGAAAACCAATTAGCCTAAGTGTGGTGTACAGAAAGTAATAAGTAAAGACATAGAAAGGGATTAGAATAAGGGCAGAGGAAATTGCGACTGCTATCATTCACGACAAAAACGCGTATACCCCTGCCACTCCTATATCCACTTTGGTTTTCTCCAGAACACTTCATATCACTACGAACGTCCATAATGCTTAGATACGCCATCGTATAGTTACATACGAACTCAAAAGAACTTATTCCAGATTCGAGAATGGTTTCCGGTTCAGGAGAAATAGAATAGGATTATTCAGTTGCCTTTTCCCTTTACCTTCTCTCAGGTTGCGAGGGCTCCTAGGATTAGGAGGGTACATCTATTACGCTTATTAGATAGTCTTCTTCCAAACCATAGGCTGGTGCCGAAAGGTAGGGAAGGAAGAGAACCATTTAGCCTAAGGGTGGTGTACAGAAGGTAATAAGTAAAGACAAATAAAGGGATTAGAGAGATGGCAAGAAAATATACAGTTACCGTCATGAATCTGGATAGTGGAAGTGGCATTACTAGGAATACCCGGATACCGCTTCAAAACATTTTCATGTTTCAGTTTCACTGTGCAGTGTTAATTGAAAACCGATTTCCCAATTCGATTCTGACTCCTGGGTATGTATTTACCAGCTTTGATTTTCATATCTGTATACTGTTACAGATGATGAGTGGGAGTAAGATATTGGAAATTAGGTGATTATATCCTCATTATATCGGAATTCGTTGTAATTGGTGATATTTGAGGAAATCACCTGGGTTTTGCCTGACGGCAAATTTTTTGGTTTTGAATATCCATAGTTATGCACCAGTTTCAAAATGATATATCTGTATGTTTATTTTATAAAGTGAGATATAACTTTTTGAAATTATGTCTATGACATTTACCTATATCAGTTGATGGTTAGGTAAGGAGCATTCAACAACGGTGTAATTTTTCTTAACCATAGTACAGTTTTCAACCTACGATGCACAGGGTTTGAGTTATTAAACTCAGGGGACTTATACAAAGTATTGTATGTTGTCCAGTATCCATTAGGACAAAAGGGTTTGGTACACGTACTATATTCTGTTTACTTGTGGCTTCACTAGTTTTTAGATATGTGTTTCACTAAAGTACAAGGTCCAAATTTTGAGAAGTTATAGGTATATGAATAAAGTAGAGAACCACATGTTGCAAGTATTAGGATTCTTCAAGGTGATCGAAGATGTAGATACTTATGCTAGGTATTCCGTTGATAGTAATAGTTTTGAGAACTTGATTCTCTTTCAGGTTACTCATACGTGGATGCATTTCTTGATGAGTAATGATACTTGGCGTCCTTCCATTTGGTTGATATGCACGGAAGACAGCTGCATGATTTTGAATCTGGTTCCAATTAAATCTATGCCTTTGTTTCTATATGGATATATATAATGGATTCATATCTGTAGGGTTGCTAGGCACACACACAAAGGTCTATGAGGCATCAACCATACCCGATTTAAAATTTAGCCGTGCCGAACAACCCTAAACAAGATCTTTATACTAGAGATTAGGCGAAAACAAGCATGTTAAACACTTTAACACTAAGTGAGAGGGATTGCAACCT